>OY735146.1:12939791-13674797 GCA_963457615.1 Nicrophorus investigator
AAATCGTGAAAATGTAATTAGGGTTTGTTGACTCTTGCTTTTGATACAGGTGGAACGGTTTTGCAGCCCTTTCGAAACGATCAAATATTCGCGCACATACATAATGCTACTGAGGCATTACTCCTCTTGTGTTTGCTTTGGGAGCACATTTCATAGCGTTTCCAGACCGGTTCTGGGACCCAAGTGCAGAAAACCGGTGGGGGCGTAAAAAGTGCCCGCTTTCGTTCGTGATAAATGTCGCTGGCTTTCCTCTCGTTCCGCGGATTCTTCGAGGAATTGGCACGTATAAATGGAGCAGGAAGCTTGGTGGTATGATACCAACCAACCAACAATCTCATCAAGAGTTGTTTTCCTGTTTTCGCACAGTGCCCCAAATAGTGAACAGCATTAGTTATTCAGGTTCATTGGCCATTTGAAAAGCACGCCAGACGAAAACCATGCACCGGAACTACCGGCTTTAATTGTGTCCGTCTGCTCCGTTGTACATACACATTCGTACCATGCCATACAAACGCAAACAAGCATTTTCCGTTTACGAAACACTTTTTTGGCAAGAGACCAGCGACGGGATTACCCCTTGCCGAACTTGAACTTGGACACCATTGCGCAACGTTTGGCTTTGTGTCAGGAACGGGAATGTAAACAGAGGATGGATAACTCCGACAAACAATGCACTTTCGTCATTTTCAAATGCACCATAAACCTCTAACAGATGCGAACAATGTACGAACAAACATATTTGCTTTTATTGTGAACAATCTAAAACAGACTAAATCTATATATAAGGCTAAACTAAACTGCAATAAAAGAAAGAATAGCACACAAAGCACGAGCTCTGTTTGCGCATTCATATCCAATCATTTTTTTTTGATATGTTGCCTCGCTTTTTAATTGGTTTCGTCTATTCGTGTTTCGCGAACATGTACATAGCAAACCATATTTACCTTTCTAAATGGAGCGATAACCATTTTAATTGGTGCTAGAGTAGTTCTCCAGCAATATTTCAATTTATTATTAAATAATTTCACGTGTAGCCCATTTTTGTGCATTTTGAGTTATATCACATATCAGGACCGGATTTAACATTTTCAAATTTGAGACACTTATTATAAAGTAATTAGTATAGAAAACAATTTTCACAGTTATTTGCAACATTGTTTATTTACAAAAAAAAAGAATTAATAAAATTTTAGTAATCTCAAGACAGGAGCATTTTATTCTTTTGACTTTAGTATACATTTCGCCCCATGTGTTTAAGAGAAAGTGCTGTGCCTTGGGGTACACTTCAGATAAACTTTAATTGCTCATTAAACGCTTTTCTTTTAAGAAGTACCCAAAGAGAGACTGTATTTTAAGTAAATGCAATTATGAGAAATGTGTTTTTAAGCACATGCGAAAAATCAGTTTCTAGATTTTTTAGAGATTCTGAAAATAAAAATAAAATTATTAAATATTATGTAAAGATATTAACATGAATATATAATTTCTTAACAAAGTTGGTGCCCTTTAAAATAATTATATTTATCTTCCGGTTATTATGTCATTAATCTTAATGATTCTTTCAAGTGAATCGTTTGATGTATTCATAGATAAAAATAGTCATCAGCAATCCTTTACCCCATTATGACCGTGTCTTGTTCATAACTGATTATGTTTCGAGTGTTATGATTTCTCTAGGAACCTCTTTAAAACGTCAGTGACGGTAATTAAGTGATCGGATTCCATCTATTTATACTCGTTTTGAAATAAACCAAAACGAAATTGCTGTTTTCCTACCACTAGATTTCCAAGTTAAATTCCAATTAGTAACGTCTCCAGTTAAATTTAGTTGAAAATTATTTTTATTCCCATGCGGTGTGCGTCGGAGAAAGCCTTTGGAAAATTTTCAATGCAAAGACAATGAACCGTTGTATTCGTGATAAAGGATAAAAGGTATTAGATGAGTTTCTGTTTTCTGAGATTTACAGCTGAAGGGCGGGAAAAGTCCCCAGGGGGAGGAAAAAAATGAAGCGAGACGTGTCGTGACCATTAATCTAATCTGAATGGTTGGTTTCAAGTGGGTCAAAATGCTTCATCTACCGATATTATGCAGGCGTCGCATGAAATAGTTTGTTGAATTTAGTTTCTTGTTTGTTGATAAACAACAGAGGCTGTGTTTATGAATACGTAATTGAGTCAGAACTGCGTAGTCAGGGAATGCAAGTCAATTATTGAAGATGTAAGTTGATTCTCTTTCGTGGAAACAAAACGATTTTGTTTTTATCGACACGAAAGGTTACTTGTTTCTAATAGAAAGTTGCTTGAAAATTTTCAGATGCTTTGCGTAATGCCAATTTGCTTACGGTGCAAACCCGTAAGGTCATATATTTTATTGACAAACTTCAGAATATTTCACGTACTAATTTTATATCAAAACAATGAAACTACCAATAATATAAAGTATAAATAATATATTCATAGCAACTGGACTTTATTTTGTAGTTTATATATCTTAACGCTTTACTGTTGCACCAATTACCTACATAACCTATCCTAAAATAATAATACGAGCTATTGATATGACTAACAAATGTTTGGTGAGCATTAATTAAATGAGAGTCAGTTTGGAGAAAATTTGTCTCAATTAAAATATGAGGAAGCACGAGGAATGTCCTCTAAGAGTATCCATGCAGTTGTTGCGTAAATTGCAGGAAATCTCTTGAGGTTCGAGAAATGCATGAAATGTCGTTGAACGTAGATAACGTTTATCGGTCGATTGCGAATCGTTCCGTTCTTTCGATTTTCGTTATCGGCTCGATTTATAAAGTAGTATGCGCAAACAGAGCAAGAACGTTAAGAAATACACCAAGAGAGAGGAAGTGGAATAAATTAATGACTTTTCGGAATATGCAAGAGAAATATCAGGGCGTTTAGTAGTTCTGTGCTTCTTTCAGCAGCAGATGGATGCAATCAGAATGTAATTGGTTTCTGCGGCTTACCTTTAGGGCACATATTGCCCAATTCTTCAAACACGTTCGAAAGCATTGTCCCGCAGGACACTAGTATTAACTTAATTACTTTTAATAATTATCCGAGATTGTATATTTCATTGTTATATTTTTTTTATATAAATTTGTTTCTTTAGTCTAATTGTTTTGTTTTTTTTAATTTCAGAGCTCTAAACTACTTCAGGACTAAGAACCAAACATCGACGTATCACGTACCAGCCATAACTGACCATGCCTTCCACAAGTAAGATATAGCCTGGTACACCTTTAATTGCTGCCTATATGTTCCCAGTAAATACTAATACACTACAGAAGTTTTTTGTACTTATTTCAAATAATAGTAAGTTTGGACTAAATTTTTTGTTTAACTAACATTAAAATAATACCTACTAATATTATATCTATATTATAATAATTAGATTAATTTTTTTTTTAATGGTTTTGTAAAGTAATTCTTAGAAATAAGTCCATAAAGGTTCTGTATAAAATGTAGGTTGCATGTGGTACTGGTAATATTGCGCGTTTATTCATTTAGTTATTAATTTTGTTTTTCACGTGTGCATTTGAAGACGCCGTTGCTTCTGTTGAATTTCAATGTAGGTGGCAATGACTCCGTTGGCGCAAACCGTCGGCGAAACGAGTACGAGCAAGAGGAGGAAGTTGAAGTATAACGATATCCTAATTAATTTTTGTCTCCATCGTTTTACGAGTGGGATTGAAGAGATGTAAAGTAAATGAAACACGTTAATTGAGCTACGCACGTTTAGTATTTTTATCCTGTATTGCTGTGAGTATGATTGCAGCATCAGAATTTAATTCAATACTTCATATTTGAAATCCAAATTGTGTGTTGATAACTATATACATGTATCACTTACATGGGTAAATGTAAATATTTTAGTTATTTTTAGTTGAAATAAGTACTCTATTTTATTGATGCAATCTACTTAATGGAATTGCTTATATTTTTATTTAAGAAAGTTATTACAAATCGAGCTGCATTAATGCAGGCCGCCTTGGAGTGGGTCGAGGCGTACTCACGACGGCCCTGGACGTCGATGATGAAATTAGTTAAGTGAACTTTGCAACAGTCGCGACGCGGATGACGAGAGCGCGCTTATTTCGAGAGTAAAAAGTTTTCGGTTATTTTTAAACGCGAAGAATGTCTTTCGCTGTGGCCGTTTCTGCTGCAGCCGCGCCAGCAAGAGATGTCGTTTTGTTTCCTTCCTTTCAGGAGAGGAGGCTGCGCATCCTTTTTGCATTCTGCACGTTTTAAATATAACGCACGGCCGCAATCTAATTTCGCGAGAAGAGGTATTTCCACTCGACCGATCGCAGGATAACGCGCTGATTGTGCAACGGTTGCGCAACACGATTGTGTTCGCTCGGGCGCCACCCACTCGCCATACTGAGATGTTTCCTTTTTGGATACAAGTGTCCCCTCCCGCTTACACCTTGAATTTAATTTAATTGAAGGAGCCTAATTGTTGTTGCTTTTGCTGTTGCTACAAGAATGATTTTTTTTCTAGATTTTGAAAACTCGGCGCTGAAGATGAGTTTCTCGTTGTCTTCGTTGCCGGTGACCGAGACGCCAGAGAAGAACGCCGTCAAACCGCGCGAATTCAATAGCTTGAAGAAGAAGCGCAGGGAGTCCCTGAAACGCTTATCCTGGGGCAGCTCCGCCAGTGAGCACCGGGATAAGGATGAATTTTGGTCCTCGGCTATCGTCGAATCCAGCTACAATTTCATTATGGACAATCAACTGATCGACAATTGTCAAGTGAGTCAGCGCGTATTTTCAGCTGCTGGAAAGGCGTTAAACGCAACGTCAAGATAGAAAATACCTGTTGGTTTATAAATAAGAGCGCGCATCCTGTCTCTCCACTTTCCTCCTCCTAAGCGCCCAACGGATACACACTGCTATTTTCAGCTTATAAATTTTCACTTAAGGCACATCCTAAGCGTTCCACACTAATCGCCGCCGCATTTCAGCGGATCCCTCTTCCTCCACTTCCTCTTTCATTCATTTACTTTTTTTTCTATTATATACAAATTTTACTTTTCTGTTCCTAATTTTGTTCAAACCAATTGCAGGACGCCAATTGCGAATTAAGTTCAGATACGAACGTGTGGTCCATAAAGGAATTAGACGCCCACTTTTCCGAACTCTATTCCTGGTTGAATAGTATTCAGGAAAAGATCTACGGCCACGAGGACAACGTCACGGATAAATCACTCAGAGCTGTAAATTGCCCACAAAACGAATCGCGAATGAAGCTCCTTAATCACGCCGCTCGCGGTGGTCTCTGTTTCCTTCCTTTTCTCTAGATATGCAAAACGAAACTACTCGAGAAGCAGGACTTCTACAACATCTTCAACGAGCAAGGTAACAAGCTGATCGCCAAGCACCCGGAACTCAAAGAGAGGCTCAACTGGCACCTGAACTTCCTCGGAAACAAATGGGAAGTTCTACAGTCGGTTCTCAAGTCCTCGGACCCTGAGGAAAGCGACACCATAGGTTTGTTAAGTGCAGCTTCCGGCAATTCTTGTTTCAAAACGTTTCCTTTCAGACATCGAAAGGGAAGTGAAGTGTCTGAAGAATTGGGTTCGGAATCAGTTCAAGAGCCTGCAGCCCCTCTCGTTCCAAAAACGCTGGAGCCGCAGCGAAATCGAAACCAAGGCTATGGAACATAAGGTATTTAGACTAATAACTCGCTCGCTTTAACGGCAATTTACTAATTTATGCAACCAATCGCCTGCGTTCGCAACTGCAGCGGTTGCATAAAACAAGCCGTATGCAAATCCGCTTCCCTATTAATTATGCAATTACTTGCATAGGGCACTTCCTTTATTATACGTTACATCGACGCGAAATGCTCATCACCATTCCATTTCAAATAAGTAACATGGATGTAACGTTTATCACCAAGAAAATTGCAGTTCTATATGAGGCTATTTCAAATCACATTGATGATCAAATAGTGAATCACCAGATCCCGAAATAAATCTCTCTTCAAAATTAGACTCTTTATGCTGCGTGTATCCATTTGTATCGTGTTGCAGCAATTCCACTTTTTTATGTAATTATTTATTATAAAGCCCAAAGAAAGGCTAGCAGTCCAAATGGAACGAGAAGAAGTTGTCTGAAATGATCATCATTACGATCATTTAGAAAATAAGTTCTTGAAATAGGTCTACGAAATTAGTCTAGTTTCGACAAATCATTCATCATTTTAAGCAGATCTCAAAATAGCTCGACTTTAAACTTGGAAAATGTTAATCTATTTATTAATGAATCGTTAAAACAGAATTATAATTAGTTTTGCTTCTGATTGTTATCTTACTTTAATTAGCAGCATCTAGTCCATTTTTATCATAATTATGATTGATTAAAATAGGTGTAAAATATGTTCATAATATTTGGTCGACGGAAATGATATCTATTTATAGGTTGTGCTATGAATAGAACTGATTTTGATCGTACAATTGTACTTCCGTTGAGATAATAAAAAAAAAATTATGTTGGAAGATCAAATATTTCATATCGCAGTATCAGTGGTAAAGCTGCTTCTGTAGACCGTTAAGAAACTTGTAATGCGAAACGCCGCTTATGCCGATTGTTCGTTTTTTAAATTATGTCGTGAGATGAATCTACGAAAGTAGACCGCGCCATCAAAGCTTCACCATACTCGGGGTCTCTTATACAATCCTGACATTTCATATTTGTTCCGTGTCCAGGCCGAGCCCCCTTCAGATCGTAAAATGGCGCGAGAAAGAAAATGTCGTGCGAGATTTCCCAATTCAAATACCTATTCGCATTGGAATGGGAACAACTGATTGGGAGAAAACTGGCACTCTGGTATCAGCGATTGTGGTGTGGTCTTTCCATGATGGTATGCGACTAGACTCATCATCGCGCATTCTTGGTAGGCATTTTTGCCGCGATATTTCCTTACCAGCACATGCCGTACATCATTTTAATGCTAATTTCACTGATCCTTGAGCAAAACCGGCTGCGCGTTATGTCACCTGAACGTGATTTAACTAGTTAATCCTTTCACGTCTTATTATGATTTTCGTTAGATTCGTTAGTCTTGAATATAAATACGCGATTTATCTTCCGAGGACTTCCTTTCATACGTTGGAGCTGATTATGTTGATCATTGATAAATTGCTAAGTCATCGAACTCTATTTGCTTACACAACGTTAAGTCGGGATCAAATCTATCCATAATAATATCAAATTTTCAAGCTCATATTTAAGTGCAATTCTCCGTTCTAGTCTATCGACCTTCAATTTAAAATCAGAAAATATTTTTGTAGCTGCCTTTTTTTTTGTTCCTTCTTGGTACCAAATATGGACGTGCACATGTGTAGAGACACCATTGTGCTAAAATTATTAATTAGAATGCTGGACTTAATTAGTCTGTGTCTGGTATTCGAGTCATTTCTAAATTCGTGGTACTGCACTTGGTGCGCGTTTTAATGTGGACCGAAAGTTTATTACATTCTTTAATTAATATTCACTGTTTTCGGTCTAGCAGAATAAACAGCTTCTAAAAGCTTTACATACGTTAAAAACTGAAAAAGAAAAACCACAACAAACATTATCTCCGTTTATGTTGGCCACTCAGGATGTGGATGTGGATGTGAGTTAACTTATCTGTACTCATATATTTATTAAGTTCCATAAGTATTCAATTGGCGATGCAATTTTGAAGCTCATGGAATTCTTTAGTGAAAAATGAAAGTTAGCAATAATATATAAATATGCATCTTATTTCGAATTGTATATGTAGAAACACTATATAAAAAACTTTTTATCACGCATAATTTAATATATTAAGAATATATGTAGACATTTATTTATTAATATTAAAATTCGCAGGATGCAGGTGTTATTTGTAATACAAATAAGATAACATAATACAAGCTCTGTGCTTTCTGTTTTGTTCTAATAACTCATTAAATTGGCTACAAAGTTTAAGTACATGGTACGAAAGGTTAACATTGTTATATAAGTGCATTGTATACATTTTATAAGCAGTTAGGAGGAGCGATTCTAAGAAACATTCATGAACGAGAAATTGAAGCCTTAGGTTATGAAATTCTTAAGTACGACGATTTTATTAGTTTGGCAAATAAATATGTCATTTTAATAAATATCAGTTCATCAATCAACTTTTAACTATCTAGTCAACTGTTTGTAGTCATTTTACGTTGGTGCTTAACAGAAATTTTACGTATATAGTAATGCATGTGAAAATTATTCGATTTTCAAAAATATGAATATTATTCGGTTGTAATTAATACTGGCAGCTAAGTGAAACACTGTTCAAAATTATATTTCTGAGAACAAACTGCGGTTTTTGTTTTCGTTTTGCTTTTTAAATGCTCTGCCTTAAGTCATAAAATAACAGAGTGTCGAATTTCACCACCGCAGACACAACACTTATGTTTTAAGTTACGGCACAAAATTTGCTGTGTCGCCTTCCAAGTACATAAAATGTTGCTGAGAAATGAACGAAATACCCATATCCAATTACAATATATTGTTAATTGGTATTCTATCAATGAATCATTGATAAAGTAAGTTTCAAGGGTAGAAAATTTCGTTTATTATACAGATATTTTTCATTGCCTATGAAAGGAACTACAGATGTTGGCAACCAAATCGACATCAAATATGATATAACCGTTGTCTCTTTGTGTAATGTCAATTATCAACTTTTTGAAGTTTAAAACCTATATTAATACTTTTAAATTATGTAAAAAAAGGTAAAAGGAAGAAATATAATAGAAATTATAGAAGTAGTATGTTATGTAATATTCATGAAAAAAAACTTTGAATGTAGGCACATGTTTAATATGTTTGTATATTGAGTTGCATACGCGAAGTTCCAATATTGGAAAATAGATGGCGTGTCGCAAGTGCGTGGGGTACGGGGTAGTATAGATATTTTAAATTCTGTCTCGGTTTAATGAGATCATTGGTAATTGAGCGGCGGAAGGAAGGACAGGTGGGAGGCGTAACGATGGGTAGACATGTTTGTATCCTGGTGGTGTGCAGGGCCGTATCCATCGTTTTTCCTGCGGTTAAATACCGGTGAGCGGCTGTTGAGAGGCTCGGGGTCGTCGTAACCCGTCTCGCGAGTACTTCTTTACTCTATTTTTAGTTGCGTAAAAAGGCGACCGATGTCATTTATTTGATTACTGGGCCGAGTCGTGCGGGTTCGTCGCTTGCGATGCCGCTCGAAGCGCCTCGCGAGAGCCGCCTTTTCTTTTCAAATATAACAGCTGCGCTTTGTATATCCTTACAACCAGTTAGTTAGTTGGTGGATGAACTTTCGTGGTTTCTGCATCGTCGTGGATAAAGATTCATTCCTCTGCTCTGCTCTCATCCAACGCTTTTTTTTTGGAGGCGGAACGAACGAGGATCGCCGCGTGTACGCGCCGCTCACCTTCCGAAGGAAAGGTGACGGAGGCAGGTTGGGACGGACCATTACTCCTTCAACCATAACCCTCGCAGCCTCCATTTCCTAGGCTTACCGGTGATTGCAGGTGCGATGCGAGTGTCGACCCTTCTGGACGCGTTCTGATTCAATCCTTCACAATCATCTTCCGAGGCTAGTGGTGCGATGATACACCTTGCCATGGCCCGGTTCCTGCACACCGCATGTAGGTAAAACAAACCCAACCAGAAAATATAACGAAGCACAAAACCGCCTCCTCCATTACTTAACTCATTAGCACGCTCACACTTTGAATAACAAATAACCGAACAACAAAAAATTGCTGTCTGTTACGTGACTTTATCGTGATTCAATCTACAGATAAGAAACTTATTGACTTTGCACTATAGTACGACTTTATCAACGAGAGAGGCAGAATGGATTATTTTTAATGGTTTCGGAGAGAGAAGGCGAAATAATTAAAAACAATATATAAAAAAAATGCGGTTAATGATTACGTGTGCTGAGACCATTGGAAACGTAATGACAGATGTATAAATAGGTGTATGTAGTCGATATCGATAATATATATATACTATTTTTTGTATTTTGTTACTCAGCCTCGTCGATATTTTTCCATCCATTGTTATTATAGCCTGAATGTATAACAGTACATGCGTAATTACTGTACGTTTCTTAAGGCGCTTTTCTCTTCTCTCCGCCTTTACATCATCGCAATTGATCATCTTTTGTTTTTGCTCCATTCTACTCAGCAAATAAGTAATAAAAGAATAACGATATTCAAGAACAAAAACAAATACATTACAATTTTTTTTTCATCAACATGTGATATTACTTATTAATAATTATTTTTCATCGTTGACGTTAATTTCTCTATAACAACATTATTAATATACAAAATTAAAATAAAATCATCTGAATCCAATACTATATGATTAATATATTATGTATGCAGTATTGGATTAAGGTAATTTTGTACTTTTGATGTATTTTTTTTCTTATCATCAATATTGTATGTATTATGGTACAAAACTCAGGAAGTCAATATTATCATGAATCTGATACTTTCGTTCTCTAAAAATTGTTTATCCGTCTCCTCAATTTCATGTAATCTTTATTATTGGGTGAATCGTGCGCGTCTCGGCCCACTTTCGGGCCGAGATCATCCACCCACCGTTATTATTTCGATTAATTACTCAACGCACGATTCGATTATTAATCGAGTTTCATGCAGGCGATTTTGTTTTCGTTTTCTGCGGTATAAAATGGATCATATTATTTTTTTCCCATTGACTTTCCAATATGTTTCAGGATGAGCGTAGCCGTCTACATTCGGCGCGTCTCCTCCTTCGTTTGCACCCAATTACGTTCTTGTCTCCGGCTCTAATTACGGCCTCGTTCTTAGAGCTTAATTACCATAGCAGTTAATCAAGCGCCTCAAGAGAAGAACGCCCAAGTTCAATTCTCATGTCGCATACGTGCACAAACATACAGAAACATGGCAAGAGAGAGACGGGAGAAGGAGATGAGCGAGAGAGTCGTGTAAACAGGAAAGAGGAGACGAAGAAAAAAGTTCAGAGCATAGTGTATGTAAGATACATATCATAAAACAGAACACCAACATAAAGATGATAAATTTATCACAGAGTATACAGTTACAATATGCATGCCATTTCCACTCTCTCTCTCTCTCTCTGCGCCCATCGATGTCGGTGTCTCTCTGGCTTTGGTTTTACTCCTTTTTCGGTTTAAATTTACTTCTGCTCTGAGACTAGTCATACACGTCTTAATCGAATGAACATTTCAAGAACTTCTTAATTCCTCATCCAATTCGATTCATAGTTGATCGCTCTATGCAAAACGCAGTAGAAAGTTTTTGTGTCTGCTCCCTCGGCGTGAATTGTTCTTGAGCGACATTCATCGCATTTCCCCAATCTAAATATAAGTAAGTGGTTGCGAAACCTTAAGAGCGCTCGAGAGCTTTAATAGCGTGTAAAGATTCGAGAGCTCGACAAGCGCCGAGAGTTTGTTAAGCTTTACGATCTTGAGATGCTTCTAGAGTGCGCAGCCTTTTATCCCCATACATTTAATATTCAAACATTCGTATTTCAATATTTATCTTTCATCAGCAGTTTGTACGTTAACATGAACCCTTCACTGTCAACTCAAACAATCCATCATAATATACACAATTTTACGCATTAAACTAATTATATTCTTATCAAAGCTTTTGATGAAATAACGATATACATATACCCAATCTAATTGCATTTCATTATTAAATACAGAACATAATTTATTTATTTTCTTTAATTTTTTTTCGAACTGGAGATCGTCCTTTGCAAATGCACCGACTTGAAAATTGCACTTAATTATTGTTTTGCTTGTCAGGTGAGACAACACACGATCATCCTTTTCTTGGAATCAATTACGTACGAAGCACCCGGCCTTCCTACAATTCAATAATTACACTTTGTTCCATCGCACAAACGCTGCATTTTGTATTGCATAAATATACGAAAACTGCTGTTGTTGTTTATTTTGGTTGTGCAATCAATTGACAATGGATGCGTTTATAAAACAAGGTGCATCGAGGAAAATAAGGAACGCGGAATATTTAACCTTGTCGAGGTCTGTAATTTTGTGCTATTTTATGAATAGCTTGTTTTTTTTTTAATAAAACGAACTACCGGAGTTTTGTTCGTAAATCAAGCCATGTTGATACTTAATCGGGACAAATTTACAGGCAGTTTTCATTTTTCTTCATAATTCAACCGAAGTGTATATTTACAAATGCAAGCTAAAATTAGTTTTTTTTCTCATAACACTGGGCACGTGGTTCATTTCATATATACATTCATACATACACATATAAGCATTTATTAATGTTCCTTAGTTTACGTAACTAAAATAGATTTGGCAATCATTTTTTTCTCAAAGCGAATTTATAAATTAACTGTGCTTTTAAAGATACATCATACATTTTCTACTCGAACCACGTGTTCTGGTTACAAAATCGTGGAAAGGCAAACTAAACTTGTCGTTTTGTGACTGAATTATATAAATTTAATCTCGTTTTTTTTAATATAATTGAACCAACAGAGTATTGAGTTACTGTTATTGAATATGCAGTTATTTAAAACTTGCACCATTTAATTGCCTCTATTAAAAAAACTACCGGTTGGTTTTCTAAAAATAGTAAATTCTGTCGGTGTTTCTCAAACTATTTGAAATCATATTATATTTATATTGATTGTAGAAATTTGATTGAATTGAAATGTTTAACATTGATTAACTTTTATTTCAATTGAAGTGGCTGACTAAGACAACCGCGTAGATTGGTGATTATGTCACTGTGGATGTGGTTTTATACGCATGAAGCGTTGATTCATCGCGATTTGAAGAAAATATCATCTCGAAGTAATTGGAATGGCTATGAGGAAAATGTTGAACAAAGTTGACCTAGATGCGCGAAACGAAAAATATGTTCCTCAAATGAAGCAAGTAGAAAATCGGAGAGGAGAAGGCGGAATGAAGAGATACTAATAATATTAATAACAATCATAATAAACAACGTAGAAAGTTGCTCGTTAATAATGAAATTAATAAATCGCCGATGTGTTGTGATTAAAATTGAATTAGAGCCGCGGTGAGAAAGTTTCGAGCGTGAAGCGCGGAAGCGAACTCGTCGGAACCCCCGTGAACAAAAGGCCCCGTCCCATTCTGTCCCGGTAGAGAACCACGGAAACGGCGCTTCATTGGAATTACCACTAGGCTTCAATCTATTTCAAGACCGAACGCAAACATCCTGTATTTCAGGAATACTTTTAACAAAAATCCGCAATTTGCTGTAACAAAATATGTTTATAAAGTAATATTTTATCTTTATAAATATATTGGTTGTAGTCAAGAATAGTGTTATGGTACTATGCTATTATATGTAATATCCGTTAGCTTGTATAGATTTTTCTCGTTTGGATCATACTATCATCATCATTATGATCATGATGGGCTTTGAGGTGCAAATGAATTCGGAACTCGCTTAATTCGGCCCCATGGCACTTGGATAATTACGGCCCCGTTCCAGATAACTACGCGTCTTCGAGACAACATGAAACCTTTCATTAGATCTTGCGCAAGGCCATCGATTTCTTCGGTAGATGTAATCTGGTTTCAATCTTCAAGGGATGCTATGTGTCGGTTTGGTCATTAGGTAGGCGATTTCTACCGGTGGAAAGTAAGGAGTGCCAAATATGGCGGGTATTTTGGGCGTCCAAAGTATTTATAGCTATGGAAATGTCGCTGCATGAGATGCGGAGCTGCGAGACGGCCGTTTAATTATAGTCCACGCGTAGTAATGAACTTTGGTGCTAGTTTTTCCACTCTCCTTGTACTTACTACCATCATGGCTTGACGCAAAACGAGCAAACCTGACCGGCGGCGTTGCGCAACCATTGCGCAAGTAGCCACCTGGGGTTGTGGTGGTACGAAAAATTTTGGGCACCTGTTCGAAGGACCACCATCGTTAACCCACATGGTTCCTGAGGCCGGTTCAGCAAGCCAGCAGCCAACCCACACGTGCCAATGACTCACCATGCTTCATCCAGAGGATTAGTCTCCTCCTTCTCTTCCTCTTCCCTCATCATTATCATCAGCTGCAAGAGAGGCCTCTGACGCAACCGCGCACTCCGTGACTCCGTTGTTTCCGATAATTTGCACGAACGAAATCGCTGTTGCTGCTGTTGTTGGGCAAAAATCCGTCTATTCATTGTCCTTGCACTATCCTCTCCCGTTCACTCGAGGTCGGAGGAAATAATGGCAGGAGCGAAACAGCAAAAGCAACGAAAATAAAACATGAAAAGCGAACGCGGAATGTACGGAATATTTACCAATCGTTATAAAAGAATCGAGTCTGTCGAAGTGGTAAGCCGATTCGGAGTGTAATTGGGCCAAAGATTTCGACCAACGGAAGACGGATTGCATAAATATAACTGCCGTGATGCGCCAAGTGACACACATTCTTGAATGAATAAATAAAATAAAGCCTCACACGATCAGTAAAATATCTTTAATAATTAAACGATCATTATTTTTTAAAATTTATAGTAATTATTTTATTCAGTACATTTCCAAAATTGATGTCATAAATAATAATAAAAAAAAAACAAATAAAAGGAATTATTTTAATAAAAAATATATAATATGTCCCGTGGACCAAAATTGGTGAACGCCAAGCGTTAAGTAACAATGTCGTTGGCTCGGGCAGATGTGCTACGGCTTTATTGCCACTTCCGGTCTGCGCGTTACAGAAAACTAAATTTAAGTACACTACAGCAAGATCCAAAGCTTAAGTTAAAACTATAACTAAAACAGGAAGTAAAAACGTTTGCGTCGCCAAAAAACGCCATCTCTTTCACAAACGATGCGTGTCAGGTCGTCTTCTGAAGGATGACATCAGTCTGAGTTCCTGAAATTCTAAATTTACGATCGTTCGGGCAAATTTTATTACTAATACTCTATATTTGTTTCGACACTAGAGAGTCTACGCATCGTTTAGCATGCATCCCCTCGACATGCGAACGTTCCATCAAATGGTTCCCATTCCGTGAAAACATCTGCCCTTACCAACAATCCATGTCCCACCTATCACAACAAACAACATATATCACCAGCTTGCTCAATTATTTTATCAAAATTTAACTTGTATTCAATCGTTGTACAACATTCAAAATTAATTATTAATAATTTATTGTGCGTTCTGAGCAATGGATCAAAGAAATACGACACGAACTGATGACTTTTGCGTAACAAAAATATTTATTTTATTACGTGAGCGTTAATTACTCGATAATCGTTTGGTTTAATTATTAATCATAATTAAAATGTAGCGAATCGATTCCAAGCCTTGACGCAAGTATTCCTTTTATATATTTGAAGCGAAGCTGAAAGGATAATGTTTCTTTCGTGTCTCCGATGTTCCATTGTGCTCTACTTAAGCAGCACGCAACAACTATTGATTGTGCTAAAGAGAAATTCGTCGACGCTGCGGCAGATTCCTGTCATTTCTTTTTATTCCCATTCATTTATATAGTTACAGTTTTAGAGGAAATGGCATTTGGAAATGATATAAGTTCATTAACTTCGTTATCTGCTTGAAGATCTGTAGAGTGATTTCTCAATGTTAAGATCAGTTTGTTTTTGATCTTAACCTAATGTAAACTGCATTTTATTTGTTATTGTGTAAAAAATATTTGTAGTAGTACAGGTTACACGATTTGATATTTGTAAAAAAAAAATAATATGCAGAAATATGTAAAAAAATGTAGTGATATAACTGAAAAGAAAAATGCAAAGTAAACGAGAAAAAGTCACGTAAACAATGTGTATTATTATCGCAAATCTCAAGTATCGCAACGGAATCGTAATTCTCTGCGGCTTGCAGCGAGGCATCATTTTCTCTTCTTGGCCATCTCCGTTTCTCTGCTTTATTTTTTTTCGGCGATGGTATAATAAGGTGTCTGTAGTTTATGCACGAAGGCTTTGCCCAAAATATGCTCACGAATATATCCAATCGCAGCTCACGTGTCGCTTTGCATGCAGGCTGGAACAGATCTTCATCATCCACCTTCTGCTATCTGCATCAAACGAGTTTAAAAAAAAAAGCGGAATTTACCCATTCCCCCCTTTTTTGTATTGTGAAGCATGTCCAGCAGTGATGAAGACATATTTGCTATATTTTGAAAATCATCTTTACGGACGACCGCATCATTAAAGGACTGTTGACCTGTGGAGTTATTTTATTTCTTATTATGATCACTCGGGACTAATTGAATGTTATTCTATTAGAAGATGTCTTCTGTTTTGTTCAAGATTCACGTGATTTAATGGTTATTGACCTTTTTAATCGAAGATCTTCAATATCCGATTATTATCAATTTTGATCCTTGTTAATCTTGTAGAAATAATCTTAATACCACAAAATACGCATATTTGTTATATGATGACCAGTTTTAGTGAAACCTAACAAATACAGTTAAACTATTCTTATTTTGAAATACGAAAAGCCGATGGCCAAGACCTTCTCGTAGAAAAAATGTCTCGCTCGGACGAAAGCATTGCTCCTGTAACATCCTCAAGGTCATTTCGTTCTATTAAAGTAAAACACATGGAATCATAAAATGTGAAAGTTTTACGGCTATCTCACTCGAACGATCCAATCATCGTGATGACAGAAACAGTAGTTTTCATTAAATCCTGAAATCCATTTTAATTTATATATAAATATAGAATCGAACGGTTTCTGAATTATTTCATTGCGGTTATATAATTATATTATTCTGTTCGCACACTGTGAGTGCAAATTACATTAGAAATGATTATTCTCATGACATATATTTGGTTTGCTATTATAAAATAAAATGAACACTTATTAGTACTAAATGATACCGCAAATATTTAAATCGATTATGTTAAGTCTAAATTATCTTGAAAATAAATAAAAATGGATTATTTATGAAATTTTGAATAAACATTTTAATGTAAATAAAATTGTCTAAGTTTAGTTTTGTAACTCGTAATTGTTGCCTAAAACTTCGAATCGAAGATCCTTGAAACTCACAATAATGTTATTATTTCATTTGTGTTTGTCTATTGCTGAATTAACTACTTGAATTTATTATACTATTTTAGTTCGTTTCTTGAATTCTAAGTAAATGTGAAATATCCCATTAAAATTAATACAAAACTAGGTTATATGAGAAGAAGAAAATGTTTTGCATAAATTTAACTAAATTTATTATGGCTGCTCGAATTCGCGTGTTAAATTACTTAAAAACGAAGTAAATAATAATATATGAAAAAAAAACTTGTTTCGACGTCCTTCTGACATCATCGACTGCCGAGGACAAAGTTTAGCCGGTGCGTTGTATATACACATATATGTATTTGTTTTCTATTCTCGCTTTGTAGAAAATTATTCTTGTAAAATGCATCAAGTAGAAAGCAACTTTCCAGAGGCATTTTCACTAGCACAGAAAAGCCGTCGTGTCTCCCGGCGAATGTCAAAGTTTATATAATTCCATTATTTCATTTCCGAACGGAGCCGGCAATTTGGCTTTTAGAGTCCGCAATCATCGTTTCACATTCGCCACAGTTCGCAATCTGCGCGGAATGCGACGGTCTTCACATGTTCCGCAGTTTCGGAAGAGAAAACGATCGGAGGACGAAGAGGTAAATAAATGACGGCGGATGGTTGGGATTCGCGAATGCCATAATTAGTGGCAAATTCGGAGCGCTTCATATTTTAACGAGATATTAAGGAATAAGGTCAAAGTTTAAACGGTTTATTATGGCTCGTTAGTAGTTTGATGTCATTTTTTTTACACTTCTTTTTGGTTTGGTTTAATTTTCGCGTGGGAAAGTTTGTGCGAGCACCACGTCCACTGATGGATGAGTTTTGGGTTCCTAAATTTTACTGTCTGGTTAGAGAGAACCGCAGCGACCAGTTGTTCTGTTGCTCGCTTCCCTCGTGCTGCGTGTGGGTGTGAGCACTCCGTCTTCTTGTAGGTGTATAAATCCTAAAACAATGCAACTTGATGATAAGTTACAAGCATCAAACGCGAATGTAGGCTTTGTTTGCTGCGTCTGCAGCATTATTCATATACAGGGTGGCTTAATGGCGCCAAATTGGCCTGCCCATATTTGGTCAACTTCGAATTATCAATTTCAATAACCATCTTTCTCTCACTCTGCTGCACCATCCGTTCTTACTTACCACCCAACCCATGCGATCGTTATCTCTTCTGGATTTACATAAAAATTGAATACGTTAGTTATTACACTCGTAGATTCGTTTAAGACAATGCCCTGCCTTCCAACTGCTAAGTTCTTCATCTCTAGCATAATGCATGTAGATAATACCAAGCGATCCCTGGGTGGTATTCTTGTCGTAGATAATGGTTGCTAGATTAAATAAAGCTTACTTTGCATAAGAAAACCGTCTAGCTTCAACTCAAATGGAAGGAAATGTAAAATATCTCATTCAAACTGTTATGGAGAGCACATATTATTTAGAGATTTACTAGAAAGTTCCTACTGCTCACAGATCCGCACACTTCTACTACAAATAAACATTTAGTCATACACCACTTTACAATTGATAATACATCTCTGTCTGCTCAAATTCAATTTATTTATCATCAATCATAACAAATTTTCTAATAATCAAAGTATAATAAAACTTTTAACTTTACTGACTATAGTATGAAACGCATTTATTTATATGCTTGTAAATATAATATTGATATGAATGATGTCATAATGGGAACGGTTTAAGAAAAAAAATGTAACAGCTGGAGGTCTAGAAAATATCTAAACAGTTATAATAATGGAACGAAACTAGTCAAGAACACGGGGAAATGACATCAGATGTTATAACGAAGCCATTTATAATTGTTACGTGATTTATTTCGAGCTCAATTTGCTTGATAAACATAAGATAACATCGAAATTATTTATGTACATTTATGATAAATGATATGCACTGGAAAAGGAAAATAATCGCGCGCCTTTAAATGGACGATAAATTTGGTAAAAATAAATTGCGAATGCTACGAGGAATGTAAAAAAAGCGAGGAAGAAATATTTAGGTCGCAATGATTTGATCTCTAGAAAAACAATACTCTTGATCTTCCTGCAGACCTTAAATAGAGAAAGCACATACAGTAGTACATTGAAATAAGCAGCGTTAGTGAAATTCTTATCCTTTTACATCGATGGCTTGTTTCTTAACTCCATATAACACTATTCATGCTCGGTACACAGAATTTGCTCGAGTTGAAATTACACCCAAGGTCATTTATAATGCATAAATGTAGAACAAAGTGGTGTTTTTTTTTACATCTCTAATTTTGTATTAATAGTTAATAACAAAAGTCCATAAATGGTAAATAATAGTTTCAGAATTAGTTTTGAACTTTTATATATTATATATATATTTCTTACATTTACCATTTATATAGAATCATAGTTTTAACAGTCCTGTTAGATATACAACAAAACTGTTGGTTGGAGAGCGATTACGGAATGCATTGTGCAAAAGGAGAGTTAAGCATCAAGTGCAGTGTTAAAGTGAATGTACTTAAAGGCGAGAAATGTACAAGGTTTTTGTATGTGTCATATTTGCATAACATTGGTTAAAATAATCTGGGAGAGATGTGTGCGTATGCTAATGATGCTATTTTTTGCGAAGAAATCACTTCTGAAAATGGAAACAGCACGGTGTAATATTGCATTGGTAATTTCAGTCTGCAAGAAAGAAAAATAAAATAAGTATACGGCGAAGAAAAGGCGATACAAAAACGTCTTGAGAACGTGCAAAAAGGACTTACAAAGTGATTTGTTTACCTGAAAGTGCGTTGCCTCCTGCCAGTCATTCGCCCGTTCGTTCCTTGTAAGCCGAGACAAGTTGAAAACCATATTTTCTTTCGCACATGAACTCTCTTGCAATCGTTTCAAGGAATTGCTAATCTGTGGAAGAGAGCAAGGAATTCTTCGTTGGCAGGTGGCGATTGGTTCTGGGTGTCGGTGCAAAAAGCGAAGGCTTAGCTCGAATTTGGGTAACCGAGGTGTGCTGTGGGTAGGTAGGTAGATATATCGCTGCCGTTCCAGGAATAGCATGGCTGACGATGAAGGAATACGTACAAGACTCGTCGCAGTTATACTGCTGCCTTACTAAACCACTTGCTAGTGATCGAGCAATCGGCTCAGCATCTAAATGGTCAAAAGCATCTCGTCGAACAGATTACGTATAATTAAATAACGGTTTCGAGTGTTTACCATGGCTCGCAATTCCGCGTTCCCAGATGGCCTGGAGGAATGCAGTGCACATAGAGAGCGACTTAGAATTGTCGAAAATTATAGGCATCTCGCGCGCCATCGGGCCTCTGCAATCTTCTGGTCTATATGTATGAATATCCATCCATCTGCATGTGGCATGTATATCATATGGGTTTTAGAAAGTCGACCAGTTGGATTGTCGGATGGTTTGGTTGTTGAGCCTGTGCTTATAACAGCTCGAAGAAAGACGACTCCTCTTTCAATCATCCATCTGCATATAAGTGCTGGCGGGGTGTCGAGACCGCTGACCGTACCATATTTGGTATCAGGAATGCCGTTTCTAATCCACCCTAGGAACGCGACGACCACACCCTGGCCTTAACTGGGTGGACGTGAACCCAGGCGGCGGAACCCTTCCTCGCTGTGTCGCTGTGCCGGATCCACAGGTCCAGATCGCGTTATGCAATAAGCAAAAACGGCCTTACATTACCATATAAAACGTCGGTAAGAAGGTAAGCCTTTTACCAGACACGCACGGCTGGCGATTGTACTTTCAAACGGCTAGAAGGATGGAATGGCCAAGGAACAGCAAGAACCACGTCCGAACGAACGCAACAAAAATACGAACACAAATAAATGAAACAGAAGGAAAAAGAACCAGAAACATATCGAAATTAATAACGTTTCTCGAGTTTCAATGATATGGGGTGGCACTCAACCGATTCATTCCTCTTCTTTTACATCGATTTTGCTTTAACAATTAAATGTTTTTAATTTACCAAACATATAAATATTTTTAGCATTCTAAAATTATTTTAATAAGCTCTTTTTGAATCTAAAGTTGTTTTCAGATTATTTGTGTTTTTTTTATCCATTTTACTTTGTTGCGTTCCATTTCTTCGCTTCTTACCTTGCTCTCCCCGCCTAACCGTACAAGGTTTTTGTGTTTTTCGACCGGACTAGAAATCGAAATTGGAAGTCTTCCCCCCAGTTGCGTTCCACAATGGCGTAACCCGCTCAACCGTAAAACGTACCATCGGATAAATGCGATAGAAAGAGACAGAATTTTAAAAAAAGGGCATTACTACAATGAATCCGTTTCCATATAGTTTTTTTAGCTGCCCGCTACGCTTTAGAAAGTAATCATCGCCAATGATATAATCATGCGATATAATATCGCGCGTTCATTTTCCGCGCGCGTTTTCACTGGAAATATTTGCATGCCGAGCGGCGAAACAAAAGTGAGAAACTAGGCATCCGGGGAACGTTTGTAAACAAGACCTAATCTCCACCTTCTCCACAACCTCATCATCATCAACCTCAGGCAGCGCGTAAGGCCGTTTCGAAAGTAAAGATTGATGGACAGCTTCTCCTCAGGGCTTCATCCTTCCTGTCCGAGACGAGTCGATTCTTCAAGCTTGAAGACCTAGTTCGCCAAGTTTTTGGTGACGAGTGGGAGGCCTCGCGAATGCTAATACAACGGCATCCCACGCGGCTCTTCAAAGTGCATTCACATCTTCTTCATATACAAACACGCTCTCACATATATATACATATACACTCACACACACATATCGGCCGCGAAGGACCTTTTACGTATTATTCATCATCAACCGCGTGCGCCGCTTCGAAACTCTTTAAATGCAAAGCATTTATCGTCTGTGCAATTTCCATTCGAATGGTTGTTTTCCGATGTGACGACTTTCTCAGCGTTTATTAGTTTGCCCTGCAACATCCATCCATTGTTATTCATGCACATTGCATATACATAAGAAATGGATTTGTCGTCTGTCTCTACTATTTTTAGACCTATGCGAATACAAATAACCGCAATGCAGGTTATTTCCTTGCACCACTATTCATTAAGAAAGCTCAAGCTCTATGCTATACATATTTTACAGTTCACAATCAAATCATTTCAGATTTCTTTGCTGTACTGCTGTATAGACACCCAATGTGTTCAGATCATCAAAGTGAACAAAAATGAATAAATTGTTACTTTGGTAATTTAGGTCACCCCTTCGTGTAAAACAGTATTTAATTAATTAAGTTATTTATATAACACTTAATTTATTCAGGAACGAGTGATGAAAATGTGTGTGTGTAACTAAATGAAAATGAGACATGAAGATTTTAATTATGGATCTACAAACGACTCTTCATTTGCGTAATTTAGCTTTCAAAACATTTACGATCAACAACCATATCTATTTCAATAAATTTGCAAAGTAAATTAGAATTTTGTTAATAATTTAAATTTAAAAGAAAGTAACATTTTTGAAATATTCATATTTCATATTCATTTATTTTTTTTCATTCTCATCTATAAATCAATTTTATTTTTTTAAAATTAATTTATTTAATATTTGAATGCTTGGAAGAGGAAGAGCTCACTCCATAAAGGCCTATTTAATATGCATATTGAAATAATCTTGTGGTGTTGCGATCATTAATCGAGATTGATCGAAATTTCAAGTATATTTTAGAGAAATACAAGGAGGAAGCGATACATCATTTAGTTAATTGATCCTGAAACCATAATGGATGGTTTCCTCCTGACCTAGCCAAAGCACTCGAAAGTGAAAACTGCGAAACTCTTAACAAAAAAAATATATACAGAAGAACCAGAACACGACTAGCCAAAGTTAATTTGTTTTCACATAACAAAATGTAAAACTTCCTTTTGGCTCTAATAATTTATTACAAAAACTTGTGCAACTTTCACATTTCACCGTGTATTCATATTTATTTATGTATACTTGTCTCTTCTGTTATATGCGCTTTTCGTTTCAAATTTTAATGAACTATTTTTGATCTTGCCCCGATTCCGGATGGCATCTAATAGAATACGAAAGAAACGAAAATAAAAAAGAAAACATTCGTATGCTTGTTTCGGTTACATCGGCCGACGGAATTGAATTTCACCGTGACTTTTCGAACGCATCATTTCGTTCCATTTAATTTATTTTTTTTTATTACACGTAACAATAATTATATTTATCAACGTTGTTAACAAAAAAAATGTTTATTTTGGAAAAAAATATATTATATTATTATTTAGTAATCGGATATTTTTTCTATTTTTGGAAAATCGTTTTAGTTGAACTTCCGGTTTAATGGGAGGCGGTAGGTAGGTAGTTTACATCTCGCGTTTTCCAATGTCGGTAATCAACTAGAGCTGAATATTCACGATTCGAGTAAGCGGCATCAATGATTAGTGTAATTATAGCTAATATCAGAGGATATAGTTGCCCATCACTTTGTATGGCATCTATCATTTACGGATATATTTACGAAGCATTCAGGATATATATGTATCCCGTCCATTTTTCTGGTTTCTCTCAATTTCAATCCAGCGCAAACTGTTTATTTTAATTATAGCAACAATATTTGCAGCCTCACAGTACCACCGTAACAAATCAACGCGTGTTTATTTTATTGCATACAACGTTTCTGTTCCATCCAAACACCGTATTCAACTACAAGTAGTTCATGTCTTCACAATTTAATTCGATACTATTATAAATTCGTAAAGCGAAATTTCGTATAATGAGTACTTACACATTTTTAAATAAATCATGTGGCCTAGAAAAATGTTTAAATAAATTTAAAATAAAACTTTGAAAATAGTTGATGATCAAATTTATATCCAATATAAAAATAGTGATTACAGCATATTTTTATTTATTTGTATATATGATTTGGATGTGAGCCAGCTTTCATCTTTTTGCAATATTTATATTAGTGAAATGATATGCCTGACGTATTTACGATCTTTCTGCTTATAATTATAATCGTGATTTTCAATGCATCATTATATAAAAGAAACGCGTTTTCTCAACTACTTAATTGTCGCGAATTTATGTTTGATTGGTGAAAGGAAAATTTGCGCATTTGGTTATGCGTAAATTCTTCAACAAAATATAATCATTAAAAAGTTATTAATAAATGTATTTTGAGATTGTATAAAACATGTCCGAATATAGATAAGAAATTGGATATTCATTTTTATTGAGTGTAGACAAATTTGTTGAAAAAGTTGTTTAATATTGAGATCATGTAATCAGGACTTGTTTCAAGAATTCAGTCAATTTGTGTTATTATCTTCCACCTAACGAATTGTAATATGTTGGGGCAAACGGTATAAATAGAAGTAATGTTTTAATGATATTGTTACATGGCAATGTGCGTATCCAGATGGAATTGGGCGAAGTGAATAAGCTCGATTGAATTAAACGCGATCAAAAACTAGAGTAAATGTTTCACAAAGTGTATTTCGAGTGAGCGCGCGCGAAATATCTGGAATGCATTGCGAACGGGTGTCGTCGACCCAAAATTACGCCCACGTAAATTAAATTGAGTAGTATTCTCTCTCCCAGGCAATTACATCACCGAGTCAGGAGAGGAGCAAACGGAGAGAAAGGATTGTTTCACGCCGGGATTGTTCTTCCTCCCGCTATTGGTGTTGAATTGGGTAACGCCGAGCTAATGAAATATAATAAGGTTTACACACGCCGACA
Organism: Nicrophorus investigator; assembly: GCA_963457615.1. Taxonomy (NCBI): domain Eukaryota; kingdom Metazoa; phylum Arthropoda; class Insecta; order Coleoptera; family Silphidae; genus Nicrophorus; species Nicrophorus investigator. The sequence continues at coordinate 12,964,608 of OY735146.1, forward strand.
TCCATCCATACCCATAACCATACACACACACACCATTCAGAATCGTTTTGGCAAATCCACCCACGAACGACTGTTGCTCAACAATGCAAAAGTTCATTGAAACGCAGGCTGAAAGTGCAACGAGCTCTCTCGTTGCACTCGGTACGCTCGGCACGCTCGCTCGGCGAGCTCACAAATCGACCCTTAATCTGATTACAACCGTTCGTCCTTCTCCTGATCCTTTTGCTCATCTTACACTCCTACTCGATCTTGTTATAGTAGTCCTTGCTCATTCCGATAACCTTAATCATCCTACTCGCCTCGCTCGCAATGTTCAAATTTTTTGGTATCTCGAAAATTTGAATTTCTAATGCACAACCGCAGAGGAACTTTCTAATTTCTTTGGACCTTCTATACCTCAGCATCTCAAACTCACATTGCTTAATAGTGCGTGCCGATTGCATTCACGCCATCATCCGTATTCCTCCAGTGTTTTTGAACTTGCCAATGCTTCCACTTAAAATCTTTGTCGCGATAACAAACACGTACGAAAACAATTTCTCATTTCAGCCTAAATCTGTCTCCAGGCCTGTTCTTCCTCTCACTTAAAGATAGTGTTGAAGTGGTAACACTTACTTAACTTGCTTCCGAATACTATGGAAATAAACCACACATCAACTTCTTTATCTAAGCTCAGTCATTCATCCACTACAACACATTTTTTAATCATCAAATATAATGAAATTTTTAATTATAATATATAAAATTGTGAATAATTATAATTAGTTTTGATTAATTATTTGGAATTGTTAATTAGAAATGAAACTGTAATTGAAGGATAAGAACGTTATGAAATATTGATGTATCAAGTGGGAACTCTTGAATGGATGATCTGGGTCTGCCAGGAAACATGCGGGTTGAACACAAATAACGCTCGTTGACATAAATTAGATGTAATAGGTCGAATAGAGCACCACGAAAGTTCGAGCTTAGACAAGAAACTCTTTATTTTATATTTGAGTATGCGTGTGAGCAATGTTTAGCAATGAATATGAATTTGATATTATTTTATGAGTATTCACAAGGTATTGCCTCACGATTTTACTTTTTCATATTCTACCGATTATATATATGTTGTTTGAGAAAAAGTTCATTATGATGATTTTTCGTTAGTTTATTGAAATCTTTGCGAATTCGGATCCTAGTGTAGAGAAGTATTAGTCTCTAGAGACAAGCTGAGAGTTCGCTTCAAAAGTCAAGGAGAGAAGCAAAAATATTTTACTTTCGAACGTCGTGTGCAACTTAGGATTTTTGCTTCCGCAAGGTCTTTGCGACCCGAATAGGTGTTTTGTTTATTTATCGTTTTGAATTTGCGGAGGCGGTATAAGCTTATAAATTCAATGGGTTTTGTGATTTGTGGTGGAAAATAGCACAAAGAGTAATCATTTCAAAAGGCAATAAATCACTTTCTAATTTCTCGTCACAATTTCGGAATATCTCAATTCGCCCAAAAAGCTTGACCCCGCGGGTTCAAAATGGAAACGTAATTGAGTGCACGATCGATACATCATTTCCTATAACATAATTGATGACATATAGCTTTTAAAAATGATTTCAGCATAATATTTCACAAAAACTGACATATCACTTATAGCTATTAAATTGCGCATTTTTATATACGATTTAACTATATATTTTATTAAATTTGCATTATTAATTAATAATTTGATGTTTATACATTTACTAAATTTAATTTTTAATTTTGTAGACATAAGAATTATTTATGTTGTTCATTCTAAATAGATGTTTCCTTAATAGACTTGTTGTAAGTACTGTAGCAGGAGTACTACTACATTGAAATTCCACATGTTAAAACGTTTATGGGAATTGTTGATGCCTGCAGGTCTTGCATGTCACTTAAATTGCTCATGTCATTGCTTCTACTTTTCATCTCTCAACACCTCGAGATTTCGAAGTGCTAATTAATGCCAAATTGTAATGGGATTGGGATCGTTGGGAATGGGTCTCAATTAATACTGGGACACGGCAATTTCGAAAGTCAAACACGTCGCTGTTTTGCTGTCGGCGTTCGGAGTCAACCAACTAGAAACAATTTAGAAATACTCCGGTGTACCCGAAATGTCCGTTGCAGCCAGGAAAGTAATTACAAAACAAAAACAAACATCGACCAAACAAAAAAAATATATACAAGAGAGAGAGAGACGAGTAAATTAACTAGTAAATGAAATGGAAGCGTGATCGAGGGCGCGGTTATCTGGATGATAGTCTCCCCCTCGACATTTATCAGCGATAAGGAAAATGTAAACAGTGTCCTCTGTTTGGTTTGCAGGTACAGCATAGAGACATCGAGAACCACGGAAAGATCGTCAGCTCTGTGGTGAAGCTGTGCAGAAGGAGTTCCGATTGCAACCGATCCACGCACGACGTCGTCACCGGTTTGGAGAGGCGCTGGCACCTGCTGTTTTTGCGCTCGTTGGAATGGCAATGCTACTTCGAGAATTACTTCAAAAAAGTGAGTAGATGAGTTAAGAGTTATCACCAGAAAAAAAAATAGTGGCGGAAGCAGTACAAAAGAACCGGACTAAATTGCCATTACTGTTAGTCGAAAACGCTGTTGTCCGTTGTCCTTTTTTTTGTTGTTGATGCTGATGTCATCGCTAGCATAGTCGTACTTTTTGCGATGGATAAAGTTGTGGAGATTTGCAGACGACGAAGCCCATAGCTTTATTATATTCGGCGTCTGCCCTTGTTCCTCCTCCGTTTTCCTTCCACTTGGATGCTTTGACTCGCGTGTCGAAATACTTCCACTCCAGCTACCATTTAATATATGTACACACTCTTTCTCCTCGTTTACTTTCCATCGCGTTGCGCAAGTCGTTTCGCTTCAGATGTTGATGCTCCTTTTCGATTTTGTGTTTTAATTTCATCCAAAATCCGTTATCACGGGAAGTGAACTGAGCATCGTGCACCTTATCGATTCCATCTGGAGCGACAGTCGAACGGATTTATTAATGCTTTTCTCTATTTATATAAATTTGGTTGCGGCAGGTAACCTTGAGTTTGGCGTAAAAATAGCAACATTAAACCTTTGATCGCAGGATGTAACTTTCCATCTCTCTCTTTGAATATACCTGTATAATGTAATATATTTAAAATGCATATTTTAATTTGATCTGAATGTGGTCATGGGAGAGACAGACCCCCTTCTAGTATTGCTTTATCAAAAAATTATCGATTATTACGAAGGGGACAACAATGACAACAGAAGCGGGTTGAGCTTAATTCGTTTCCGGAGTGGTACCATAGAGTCCACGTGCACGTAATAGTGCAATTAGAACAAAACATGAGAGGTAGAGTGGATGGAAGCATGGAAAAAGAGTAAACTGGATAAAAGGAGTAGAGGAGTTTCCGTTGTTGCTTTACCGGCTTGTGGGTTCCCGAAGTTTGCGCCGCCGACAAGCTGCACTACCTCAGTCGAGACTCGGCCGTAGAACAGTCAACATCAACCATGATTCTTGCCGACCGTCGGCTGTGAAAGTGACTCAAAGTTTTCTCTCTCGAGAAGAAAGAAATAAAGTAAAGAGAAAAAAATATACCATTGCCCACGTGCCTTGCCAAGGATTAATTAATACATTTTTTTATTTAGATACAGACATATATTATATATTTTTTGTTTCTAAACGTTACCCAAGTGGTAATACAGGTAAGAACCGGACTTTGTTTACCGAACAATTATTTCAACTTTAAATTAGTTTAAAGCCCAAAGCTCCTATTTCGTGTTTCGGATCTTTGAGCTTCGTTGTGTTACTCCTCTCTTCTTTGCATCGTCCTTTTTATTCTCATGTTGTTTTTGGGAACCTGTTGTGCGGCCGCACGTGGATGGCTCGGGCTCTTTCCGCCTTCGGAATCCTCCTCGGCCTGCCATCTGTGCGGTAAGGCAGGTTCCAAAAAAAAATGCCCCCTTTGTGAATCTACCAAACAAATGATGACTTAAGTTCTGTTGTAGACAGAATATAAAGTTAGAATTAAACACTTGTAATTCGGGGATTTCCTTAACCAAGTTAAAGTGAACGTTACGTGGAATTTCAAAGTTTAAAGTGAATTTATCAAAGGTTTTTTGAATAAGTAAATTATTTTAATAGATAATCTACAGTTATAGTGATAACATTTCTGAATTTTAAGGTATTTGTTGTAAACCAAGTTTCAACTTAATTTTAAAAGTTATTAAGTTTAAAATAATTTTAAAAATACGTAATATTTTAACTTTAACTCGAAAGTAAGTTAAAGTTAAAATTACCTTAATTTTAATTCATAATTATTTAAATAATTGATATTATTAAATAAAAGTGAGTTTTTATATTTAATTATATGAATAGAGTTTTCACTTACAGTTTACATATTTGTTAAATGTAAATATTACATTCTTTAAAACCGTTAATAGCGTATATCCATATTAATTTGAGTTTGTGTATATCCACTATTTACCTACATGAAGAAATGTCACATTTCCCTTCAACAAATATAACACGAAATCTCTGCAAACACAAAAGAACTGGACGATGGCTCTTTCTTTACGCACTCCATCTTATTATTTGTTTAATACATATTTAATTTCATTATTTTGGTAAAAGAAAGTGTGCATCCTAAGAATGTTAATATCGATAATTTTCTGTTTGAGCGAATCATTTGATTATTTGCACAATTGAGCGTTCAATTACTTCTACAAAACGAAAGCGCACTACAAAAGATTTCCCTATTTGCGCAAATCGTTATTTCATGAATAAGTTATTTAAAAGAAACTACCCTATATAATGTATTGAAATCAATTAGTAATGTGTTTAATGATCACGTACGTTCGAACACGTATTTTCAATAATCATCGATGAAAACGCACGTGTTTTGAAAAATATAATATATGAACGCAGGTGTTTGAAAAACGCTGCCCGGGGGCCACGTGAGGCCCGTGACCGTTAAGTTAATCATACAACCGAAAACATTAATTATGTTTTGTTATTTAATCCTCTTGTAATCACTATTATTGAAACTATTTATTATTATGAGTGATTAAAACTGAATAAAAATATTTTGGAAAATCCTAATTAATGAAAATGCAAATTTTCAATTAAGATAATGGCGTAAATAAGATTAGCCGTATTTTATTGTCAGAAAGTGCAATAGTTATAATTCGAAATAGGTACTAATTCGATAATAATACAGTGTAAATTTATGTGCAAACAAATAAACAAACAGCTATTGTTCTCGCAATACCTTATATTAGTTATTATTATTGAAATCCGAACAAAATCGCTTGGTGCTCAAAAGATTACTGAACCGCACATAGACCACCCAGGAACTCTCACCGTGTTTCATTTTCATTTCTCTTGCAGCTGGCTTAAATGAAACTCGAGTTATTTAAATCTGGACCTATCGATAATTCGCAGCGGTCACTTGCATACAATTATAAGAAAAGAGCTTACTTTTAAGTCACAAAATACACGTGGTTATACTCTTCGGTTTGGTATTTCCATTGCGTATTTATTTATCTAATATTTATGTAGGTCCACACTTCTGCAACTATTGCTTAAATGTATATACATTTTATAAACTTCAATGGTTATCCAACGGCAAAGACCGGATCTTAAACAAATATTGTGATACCTGAGCAAACTTACATAAACTGCAGCAAATGGCATGTACAAACGTAAATGGTAAGAAATCAGGTATATTTATGTATTACCGATAAAGTATCTGTGTTTGCATTTAACTTACAAATAAATATAAAAAACAGCCGAATAAACAGAGTGAGAAATATCCAGTAAGTACATATATACATTTTCTGTTTTTATATGTAAATGGCTGTTCATTAATTTGATGTAATCTATAAACAAAAACCAGGAAACTTGGTAATTGAGAAATAAAAAAAAATACCAAAGGGAAATATTCAATAGATTTGAATTTAACAAGCGACTGAGGAAACATAATATTTTTTTTTAGAATTGAGCTGGCTTTGAAGCGTGAGAAATGTCGGACAAATCGGGTATTGTATAAACAAAATGTCTTCGGTGGTCTATTTCGAAACCATGGGAAATGGTGCAACCATCACATGTTTGTATATATGTGCTAGTTATAATAAGAAATGTTTTTATATTATCAGTTTTTGAATATGATATAGCATTTTTATTTACGGCGATGATGAATCCTAGAATATAAAGTTTCCAGAACTATCTGCTGGTAAAAATAGCTGGGATTAGGGCGAATCTATTTATACGCACTCGTTGGAAATGAACAATAAAACACCTGCTTTCAAAGTAACTGCAATCGATAGGAATCAGAATAAGCAATAGAGTAAGTTTTCAATTGCCCCGACCATTAATAAAGTAACGATCGTTAGGTATAAATAAACGGGGTTTAAATTAGAAAACGATTCTGAGAATTAGTCCTACTATCGTAAATTGTTTTATATTTCTATTGCGAACGTTATGGTCAATGTTTACATTTTCCACCGTGGTATTGACAATATCACAGCAGGCGTTCGCTCGTTGCGTTTCCCGGAATAATAACTGTTAAGCCACCTTTAAGATCTTTCCGCCGTAAAATCCAGGTATTTTAGTACCGAGAAAAAAGGTGCATTGAGTGCACCGCATTTGATTAAAAAGCAATTACCTGGTGGAAGCGGCATCCCGTTTGCCGCTTCCTTCCCGCGCAATTGTATGGTTATGTCTTGGACGTATGTGGCTAATAGTAACAATTCATTGATCGGATTATCGTATTTTATACTAAGGTTTCTGCTGTTTTACATAAATATATTGAATAGTCTCGGTTCGATTGCTCACCTAATTTACATGCGAATCTACCTGAGGAAGAAAAGGCAGGAACAAAGTTTCCTTTAGGGTGAATTGCATCCAAGTTTCCTCGAATCCAGGTGGATGTTACAACACGTTTTATATATTTATATATATATATAATATACGAAATTGATTTTCTGTTTTGCAACTGACGATGCGGACGCTGCTGTAATCGTATCTAGTTGTAACAAAATTCAATAAAATGTATTCATATTTCCATATCGATTAAAGCTTATTCGTTTTGCTCAAATCGTTAAATCGATAATCAGTTTGCCGCTGTTTCCATATCGATTCTAGGTGTAGGTGATTCATGCTCGCCCTGCTCAAATAATGAAATTATTTCTAAATCCGCCCGACAGGAAACCGGTATGCACTTGCGTAAACCTTCGCGTGTCCGCAGTTGCACCCAGTTTGCGCAAATAATTACATTCATTCGCTATTCGCATTTCTATAGGCACAGATAAACAACCTTCGAAATAAATGTGAAAATGGACATATTTGTCCAGAGTTGCAACTATACACCTACTTTTTGGGGTCATCTTCGGTTTACGAGGTGTTGCAATTTTTTTTTGTATTAAATGTAAATTCTGCGTTAATAAAATTGTGCCTTGCGCTTATCGTACAAATTATTTATATAAACATGAATTTATTATAAATTATATATATGTTGTAAGTTACAATTAAAAATAAAACTACAAAACAAATTGTTTTAGTTTTTTGTAATAAAGTAAGAAAATTGGTTACAGGTTTTAAGCTCTTTCAGTGAGAGTAAGCATAGATAGCAGTGTTCGCTAAGATAAGCATGATATAGTTTCTATGAATAGTAGTGACACTGTGTTAGCAATAGCAAGGAAAAAAAGTTGCTTTACGGTGATGTTGAAATGTTTCTCGATTGGTCTATGCTTTCGAGAGAAGTATAGAAGTTACCCAATGGCGCGAATTCTCGAAGTGGCACAAAACCCACCAAGATAGCCAATTACTCACCGTGAATAATCTATTTGTAATTAGCGAGCAAGGACAATAACGAGCGCGAAAGGTGGCAGGAGATTTCCGTGTATTTGACGAAAAACGTGCTGAGCCGTCAAAATGCACGGAAGGATTTCGTCTGCGATTCGTTTGTGCGTGTGCGTTAAATTTGGCTCATCGGCTCGATGAGGTAAGCACGAGAAGAATGTCCATTTTGCGCGAATTTGCCAATCGTTCGTTTATTTTGGATGATTGCGTTTGGGTATAAGTGTGAACAAAATTTGACTAAAACGTTAGAATGAGTTATCTGGGTCATTGCCGTACTCCATAAAAATAGTGGAGCAGTTTTTTGGCGCTTCGAGGAAATCATTTGGTTCTTGGCCCTCGTGCGCTCATCAATTGATCTCTCTCCACCACTTGATAAATAACAAATATATAAGTGAAGTTTGTTATTAAAAAGAGAATTTGAAAGTTAACAGGAAGCTTAACTTCCAGATCCGAATTTCAATCTTCTGTGTTTTATGCTACAACGTGAGTAGAACGTGCCGATACCACTTTTATTTCTATTTTGTTTTTCTAATTCTCTCTTCAATTTCGTCCACGTTTTACATAATCTTTCACTTTCTATAAAACCGGCTAATTAATTTTAATTAGATCGCCGTTACATATACATATATTTTATTTTGGTTTATTTACGTCGATCTCCTACCTCTGCTCCTTCCTTCCACTTAAATAAGAAATACATTAGGAGTGTTTTATTCTTCTTCGAGGTTTAACCTATACTTTATGTAATCCGTCAATGTTTGTTGTGCTTTGCAGAATAACGCATTGTTCTCGGACAGCGAATCCGACGAGGGTCCAGTGAAGAAGCAGCCACGTCTCTGCAGCGGATCACCAGTCGCCAAAGAATGTTTTTCCGCAGAGGCCACCTCCACAGCGACGCAGGTGAGCGAGGAGAACAAGAGCAAATTAAAAGAAACGAATTTTCCATAATACATTCGATGCGCTTTCTTAATACTTTCATTCCTGCTCGCGTGATGCTCTCGTTCCGTTTTTGTTTTCATTATTTCTTTTCTTTTCCCGTCGTCGTTCACTCCGCATCGAAATAATAAGCATGGGGGGCCGGGCATCGCGCAGGACCCTCCGCTCCCGCGGATCGATCAAATCCATTTTCCTCGAGTGGCGGAGAAGCTAAATATTTACGTTTTCCAGAATGATATCGATGAAACTGATGGCAATCACGGAAACGGAACAATGAACGGTAACCAGGAGAACGACAGCAGGAGGCCAGAAACTGAAGACGCACAGTTCAACATGTACGTGGTGCAGCGTTACCAAGGGTGTAAAAGGTGTTTTATTTTTTTGGTTTTGTTTGTTTTTGGTATAGATCGAACCAGAACGCACCCAATAGGGTGATGTACTACTTCAAGCACGTGGACACGGATTCGGACATGGAGAAAATTGAGCAATTGCAGAATATTGCGTTGGAGGCGGAGCCGCAGACCAACTCTGAAACTTCTGAGGAGGAGTGGACGTACTCTCAGAAATCCCCTAACAAAATTCCAGATTATCGGAAGATTGTGCAGGAGGTTGAAGAGATGGTCAGTCCAATAAAGCAACGCGTCGGAAACCCGACTGGCGAACCGGCTTTGAACAAGATGACTCGCATCAAGCAGTGGCTGAATATGGATAATAACAAGCCAGAGGATAGCTGCGACGCCAGCAGCGAGGACGAGGAGAACGAGTCCGTGTCGTCAGAAGAGCAGAACGAGAGCATCGCCACCTACAGGGCACGCGAATCCTTGAATGCTTCCTGCAACGACTTGGGTGGGTTCTTTGTGTCCACACCGAAGGTGGTGTATCGCCAAAGGCACCAGAAGTCGAGCATCAAAGGGCAGCGGCCCTCGTCCATCGCTTGCATCACTCAACTTTCCAAATCTTCGCAAAGGTAATTAAAGGCTCTAAATTTCAACGAAATATCCATTACCATTATCGGATTATTGGTGTTATAGGATTGAACAGAACGCGCCGACCTACTCCATTTCGGAATCCGCTCTGCATACTATGCCATTAAACGGAAGCCTGAGCAATAATCAGGGAAATTCCACATCGTCGACCGTGGAAGACAGCTGTGCCATATTGAACGAGGAGAACAGCTCTCCGATCAGACGGAAGCGGTTCAAATTGAAGAAGAAAGCCAGTTGCGTAAGTTTGCCGTTAATCGTATTGCAAGGACTGTCTCTATTGCTCTGTTTTATACTGATCAGGTTTTGAGGAAGTTCGATAATGCGTCTCCTTACAATGGTGCCGCTAGTCGTGAGCTCAGGACTGGCACTCTGGTAAAATCAGGTTCATTCTCAGGATGCGGCTGCAAGTCTTCGAATTGTGACCGCCAAACGGTGAGCGATCCATCCGCAACTCCGGTTGGACAAAATTTCGAAACTTCTGCTACTAGTGGTGCTGACACGGATGAAGATAAACGTGCTAGAAGGTATTATTTCTAAAGCGCTTCGACGATTTGAGCTTTTGATTAAAACTAAAATCTTTCTAGGATGCCGATGTTCAAGCTTGGTGCTAAAACGAACTTCGCTGTAGAAGGTGAAAGGGACGACAGCCCGGGAAAATTCAGTTTGACAACAAACGAGGAGCAGTCCATCCCTTGTGATGAAGCTTGGGATGGTTACCAGGAAAAGTATTCATCTGAAGCTTACAGCGAGGCACCTGATTCAGACGCTGCTAGAAGGCTTTGGGAGTTCGGAGAAGATTACAGAACACACTTCGGCAGTCAGTCAGATTGGTCTGCTCAATCCAGTCATTTAGAGTTCTCTCCACAGTTTCCCAGGAAGTGTTTCTCCACCATGAACGTCATCGATTCCGATCAAGAAGCCAACAATCTTCGTCAACTCTTGAAAACTTCGCGCAATCAACTTCAATACACCGAGAACATATTTCAAAAGCAAGAAAATTTAGGCATTGAAACTTATTTGATAAACAACGATACGGTAAGCATGCATTTGATGCCAACAGACTTAACGAATTTTATAACATTGTTTCTCTCTTTGCTATCGTTCCACAGAAGGAATTGACTTCAACCTGCGATCGCCATATAAATTGCTTAGCTGACGAGAAGTGCGATGTTTTGTCCCCGTTAGACAAAAAGGATATTTCAGGTAGGAATTGGATCTTTGATACGTGGTCGTTTTTTTTACGGTTGTTCCGATACTGCTTAGTCAAAATCGGCTTTGGAAACCAATTACAAGTTACCATAAGTAAAAACGATTGATTTGAGGTTTCGCATATATTAACATTTATCTTTATTTTACATTTTGAATTTATAAATATTTTATTTTTTAACATTTTTCGTTGGTTTGACGGTTCGAGAATCCTTTTTTTATATACATATTTATGTCATTACTTTTTCTCTTGCCAAATATTGTAACATAGTAATATAGTAATCGTAGTTTAATTAAAAACAGAATATTGTCTTGATGCAGAGATAATGAGTACTAATCAGAAGGGAGCTTTAGGCTGTGATTTTATGTTTCTTTTTATTATTATTTATCCGTTTTTGATACTTATAGATATACGCAAATTAATCATTTTAAAGAGTTTCTTTAACGCTGAATTTTTTGCTAAATGAGTGTGCTTGAGAATCGCGACTTTGCTAATTGTTCTTACAGGTTCTAACGATTAGTTAAAGTGATATACAACTTAATTAACTGCATTGTTTTTTATTTTATTATTATTATTATTAATAATAATTTAAAGTTTTGCATTTTGCCAGAAGTTTGTTTTTTTTTACTGTGTAAGGCGATGCCAAGGAAAATTACGGTTTTCAGCTCGTATTTATTTTATATTTATGTTTTTTTTAATTACTTAATTTATAATCTCTTGACTGCGATGTAACAGCATGTTTTTTGATTTATTTTTTATTTGCATTAAATTGCTTGTTTGCTTTGTAAATTAAGGCTTCTAAGTTTATTTCATCCTTGATCCACACACATACACACACAACACATAAACACTTATGGTACATTCACATGTGTACGGTTTTATTGGGAAAAGTATTTTTGAGCAGTTTTGAACAAAACCGGATGCATTCGAATGAACCATTATTACCACACTACACCACCTAAAAAAAGAACATTGATCAAGTTTTTCGAAAACAAACTCGTGTCAAGTGATTACCGTGAAGAGTTGCGCTCTCTTCAGGTTTGGTTTTGTTTTGTTTTCGATAGGTAAGTATTTTCTATATATTTTTACTATTCCGGTGAATGATTATTTGTTCGTGCTGTATACTTTATGTTTGTTGATGTCCGATAGCGCGTTGGTTTTCGGGGGCTTAAATATAACATGATTAACCCACGTGCTGTGACTAATGTACGCGCTTTCACCCTTTCTCTTTTCTTTCTGTTTGCAGATTTGATCATGAGTTGGCAAAAGTTGAAGGATCGCATTCTTAAAATGCAAGAGTACAGGAGCTTGCAGAGCGAAATTCTGAGGTTAACGCAACAGCTGAACGAGATCCAGATCCCTGCCGGGGATGCTGCCTTCACAGTGAACAACATCGAAGATTTGAGCAGGGATATTGACTTTTATTCGGTGAGTGTTTGAAAACGAAGCGGGAATAAAGTGGTGGCCATCTTTGTGACCTTGGGAGACGCCATCTGTGGACTGGTAGCTAATGCTTTCTGTTTGTTGTGTTGCATAAGTCGAGACAAGGTTTCTACTGATGTCTGCGATCGTTGATAATTGATTGTCCACTGGAATTTCGTTATGATAAATGTCCTGCTCTTCCATCCAGTTCTTCGTTTTTCTTGGCTCTCCTTTGTTTTCGTCCCGTTTCTGCAGCGGGGCTATAAAAGGCCACTCTCTGTATCGGTTATTTGTAGTTAATGGTAGTTGAATAGGCCATTAGCAAGTTTAGGTGCGGTGGCTGTATCAATTTTTTGCAGTTTCGCGCACCGGCCGATGCCCGGTTGGTCTTTGTCTAAATCCGCGCTCACCGTTTTTATTGGTCGAGGAATTTAGCGATACTTCGACCTAAAAACTGGCGGTGTGTGATATTTTCAGAGTTTGAAATGACGATAAAAGCGTACCCGTGTCGAGCTACTGCTCTGGCCTGGTACGTGACGGGACTCCAAAGTCGGGCCTCGCTCCGTCGGCTTGCTTGCAGCCACGTCCAAGTCTTAATCTTGGGGCCACGGGAACAGGGTACAAATACTTCTTCCACCGATCGATATCGATCAGTGCCTTTTACTACTAACAATGATAACATTTCGGGATGCCGGGAGAAGCAGTTAGGCATTCGCTGCACGCGTCCATATTTTTCGGGCAGAAATAATTTCTTTTGAGGACGCGCACTTTTCCTCTCTCTCTCTCACTCTCTACCATCCGCCTCCTTTCCTCATTTTTTGGTATGCAAATTGACGACTGCAAAATACATATGTGTATTTGACGAGTGTACAATTTGAGGGCTTACCCTCCAGATAACGTATTGGTATGCTGTCCTGATCGTCCCTTCGCAGACACGCATTCCAATGTAATTCAATTTGCAATCAACAGCCAATCAATTGATTCGAATTTACTGCAATTTTGTATACAATCTAGGAACCACCCCGAAAGCTCCGTTGTTGGGATTTATAGTATCCCTACTTGCACTTGCCCGGTCGCGTACTTTTTTTTCGGTTGCTAGTGTTCTGATTACGTTTGATAATTCTATCGTTTTGAAATCCAATTAGGGTTTGCGCCCCTCCGTCATATCTCAGGTTTGCTCAAATATTTACGCCGTTGGTTTCATTAGTTTCGGCACGAATTATACTTACAAATCCGCACCCCCCAAGTCATTTGCATACAAGCGGATTTGTTTATTAAATATCAAACGATTGTTATTTAACAAGTTTTACATTGAATTACTTTCTTGATTAATACAAACCTCCCTTCGTGAATTATGAAAGTTACTTCTTTTATAAATGTGTATTTTTTTAAAAATTTAAATGCAAAATTCAAATAACTATCATAAATACTGATTTTAGGAAAGCTAACGATTTCTTATTAAATTTGTTTTGTTTTTTTTAAGTATAAAGCAAATTTCAAAACATAGTCAAAATGGATACATGTTTCATAAATACCTTATAATCTTTTAAGAATTTTTGATGAATTTATTGTGAATGTCATTTTAAAGATAGACTAAATGCGTTAATTCGAGCTGGACCAATTTGAATGTTAGCCGGATCAGAGATTAGTTTGTCCCTAAAAACCGGGATTAGCGGAGGTCACGTAACTGTCGACCAGCAGTAATTGGGTAACCTGTAAACACTGATTTATCGGCCGCGACAAAATTTGCATGCCTTTTCCTTCGCCGCCTCCAGGTCCGATCTGTCTCATAACATATGTGTGTCACGGCGATTCGCTGCAAGTAAACTATTTCAGTTTTTAAACTATCCCTAGTATTAATCGCCACTTTCGACTTAAATATAAAATTTAATTTGCGCATTGCCCCACGTCGTCACCAAATGTCGGAGAATCCGGGCAGTAATTTTTCATATAAAAGCAGCGAATATTCATGTTGGCATGCGCTGAATAATTCTTTGCCACCGATTCGAATTAAAAATTGAACCGAAGAATCCTCCATCTCTTCTCTACATCTCCCTTTCCCAAAGTCTCAAGAGCGGTTCTGGGTACCTATCTCTTTTCATCTCTCACAATCTTACTCTCTTCAGCCTTCCCTGATCCGCTCATTTTTTCTTAATGCACAATTTATTTGCGGCGGGAAAAAGTTTGACACGTCGAGAGCATCGCGCAGGCAAGGTCTGCCCATAAACTTGAGTAATTTATACATATACGGTCATCAATGTCTACCAAGCACGATATATGACTCGTTACATGTCGCAAGTGGACGGACCGTTCGGTCCTTTGGGATGCTGCGTTCGCTGCTGGCTCGACGTGCTCCGCTCGTTGGGGCTACATTGAAAAACTGGATTAGCTGGATATTAATTAAATTTTCTCTCCCCATTATTAGGTCATTTTCGTTCTTTAACATTTCTGTTCATTTCTACTTGCTACTTGTTCTTGGACTTTTGGTTCGCTTCACCTAAGTGAAGTCCTTCTGGATGTATGCAAATGCGGATGAATCTCTATCTTCGACGTTTCCGTCTTTACGCGGACAAAAGGAGGCGGACGCCTTTTGTGCCAACTCGAATACATAATTCATAAATCCATTTACAAATCGTAAGACAATAAAAATCCCCCTCATCGCGAGATTTTGATCTTATCAATATCTGCATGGGGCATCATCGGCATTTTGCTAAACTCATCCACCGTTTTAATACCATTTGTAGTAACCTCTCTCTCTGTTTCTTCTCCTACTTTCGCAGGCCGAGCTTAGCAACATCGAGGAGCACAAAAAGAAGCTGCTGATCGTGAACGTCGCCGTGAACCATTTCATGACCGAAAACGCCGACTACAATTCGTCCAGCCTGAAGTCAAACGTTTCCGAGCTGTACCGTATTTGGTACGAAATTAACAACAGGTTAGTACGCCCATTTATTTACTCTGCATAATCCTAAATAAGACTCGGGCCGTGGCACGAAATGGAAATGATCATTTAAAATCACACCACGTTGCATGTGGGTGCAGCTGTCGTCGAATACTTTTATTATTAAAATGTTGTGAATACAAATCATGCCCATTATAACTCCGCTGCGTGATTTCCAAACGAAATAATCGCCGTGCATGTGTGCATATGTGCACATGTATATATACACATATGCGTGTATGAGAGTATGCGTGTCGTTTCATTCCATTCCATTCCATTTCAGTGCGCTTCGCTCGTTTCTTTATTTATGCTCTTAACACTTCTGGGTTTCCGCAGCGCTACTGAACGTCTGAACCGGCTGAACCTGCTGCTGCAGAGTTGGAAGATGCTGGAAACCAGGTTGGATCAACTGAGGGGCGATCTACGCGACGATGAGCAGACCTTGGGAGCCTTGGATTCGGCTCTTCAGGGTGGCACATTTTCCAATCAGATGGCCTCTTCGGTGCGAGGCGTCGCCAAGCTCCTCTCCGAGACAAAAACAGAGGTAAAGTTGCATCGAAACTCTTTCAGGCTTCAGGAAGTTTTCAGGGAAGCACCGCACCGCACCGTGTTCGGGAAGTGGCGGGGGCGGCTGTAGGCGCGGGTGGAGAGGGCAGCGAAATGAAACATTCAAACATCGGCCGTTTAAAATGCACAGCGCGCCGTTTGTTTTATTCTCTTTATTCATTTATTCAAACGCGCTCTGCATGAGCGGATTTTTAAGCGCGCCTTTAATTATTCCACATATGAATCGTTTTCAATACTACAATTTATTAATTCCGAATAACATAACGGGGCATAGGGAATGAACAAAAAAAAAGTTAACGAAGCAAGAAGAAGTCAGTTTACAAATCACATTTCGCTTTCCCTCATTTTTAACAATTTTCCTATAATTGTAATTATGAAGTTTCAGACATGTTATTATTAATAGCCAAATATCTATTTGACTTTTACATGAAGAATTTCAAACTAACAAAATTAAAGATTTTTTAAATTACTTTTCTAAATCATATACAAGTAATGAAACTCAAATTTTAATTGATAACCGAAAACTTATTGGTAAAATATTGACAGCTTTAATAGATTCGCAAATATGATTGACATTACTCTTATTATAATGAACACATCTATTATTCCGTTATGGAATAATGGGTGTGGTTGATGAAATTTAAAAAAAATGATTTGATACAGTCACCTCGAATTTGAAGAACAAGATAATTCTATATATTATATGATTTTGTTTTTCTTTTTTCTCATTCTTATCCATTGCAGTCAATTATATTTATTCTTTTTCTCTTCAACTTCTGGAGCCGACGGTCGAAAAACTAATGCCGTGCGGGTGGGTTGTTTGGTTGCTCGGTTTTCTGGGGGTAGGTTGTATTGGGTCTGTGTAGATGGGAGAGACGTAATAGTGCCGCTTCCGGATCGTTAATAGCGAGGCCCTTTTGGCTTTCTGGTCACGTCCTCGGAATGTTCCATGGAATCAGCGTAAAAATACAAATTTAATATCGCATCGGAGAGCTTAGTCTGAGAGGTCCAGTTACAACAAATAACTAAATTTGCTGTCTCCTCGGACGTCTCTCTCTTCACCCCAACCCCAAAAGTCCAACTATTATTTATTTAATTCCTAATTTCAGTGCAAAAATCCATATTTTCGGCAGCTACCCTTCACCCAATTCGTGGATCGATTGTCCGCTCTAAAAAAATTATGTTTCCACTGGAGAGCACTAAAATAATACGAGGGTACTTTTTAAGAGCTTTAACGACTCCGCACTTTGTCTTCAGTTTCCATATATGCTTCAGCACACCAACTTTTTTACAATCATCAAAATCGTAAAACAATTTTAAACATAAATAACGACAATGAAATAAAAAAAGAAAGAACTAATGTTAGAAACATGTTATTTTAAATTGGTAATAATGAAATGAAGTTTAAAAAAAATCAACTAATAGCACAGTTATAAAAATATAGTAATTAGTATTAGTAACGAAGATGGAAATGCAGCGAGCTGTTAAATGCGTATCGAAAGGAGTAATCTTAATTGTGGATTCAGAAGATTATCTAACTTTTGTTTGGACTTTTGTCGGAGTTTGTCCCCCATTCATATATATATATACAGTCCATCCGTGGCCGCTTGCATTTGACGACGGTCACTGCGGCTCAATTAATTCATTGAATTGCATGAAGGAAACCGTTCTCCACTCTATTAATGTTCTTAACAGCTACATAAAAACCCAGCGGCGCACTATTATTAAATCATTTCATTTGTAGATCTACTTGTAAATTTAGCATCGCGCGGTTCTTTCATGCTAGGTGCTAAACCGCAAAATCATTTTCTATTATTTATTTCCATTTCTTACTCCATATTATAGTTCAAATGTTAATGCTTTTATTATTGAGACATTGACTGAAATGCATTTTCATATTTTTTGTTGTTGTGGATGTAAGGTTATCTTACTGTAAGGACTACATATTCCGCGAAAAATCGGTAACCGTTATGAAAGTTAAAGTTTATGAAGCATTGGGTGTGGTTGGAGACGTTTATATATATATATTTTTTTTTTTTGGTGGTGTGAAATAAAAAGCGAATATAATAATATATGAAATTCGGTAATGTCGGAGGCTTGAACTAGCTTTGGAAGTGGGATTATAAAGCGAATCTAGCAGATATTTCGAGTCGAGATCTGCTTTGTATGCAGCGCGTTGCTTTTCATTACTACGGCGCATCATTCCAAAGTGCTGGCGGAGGAGAGTCGATACATGCAGAGAGAGCGCTCCTCCGCCCGTGTGTTTCCCTCAAACATGATCTTTTATTCTCTCTCCTTCTCCCTACATGGAGCTATATATGATTTTTTTTGTATTTCTTGATTCTCAGGGTTGTAGCTTCTCGGAGATGTTGACGGAGGGATCTTTCTCGGACAGCGGCATCTCCGACGAGGGGTCAGAGCATGACCTGGGGGAGCGCGAGAGGAGGTTGTCGGCAATCCGGAGGTTGGTAAGGCAGCTGGAGATTGTGATGGCACCGGACAGTGCAGCCCGGGTTAGGATGAGGGAGCGGCTCGCCGCCGCCGAGGAAGAGCTGAAGACGTTGCAGAACAAGTGCCGGTCGATCATCGTGAGGACAGCCGTCTCTGCAGCCGCACCTCTGAGGTAAGAAGAGAGAGCTTCATCTCTCTCTATATATATATTTTTTTCCCAACTTGCGCGGCCTTTCAGCAGAAACCATTCGACGACATAAACGACATCTTCGAGCCAACATCCTCCGCTTATAAATTGCTGGCAAACATCGCTGACACCGTGTTCGACGTGTTCGATGTGTACTTAGCGCGCGCGTTCTTTCTTTTTCCCATTTGCTTGTTGTTGTTTTTTTTTTGTTGTTGTTGCTGTTGTGTTGGTTTCGTTTTGCTCCTCTTTCCACGCATTCCGCCAGCTTTTAATGCCTTTCACACATCATCGATTAGGCATACATACACAACCGAATCGATACTATGTGTCTCTGTCTGCAACAAAATAGCGGAATCCTCGAGTGGGGAATGCATGTCATCGCGTGGGCGTGGGATGTCTTTGGTTAGGCGACACGGAGCGACCTCCAGGAGGTGGCGGTAGCGGATTACCATTGATTAGCATTTGGAGTGAAACGGTGGCGCCGTCTCCCAAAAACAACAACAACAATGAGCAATTTGTATTCAAATGCGCGACGCTCAAATAACAAACAGAACGTAAAGACACACAAAAAGAGAGATGGTTGTTGTTGAGGAGGTGGAGTGAGGAGCGAGGTAGAAGAAAGAAGCCTCCAGTGGAGGAGTAAGTAAAACGGAACGCGCGCGATTGTTTGACTTTTCAAGATCGTTGACTTTGATGGCCGGTAATTAAATTAAGAAGACTGATGAACAAGTAGGGGTCCGGGCGTGCGGCGCTTGACAAGAAAAATGAAGAGTATATGTTAAGCAAATGTTTATATAAATTTATAAAGTCTGGGGCAGCATTAAATATGAAGCAATAACAAGTGCATCGCGGCAGTCCCGCTGCGACCGGCAAGATTAATGGGTCCGTTGGTAACCCGTGAGCGAACATGCGACTGCCTTAATTAATAACAACAACAACAACAACAAATAAACAACAAATCACTTATCGTTCCCAGCAAATCGTTTTACATACAACAAATGATCTACGGCAGTGCGCCGTCCCCCTTCTTCCTTGCCATCTCTTCTCTCGCTCGTTCTATCCCATTGCGTTGCATTGCAGTATTTGCAATCTATTGCTCTTATGCTTGCGTTCTTCCTTTTGCCTCTTCAGCTCTTAACTTTCCGCTCCGCCATCTACTTAGGCTGGACTAGCGGGACGTGATCGCCCGCTAATCGCTAATGAATCTTTCACCGTTTATTCCGAATTTAATTGCCTCCTCGGCTCACTTATCTCGTACATACGTACCGGCAACTTTCCAATATTTTGATTTATTGCCTCTACTTAGCGAAATCCATCCTGTATATCCGCCACGCTACTCCACGGGTTACGCAACGGTCACGTCTGATCCTCACAGCCAATAAAACCACCCTCTATTTTTTTAATCATAAATAGCAACTTTATAATTGCAAAAATGTGCAAAATGATAAAATATCAATTTTTTATGTAATTAAAAAAAAATAAAATTAGTTTGATTAAATGCATATTTTTAAAAAAAAGTTAATAGAACATTATTAGTGAATACTAGATGTGTGAATACATCAGGAAATCAATGTAATTTGAACAAGTTTTATAGTAACACATTGTAAATAGAATGTATTAGAAGTGCTACCGCCTTTTACTTTTATTGCATAATCGAGTGATGGGTGCATCTAAAAGTAGTTGGACAACTTTTTGATTGTGTTATAAAATAAAATAATTGGAGCAATGAAAAGTTTAAATGAAATTCCGGGCTGTTAGCAGCGCTTCGCATTTCGCCGTTTGATTCAATTCCGGATGAAATTCGACCGCACATATAACGCAACATATCAAATGATAAGTTGCGAAAAAAAGAAGAATTATGAATTGCGTAACATAATTTCGTGCAGCTGCCGTCGCCTAACTGTATTAGTCCTATTCTCGTGTTGCCATAATTGACGGAGGGTCGTTTTTCATAATGGATTTAAAGATGTCCGGCCATTCGGGTCTGCGCAACTATGTATTTTTAACGCTGCCTCACGGATCAATGGAACTTTAATTAGTTAGAAAGAAGTTTAACGGGCAGCCGTTAAGAGCCCGGTAATGGATTAAGGCGTCAAGGAAATAAGTTGGACGGGAAAGTAGGTGACTAAGTTCGAAATGTAGTGCGGTCCCGGGGCTCAACTAATTTCAATCTTGAGCCCCGCCGAGATGGGTCCCCCTTGGTTAAGTAGACCATTCGGATGCGGGCGACGATGGGCGCCGCGAGCCGCCATTACTGCCTACTACATCCATGCCCTTCGCGAATCCTCCACCACCACCACCCCCGGTTTGCTGCCCTCGCGTCTGCTGTCCCGCTCGCGCCCCTACGCTCGCCCTTCGGCGCCGCCGCCCCCTAATCACGTTTAAAACCTCAACACATCATTTTAAAACACATTCGAGACGTTCCCGCGGGGCAAAACTCGCATAAAACATATTTAACTTTTTTATTCCCGTTCTGTTTCGTTTCCTATAAGCGAAACAGGTTGCATTTAATTTAATTTATACATTAGTACTTGTAGTAACTTTGTTATTTCTGACTATCAACCATACGGTTATTAAATAACGCAAATTTTAAGTTTATCTAGATTCTAGAGTCTACAATGAGTCTATTAAGTCATTATATTACAAAGAAAACAACTATTTTTTTAATAAAAATCCTAGGTTTGCGCTATATATATATATTGTTATACGGGTGTTGTTTGTTATTTTTGCAGTGAATCGGTGGTTGCAGTAGGACCCAGCGGAGACCCAGGTGATGACGGTCCAGGAACAAAGACCGCCTCCTGGTTCAAGCGCGTGGTTCGCGCGTCGCTCTCGTTCCACTTTGCCATCATGGCTTTGCTCTTCGTGGCCTGCCTCCTGGAGCCGCACTGCTGCGACAACATGAACAACATGCAGATGTCGATGAACCCGCAGCTGCAGTACGTCCGTGGAACACCCCCGATCTGAACCTTAGTTCACATTATGCGTACCGTCTTTATATATACTTGCTAACCGCAAGATCTCCCAGTCAACCGAGAAGGAAAGGATCCGAAGAACAAAGAATCCCGATTGCTCACACACATATATTTTTCTAATAATATAATATTTATATTCGACCATTTTGTTTTACCTACATATATATATTATATATAACAAGTTGTTACAGTTGTAAATAAGTATTGTTTTAAGTACTTGATACGATTTTTTTGTTGTTGTCGATTCATGATTGTATTTTATTTTATTTAAAAAAAAAATATGATTTCGTGTCCTTTAAGCTAATCTTAAATTAAGACTTAGTAAGGTGTTCTTTTCTGTTCTTAATTGGATCATATAGTAGTAGCGTATCTTTACTATTAATGGTTTGTGCAGGATCCTCACACTGTGTTCATTAGTCTAGTAACCAGAGAGAGGAATAAAGTAAAGAAAAAAAGTAATGAAAATAAAAATAAATTGTATTTAAATGAATGTGCCTTTACAAATAGAATCATTTGAGATCTTGTGCATTTCTAGCGGAGGCATTTCTCTATATATTTTATATTTACCTTTTAAGACTTTGATTGCATTTAACTAGTTTTTTTTTGTAGTTTTCACATGCATGCGCAACATGAAGAAGAAAGTCTATTTGTTATTGTTTTTTTTTTAAAAATTTTATTATTAATTTTTATTTTTTTAAAATTATTAATTATGATCTTTTATTTCATATATTATTTTATATTATTATTTATACACATGATGGGGTCTTACGTTAGCTATACATATACATTATATTTTTCGATTGTTATGTAAAGAATGCCCCGACCCATTTTACTTAAGCCAGGGATTTTATTTAATACGTCTAATGCCAGTGTTCTTATTATTTTTTAAAACTTTATATCTAGGTATATCTATAGATATATTTATATGTGTATGTACGAGTTACTTGAGATCCACTTTACAGACAGATTCCATTCTCATGTGGATTTTATTATATGATAATGATATAATAGCATTATATTTTTTCTAAACATATTTACCTACAGTTTAGAGTACCGAGTATTTATGAATAATTTATTTTGTATGCATTTCATTTGAGTTTGTTGGCATATTGCGACGAATGTCGTGGGTGTGTACAATTTTTATTATATCGAAACAAAGTAAATTTAACCATGCGTGTATTTCTTTTTAAACCTACCTAAACCATCTTTAATCCTGATCCGCATAATTAAATTTCACTTATTGGTAAGTACCTGACTCAATTCTAAAAATTATTTACATATTTCTTTGTAAATAAAACTTCTGAAATAATTATTTGTTTTAGAATAAATTTTATTTAATTATTTTTATATTACTTTTAATGTCACTAATCGCTAAATCAAAAAATATAAAATATGCATCAGATAAATTATGATTTTTTTTTTAAATTTCTATATTAATTATAATATTAAAAAATAAAAAATCAATATGCAAATGTTGCTTTCAATAAATTCATAAGGATTAAATCTATATTTTCAACGAATCGCAAATCGATATAAATTTTTAACTATATGATACAGATCCAATACCTAGGTAGTTCTTTCGCCTTCGGTTTTCTTTCCTCGTCCCTTCCCCATCTCACCGCAAGTATATGTGTATGAGTCTGTCTTTTATTTCTTTGTTTTTGTTTTGTTTTCGAGAAAGCTGCAAGATTAATGCGCCGGCCGAGAAATTGAAAAATAATAATAAAAAGCGGCTTTAATCGCAAGGCAAGGTGAGGATAAATGACTAGCACGATGCAATAACTGATATTGTTTCGTGCAGAGCCGTACTATCGAAGAATCAACGGGCCGATCCGTTTGGACCTAGACGGGTTTTCGGGCCCTGTGCAAACCAGGTCGGCAAAGGACCGGATCGTGGATCCCGTTTGACCTTGACGATGGACGCAGTTTCATGGGTCCATTTCGATGAAGGACGATGGGTTTCCTCGGTGCTCCGAGCCCAAGTGCGTACCTGTGGATACTGTCCACCTGGAATAGCGGACGCTCGCTACCTTGTCATTATTTGATATTACAACACCCACTCGCATCACTATACATTCTTCTAATAATTGATTATTGTTGTTACCTCGTTTCTCAGATAATAACACAGTTCTTTGTTCAAAAACGGCGACGGACAGTTTTGTACAAAAATTGTTACACAGTATCATCAATTCAGATAGCGAAATTGAGATAAAGATTTCATCGGTAATTGAGTTTCCAACAGGAAACAACAACAGCAATAATAATAATAGCAACAACGGCAACAACATGCCGACTCATATTTTAGATCCCATGCTAATTCATGAACTGATTGCATTTTCTTTTACTGCCTGCTTTTTGCTAGCAGTAATGCATCCACCGTGTATATCTATATACAATAAATGCAGGCCTATAATAACATTATTATTTATTTTTTTTTTTATATAAGATGCATCAATAAGGTATAGGGTATATAATAAACGCTGTGTTGTAAGTAATTCGTTATGTTCTAATATCTTTTTTATCGAAAGGATCGATCAATTACGGCATCAAATTATTCATACCTGTTCACTTGTATATTCGCGTCATGTCATTCTTCAGAACTAATTTCAATAGCACATGTAATAATAATAATATTTTAAATTTTGACAAAATTCAACTTTTTGTTATTTATTTTTTATATTGATAATTCCAATATAATTATATCATATTACATATTGAGATTCAGATGGAGGTAGATATTTGATCAATTTAAGTTAATAGTTTTGAATGGAAGCAAGTGTGAATTGGCGGTGTTTTCGAAGAACTTAATGATTGTGCGAGTATATGAACGATTCTATTAAGCCTGAATGAATCTAATTGAGCATAGAGCTTTGAGTGGATGCTGCAATCATCGGATAATCGGAATTAGTATTTCGGATTAAAAGGACCGTTTTGCGTAGGTTTTGCGAGGTGATGTGATGCAACAGGTGCTGGTGTACCGTGGGGTTTGATGTTCGCCTGGTGCCGGGGGCGGTGTACGGCTATCGAAAATGCTATAGTGACGGCGTCACTATTCACTAGTCACAATGCGTGTTAACATGCGCCAGACGTAGACACAAACTGTATTTCGCAGGCCGGTGGCGTACCATTCGAGACCAGCATGCTAACTAGAAGACACCGTACGTGCCTCCCGCCGGATGCTATAACATATTATGCTTCCTAGTCGACGTCGATGTCGATGTCGATGCTTCTTCCATCGGATTGTTGTTCCTTAGGTGTTAAAACGGCTGTCCCGAAATCGAGGTCCTCATTAAATCGCCGCGTCCGAAGAAGAAGAGATGCATCTGCTGAACAGCAACAGCAAGAAGGAGTAGTTCAAGATAAAAAATAAACTATTGAAAAATTATAAGATCAAAACTGGTTTCACAATTTACCCCCTGAAATCTCCGCGGCCAACACAAAAACGCTCATGTTGTATAGGTGTAGATATAGGTATAGGTATATATACCTATTAAAGGAATAAGTAAAACCAAGTACAGAATAAAATGAAAACGAAACAAAAACCATACAGTTGATTCCAGTCAAGCGTCAAATTAACTCCGTAATGTATTACCGCCGATAATCCCGAACATACTCTCACTTTATAAGATGCCTATCGAATTTGTTTTCAAAAACTATTACAAAATAAAAACTCCTCGCGCTCCTCCACATCAAATTATAGATTGAATTGTTCTCAAGGGCTCAGAGCACTGCGATGCGTGAAGCTCGATCAAAAACACACACATGCATGCATATATAGATAGATACACCACACACATGCAATGGTATTCACGCATAGGTATAGATAGAGAGACACACGCCTTGGATCGCAAACATCCATCGGAACGCGCAAACATTTCCAAACGAGAAAGTTTTTTAATGAGCCGCCCATCGAATTTTAATCGGGTAGATTTCTTGGTAGCACGGGGTGAGGGGTATAGTTTGATAGAGAGAAGGAGGGAGGGAAGGAATGGCAATAGAATCGTAATTATTCGGTCGACTTCTCTAATTGCGGTATTTGGATGTGCAGCATTGACCCCAGTCGGCAATAATTTACAAGTGGTGCCTCGGTGCTCACTGCATACATAGTAATTACTACCTGACTCACATCCACAATATTGGGAAAACTTCGTCCCATACACACCATTCATTATTTGCCCAAATTCCTAATTGCCGCGGTTCGAACCTGGTGTTCATTCTAATTGGCACGATGCCCTGCCTCCATTTACTTTTCGGCTATTGATCCATATGATAGAAGACGCGTATAAAACTCTGACTTTGCTAATCTTTTCTTAAATCCACTACATTTTAGGAGAAAAAGCAATTTTTGATTTTTTTTTTTAATTAAGAAATTTTTAATATGAAAAAAGTATTAAATCTTGATTCAAAACTTTGACAGAAATAAAAATTAGAAAAGCACATTTATTTTGTAATTATTTTGACATGTAAAAGATACCAATAATGATTGAATATGTATGAGAACCTCGATTTCTTTTTAATAGGTTCAACTTACAACTAACTTTAGACAATGAACAATTATCAATGTCAAGAATACCAATTAAGAAAAGTACTTTGTATAGATTACAGATTATTTTATTATAAGTATAATGATTTATTATTCTCCTAAGGTTTAGTACACTCGTATTCAAAGCGCGACTTCGCATTTCGAACCTAGTGTGGAGGCAGCGTTACATAAATTTTTTTAAATTTTATAATATCAAAATAATCTTAAAACAAAAATATTATTTTTTCATAATTAATAATAATTGTAAAAATAATTTTACAAATTCATTGTTTAATAATTAGAAGGAAATTGAATTTTTTTTATGTTAAATAGATGAATATAAAATGTATGAGAATGAATGTTGGGGACTTTCGTAGAAGTTGCACCTTCCATCAATTGTCGTAAGTCAAGACCGTGCTGACCTCTCCGGTTTTCCTCTGCACCAAATCTATGTGTACCTACTACGAGCAGCTTCTATTTAATTCATGCTCCTTTTACTTTTCATGATCAAGTCACGAAATCACATTTTTTCATCAGTTGATGCACAGAGAACCGATTCTCTGCAAATTATAAACAAAACGAAAATAAAGTAGGTAAGCAAGGTGAGATTCGATGTTGTTGTTGTTGTTGGTTGTATATATAGATGTTGTGGTATCTGCTGCATTATTATGTATTCCCGTATCTGTTTAATAATTCTTCTGGTCTGTGGTTTTGTTGGTCGGCCGTCGTTTTGGGTAGAAATTTTAAATAAACATCATGTGTATGAGAAAGGACGGGTCTCTCACGGAAGGCTTTTTAAATGAGTTGGACACAGGAAACAAGGCTACTATCTTGATGTCTGCGGCCATAAAGCACGTAAACGTGCAGCAGCAACCTGAGTTATTTATACAATACTCCTTTCATTCACTTTTCCAAAATATGAATCGAGGAGCACCGGAGTCCGTGACTTGTATTCTTAAACGACGCGCCACTCCGTGAATACAGATGTATCTACATCCATAAATACACTTATCATTTAATTGTCCACACAACGAAAAAAAAAATCATCCTCGCCGCCGTCATCCTCATCCTCGCCCTCGGATTCGTCCTAGTCCCAATCCGCCTACTCTCGAAAGGAATTTCAAATTTTCAATTCCGACTCTCATATTGAAGCGATAAATCATGTCCAGGAATTTCGCTCAAACATCCTCGTTCAATAAAGACAAAAAGAAGGGAAAACAAGTGGACGAGGGTTGAAGATTATAGAACTATGTAGGGCAATACTAGATCCCAACTATAACTCGTAATTAACTATATCCTATTATTATATCAAATAATACAATTTAATTAGTTTTCATAAAGTATCTAATTTTACGATAAAATAAAGTTTGAGGCAAAATATTAAAATTTTGATAAAAGAAATGTTTATATAAAAATATAAAATAATTATATATAAATTTGTCACTAAAACTTTGATGAATTCAAATGTTCAAAAAATTACAAACAGACAATTGAAATTCTTTATCTGAAAATTCATTAAACGTTAACATCATGCACGGACTGGATTCAACAGCGGAGAATGGTGTGAATTGAACGTCGGCGTTTTAATTGAATGCCCCTTCGTTTTTTCGCCCTTTCCCGGCAAGCAAAATATTTGCATGAAATTATCCTTGTACTTACCGCGGAATGCGTAATATTGACGCGATAAATCATGTGCGAAAGGGGATTCCTCACGCTGGTCAATAGAATTCAAATGACTGAAATTAGTGAGGAATTATTAGTATTTTCCTCACTCCCTTTCTCTCACCCCATATTTGCTGCAATTGGTTTTTTTTCTTCATATATTTTTGATGTCCAGTATGCGGCCGTTCTATAAATCAAAATATAATAATGTTGCATTAGAAACCAATTTACGGTCATTACGCCGCGGAGCGTGAGGGTTGGCGCCCCTGGAATTTATGTCCTTCAGTTTTAAGGGTAGGTTTTAATATTTTTTTCGATTCCACCCTAACATGATCCGATTTTAGTAACTGGCCACCCCCCTACGGGAATTTTAAAAGCTGACCGCATATGTCCCCCGATGCGGACGGGGATGTTTTAAAGTGGTTAATTAAGTGATGCGACCCTGCAGAAATAATAACAGAATGGTTGAGATGAATTCCAATTACGCGCAACACCTACGCCCACGTTCGTCGTTCGAAACTTAATAACGAAAAGCTTCTATACTGTTATATTCTTTTTTATACCCATCGTTATGTTTAAGATGTAAATGATGGTAGATATATATATATATATATATTTTGGTTTGTTTCTGGTATTCGAGAACCAAAGAAACCAAGGCTGAATTTCAATTAGGTGACCCTTCATGAAAATCATTGTTTTTTTTTTCACAGAATTGTTGGTGTCAAATGTTTCTACCGACTTTAATTAAGACCCGACCATTCAGCTACAACTACGTTCGTCAACACACTCAAATTCTCAAAAAGTAATAGTACAAAATTCTGAAAAAAAACTTTAAAAAAAATCGATGTTTATTGACTTTTAAATTTGTAATAGCCATAAATGGTATGATAATACCTTTAAGAGCAATTAAGGAATAATTTTCATTTCAATTCAAAATTATTATTTTTTATTTTAAAAAATTATAATAAATTTAATTTTATTATTATAATTTAACACATTTCTGTATGAAAGTAATTGTCATTTAGATTATACTTTTAATAAGACTATTTACTACAATTTCTACATGTCTTTATTTCTGAATCATGACTATTATTCTAATCTGGGTCGCGGCTAACAACAACTGCTCCAGATTATAATCTACAATACGGTAGTACAGTGTTCTCTAACCTTTTTTATGTATAATTATAATACTTCAAACCACTTTGGCAAATAATTTAATAACAAATTTTCACGTTTGAGGATAATTACATAGGATAATTACATAGGATAATTATATAATTCAATAAGAACTTTAACAGGATATAATTACCGAAATTTTGTACTTCTTTTGTGAAATTTTATTAAATTAGATATTTTTCTTATTTCTGAATAACTCAAAAATTAATTAACTTTTCTCTTATTTATTTTCTATTTACGTTTTCCGATGTCTTCTCATTTATTAAATTATTCGATAACCATGCTAGGTAGTTAGATCATCGAATATTAATATTAAAAAAAAAGTCTCAACGTATCAATGAGCCTACTTATTGATTTGTGTTGTCATCGGTTAGTCTGGTACTAGCTATCAAAATTCTCGAAGTTAAAAGTTTATAGATGCAAATTGATTTACTATTTAGTAAAGTTTGAATAATTTATATTCAATCTAAGTTAATTTGAAATATTAGTTCCAAACAATTAATTAAGATGCGTTCAAACATTGCCAGTTATCAGATGGATGCAAATCAATTTGACTTAATGAAATGGGATTTCGATCGTCTCCCTTCAAGATTACCAGCCCTTCTTATTCTCCTTCATAATCAGTTACTGTAGCGACTTTAATCTGTAATAGGGGATCGGCCGTTCTCCCTTTCGACTAATTTGTAATTCTAAATTTTAATTGTACGTTCACACTAATTCAACATCTTTCAGCGTCAAAAGCGTTTAAGCCATGTTTATCAGATTGCTTGCAATTCAATGTTATGCATTTACTTTAAACATTATAAATGAAATAATTTAAATCACAGTTCTTTAAAGAAGTTTACTAAATCAATTTTTTTTTAGATTTTTGAACAAATATAAAAATTGCTTAGTCTCATATCTATTAAGTAAAATTTTCTAAATTGTATGTATTAATCAAATTTTTGTAAAAACTGCGATTAAGAAAATTAAATTTGTATTAATTACATAAAGTAAAAATGCTTTCAAAAAATAAAAGTCTAAAAAGTTACAATTTACATTTAAGACTGATACTACGAAGAGTCAATAAGATGACTTGGAGTCAATGATCGGAAATGGACGTATCGTCTGGACGGTGATGTCCGTTCATGGAACCGAATGGCGTGCATGCAATTGCAAGTCCAAAATTGAGGACCGTTGCAGGTGAATAACAATAGAGCACGCGATTCCGAATCCAGATAGTATATGAAGTCGCACTGTACGAAGTCAAACCGATTGAAGGAGTGAATGCACAATTAGTAAAGTACAGTTGTAAAAAGTACATAGATGTAAATAATCCATAATATAAAAAAAATATAATTAGAACTTTTGTACATATAATATAGAATAATTCAGAATTTTATTTCATTCACTCGCATTCATGTCGATTATTGGAATAATGCGTATAAGAGTACAAGAGATTGATAATTAAATCTCGTCTTTTACATGTATTTTGACTAATAAAATTATAGAATTCTAAGTTATATAGCGTGAGTGAAGAATGTAGTTTTTGGAGTGGTTGTTGTTTGAAAGTATGTGAGGTAGCTTATGGGTTATGGGATATAGAGTATAGGGTATGGGGTATGATATGCGTGCTTCACCTTGGCGAAGGCGCGAGTTGGTTGCCGTGTGCTTCGACGAGAGTGGTGGGTGGGAGGTGGCGACGTCGGCGGCGGTGGGTGGGCCGAAACGGCGCGGGGGCCGCCCGCTTGGTCACGTGACCGCGGGCCACGCACGCGGCCCTCGAACTCCGCCTCTGGTAACTCTTTCAGTCATTCAGCATCCGCGCGATCAATGGCCGAGTGTCCGTTCTCGCCGCCACACGTGAGAGTCAACTAGTGAGTAGGAGTAAACGTAACATGCAGTGGCGAGTGCAGTGATTCCTGTTGTTGTTATTGTTGTTGTTGTTGCCGTTGTCGTTCATCTTTCGGTACTCTCGAGTGTTATCCTGCGGCTTCGCGCTGGATCATCCGGGAGGATTCGCGTCCTCGCCGTGGGCGGCCGTGCTCGGCCACCACCATTCGGCGGCAGCCGCAGCAGCGGCCGCCGCCGCCGGCACCATGATGCAGACCACCGATCACCATGGATATGGGACCGCTCACCACGGCGCTGCCCCCATGGATCTGCATATGCCGCAGGCCTTCCCCTATTACCGGTGAGTAGTTGCCCCTTGGCCACTTGTTGCTCATTTGCATTCGTCTTTCGAAATGCCACGTGATATGGACATTGGGCACGTGCTGTCCGCCACCGGACCCAACAAAAAAAAACACCCTCCTGGGATCATCTACTAGACCAAACTTATATTCCAAACCCTTCATAACTAAAAACTACTGAAAAAATAAACTTCATCCATCCTACAATTATTTTAAACAAATGAATAACAGTAGAAGTATAAATTTTGATACTTCTAAAAATATGTACAATAGATATAAATATATAATTCGATTACCATAAATAAAACAACTATTTTCTGTAAATCTATTGAATATGACTATTCCACTAGTAAATCTACTGAATTCTGCTAGTACCTAATAATTGTATTTCTATTTTCTGAAGATTTTAGAAACGTAATTTTCAAATGAGAATAAATATACTTTTTATTGTACTTTCAAGTAAAATTTATTAGTTTTCAAGTAAATTTTATAGTATAGCTTAAAAATGGTATAATAATTTTTATTTGAATTTATTTGCTCTCAATTTGTTAAAAAGTATCTTTGACATTTTTCAATTGAAAATAAGTTTATTCTTTTTAGCTAAAACTATATATATTTTCTTGAAATATTTTAATAATTAAAGTTTCGAAATAAATTATTTGAAAACTTGTTCATTCGAAATATATTATTTTAAAATAAATAATTTCAATATTTGAATATTCGAAATGAATTAATTTCATTTTTGAAATGAATTATTTTAAAATATGAAAATTCGGAATGAATCATTTTCAAATTTGAAAATTCGAAATAAATCATTTCTATATGAAAATATGTAATAAATTATTTTAATATGAAAATTCGAAAATTGTGAAGTATTTGTTCAATAGATTTAATAATTATTGAAATATTTACAATTTTTGGAGTAGAAAGACTTTGTTTGGACGAAAGTACCAATAAATATTGTAATTATAATATTAATTTAATTTCTTATAATAAAATTATAATTTCAAGAATTTGCATCGATTTTTAAGTTAAATTTTAAATCATAGAGTTTGAATAATTTTACCGTTTTGTGAATTTAAGTTATTGTTCTTTACATCATGATAAATGCTAAAAATGTAAGATATGGACATAGTAAGTGTAGAATTAATGAAAACTAAATTGTTATTATAAAAAGTAAAGTTTTATACACCCTTGGGAAGTTGAAAATGAAAGAACGGCAGCAGTAGAACAGTTTGTTCCCGTAATCTATATACAACATATAAAATTTCAATTGATAATATCTCGACGTCGTAAACATTTCCCAGTGTTTCATCTCAATCTCGGGACTGCCGCCGACAAACACCGTTCCATGTTCATTCACATTTACAAATTCAACAAAACTTTATCTGGAGCTGGATCTGTCCGAAGGGGGGACGGAGTGGTCCGGTCCCACTTAGGTGACTGTCGGCTGGTGGGACGGGACGGGACATCCTCTGATCCGGTTCTGCAGTCAAAATCCGGATTGCCGCCACCGTTTGGCACAGCAGAGTCATGGGTTGTGGGCATGCAGTACCATAGTGCCATCATGGTACCATTGGCTGTTGTCAAGATCCGCGGCGTGGATATGCAGCCCGCTCCGCTTGACGTGTGCATGTGTAATTGAAATCGCATTTCGAAGCGACCATGTGTCATCCCAGGGTGCCAACTCCTGCTGTTAGGATCTCCATCATCCCATCCAGGACGAGTCGAACGCACATATATATTTTAAGCGGCTTCTTGTCGCAGCGGGCACCACCTAATCTACACAGCGTGTCTAACATATTCACAGCAGATTATTTACCCTAGGCGCATGCACATGCACCAACCTCTGCCTCAGACTCAATTTGTTCTAATAAAAACACACATGTCTTGGTATAACTCATGCACGACCACAGCTCCAGAGGAAAAATGAACCATGGTACAAAAAAAAAGAGAGATGAGCATACATAATTCTACTCGCATATCTCTCCTATTAAACGCCAAACTGCCTAACTTAATTACGAGACTTGAAACTTGCCAGCAATTCCGGAAATTTGTACTTATACCTTGCACATAAACTATGCGCGCAGCATCAGTTTCATTTCTTGCGACTACTGCTTTCATTAGACTTCACGGAATCCCAAGACCATCACCTCATCCATGCATTCAAAAACTCATTCCATTACAAAACTTACTAACATCAACCTAAAAAAATGAACTAATATAATTATAATATACAAATAACAAATTTTCACAAATTGTTAGTTTGTTTTATAATTTTCTATACAAATTTAAAAAATATTGTTATTCATTTTGAGAAACAAAATTGCATAGAAATGGACGGTTTGGTGCGCTTTTAAGTTTATCACTGGCGATCTTAAGTTTTTCAATTTAAAAGCATGTCTGTTGTTGTGCAGATACCGTGACATAGTGTGCATCCCCCCATACGATTATCCAGTTACTATCTAAATACATCGAGCAGTTTTAAGTAAATGAAAAAATGCTAATACGGTAAAAATTATTACAAAATCTTGCATTTATTTCCTACATATTATGTTTATACATTATAAATAATGTATAAACAAAATTTGAATGTTTTAAATTTTTATGAGAAAAATAAATACTTGGACATTGAAACTGTTACTTCAAATAGTAAAAAAAAAAAATATAATTTCAACTTTTTGTTCGATATCAATATGGATTTTAATAAAAAGAAGGGAATCTCGTAATTCAAATATGGAAGTACTAAGTAACATATTATGGGTTGTAAAGAGTTCAAGTTAGGAACTTTCGTGTGGAATCTCTTTTTAAAGTTTTCAAACATGCAACATATCTAAGACACAAAGCGACGGAGTTGAAAACTTGTGTCATAAGAAACTGCGGAATTCTCAAACTTATCGATTTTTAACTGGAGCTCCAGGGGAAGGTATCGAATTCCAATACTTTCAGTTTATTTATTCAAAACTTTAAAATCATTTTAGATTATAATATTTAACAAAAATCAAAACGTACTATCAAATATAATATATTTATAAGTACATTAGAGAAAATGTTCATTATTATTTATATATTATTATATTCGAGATACTAAAATTGTTTAGATCAGATTACATATTGTCGATTGAAACGTTAAGAGCTCAATATATTGTGGATGAGAGAAAGATTAAAACTGTACCCAGATGTTACATAAGTCGTCGGAGATTTCTGGTAAACAGTAGACGCAGAGGATAAGATGAAGAAGACGGAGGAGAGGAGATCGGCTTGTTTACTATTAGTTCCTAAGCAGTGTGTTTGGGTAAAGTTTGTAGCCGGTCAAGACAAAAAGCTGTAGTGTGTGTGGATAGCGTAAATACATATAACGCTGAGCAAACATCGGCCAACGTGCGTATTCCGAGAAGGAGACTGGTTAAGTTAGGACAGGTGGCAGCGGTATTTGATGAGTGCGACGGAAGATCGCGGGGGCGGTGAAGGCGGCGTCGACGGCGGCATCGTTGAAGGCGCAAGAAGCCGGTGCCCTGTAATCCTGAAAATTGGCTCAATTTTGTCAAGCCGCTCCGTGAAATTAAACGAAAATGAAAAATATGCAAATGACCGCTTGTGTACAACTGTTTCTATAATTTGCTCCTCTTAAAATAATTTAATGCGAGGAAATAGTGATGGGGGAGGGAGAGACGAGAGGGAGAGGAACGGTGTAAATGCA
Organism: Nicrophorus investigator; assembly: GCA_963457615.1. Taxonomy (NCBI): domain Eukaryota; kingdom Metazoa; phylum Arthropoda; class Insecta; order Coleoptera; family Silphidae; genus Nicrophorus; species Nicrophorus investigator. The sequence continues at coordinate 12,999,367 of OY735146.1, forward strand.
AGAGGCTAATGTCTTTACGGACTGCGAAGGGTACAATAAGAAATTTGCAAGTCTGATGGCCCCTATTTTTTTTCCCCGTTCGTTTTTTTTTTTGGACCGGGGGCATGATTATTCTTTAAAGCACTCGCGCCCTTCGGTGCACGGTTTCTCTCTCTCATTTCTTTTTTCTTTAAAGGCCCTTAATATCACGGGAAAAGTCATCGAGTCGAAAGAATTTACATTAATTTGTTTCTGTCGCAACAGCTTGTAACACCCCCATATATTTATCACCGCCGTATTAGGCCGGAATGATAAATATTCGCCGAAATCATAATTTCACCCGCCGCCCCTTACTTAGGTCGCGCCGCCCCCGCGCCATGCATTTTTATTAGGCCATCCTCGCGATCATATTCGTATTAGCGCTGCGAGCATCCCCCTCAAAAACGAAAAGAAGTAGAGTGAGGAGGTGGAAGAAGTGGAGGTATAAAAAAATAGCAGCGCACAGAGAGAAGAAAATCAAAGTGCTTTTGAATATCTTTGCCGCGGGAGGGTAAATAAATATGTAACAAGATGAGACCTGAACCCAGGGAGGAATCGAAAAAATAAATAAATAAATAGTAAAACGCAATGTGAGTGCACATACCGCTATCTTATGTAATATTAAAGAAGCGAAGTTCGTGTTGTGTTTTATGCTTCTCTTTTATATGAAAGGCGCATATTTATTGAATCATGAAAAATATATAAAAATATATAAATTATTTTTTGCTCCAATTATATTTATTATTACTTATATTATATTTATATTGAGTGTTCTTGATTGCTGTTAAAAACAGATTTTTATTTTAGATTATTCAGACTATTACAACATAAAGAAAACACAGACCAACACGGAATAGCAACTGTGTAGTGTAGTTTTACCGAGTAGGTGTGTGGGTTCCTTCATGTCGTATATCGGAAGCTTTTCTGCGTTTGTATCCGTATGCAGGTGGCGAATTGTGGAAGGACGACGAGGAAGCAGTAATGGAGACCTGTTCGTTCATCAATTAAATCGTCGATGTAAATGGTCATCCGTTATCTATATCTAAATTGATGTATCGCTTAATGCGCGGCAATAATTTAACATTCTATTAGGACACAACACATTTTTCCGGAGACCCGCGGATCAGATCGGATCGGACCCAACCCGATTTTCGGGTCCGCAGATCCGTCGAGGTCGCGCGCGCGCTCGTTTGATTGATATTCTATTAAGTCTTTAACACGTCTAATCAGTATTTATAATTAATCGCCTGCCTTTATTCGCCTTACACGAATCCAAGCCTTCCATCTGAATGAAACATGACACTTCTCGGATCGGCCTCAATCCACCTCGTAAACAATACGCATCGCGTTTCTTTATTACTCATATTCTCACTCCATTGATGTCAAACACTAATAGACACTTTGTATTTATCTCTTGGAATCGATCACTTATCTAAATCAGATGATCAAACAACATGCTTATATTCATTAACAAGCCTAATCTTATTCAACGCCTATATCTATTTAAAAAATATTATTAAAGGAACCACCTTATTTCATCATTTTTTATTGTTCGAAATTATAATATAATATTATAAACTATAATATATAGAATCCAATATGAATCACAGCAAGACTAATAATATTTAGGTCTCAGGAGATACATTTTTTATTCAAACATAAATATTTACAATCCTGTGAATTTGTCTTTAATTATACGGGGATTCATTCTCGATACCCATTGCCAGTTTTTTTTTTTTTGCTCTATCAAGTTTTATATAACGTCACCCTGGTGCAAACTTTCCTCTAAGCTATTTAAAAGGCTTGACTTTTCTTTCAGAGGGGTTAAACAAAAAGGGGGGTGACTTGATCCTATTTTTTTTTCGTATACCGCTGAAGAGCGCACTCGACGAAGATTAAAGTGGCTAATGTTGTCAACCGCAACGCTTCGCTGTCACAACAGATCATGTTCATCATCATCAATTATTCCAATATACTGTTTGTTCATTATTTAGATGTTCGATTCAATAATTTGATATTAATTATTAAAACATAGTTGCTGTTGTGTCAATTAGTGTGCTTGACAAGTTTCTTAGCAAAGTGACATTGACAATATAATTCAATACAGGAAAACACTTTTTTCATCTTTACAAATTATTATTTTTTCAATATTTTAATGGTATTTGATTTTAAATAATCATTTACAAAATTCAATAAAATTACATTTAATTATTTGTTTTATAAATTTATAGTCATTGAAATAACTTGTTACTTTTAAATGTACTTGCGCATGAAAATATTGGGTATTAAATTTAATAATGCGAGATGGGGTGTGTAAATTATGAATGTATGGATGTTGTCGGGTTGTGGGGATGGATATCTCGGAATTGCAAATGCGGTTCGAAATGAATATGTGCGTCGCGTAATTTGTAATGTAATAGGTGTCGGATTGACACTGATGAATGGCATAATAGTGAGTGTTTGTAGTGCACAATTTCCTCATGGTGACATGTATCAGGAAATTGCTGCCAATCTCTTGGGGGAGTTGCCGTGCGATTAGATATCGCACAATGGCCCGAGACGGATTTAATAAAGCACTTTTCGATTGTCCGATATCTTCATCTTTGGGGGCACCCGTGGGGGTGGCGGTGCGGGGGCGGCATTGCAGGACCGCGCGATTCAATTGATATGCATTAGAGGGAGCCGGTTGCCCGTGTCGCCCGGATGCCATGCCGCGCCGTTTCTTTCCGATTCTCATATAAAATGCATTCGATTTACACGAGGCCATTGTCGATTGTTCCCCAGTCGAGGGGGAGGGGGTGGGGGTTGACTGGTTTCACTGAACCGATCTCACCTTATCTAGGTGAAACTGCTCTTCCGCCGCTGCGCGAATACAACTTTTCAATAACACGGAATTCCGCATCACCTCATCCGATCCAAAACCCTCCGCCCTTCTTCATCATCATCTCAGATCACAATAGACTTCAGAATTCCCTTCGCGAAATTGAGATTTCAAACTGAAACCGCTAATTGTTATTTTATCAGATCGCCGTTAATACCTCGCCGTGTCGTGATTTAATTTGTGCCAGCGAACAGGTGGATAATTAAACGGTGCGTTTCACTGACGCTGAACGGACATTAATTAATCCAAACGGCGTGTGTGTATATACACACACACACGCACACATACAAGTATATTTATATATGTGCATGGAGCAAGTGCGTATGCTAATGTGCATAGCGAGATGAATAAAGACACCAGAAGATGCGTTCCTGTGATTAGGTTATAGGTGAAGGACAGGCCGAGACCACTGAATGCGTGAAGTGGAGTTCTCATGGTACTACTACTCAGTGAACCCTCGACACCCGGCCGCAATTATTCTTGCTAATTAAAACGTTCACGTTCATTACTCATTTCGTGAATCCTTGCGCTCTGAATTTTTGTCCTACAAATCATAACTGAGAAGCTATTTCAAATTAAGATGTAGACTATACGCAACAACACCAGTTTCGAATCATTGCAATTCAATGAATAAAATGTTTTTTTTTTGTTTTGTATGCATTTTATATAATGAAAATATTTTATATATATTTTACTATTCATTTATGAAAATAATATATTGTTTTTATGTTCAAAAAAGACTAATAACAATTTATAAGTATTTCAATAAAAATAGCTTGTATATAACATAAAACGAAGAAAATGTAAAGTTGTAATTTATTGATTTATGGGCTGTAATTGCAGTATTTTTATGTATATGTGTGTGTGTGTGTATATGTTTATGTCCGATGGACGTTTCTTAATTTGTAAGGTGTAGTAAAGTGGAACGCAATTTGTTCGTGCAATGAAAAAGTCATCGAAAGCGACGAGGTGTGAGTGTAAATGAGACGTTACACAAATTGGTGCATAATGCATGCATGCGTTCGTGGGTTGTAAGATCTAGGCTTCCAAATGTGGGACTTTCCATTTTGGGTTCAGACATAGCGGACCAAGGAAATGCGATTCCCATATATACACATATTATATACGAGTATATATATATATACTTGCATACAAAAGAATCAAAATATAAATTAGGTGGCTTTCTTCAAGTACCTGCTGCTTCAATATTCAATAAAAGTTTCGCGTTGCATCCGAACTTATAAGCATTGCATTAAGCAATTAGCATTTTTAGTATTTGAGTATATTTAATGCAATCTAAAAATGATTACATTCTATCGAATTAAATTTTGACTATTAATTATTCAATTACCAAATAATTATAATTAAAAAAATAAAAATGATTTGACTATGGTGAATTCAATGAAAATAGTTTGGGGTAAGTAGACCAGGTACGAGGATGGTCCGATCTTGCGGTGGTGAATGGGTTATTCGTTTTGCTCGTTTTCTCGCTGTTCCTCTTCGGCAGAGTCCACCGTGAGAATGCCGCTTCCGCAAAGTTGCCGGTTTCGGAGCGTGGATAATCATCTCGGGGCATCTTGCATCTCGGGTTGGGATGAGAGGATTGGTGAGGAGATGAGAAGTGAAGAAGAGAAGAGAGAGCAGATCAGAGGCAAGAAGAATACAGCCCACCGTGGTCCAGACACCCGTTCGCAATTCATCACTTATCCGGAGAGAGGAGAGGACTTCTCCGGCAAATTGTTTCTGTATTAAATAGTCGGATGGCCGACGTTGTTGGCCGCATTCGTCTCGCCGTGGCATTTTAAACGCTAATTATGTTTGTGTGTAGGTCGCGTGTAGGCATTTTAAATTCACGTTAAACGATGGACACTTCGTCATGGCTCTGGGCTCGCCTATTCAAACCAAACACCGTGATGATAATTATTGTGATTAACGTCCGCGCTTCATTTATTTATTGTCCTCTTGCCGTCCTTTTTGCTCCTGCCGTCCTCTTTGTGTCTTTGAGTCCCTGTCACTACTCTTGTTGCTGTTGCTGTTATTGTTGTCGCCTGTTGTCGCTTTTGCTCACTCTGTCGAATGCGCATTCCTATACCATATACTTTTTCACTCTCACTCTCTCGACCAATGCTCATTCACTCCTTTGCCCCCGTGTCGTAATTAATTTATAACCTGTTATTAATGCGGTCATGTATAATTTATGTATTCAGTCGCCTCACACGAACACCGGACGCATCGCAAGTGACATCACTTAAAAAGAAAGATGAAAAAACACCCTCTCCCCGATAACATTTCCCTAAAAGCCTGCCGCGATTTATGAAAATTTACAACTAGCCTGAAACGACATCAACATCATAAGTCAATCAAGTTAATGATTTTATTAACACTTTTGATATTTTTTTATATAAGTATGAAAAATTATACAATTAAAAAAAATGAACATTAAATATTTAATTCTACTTTAGTTTTAATTTCAATAAAATCTATTTATTGATGAAATCTAAAACTTGTTGGCCAAATTTTGTAATAATTATAAATAATTAAGAAAAATCAATATAATATCAATTAAATTTTATTGAAAATTATTTTGAGTTTAATGTGTAAATAAATTATGAAAATTAAATGTGGTGCAAATCGGTCAGGATTCAGGAAATATGAGTGCGGTGTGTTCAAGTCACTATTATCGATGGGTTTGAGTCAAACTTAAGACGTTAAGTGTATTTATGAAATGGACCTTTTTTCATCCTCGCTTTGTTTCTTCTTCATTCGATTCCTCGTCAAACTTGTTTAATATATATATTATATATAAGAGATGAAGAGAAAATAAAAATAGAAGGGAATGCATCCGTATAATTTTTCTCATAGAGTAAAGTGGTATCGAGTTCTCCGCCCAGGCGTGACTGAGTGAGTGACTAGCTAAGGATCGGTGGGTGTGAAGTGGTGAGAAGGTGCCTGAGAAATAGACGACCAACGGACCAAAGAAGAGGAACCTCCTCTGCATCTGTACGTGTGCGTGTGGATTGTGGATGTGCATGTATGTGCATGTGGATGTGCATGTGAGACGTATGAGAACGTTTTTCCAGGAGACCAAAGAGGCGAACTCGACTATAAGAATTAATGTTTTCATTCAACCCGTGGACAAATTTATTAATTACCTCGGGTAACATTAGCTCTCTCTTTCTCTCACTTCGCAAAAGCTCTAACCAAAACATAACGACATCTTGCATATTTTGCCCTTCTCTTTCTTTATTTCTTGCACAGACACAGGCCCTAATAAATCCACACTTTATATCCGACGACTAAACAGGTGGTCATTTTATAACTCAGCCTTATTATCATCGCATGCCCATCTTCATTGCGAAACTTACCCATAACTATAACCATTCGCGCCATTAAATCCTCCCATAAGCACATGCTCCATTTACCACTCGCGCGTCTTCCGAGGAACCAGATTACGCACATTGCATAATACATCCGAGGAGGGAGGATTGAAGCATTGATTTATGTATATTTTAATTAAAAAAATATATATATGTATATATACCTCGGGGATGGATGTGCACGCGATTTTTGTTTTCGATACGCGCGCCGCAAGGAAAGTTTTATGTATTTTAAATGAGGCCCGAGATAATGCGAATACCTATCATGTATATAAATTAGATGATATACGCCGCTGCGTAATCGAAACATAATCATGATGAGGAAACGAAAGATGAAGTCCTGAAGAAAGAGAGGAGGAGGTGAGGGTTGAAAAAAAGTACAGTATGTTTTGTGAACGTATGTACGAAGTAAGGGGGATGTTGTGCAGGGAAATATGGGTGAGAGCGCTCTGCTTAAGGGTGGTGTATTTAAATGAGGCATGAAAAGTATTTGTGTTGCGTCGCATTTCCCCGTGTATATTAGAGCCAGATGATAAATTAGATCAATTATACGGCAGTATTCCTCCACCATTTTTTCGTCATCCCCAAGCTTGTTGACTAAACACTTCGGAGACGTGTACTAAGCGTCTTCTTCTTTTGGGAATTCCATCTTTCCCCGACGTACTTTGTACTCTTACAACAACAGCAATGATTTGCTTAAGTCAAGCACCAACATTAGTTACAATCCGGCAATGACATCACCAAGTTTTTTTTTTACCTCGAAGAGAAATGTTTGCCATTAAATATATTGATAAATATGTAATCGTAATAAATCATGTGTACAAGTGAAAATATAGTAGGAAATCTAAACGATTATGTAAAATCTATTGGACGTGGTAAATTGATTTTCAATGAGTCTTCTAAAAATAAATCTAATATAGAGATGTAATTGCCTCCGAAGATATTATTATTAGACATAATTGGCTTTGGAACGTTTGAATTTGACGTGACTATCAATCATGGCTTTTATCGGCGGAAGCAGTATTAAATCGACTTGGAAGTATGATTTATTCAGAAGTGCTCCGAAGATGTGTCGCTTGGGACGTTCGACAGACGTTCGACACTTCTGACAAATATGCATTTTTCAGAACATATTTTAATCCGACAATATAAATATTTTCTTTTGAAAAAATAAATTCTTACAATAATTGCTTATTGTGCCAAATAAAAAAATGTAAGAATTGAGCCTTAGGGTGTCGCATATGTTTTATCGATGCTCAAGAGAAATGCATCACAAAAATTTGATACGGTTTGGCAGAGACTGGGGTGAATACCTAGAGATGACGAATGATCACGTGTCGTGTGAGGGAGCAGTTACAGCCTCTTAAAAGTGTGACACGTACCCCCCTGTAAATTCGCCGGATTGAATGCGATAATGCGTCCTTTTATTCCTTCTCCTTTCTTCTTTCGTCCTCGTGACTCTTGCACGGCGCGCCAAACATTGGCGCTAAATGAGTTATGAAATAATGTGTAGCACAGTTTGAGTACATTTGTAATTGGCCATTAGAGCTTATCTGTTGCGTGCTCATCCGTCACAGTTATCTCAGCATCCAACACTCGCTTTTAGCGCCTGCGAATTCCACGCATAGATTGAGTTATTTATTAACCAACATCCTTAAGTGCTCTGCTACTCTAATTACGCCGATTCGTTTTTAATGGAGCAAAATATTAATAAATCGTGAGCGGCGTGAGTCTTGTTGAAGGTGGGGAGGAGAATGCAGATGGACGAAAGTAGAAGTTACAAAAAAAAATAAGGAATGGCGGTGGAGGGAAAGCCGATGAGAAGAAAATGAGGCGATAATTGTCTTGTTTAGGGGGACTATTAGTTGTTTAGATAACCATCTTTATGGTGTTTCTTCTTTCTCTTCGCCGGACGTTCGTGAGGATACGAGGGGTGGCGAGAAAAGTTGAGATAAATAAATAACCAAATAACGAATATCTTAATTTTCTTCATTTTTTAAGTGCGAAAGGTTCACTTTACAACATGAGTTTCGTAATAAATTGCCAAGTGGTGACAAATTACAAGTTTTCTTGTCGTTAACGACGATGATTTCAATTTTTATTTCGTAATCAATTTCGTGTGGCTCCTTTCGGTTTTAAGCGCCGTAAAACATGTTTACGGCATATTTTATGATTAATAACTTGTTTATGATATGTGATAACATGCGGCTACGGAATTATTCTCTATTACTCCTAATAAGGAGTAAATCGGTACGAACGCGTTATTCCGCGTGAAGAGTACGGATTACTTACGTGTTACGAGTTTTCTCCATATATATATATATATTTTAAGAGTACTGAATTTCAAACTTATTATATTGTTTTTATAAATATAGATTCTTTAAGAAGCTGTTGCAAATGTATAGTGTTTCAATAAGTAAAAATAGAGGTGATTGCACTTAAGTTGACTCCAATTTTTGTTAGGAGGAATCGCGTGGTCCATGTTTTAAGGCTCCCGCTGGTGCGTTATCAGGAGATAAACATGTTGCGCGTTTTGTCGTAACTCTTGGTCTCTCCTCTTCAACCCTGAGTGGGATTTGGTATGTCGCGTGAGTAATTTGTATCTCGGCGAGATTCGCGTGACGCTTGTCTTTCTTATTTTTATTTTTTTCAGTGTAATTAAGAGAGAAACATTTTGATGAGACTAAATGGTGGTATAGAATTGTTACGTGTCGGCGTGTTGGCATAATAATCAGCAGCCGCTATAAATCTGTAACCTCATTACGAAACGTGTCGTTTTAATTGAAATCTTGTGTTCCGGTGGACAAAGCGGCTATCATCTAGCAGACCAGACGAAACCCCCCAGCGTCCCCCGCTCTTCCTGACCGTACTTTGTGCCCCCCTCTGGCGCCCAGCCCCGTGTCTTCAACCCATTTGTCACTACAAAACATTCTTTTTGGCGCTTCGTCTCCGCACCTCCCTAACCCCTCCTTCATCATCTCACTCCCCGAACCGCCCCGACCATTAATTAACTTAATTATTATTTTTATCTTCTCTCCACTTGGACCGGTAGTCTCATCCACCCCATTTCCATAAATCAAACAAAACATTTTGAATACATTAGACCCCTTTAATTCTGTATCAACGAGGAGCGAAAGGAAAAACGGATTCAGATTCTCACCTGAATTGTGACTACTTCATCTTTCTGTATGTCATAAGCTCTCAAGATGACGCTGTAAGATCCTTTGCGTGGACCACACGCACGTAATCAATTTTTCGATTTCCTTAATCTCCTTACTGAATCCATTCTGTGTCGCGATACCGATCGATGCTCTTCCAATTATACCAGATTATAGAAAAAATTGAAACGAATCCAACGATATAAATTACTTGACAAAATTATCATAACCTGAACGGATTACCAAAATGTAACCATTATTTACCACAATTTTTTTTATAAATCTTCATTGTCTTTATATAATAAAGAAATTTTGAAATAATTTTTTCAATAATCGCAAATTTTAGGGTTAATTATTTTGGATTAATTGAATTGGATCCAGTGGCAAGTTACTCGAGGTGCATTATTAAAATGAACTGTAAATTGCAGGAAAATCACCGAAAATACTCGACAGCAGTTGTGTTTAATCCAAGGAATGGCACTCGCGGGGAAAGTCCTGCTTCAGGATAATAGGACCCGCGTGTGCCACCGGGAATGCAATTTTTCCAACCTTCCACTGGCGTTTCCTTTCGGGCACAGCATTGAATATTATATGAGCTGTGGTATAATGCCCGATTATATAAATCATTCTGCATTGGTTTATATCATTTCTCATTTATTTTTCTATTTATCTAATTTTATTTTTCAAAGTACATTTTGTTTACAAACATCAATTTTTATTTATTATAATGCATAAATTATTGCACAATCGTATCATAATATAAAAATATTATACATATAGATTAGATAATATGATAAAATATTGAATTTGATTTGTCAATATTTAATAAACCAGTAACAAAAAATTAATTGCAATTATAAATATATTTTAATTGAAAAAAATGATGAATTTACGAAAAATTTATAAATTGTAAATAATTCTGTATTTATGCATGTGTAGTTTGAAACAAGTTTGTATTCCAACCTACGGTTATGCTCCCCGTCTACCATCAGCATCACTTTTCATTAGTCGCTTTTTAATAGATGATGATTTGTTTCGCTTAATCGGCTCTCGCTTTGCATAAATAACGATCCGTCCGTCGCGTAATCATCAATAAGCTAATTAGCAGTTATCAATCGGTAATTAAGTGGTTATTGAATGAGAGCCGCTTATGAAATTAGATTGATTTGAATTTAAATGGCATTTACATAAACGGCACTTCTAATTGGATCCGCTTGAGAACAGCATTCATACATAATTGATTTCCTTCGCTGTCTTTCGCTCAGCTTCACGCGAGATTTCCCATCCTTTTCCCACAACATCGCGTCGCCGATGTTTATGTAAACTTCTCCATCCAAATGCTTACGTCAAACTAAGAAGAAGAAAAAAATTGCCACCATAATCTAAGCAATTTATCCACATTGGTGCGTTATTTTTCTCTGTGTCCAGAATCGCACATTTCGAAGGGAAATTTATTATCCTTCGTCCTTAGCAACTAAACGTCATTTTTTACATTATAAAGCATCCACTTTACATGCCCGTTCTAAGGGTCTGTTGCATCTGAATGAGGCACACCCCACGTATTTTTATATATATATTTTCTCCTGAAAGCTTTTCCGTTCCAATCATTTCCTCTAATGTTCGCTTTTTAACTAAGAAATATTTTACGTTTTGATAAAAGTGAACGCGTGTAAATCGAAGGGAGAGCTGAGGACGAAAAAAAAACTTTGTATTGTATATCTGTAAATGTGTGTGCATATATATACACACACACACATTGGAGGTGCCCTCGGTGATGAATGGCTGGAAATAAATTTAAATCGGACGCAGAATACAATTGAATTGGAATGGCATAGCCGAAAAAGAAAACACTCTTCATTGTTTCGATCCGGGAATATGTGTTTTAATAACAAAGCAATTTTTGGAGAGGGATTGTTTCCTTTTGTTTTTAATGGCCACCTCCGAAGAACCGTAATTTCGGGGTCCGTGGTTTTTCAACAAATAATTAAGTATAAGAGGATGCAGTATAGACCTTTTTTGATCTTCTGTTAAAATTTCATTATTCATACTGATATATCATATTATGGTATATTTTTTGTTTACTATGTTAATTTGTATATTAAATAATTGTGTAGCTTTATACAATATCGCTAGGTTTTGGAAACGTGCTGCTGTTTAGATTGAGGTACTCGGAGTTGCTAAATATTGCGGCAATAAAATTTGAAACTGGGAAGTTTTTTTATTTGCTTTTAATGTGTTTTTATTTTGCTGGAACAGTGTGAGGGTCGTGTGTGCATGGATGTGTGAGTGAGCGCAAGCGAGGGGATAATTTGAATTTATTTTACGTAATAAGTTGTTTTATGACTGAAGTTTTCATATCGCGATATTAGGTGTTGTATAAGGTAGGAATAACAGCTGTCCATGATTGCCTGTCTGTAAGCAGAAGTGTAAAATTTGGCGTGGGTGTTGCGATATAGAGAGGGGTGCTCGCGAAAAAAAAAGGAGGATGAGAAGGCGATGATGAAACAAGAGAAGAGGCGAGCACGGGAATACGTAATAAAAGGTAATATTCAAAAAGACACGACTGCCTTTACGAGCGAAACTGCAAGATATAGGTTGTAACAATTTACAATGGGCGCGTACGTATACCCCGGAACGCAACAGTATGTATGTAAAGAGAATAGGGATGTCATGTAGCGGACATAAAGCAACCCAAAGTGTAACATGTGGTTTCAAGTGGTGCTCCTCGTAAAGTTGTCAGTGGGCATGTGGTGGTAACGGCCCTTACACGCGACGCATTTCAAATAAGAGGTCGCACTATAATGACAATGTGATGAGCACAGCCCCCGTGCCACGTTCACGGTCCCTTTTTAGCCCTTAACACCCCGATCGCATCCACACTATCGATTCCCAGTTCCGATCCGGGCGCACCACCCGAAATTACTACTTTTCACTTCTTTTTTCAAACCAGCGTTCCCCTCTCAACCTTTGCATTGTTTCGTTCATTCATTTGAACGGGGAGTAAAAAATAAGGCGACGATACGGCTGACGAGGAGGAGGAAAAACGAAAACGCGAAGGGCCCGAAGAGGTGATCAACGCGGAATGCGATTTAACTATACTTGGCAACGGACTCCCTAAATGGTCAAGGCACCGCGAACAACCCCCGATTGTCGGCTCAAACATAAACCAACTTTTTCCTGGATGCAGCTGCGATCATTTTAGATGCCTCATCCGAGTGTGTTTGTGTGTATGTATACGTGCGTACGTATGGGAGTGTGTGTGAGCGCGAGCTTTTCTTTTCTTCCTCTCCTTATTTTTATTTTCGTTTGGTCTGCGTTGCCGTATTTTTTTTGCTCCTCCGTTGTCCTTCCTTTATTTTTCGTCCGTCCCCTGCGCGGCTCGCGAAAAAAAAAAGCAGTTTCTCCAAGTTAGAGAGGAGATAAGTCGCTGATCAAGAAGGCCTTAGTCAAGTTTTCTAGTTAACTCGTTGCTCAATGTTCCTTGCTCCCCGTCGAGCGCATGAGACTATGTCTACACACACATACCCATACGCAGCGTATATACATACATCCACACAGCTCACACAAATTATCCCCGGACGGCTGCTTTTATAAATTGTCCATATTAATCATATCGCGTTAAATAAATTGGTAAAAACGGCCATGTGATTACACGTTTGTCACCCCGCGGTCGTCCGGAAACACTATCCGATCTTCTAAGTTATGTGCCGTAATAATTTCCAATGCTTTTGGTTTCAGGTATCGTGAAGATGCTCTCTGCTGGACGGATAGGTAAGGGAGTGAAATCGCGAGGGGGTGCTTCATTAATGCTTCCGATCGGGATTTCATATGTCTCTCTCGCTCTCTCTGTGCGAGCGAATGCGTGCATGAGGCTATATTCCGTCTTACTTATATATATATATACAAGTATATCTATACATGTGTGTGTGTGTGTGTATCTGTACGTGTGCGTGTGAGAGAGTGAGAAAGAGAGGCTGCGGCGGCCAAATTTGAGGTCAGTTTGGTCGAGAGCGAGTCGTCAGTCAGGTTTTTGTTTTGTCACAGCCATTATAGGCAGGCATCGATACTTGTAGAAGGTTTTTCTGGTCGGTCGCGATGTATAGACTAATGAGGGTGGCAAATAAAACAAGACTGTTATAAATTATCTCGGAGTCGATTAGCCCGAGTCTATCAACCTTAAATCGAAACCTGTTATGAAATTACCGCACATGATTACTGCGCCAATGCCGGGGCTCTGGGGATAATTTGAGTCAATAAGTGCGCATCGGTCCGGTTGATTAAGGTCCCCGGGTGCAGGGAGCATCCACGAAGGATGAAGGTGCTGGGTTCACCATTGCATCTTACTTTAACTTACTATTCTTTGAAAACCTTAAAAACCCATAGTACAACTAATGATAGCCAATGTATCAATAAATTTTTACAAGTATACGTTTATAAAAAAATATCAAATAACTATTTTTAATTAACTCTCATAGTAACGTGAAACGCTTTTAGCGCCATCTACTAATAAGTGCGAAAGCTCTATGAACAGCTCGGATTAAGTTGAGCTGTGTTGCGTCCTTAATGAAATGGCTGTCTTTGTTGTATAGTTGTTGTTAAAACTGCAGATAATATATTGAACTGGCAGATAGTAGTAGTAATGTATAGACATACATTGTGCGCCTAGGTTTAAGATAGGCTCAGGGAAAGGAAGAGCGTCAAAGTTGCGTACTATTAACGGAGACATGAAAAATTATACGCGGCTACAAATGCACTTTGCGCAAGGAAAAAAGGCCACGTCCATTGTTTGAGGCTTTTACTCCCTTATTAGGACGTTGCATAAATTAACATCGGGCGGCGGCCGAACGGGGCAGTCACAATAGAAGACTCTGTAACAAACTGATGTACCTTTGATATCTACGCGTATAAATCTCGGGCGTCCGAACCAGAGATGATTTTTTGTGCGAAAATATACGGTGCTGTTGTATTGTTGACTAGATAGATGCAATATTTATTGTGTCCAGCAGGTTGGCAGAATGTGACGACGGCCGGTGGAGTTGCATTTCCACATTCTCGACATACATGGGTTTTAATGAGCAATCCTTCTAACTCCTCGCCGTGCGCCGATCCTCGGGACCCGAACCTGACCCGACCCCAGGTCCTCCCCTCGTCCTCCCGACCATCCGTCCATCACCATCGTCCCATTTTCATCACGGCAAAAATTGCACTAAAACCCATCCTCCTGCTATTCCTTCTTGCATCTTCTTTTTTTTTCATCATCTCCTCCTCCTCCTGCTGTAAAACTCCAGGGATCATAAACAAGGCCACGTAAACGATGTCGCTCGAATTATTAAACAGGCAGACTCATCCCGGAGCAACACACATATACATAAAAAAAAGAGAAAGAAACAAGACCAAAACACACACGTTTATAGTTGCGATCCTAATGGACTTTTGATAACATCCCCCATCCAGCGTGAACCAATTCCCAACCAATATGTGTCACGACTATACAAATTGCATATTGATACCCTGGGGTATCTGACCAGGGTTCCTACTCATAGCAAACAAAGAAAAACATGTTTTTGTTTTTTATTACACCAAAATAATTTTTGAAATTTATACAAAATACAATTTCTGAAATAATTTTTTAATTATTTATTATCACAGTATTTTTATTTATTTTTTAATAAAACCTCTTAAGAACTTCACTTTGGAGAAAAAAAAAAAATATATATTTCTTTTTTTCGTTCAACTCTAAGTGCATTTATTAAAAGTAAACAGTTTAAAAATCAATGTTATTTCTGAAAACCAATTAGACCATAATTGGTAGTTGCGGATTGTCGAAGGCTACTCGCATATAAGGAGTTGTATTTGTTTCGAGAAACGATTGAGTACCGGCCGATATGAACCTAACGGCTGCCCGAAGAGCGTGCAAGTAGGCACCGGAGGCGCAGGCACGCGAACAAACTCGCGCTAAATGCTCTGCCAGAATGATACACGCACGTCGGACGTGTATCATTCTGCCAGAACGGCTCATCTGAATAAATGCATGCACGGTGGGTGCCGCCGCTCCATGCGATAGCCTCTCATCGTCATCATTATAAGCCCTAATGAAACCCTCCGGCCCTACTCCGACTTCGAACTACAACTCCTACCATCGCCTCTGCCCCATTCAATGCGGACAAGAATCCAGAGCGGCCCATCAAATATGACAGCGTGCATTCCGGCTCAGCCCATGTGCTGTTTATGAGATTTCTAACTGCCCTATAAATCAACACCCTACTCGCAAAACGCGTGTAATTAAAGGGAGTCGAGTCAATCCGCATCCACCTGACTTCCATATTCAACTTCAATATCTCTGTAGATACGGTTTCAGTACTTGTTACTTCGAAACTACTACTCATTTTACCATCATATCTTTCGAACACATAAACTTTAATTAATTCTAATTAAATTAAATTCTGTCTTAAATATGTATTTAAGACAGAATTATGATTAAACTAAAAGTGGATTGTCATCTAACCTCGCATTCTGCTAAGAACTATCCAGAGGAATCCCATCAATCAGTACGTCGAGCGTAGAAAGAAAATCAACCAACCAAATATGGTAGAAGAAATTAATTGCACAATTTACGGTTTATTGAATTTGCTACTATTTAACATAAAAATTATATTAAATAACTCAAGCATATTTTTTACTCAAGTAGTAACTCAACTGTAAAAACGTATTTTAATCAAATATACGTTAAAAGTTGGAAAGTAATAACTTTAAAATGTAAACATCTATTTTTTTTTGGTTCATTAATTTACATACAATTGATTTAAATAGAAATTAATTACTGTAATGTATAAATAAAGTATAATATGTTTAATTAAATTATTTGAAATTATAGGAACAGACTTAACGTAAAGTTAAAAATAGTTATAATTCAGATTAAGATAAGTTGGAATGAAACTTGATTATGTGTAACATATGTAAGATTTTGCTGGAAAGTTATGGATTCTTTGAAGATAGAGGTGGTATAAACAATTCAAAAAGTATGTTTTACTAAAAACATCGCGAACCGTGTGGGTTCGTGAAGATCAAGGTCACAAAAAAATGCGATTCTCCTTTTACGCTGGTGACGGGACCGTGTTTTTCAGTCTGGATATTCGGACCTCACGTGGTATGAAATAATTTCTAATTTTGAATTGCTAATTCGGCTCTGGATAATGACGCAAAGCTTGCCTCTATAAATCGCCTCAAAAAGATCGCAACGAATTATTTATGTCGGCCCTGGACAAAGGCAATATCTTCTTCGTGCGCTGGTCCCAAAGCCAAGGGTTATTCACGACCTGACAGACAAAGGGTATGAATCTAGCAAAGAAACTAAAGTATCTATAAAGTTTTTCTCATGATTTAGGATACATTCTCAAGAATCTTAGACATCTTTGAGGTGAGATGTATAGAGTCACAAATTAACGTAGGCATAAATTACGCAAAGTTGGCTAAACCGAAAATTATGTGAGAACCTGAGGTTAGAGATACAGGATTTCCTTCCTCGGAGCAAGTCGCGATTTTTGACCAAATATAAGTTATATAAACGGCCATTCAATTGCTATTCGAATGGAAGAATGGAAGAGCCGGCGTGGAGAGGCGGCCGCGGCGGTGGCGGTGACGGGGGCCGTTTAAAGTAAAATTAATAGGGGAATAATTGCGCGTGTGTTTCGGTTTCCTTTTGCCCATTGTGCGTTTGTTATTTCGCTAAATATTTATGCGCGGGATAAAGTAATGCTATCTTCGATCTACATTACATGTGATATGCTATTAATTGGCATACAGAACGAGCGATTACTTATTGGAGACAGTACAATGATATAAACAATTTCATTCTTTCGACTTTGATATCGACACAATAAATTCAATTAGGATTTAAAGATATTCTACATTGATTACGCTCGGAATTAATTCTACAAGTCCTCTTACAAGAAGATACATTCTTCGGTACAAAACAAACAAAATAAAACAAAAACGCAAAAGCAAACGCAAAATAAAAATGGCACGAGAGTACGCACTGCGAGACAAATTATTGCTTTAAGTGAAATCCAACATATTTTCCTTTCCTTTCTTTTCTCTCCTCTCTTGATCTTTGTTTTCATCCGCATATTCCTTATTCCATTCGGCTTATACTCGTACATAGATATATTCCATTCCATTCTGCAGTCGTCCTCGCTCCCTTCGGAGGACGCACGCACGGAGCCATCCCTTTCACTGCGAAGCCTCTTTCTCCACTTCCATTTTTTATGTTTATTCCATGGTCTTCCGCATATAAAATATTAAATGACGCCATAAATTAGACTTTTCTCAGTGTTCTGGTGCGACTGTCCTACCCTGCGCATATCATAGTAGTATTATCATTGTATTATTTACGTCTGCGAAAAAGGGGATAAACCCCTACTCGCTCTAATTTCCTTTAGTGCCTCCCCATATCCATCCAACAAATAAAACCTACATCTCCTAATTACCAAAAAAAAAACTTATTACTTTTATTATATATCTTCAAAACTATACATTATATTTGATATACAAAATCGTCAACAGCAAAAACATAATGGAATTAAACAGAAATGTTATTTAAAATTTGAGTATTAAGAAAATTGTGTAATTATTTTGGTGTTACGAACAGGCGTTAAATCGTGATTTGACGTCGGATGGATGGATGAAAAAAATAAGATTTACGTTTCGATTACGAGAGCCGATGAATATTCAGCTTCGTGTATCTGAATATTAAGCACAGCGAATCGAGACAAATAAATCCGGATGGAGTCTCACCCCGGCTATGTTAATTTCTAGAACAGTGCTTTCCTTCTTCATCATCTGGACCGAAGGGGCAAAGAAATCTAAGGAAGATAAAAAAAAAAAACTAAGAGCAGCAGCGAATTTGTAGCGTAAGAATCGGAAAGTTAATTTCGTTTCGTTATAAATCAGACGGCGGAATGCAATTTAAATTGCGCGCGAGGAGTAATTAAAAAATTGCAAATTAGGCGGGAAATTATGAATGCGACCCGCGGGGGTTGGAATTTTTACGGGCGTCGAATGTGTATGCTGATTTTTTTTGTTTGGTGCGTCGGCAGTACCGTTGCCCCTTTTTCGTTTCTTCTGAAGTGGCTTCCTCGAGTGGAAGAATAAGTTAATTTTGTTGATGGGGAAAATATGTATAGACTCGCATTGTGAGCGGTAATTTAGTATCATCAATTGATGATATCGAAGGTATTGGATGTTATCGGGGGGCTGGGACTCCGTATTAAGATACAGGAGTTATTTAGGGTAGAACATGTGGTGGTAGTAGGGGGATGTGACCGGGCGAATGTTGCTCACTTCTTGTCGCGATGCTGTGCGGATTACAATACCCTCCTGACTTCTGGTTTGCTTCCAGGAAACCCTCCGTCGACGACGTCGGGAATCCATCCTCAGTCAACGCACGGTAAGTTGATCACAAGACTATTATTATTATTTTAATTACCATTCAATCGTGCGTCTATAGCCATGTACATAATATGTATATGTATATCTATAACAATCTCAACCGCGAGAGATGTCGAGATTCCCCTCTCAGCATTCTCTTCAGCGCCCATTATCCTCGGCCCCGTCGGTAATAACTACTGTGCAATGCAATTTCGGTTGATTGGTAGTAAATTATCGAACCTGTAATTTCACGGCCCCCATTGGGCATCTACCTGTGCCCCGTTGCTCCGATGAACGGAGTGCTGTGCCTGCCCATCGCGCGCTGTCAATACAGATTTTTTGAGAGAACTGACAATATTGGCCCCAAAAATTTGTGCCAATCTCTCGGACGTGTGGCCTCACCCCGTTCTTCTACCACTGTAGGTCATCCATGTCGTACAGCTGTGTCACGTCTGCATACGTGTTTGGGGATGTTATTGGTCTCCGAAGTCGACCGACCAACCGCCCCACCGATAGAGACGTGGACAATAATTCCGTCTCCTCCGGCGGTTTTCCCACTGAAAACCGCCTCCTCCAACTATGATTTGTTATTGCAACTCCCCTAATCTCAGCGCCATTTATCATCACGAAATATTGAATACGCGAAGACCTTACATGAACCAATCTCAAAACGAAATCAACATTATTCCAATTCTTACCAAACATTAATTCTATTCTATTCCATATTTAACTTTTCATACATTCGATTTAGATTTCCAATAAATATACTCATTTTTTAAAGAAGTAAACATTTTCTGTAATTAAAATTATTTTAATATAATTAATAATAACTATATTTTATAAAAATTTGCCAACAACAATTGGAAAAATATTAAAATATGGAAGTAGTATTATAAAATAAATTTGATGATTAACACAATTTTAAAGCAAATATTTTGAGGTTGAAAATTTTATAATCTATTTTTTGGAATTAAAAAAAAAATAAACAAAATATTAAAATATTAATAAAAGGTAATAGAATTAGGAGCAAAAATCTGGTTTTAAAGTATACTTTGTTGTTGTTACTTTTTTCGTAATTCATCATTCTTGAAATGTAAAAATAATCATAATAAAAAAAAACTAGGAAGTACTAGTATATGTCTGAAAGGGAAATCATTGGTATTCGGCGTTTTCCGCGGATGATTTGTTGTTTGTTAGTTTAAACACCATTTAGGTCAGTCATCTCGATGAATGATGCATACCGACGATCTCTGAAGGTCGCCTCTATCGCCTAAGGTGGTCTCGAAGGTAGACAAGAAGGCGCAGCAGTAATTCTGAGTCTGGCGGAGTCGTCAGAGAAAACCCGGCCATTTCGCCGTCCGGCCGCACGTTGAAATCATTAATTGACTCAGCCGCCCCCAAACGCTGACCGCCGGCACCGCTGCCGCCCCATCGGTGATTTAAAACACCGGCAGAAGTTCAACACAAACCCCCCACACCACCCCTACAGGGTTGAACCAACGTCTGAATATAATCCCATAATGTCTCATAGCATCTGGCGAGTTGATTCAATAAGTTCACCTCCGGCGACCTTCGGTCCCCGTCCCCGGGTTCACCACGCGTCTTCTTGTTTACATAATGACCATCGTTTAGCCGGACAGCGGGCGTCCTGCGTCCCTTTTATTTCGCCATATAAGTGTCCCAAAGCTGTAATCTATTCCCCCAATAACGCCGTTGCTACCACCGCCGCCGCCACCGCCACCACAAACTCCATCGCCCCCACAACCACAAAAGCATTCCATATTTTCCTTATTTTTATTAAATTCCATCAATATTTATTTAATATCATTATTATTATATTATTATTATTATTACTATTTCTTCCAAGTTGGATATGAGTCGAACCGTCTTCCGTCCCTCGGCCTTTTCGGTCAGCAATAAAAAGCGGAATTGCGGAGGCCGGTATTAAGATAAACTTAAGGGCCCCGAGGTCCGTCGAGTATTATGGTGAGAGTAACATCGAGCATTGCCGTAAGTCGTAAAAGAGCCCTGGCCGGCCGATACTGAATCATTGATCAGCTATTACCTTATTCACGGGGTCGCTGCCAGATCATCGCCAGTTCCTACCGCCGCGCCCATCAACTTCTAAATGCCCAATAACACCGGCAATAAGACTAAACTTATGGCTCCATTTCAATTTCCAATTGTAATTTTTCCTCTCGTCCAAGAATCTCATTGTTTCAGTTACCGTCTTCCGATCCCGTCGCTTCATAACAAAAACCACCTACACAAAAGCATAAACCTTATTTCCATCTTCATAGCTTTACTCAAAATACATAACATACATAAACATCTTCAATTTAGACTATTTTATTTATATTTCCTTGTGCTAAGTAAATACTTTAAAAAATATAAACTATTGAACTACTATCATTATATAAAAAAAATATATATATATATATTTCAAATTCAATTAACTTTATTTAAAAAAATTGTTGCTTATTTCTTGCACTTTATATTAATATTTCACATTATATGTTCAATTGGCTGAGACTATGAAATTATGCTACAGAAAATTGATTATTTCCTTCGCATTAAATAAATCAATCTACCGTAATTAACGCTGCAAAAATACCGAACAGCGCATCTTTGCAAGCCTAGTTATGCAAATCTCAGTTTACCATAAGTAATTGATACTAAACATATGATACTGCCATACGCAGACCGGATCATTGTAATTATGCAAAATCCCACTGATTTAGACATAAATGCTAGATCCATTGCGCTCGGAAGGACGAAACGCTAATCGCCGTGCAATTTCAGAATTAACTTTCCGTGCACTTAATCAATTCCACATAAGCGAATATACAATCCACGCTATTATTAGCAGGTACAAAATTAAGGAAGGAAAAAGTAAGAACTGCAACTATTTCCGCGTTTTCAAACCAAACAACAACGAAAACAAAACTAAATATGCATATTACGTTTTTTGCACACTAAAAATGCGGTATTACTGAAAAATACGGATTAACATAATTAATCGATAATAATTACAATAATCGTTATAGTAATGTGATCGCATTAAGATAACGACGGTTAATTTTGATCGCGCAGCTTTTTAATATAGTTACTTATAAGCAGCAGCGGGCTTCGAATGGACACGCGTTAGCATCAGGACGTATGCAAATCCTAATGCGTTGTAATTCGTTTATCTTTAATGAGATAAGAAATAGTTATTTTTCAATTGAAAATATAATTAAAATTCCTTCTAAACCGATTTTTTTGTAAGAAATGAAATTTTTTAACATAATGTTTATACTAAGTTGATGAATGTATTGAATATATTAAATAATAAATTGTTGTTGATTGATGCTGTCTGTATTAGATTGAAAAAATATTTTGATGAAATCTGATCTTTGAAAATCAAGTAAAAATCACACGTTACGCATGCTTTTTTTAGGTTTTCTTCTATGAGGGAATTGTTTCGGTAAGCCCTCCGTAGATTGCTATTTATTTATAGATACATCACGTTTTCCCCTAGATCGGAGGAAAGAAGAACAAAAAAAAATGCCCGTGCGTGATAGATAACTCTATAAATCACGGGGCCAGCCGCTATGTTATTGGAATATGTTCGTATTTCCAACGTCCTCTCTTCCACACTTATTATATTTTCCTTTTTGCACTCTTTCCCTCTTCTTCTGGCCGGGTGAGAATTCAAAATGCCGATCAATTATTCAGGATGAGGGGAGGTGGCGGTTGAGATGCTCCTGACTCTATCTGTGATCCGAGATCGATTTAGCGAAACAATCAATTTTAAAACGGGAGGGTTATTAATGTCCGTTATATGACATAACGTGACTTTGCGTACGGTCCCGTGCGTTACATGCGGGGGAGGATCAATCTTGTACATTTAGAATGCATGGAAATGTCATCGGTTTCCGAGATATTTTATGATTGGGCTTTTGGAATAATAATATTGGCGACCCCAGTACGGGGGACAAAAAATATATATGTGTCTGTTTGTGTATGTGTATGTTTGTGTATGTATATATATATATATATATATATATATTATATATGGATGTGACACCGTTCGACTGACCCCCTACAATCCCACTTAAATTAAACAGGATTTTGGGGCTGGAGGAAGAAACGGGGCACGGACCCCAACGTTAATCCATGCATCGGTCACGGGTCTTAGTGCGAGATTTACTTTTTAATGTTCCAGTAGCGGTTTCCAATCAAATGGACTTAGTTGTAGTCGGGGATAATTCCTCGATTAAGCACGGCAACGGTTTTCAGATGATGCGGTCAGCTTCGGTCAACCGCACAACGGGCACATGCATTACAGACGAAGAGACGAGCCTCGGAGGCGCACACCGGATCGGATCTGAACGGAACGGAACGGACCACGGCTGGTCCGAATTACAAATTTAAAACAGTCAATTTGGTATTACGGGCGAGGATGAATACGAATGGGGGTTTTGATACTGTGCACTTCCCGTCCGGCCAAAGGAAACGACTCCCGCAGATAGTAGAGATAGCCTTTGTTTATCACCTCAGGTCGGATGAGGATGTGGATCAGGATGAGGATGAGGATTCGGAGGAGGCGGCGCAACGAAAGTGGTGCTAATTCAACATCTCCAGCGTTGGATGACCACAAATGCCCTTCTGGATCCCGTTAAGATCCCAACCCTGACCTAGGTTGCATCAGTGTGCGTGTGTATATATATACGTGTGTACTCTGTGTATGTGAGAGCTGCGGCGGCGGCGAGTGCACGATCTAATACCAAAACCGATACATATTCAAGCAACCAGTTTCTGTATAAGATTCTTCGAAAAACCACCTACATTCAATACGGTTTTTTTCCAATAAGCAATCCTATTGTCAGATAACTACATCATACTACATTCTTACTGTCTGATCAAAACTCGACAGACTCGCAAAAACTAATTTACCGCACAAAAAATTCCCGCATAACAACATTCTACAACCGACTCCGCGCGCACACACACAACACACACACACACATTCGGACTCGGGCCCTTCTGAAACCGTTGCTGCTTCTGTTTTTTTTTCAACTTCTCTCCATCTGAATCGTTCCGTCCTTAAATATATTTGTCTTTCTTTATTCGCCGTCTCCTTCGAGGATGGCCAATTTTTATTGATTTCGAGTAAGGTTAGAAATGAAGCGTGTTGGAAGACAAGGAATGAATAGAAAGAAGGAGAAAATGACGCGAAAAACTACTCAAACCCTTAACACAAACCATTGATTTGTATCCTGCAAATATTAAATCAATAAATTTCTTACGACTCCATGGATAATTCAATTTGCTCCAACTCATATATATATATTTTTTTTCTTAATGCTTCCTTCTTGCAAATCGCTTTTTCTTCATCATCGTACTCTCTTTTCTAGTAACCATATTGTAATATGCAACAACTTAATTACTATTATGTAAACCATTTACGTTTTGCCGCTAGCTTCTTCAGATTGTATTCATTGTATAAGACACTTGCTTTGTGACAATTTCGATAAAAAAGAACACAAATTTGAATTAATAAGAAAAGCTGAATTTGGTAATACGAATCTGTATGTATGTATATGTTGTTTAAGTGCATCTGTGAAGAGCGAGTTTTGTTTATTACTCTTCCTTTTTGCACTCAAGGGGCATTTTAATTTGTGATTATTGGCGAAGGCGAAAAAGGGAGCGTGAAAAAAGGCCAGTGGAAAGGTATTCCGATACGTCGGCGACGAAGGGAGGCTACTGTAAAAGGTAATAAATTCCCTTCCGTGTAGTTAAATTTGATAATGAAACGGCCACCCTTCCAGCAGTCGCCTGCAGGGCCGTAGGTGCCGGATTTTTAATTATCTCACGCTTTATCATTTGTTTAATGAAAGTGTTCTCTTGTTCTTTCCTCCGTTTTTTTATTTCTTCCCTCCGCAGTCTGTTTTTCCTTTTCTTTTTTTTAGATGAGAATTCTCTTTTTCTCTGTCTCACACATATCATACGCTTTCTCGGTCTTCCATCCATTGCAGCTCACTAATTAAAAAGAATAAAGAAAGAAGTTATGGTGTGTATCGCCACTACTATCCTCGCAATTCTTCCACTGCCCTTTTTTTTCTATCTTTATCTATATATATATATATATAGTATATGGAGTCTTCTCGAAGCGTCCCAGCTATTTATTTGTGTCCAACACTTTAATTCCAGCCAGTTTTATTTGTTCGCTTTAAACTCGTACAAATTACGCGACTTCAGTGCGTGTTAAATGTCTCAGAAACTTAGAAGTTTATAGGGGAGGACAACTGTCCCTTTATTTTCTTACTCGTCTATAATAATATAAAATTTACAAAAACATTTTCCTCATAGCTTCCTCATAATTTTAATACTAAATTCCTATAATAAAATTTACTCTGTATTCACATAAATTTAAATAAAATATATTTTAGATATTTATTTATTTTTTTTATACTAGACAATATCATTCAATAGTTTGAATTTACATTTTCAGTTTGACAATCAATTTACATTTGAATTTAATATATTAATCAAGTAATTAGTACTTATAATACATTTTTTATGAAAGTACTAACTATTTCAGAAACTTATAAAAACTATTCTCTTTTATATGCACATATACATTCGATGTTGCCTTATTCATTTTTTTCTTTTCCGTTGTTTCTTTTCCTTGTTTGGTTCCTCTTCATCGCAGCCCCCTTTTATTTTTATTATTATCATTTGCAAGGCTCTTCTCCTCCCGCTTCGGCTGGGGGGTCCCAACATTGCAGACTGGCTTTTAATGTTATTCATGAAATTTGCCGGATGAAAATTTTCCCCGACCCGATTTAAATTCGACCCCGATTGGGTTTCTCTCGCGTAATTCGGTCGGTTGTAGTTGATTGCCTGAGTTCAGTTTCGGCGAGGTATAAGAAAACAAAGTCCCACGAGTGTTTGTCTTAATTATTGGCGGGACGGGAGACAAGCTACTCATTAAACTGGGGGAGTCCCGGCGGGCGAACCACTCTGCATCTCATCAGACACCTAATCCTGTCGTTTGTATCCTTGCGCGCCAATAATAAAGGACGAGTGCGCGACGTCGTCTTCGTCCTCGTCCTCCCTGCAGGTAGGCGGCCCGGGCCATCTCCGTTCACACTTTTGCACTTTCCAATAAACTAAAGCGCATTAATCACAAGCAGAAGGTAGAAGATGGGAATGAAGGAAAGCCCTGTCCCAAACAGGAAACGAACTCCGCTTCCTTCGTCCTCAATAAATGTTTCGCAGTCAGTAAAGAATACTGTTTTTTTTATTTATTTCATCAACCAAAATAAGTGAAACAATTCCTTAAATTTAATTATTTTATTAGCTTAGTTAAGATTTGTATACGTGGTAGTTTTGACTTTAACTGGCTCCTTGCTTAACAATGAGCACTACACAATAAAATAGTACATTATAGTAATTGGTATGACTGGCATTCTCATATTACGTATATTATGGCTGCAGCATTAATATTTGTTGACTTTTGATGTTATGTGACTGCAAATTCATTGATGTAAACGGAATGAAAAAGTAACAACGTGCTAGGTGTTACGTTCACTTTGTCCCTCGTTTTAATTAATGGCACAACAGGCTAATTGTTGGAAATTGAAACATGAACATTTTAATTAGGCATGTTATGAAAGTCGAGATAACCAAGAGTGCGTGTATATATATATATAAATAATTTACTGTGGGATTTGTCTAGTGGCGGACTTCCCGAAATTGTTTATTTGCGTGGTGCGATCACCTCAGGTTTCTCGGTTTCGCCATCCTCATCCTAGGCGTACGGATGATGATGATGCAGCAGGCATCGATTTGGAGGTGTATATCGGTGCAGAAGGATCTGAGCGCGTGCATCTAGCGAAATATGCATAATATAAATTAAAATGGTGGTTATAATTTACAGTTTGACAATGATTTACGGCGCTCGGTTATTATATGCGCACATGAGCTGGTAGTAACGTACGAGCGTGTAATGTATGGGAGAGTATGTAAGGTATTAGGTATGTAATTAAATGTAAGTATTAAACATATTAATTATGGCGAGAAGTATGCGTGCTCTATGGTACGGCGCGGCGAAAGTGGAAAAGCCAAACCTCGCGCACCTTTTCATCCTTTTCCTCCACCTCCTCCTCCTCCTCCTCATCATCATCATCATCATCCTTTTGAGATGCTGTTTGCACCATAGGTTTTCAACCACACATCGCATGGGCTTTTTATGTCTGGATGCAGGCAGGTTCTGCTCGCGCGCGACTAGACCTTCTTTTCTTTCCATTCGCCTCAATTGCGAATCGAGAAGGGAATTAATTAAATATGAAATGGGGTTCGGGGTATTAAATTACGTGGATGTACGTATGCTTATCTGGCATATCTTGCGTTGGTAGTAGACATAAGTCTTATTATTCTCATGGCTGTATCACAAATTTATCTGCGGCCAAGGTACCTCTTAGTATAATACTTGTTTTTGTTTTCTCCTTCTTCCTCTTCTTCAGCATCATCATATTCTTCCTACTCTCTTCATTTTTCCGTCCTCTGCACCGCTTTTCTCCTGCGTCCTCTCCGCCGTTTACGATGGGAGAACAACTAATTATTTTGGGCTTCAAGTCCAGCCAGCAGCTATCTCCTTCCTTCTCTCTTTCTCTTAGCCATCGCTCCTGTGGACATCCTTAAATGGCGAAAACATATTAATTAACCGAATAGAAAGTGCGCGCATAAAAATGCCGCGGACGAAATTTTCCAGCGATTAATGGGCTCAGATGTGTGCTTAAGAATGCTATAATAAGGAAGAGGTTAGTTAACTAGCGGCGGCGGCGGCGGCTCGTGGCATCGTATGTCGAGCACTGCGAGGTCATAATGCATGACCCCACGTGACGCAATCTCGCCGTGGGAAACACAGAATTCTTCACAGGAGCCGCCACGAGACGGTGGATGGAGCTAATGTCACGCACCATCCGTTCCATCCACCCATCAGACCCAAAATAACAATAATCATCATCATTTTTCTATCACACATCCCTCTTGCGACATCACCGATGCATGTTGATAAGCACCAGGACTACCTATAACTCTACTGCAAATTCAAATTTAAAGTTTCATCATTTTGAAATGCTGCTTCTGCTCCTAAACCTATAGTTGTAGTATATGTCATCACCTGAACAACAGCCATCAATAAATTTAGTAGTAAGATTGGTACTACTATCAATTACCATGAATCAATTGCGAGAGTAGTAAACATTAATGTTCATGGGGAATGAAATTTGAACAAATCTATTTTTTTCTTAATTTGTCAAAAAATCATCATTGTTTAGGTCATACAATATAATGAATGGATCAAAGAAATACTTGAATCATAATAATTAACTTTGTTTATTCTTATATTAAATTATTCTAATGGATGAAAGCAATATAGATTTCTTTGAATCTGAAATCACATCTATGGTCTGATTTCGTGGCAGACCATAGATGTGATCAACAGCATAGGAATAAATCGTCATTGAATGCTTAGATATTACAGTCAACAAAAGTGTGTATCGCGTAATGCGATATTTCTTAAGGCGGGAATCAATTTATTATACATAAAAGTTGCGCGATCAAATAAGATTTTTATCGAGCATATTTTTACGCGACCAAACACATCTGACATGTGCTTTTTTACGACGAAAATAAAATTGATTGCTCGGCCCGCAAATCGGTTCCCAAATATGAGGGGAAAGAAGACTGCAAATACAACCAGATTTTCTTCCACTCGTGTATTATGCGTACCGCAGTTTCAGACGCGATTAGATCGCAATTATTGCACGCGTCTCGCCTATAAGTACGCATTTCGGGTGATTTATTTTTACACAATTATCATGATACGATATGGCATCTATTAACATAATGAATTAAGCAGCGTTTATTTTTTCTATGATTTTTAATTCATTGGGAAGCGATTTGATTCTTACAGGATTGCGCATTCCACTCTGGTACTGACTTCGAGCATTTATAAGGTGATCGTTAAACGCTGAACAATAGATAATTAAGGCGTGTAAAGTGGGTATATCCCTCGATTAGGGAATCACTACTGGTATAATTGGTGCTTTTATAATATACCTAGCACAGTACCAAACTTTTAAATTAAAGTTTAAATAAGTACCAATTTAATTTATTTTTTTTATAAAAACTTACTTTTAAAATACGTTTGATATTTTTTTTATGTACTCGTAAAAATATTACTCTAATTGGAAGCGATTTAAGAAACACGTAGAGTTTCGAATGAATAGTAGTACTACATTTGAAGGTAAACATATACAAAGTATCAACAGTAATTTCCGGCTCGGCGAATCTCGTGGTAGAGATTCGAATCTCTAGCAAGACAAAGACCACTTTAATTAGAATCTAAGTAGTGTAAGTGCATCATCATCATCAAAGGATCTGGTGAACTTTTGAGCGTTTTCAGGATGCAGGTATGCGCTCTGTGACGACTGCAGTGCACATGAATCTGCGCTATAGATAAAACGCACGCCGTGGAATAAATCCTGCGAAATCTAATTTCCAGTCACGCTTCAGCTTATATTTAATATCAACTTATTATATAAATTTCGCAGTTGAATCTCTGCACCACAAAATGATACATCATCGTAATTTCGCCGCTGCTTTTTACTGCGCTTTTCTCTCGACAACCAAAAAACAAAAGAACTATGAAAAAGATGATGGAGAAGAAGTTGAAGACGCGCAGCACGACATTCGCACACCAATTACCTAATCTTCTTTGTTTATTTCTTCATTTATTTATAACCAACTCGCTTTTGGTTTGCCAGATAACGTTGGGAGAGTAACTTTTAGTGGCTATATACACAGCTTAACACATCTTTCATACAATTTATTTGATATTACTGAAATAGCTTTTGCATGATTTTGGTTAGTTTTGGTAAAATTACTGTAAACGTAAATCAGTTTAATGTGAGAATTGAATAGTTAATTTCAATCCAATTGGCGGTGTTATGTAATCTGCATGCGTGTGCACAAAAGGCGCCACGGCGGTGGCGGAAAAACGCATTTGCTGAGTCAATGGCTAAATAAAAGAAAGGAGAAGGAGGATAAGGATGAGGGAGTGCAGCAGAAAAAAAAAAGAAAGAAAACGAAAGAGGAACGGTGATTTCACTTTGAAGGCGAGCACAAGAAGGGAGTATAACAATCAAATGGCTCACGGTGGATAAAGCACTTCATTTCATGCATGTTTGGAATAAAATCCAAAAGGAGAAGAGGCGAAATGAAGAAGAAGAGGACTGGGTGAAAGAAGAGAAAAAATAATAATAAGATGAGCGAGAGAGATAGAGATAAAGAGGGATGTACAATAGGCGAGGTGTACCTGGAATTCAATTATGTTCAATATTTGATTTCGGCTATTGAGCAAATACGTCTCAATTTTGATGCGGCTGCGATGTTGCGCAAACATTTGCACCATCCGAGGATGATGATGATCATGATGATGATGATTGTTATTAAGTGTATTTTAGGCGAGGTCAATATCGTCGCACGGACGACGGAGGGTGTCGAAAGGATGCTGGGGGATTGCGGGTTTGTAAACAGCCCCGAGCACCAAAACGTACTCCGATGGGGCGCCTCCATAAATAACAATGCGTTCGCGCTCCTCCACCACGTGGACCATCAAACAAAGATGATTCATGGTCGTCCTATGATGTTCACTTCATCACTGCCAGACATTACCTCGCGCGCGAGAGAGTTCGCATTAATATGTTCTTAATTAGCCGCGATAAAGTATAACATTTAATTACGGAATTAATGACTAGCTCGGCGCATCGCAAATCCCGAAAATCACTTAATGTAAAGGTAATTACGGAAGGGTTCTCTTTCTCTTTCTCACTCTTAACTTCTTCCTTTTTCTCTCACCGAAGCGACGATCTGACCCCGACGGTCATCACTCGCATCCATCTTGCCGCGGTCATAATCTACCGCTAAATTGATCCACCCACAAGAACATCCAGGGACAAGCCAGATATCAACATTCTACAAACATTTTTAAATCTCTTTCAACGAAAATGTCAATAGAACTTTACATATCGTATTATACGTAAAAGTCCAGATTTCATAATACTTATGAGTATTTCCTGATGTTATTATATTTATCTGCAATTAATTTAGTCTTATGGTTCGCTAGAGACAACAATTTCTTCATTATATTGTTTATTTTAGTGAGCTCAGATATAGAGATCACATATTAAAGAAAATGAGCCATCCGCCTACGACACATCACTAACTACTCTGTGTACGAGTATATTAATAAATAGAAATGGCACACTGCGGGTCGTCTCTAGCTCCGTTTCGGTCCATAATCTTTACACGCTCTGGTCCAGTTTTATGGTCGAGCTGCAGTTATTAGCAGCAGAGCAACAGGGACATATACCAAAAATTGCGCGGCATTTGGGGCCATAAGTTGGCCATTAAGTGTTGGCTTATTGCTAGCGACAGATTGAGCACGGTCCTAATATAAATTTGTTGCTCTATAACCGGACAATTTACTAATACCGAGAAATCATTCCGCTCGCATTCGGCATTATTTCCATCGTTTGTTTGTCTTAGGTAATGGTCATTAGCTGTGTGACCTGTTTTAATAAAGCACTCTTATATTCGAGTCAATTGAGGTCGATTCCGAACGTCGTAGGTGTTTGACTCCCTCCTTTATTTTACTTCATCTTCAATCTTTCTGCTCCTTCAAAAGCCTACCAATCAAATATTCAAATTCTCTGTCGATCTTTTGTTAAATAACGCGCAAACGTTGTTCTTTTGCGAAAATTCCCCGGTGCCGACTTCGACTTCATTTCTTCTCTACTCTTATCACAACAATGTCGCTGTTAACAAACTTTGGTTTTACATCTCTTTAATTTTTTCATATTTACATCTACATTATAACTCTTTATATTTTTAATTATTATTTTTCATTTTCATAATTATTAAATTTATTAAGTATTGCAATTTCTAAAAACTTTAAGAAAATTGAAATTATTTGAATATGAGTATGTTATTGTAGGATATGTAGCAATTAGTGTGGAGACGAGCAGGTACGATGCCCCAAAGGCGTGATCATATATTAGGATGAGGGGTACGAAATCTCCCCTCATGAAGCTCGACTCTTGTATGTGTCCACTAAGAGATCGCTGAGTGCAAACTCTTGTTAAGATCCGGAGTTATTTCTCGAGCTTATAATCCGCGGCCCCGGGGCGGCCGGGGGCGGCCCATTTCCTTAACTCCCAGCAGGTTAAGTCGCTAATCTTAACTGCGACAACATGCCATATTTATACACCGGATCTGATTATGTCGGCTCGCTCGCACCTCAAACTATATACCACTTTCGAGCATTAAGAGTTTAGAACTTGAAGTGTTTAGGTGGTGATACTTGGGTAGTCCTGCGGGATGCAAGAGGGAGGCGGCATCTTCTAAGATGCTATCGTCGCGGAAGGTGGAATCCCACTCGTAAAAAGAAGCCACTAACAACACTTACTCGAGGGTCGGCCGTCATTTGGTAATGACATTCCGCAGTTCCGGTCTTAAAAAGTTATTAGCGCGCCTCGTAATAGTCTCGGACTACCAGACTCCCGCCTCCTACTTCACTGCTTCCCCCTGTCTCTTTCCGTATTCCCGACTCCCGTGAGGATGCGTTATTTGATTAGGGCAGGTGCAGGGGGCTTGGGGGTTTGGAGCGCGCAGTGGGTTACTGTATCAGAGATCCCTGGAAACCTTGGAAACCTGGCTGCGCCCGTTCTGGAATTCAAGATCACGACCACCCAGGGAATCCGACCAACACGATTTCCGATTTATTGCGGCATATCCGCTATTTATGAATACTCGTGAAATTGCAATGATACATATGTCTGGCTCTGTGTTGCCGCACTCCGTTCGGGATTTATCGGCACACTCACATATAAACCTGGTGTATCATTTGACAAATGTTGTCAGACCATACGGCTCCCAGTTGCTTCTTTACCAATCATAATAATAACAAAACATATATTTCTGCATTCGACCTCTTCCTGATTACCCTCATTCAATTCATATCCACACGAACTTCAATATTTCACATAAGATATTTATACTTAATGTTCAAGTTAATGAAACAAATCTGAAGATATAAGCTAAATGTAAACAGCACTTACAAAAATTAATAATAATGTATTATTATACTACGTTTTGCTCAATTACAGCATGTGCAAATGGCAGGGACAGAGGTCTGCTATAAAATAGTATTAAGAATCTGTGAAAAGGCTCCCTCGTTGAAAATACGTCATCCCTAAAGCACCCTTCATAATCCTTCCAATCATACATTTTATATAAAAAAAAATGAGAAGAAATATAATATCACAAACAATATTTCCGTGAAATTCACATTACACCACATGATGTTTTTCTTTCGATATTTAGATTAATTGAGATTTACTATACAAATTTTCTTATTCATTAATGTAAAATTGTTTTATAATAATTTAACATATAAACGTAATCGAAATTAAGTGATTGCATAATGCAGTCCGGTAATTCGTCGAAACAATAAACTGGGTAACATCGCAGACATCGCTGATGATGAGAGACGTACGACATACTTAGGGACAAATTTAAGATTTAAGAGTAATGACGTAGCTGCATTGAACGATTTATATGCCAGACATAGCGCGAGACACTCACAGAAGTCACTCAAATCCGACAATGAGAGTATTTAGATATGCGCTAACAATTTCTAATACACTATGCAAATTACTATTAACGTACAATTTTTATTCACTTCATTTATTATTCAATAGATGAACATATAATTATTAAAAATATGTAATATATGAATTGTAAATATATTAAAATAGATTTTCAATAAGCACAAAATTAATAAATATATATTTGAAATGTAATAAAATATAAATTATTAGATGAGGCATAGATTATTATTTTAATTATTATCTCGTTGGATGGAGATCCATGACCTTCGCAATTTGGTGCACTTACAGGGGCTGCTCGTAGGCCCATCCATTCATGATATTCCACTCCCCACTTCGTGAGAAGACAATATTTAAAATTATTCATTTTCAATAAAATTTTGTTATTACAATCAGATACAAACTAAAAATACAATTATTCAATAACAATAATAGTGAAAATGTCCTTTCTACACATATATTTATTGTTGAGAAATGTATTATTTTTGATATGTAAAAGTAGAATAAGTTTGTTGAGGTTTGAGGATGTTGTTAAAAAGTTGTTTGTTTCGCCATGTGAATGAGAGGAAAGAGAGATTCATCAATACCACAATTACCGGATAATCGTTGGACGTTGATTATTATTTTCCTTCAATATTATCATTACGCGGCGGGTCGCATTCTGATTTGTTTAATTCGGTGAAGGTTAGGTAAGAGGGGTGCAGTGTCACCCGGTGGTGAGTGTTCCAGAATCCAATCTCGGTTGCAGCCTATTTTGGTTTATGGCTCTAAATTATACGGTTCACGTGTGTAATTTTGGTCAGCGAGAGAGAGGCGAGAGAGTAGCGGCCAGAGGCATGATTACACACCAGGAGTTTCGGATCGGATGCGCGCCTTTCCGCAATATTGGCCTGCCGGCAGCCGGTGGTCGAAGCCCTATTCCGCCCCCGCGCCACCACCACCACCGCCGCCTCGGCTACAGCCTCTGCCGCCCACCGCCCCGCAACGCGCGCGCCCTCCGCCCGGCAATATGTTAGTCGCCATAAATCATTGTTAGGATGACTAACAGCCTTCGAAGACGCGCCTCGCAAACCCCTACACTCCAGAAATATGATGTAATTTATATGGAAATGCATCGGAATCTTTGTCATTTGGAGATATGAATGAAAAATTCAGTGTCCTTCTGCGGCCTGCGGCCGGCCGGCCTCCTGTAAGACGATGGTGGGGGACGGCCGCCCACCGCCCTCCCGACAGAGGGTGAAGGCGGTGGAGGCGGCTTATCTGCGGCCGCCGAAAAACGCATGATTTATGTGTCGGATCCGATGCGATCTGTTCCGATCTCCGATAAATCCGAGAGCGCACACCGGGACAGGTATTATTCGGGTCACGGGACGGTTGCCTCGTCCCATTATCACGACCCGGCCCCTGTACACTCTCATTATGTAACGCAATTAACATATTAATAACGAGTAAGTGTATGTATCATCTTTATTATTATAGGTCGGCCGCGGTAATGGGAAATCGGGGCCGCCGCACCACCCCCTCCCTCTCTGATCTTTCTGGTGCCTCTTGCATCTCCTCCAAGTGGTTAGAGCTTGATCATCAAGACGGAGTGGCGAGAAGATGGGGTGCGAGAGAGACGCGAGGCGGCTTATACATATTGCAATTTGCATGTTAACTAGTTCCTATCTTCGAAATATCGACAGGGCATGTCCCCCTCTTTGGAATCGCTCTTTGACAAGCCAACCAAGACACCTCGGTCTCACATCACTTTTAAACCAAGATATTTTCTTGTCTTATTTTAATTACAATACATTCTTCTTCAATAATCTGTAAATTTGATACAACCTTTAGATTTTCCCAAGGGATACTTAACTATATAAATATGAAATTTAAATGCTGTATTCATACCACATAATTTAAGACACATATTAGTTGGTACACCTAAGATATACTTATATCTCGAATTATAGATAATTGGAATCCTCTCAAAATCAGATTTTCAAAATGGTTATAATATTTATTAGTTTATAGGACTTATTTTTTCCACTGATTTTACCTAATTTGGATATAACTATTATCCACGCAACTTTCCATTGCACAGGAAATTAGACAATTCCTTAATGTAGCGTTGTTCATCAAATATTTATCTTCAAACAATTTTCATTTTGACTCGATATCTTTAGGATTTTAATATTCTTGAACCTATTTGCATATTAAGAAATGTATCCAATTTTCTTCATATTTTTTTCATCACTTACTTTTTCACTTAATGTTTCATGGCTATTTAATGAGTTACGATACACAGAAGTGCATTGAATCTCAATAATAATTAATTATTCAATATCTACTCACAATCATCGGTAGATCCGATGGAAAAAAAATATGTGAATAAAAATGTATGTTGAGGAGATGGAAACCATCCCCAACCAGAGGAAATGCCGTCCTCGGATCTATAATAGATCTAATAATTTTAAATATATGCATATTAACTGCACAGAGGGGGGATGGCTGTTTTGCTTTTCAATAATAATTTGCATTCAACACCCTCTCGGCTGTCACTCATTTTAATGGCATAATAGTAAATCCCATTGATGGGCCGCGCCGCGCAATATGCTCGCAATTACGTCGCCCTTCCAGATTTGAATTTAGAGCGTAAAAATTTCAACGCATTGTGCAGCACCTCCGGATTCCATCGATGTTTAAGGTTGAATACGCTTTCCAGCATTATTTAGATTAGCGCTGCTCAACACGTGGCACATGCTCCTTTGAAGTCCCTACGAATTTACAAAATCTTATAGAGCAACCTTATTAAAATTCATAGAACGGAGACAAGAAAGCTTTGAATTTATTTTTGTTTGTCCTCCATTTTTATTTTCTTTAAAAATTAATATTTTTGATATTGCTAAATTCGACTATTTATTTACTTTTTAAAGATAATTTTCATATTTCTGTTACTTAATTTATTTTTATTTGTATGTCAAACATCGAGCTTATTGTTGAATTTATAGCAGATAAATGAAAAAAATATTTCTGTAAGTTTGAAATTTTTCAATTGTTTCAAAAATGTAAATAATGATCATGAAAGAAGTCTTTCCTATCGTGGTCTTACGCACGCAATTTTCTAATTGGTTGATTTCTGAAAGGGTTCGGATTTACATTTTTAATTTCACACACAATAACGCTCGCATTCAACATTCGCTTTGTCTTAATGTGGTGATCTTTAATAGATATTAGATTGCAGCTGATTAACATAAAACTATGTAAGTCATAATAATCAATGGCCACATACCTGTAATACTTATTAAAAAAATATATATATATTTGCTTAACAAACGTACATACATATTTGCTAATATCTAAAGTAATCTTAAATAAAATAAAATTGTTAATATTATGAAAGTATTGAATTTGATGTTGAACTAATGAACAGAATTGTAGTCTATAATAAATTACTCGTATTAATTGAGAAAAATATGTAAAAATAAGGGAAAGTTTGTGAATCAGTGGGTGTCGCCGCGCGGCGGACCCTTACGTAAGCTGCGAAGTACAGGCGGGTCGGTGCAGGTGGAGCCAGCACCGCCAGAGCCGTTCGCCCGCCCAGATCCGGCGGCGCGCCAAAAGGAGGAAGGCCGGATCTGCGGAATTTGAATACGAAATTGGCGGGTCGCATGTGAATGATTGCAGGCGGGGACGACCTTCCCTAAACGAGGTGAGAATGTGTGTAATTTTGGCATGAGTGGAGCTAATTTCCGTGTAGCCGACGAAAAAGCGACGCGTATGAATAAGCTTCGCGAAGGGTGGATTTAATACTTTATGCGTGCGTGAGCGTATGTCTAGCAACCAGCAATAATACGAATCCGGTCTGCATTCAGCGAAAAGCCGAAATGACGAAGGGCACGTCCACATCCTGAGCAACCTCCTCCCTTTTTCACCCTTAACAAAACGGCGTCGCGACGACCGTCCCCGGGATCATTTGGATGCGTCGCTGCGCCGATGATAACAAGTGCCCTTCGTAAGCACAACAAGACTCTGAATTAACTCTAAACGGTAGCGTTTTAAAAGGGTTCAGAGTTACGTTTTAATTTCACACACAATAACGTTCGGATGTTAAGAAAACGCGAAAGGGGTTTTTATACGCCTCAGACGTGCAATTTTTCGCGGCAATCGCGTGCACCCCCTGAAACACCCAACCCCCACGACCATCTTCGAGCACTTTAAATATGCACGCTTATTGGACACCAGAGAGTAGAGCTCTTTAAGAACACCATAAAGTGCGACAGGATTTCGCCCTTCCGTGAGCCGACGGGGGGTGGAAATCCGTGGAACAACCGCAGCTCTGCCCTTTTTTGCGTGTATCGGTGGAGACGGGAAAATGTAAATGCAGCTATAAAAGTAAATCTGTGCAGATTTACTTCCATCTCGAATTGCCGAAATAACCACGACGAGATCACTCGGTACATCATAAAGCCAGGATCGGGGATCTCCCAGATCTATTCACCTGACGCACAACACGAATAACAATCGCCACATAAAAAAAGAACACACAAAAAGAGTAAAAAAGGCACATTTCTGCCTTCCTGTACATCTCGATAAACCATATAACATATAAATATTCTTTACCTATCCTATTATTTTTCACACATTTAAGTAATAAAAGTAATACAAATATATTACGAATTTTAAAGATGTGAAACAAGAAATTTATTAACAAAAGACATTTCGATACATTTATTGAAATATGTTGTAAATTATTTCTAATTGCTTGATATTATAGAATAGTTTTAATTATATATTAATTATTGTAATTCCAAATTATTCAAATTTATGGTAAATACCAGTTAAGAACATTATCCAATTAATTTTATAATATACTGTACTGTATATGTTAACACATATGAAAGAAGACAGCAAATGTAAATAGAATCAGATTTACATACTCCACTTTCCTTATTCTTCTTCTTCTTCTTTACAACTTCATCCCATTCAGCGTGAGCGTCTGCATAGTACTGGCATAAGAAGATTAAGGTAGTAATTGCGGCCATGATGAATGGCCGAAATAAAAATACAATTTGCATATGAAAATAACCAATATGTAACAATAAAATGTAGAGAGTATGTGACGGGGAATATGTAGTGTAAAATTTCATTTGGAAATGATGCGTTTTAAATTATCAAAGCAGAACCTCCTCGGGGACCATTAAATCGTTCAGACTATTATATGGAACCTAGAACAACACGGGGAAGACAAATCTCGCGCTAACGTCTGAAACCAAGAACCCCCGCCCCACCTCCTGACGCACACGCCGCTTCCTCAACCTCTTCTTCCTCCACCTCCGCCTACTTTTATAGAAAGAAACAAGGGAACGAACGAGATTCATTACTCTACACATATTTCACCTCGCCCGGCAGCGTTTGTGTACTTTGGGCGCAAAGCAATTTATCGCCAACCATTTATATTTCTCCGTGTTCTACTATTTTTTTCTGTTATTTTTTTTCGCCCCCCTTCACCTCTTCTGCAATGTGAATTTACATTCATCGATAGGATGGAAAAAAAAGAAAGGAATCTAAACCTAATGTCTAGAAGGACCTTCAATTTCCTGCAAACACATAAATAACCTGTTTCACTCCTGAAACCGAATTCTACACTGATTCGACCGCATTCAACTACCCAATTTTCCATTAGAAAAGATTTTAAATTGTAAGCAGCGAATACAATTTATTTCAATAGACATTTTTAAATACATTACATACATTTAAATAATTATTTTTATAATTATTAAATTCAAACAATTTTGTCTAAATACAAATCTAATTTTGTACTTGTTGAATACTAGATCTTTGCATTGATATTGATGAATACATCATGATTATTCCTCACAATCAAAGCACTATCAATTCTATATCGTTTGTTTTTCTTTCTGATGGTAAATTTTATCTATAGATTTTATTACTTCTGCTAAAGCCGAACGCCGCTTTTTCTCTTGTAACCATAAAATCTAAACCGCGATCTAATCTGATATTTCAATGGAGCTCAGACGCAGATATAAATCTAATTTTCTCCGATAAACTCAGCTTTTCCGATATTTTATTACACAAATACCAACAGATGTTCCATTCCGATGTAATAACCCAATTTCTACTAATAACAAAAAAAACTTACAGTTCACATCTTAATTATGCTTTTATTAATTACGTTCTATTAAAAATATATTTATTAATTACATTTTTAATTATGGTTTTCAATTTTTAAATATATGAAATAGAGGAAAATTGCATTTGGGTAAGAAAACTGTGATAACCATATTTGATTTCTGGGAAGGAAAAACGATTTCACGCTGATAAATCATATTTTCAGTTAGCGTCCAGTGTTAAACGGAAACAATAAAAAATAAAATAAACGAGAAAGGAGATGGAAAAAAACAACAACCGACTACGAGAGGAAAGAAAGAAAGAATCATATTTA
The DNA here is from genome assembly GCA_963457615.1 of Nicrophorus investigator. Taxonomy (NCBI): domain Eukaryota; kingdom Metazoa; phylum Arthropoda; class Insecta; order Coleoptera; family Silphidae; genus Nicrophorus; species Nicrophorus investigator. The sequence goes on from OY735146.1 coordinate 13,039,395, forward strand.
TTCATGTTTTCACGAACACCTGAATTGGGCTCCTCTTTCTTCTTCTTATACGTATACTTCTTATTTTTCTTACGTCTTTCCTCTTCTTCTTACATGTTTTCTCTTCTTCTTCCTCGTCTTCTTCTCTCTACCTGATGCAATTAAAAAATTCGAAACAGTAGCCACGATATTCATGAGCGAATACCGCGCATCGCATTCTTCTCTTCCTTTCTTCAACTTCGTTTCCATTTTATTAAATGGTTCCTACTCATTTTTTATTTCATTCACTTTTAATTGCAGCTAAAAAAATCTCTTCATTTTTATGCACAGCACTGTGCATTGCACATAAAACTGCAATAAATTATGTATGTATATATATATTATACATATTTTCTGCGAATCCATTAAAATGTTCTTTTTAAGAAAGGTTACATGAAACGAACGTTTTCCGATTCTATTCGTGTTGCGCAATCAAATTGTTATAACTAAATGTTAATAGAAAAACGTTTAATTTTAATTTTTTAGATTAATCCGATACTAGCTTTTAATTAACATTGCTTTCACTAAATACTCTTAGGCAATAGTGAATCATCGATTTGTAATATTTTATTCAAGTTTATTTAACTATATGCGAAAATTTAATGCAAATAAAATTTTCGGATTATAATAGAATATTATAAAAATAAATAATTATTCCAAAATTAAACTTTATTTAAATATAGCTGTGAAAAACTTGTCAAACTTAAAATTATACATAAATTAGGGGGTTATAAGAAAGTTATGTGTCAATAAATTTGGAAGTGGAAAGTAAGTTGTATTGTATTGAGAGGTATTGTTTTTGACTTCTTTTTTTTATAATAAACACATTACTTTTCTTCTTTACGATGTGCCTTTTCGCAGAATTGCGTAACCGATGCGTGTGTAGAAAGTTTCATGGAAGTGTGAGAAAAAGTGTCGGTCAAGTATACTTTCTTCTCTCTCTTTCACGTGAAAACTCGATTTCTTTTCGGTTGCTTCCCTCTGTTGCACAGAAATTTATACGGGGTTACTGGTTTTTGTTCTTTCTCAGGTGGGCAAAATAAATTGCGAAAGAAATATCGTGGGGGAAAGTAAATAAATTTGATAACTGGAAATGTTCAATTACTTATCAGATAACATTTGACAGTTATAATGTCTATATGCATCACGCAGGGTAGTTTCAGGTACCGGTGAGGGTGAAATTCATAACGCACCCAGCTTGTCACAATATATCTCTTTACTCCGTTACTTTCTCATCTTAACGACCCGATCTTTATCTGCGGACGATTTGCCCATTTAAATAAAACCACTGGTTCCAGGAACGGGGAGCGGGCCTCATCCAGATTCGCGTTCCTCATTTCCACCAACATCTTTCACCGTAACATAGAAAAAAAACAAAGAATGAAAAAAAAATAGGAGTATTTCAATAAATCGCTATATGTAAATGGGTGGAAGCTGCGGCTGTATAATTGTTATTCTGGTCTTGATGTTGTCTGCAGCCGCAGTGCGACGCGCGGTGGTAGGATTAGATTAGGAGAGCCCCAAGAACCCATGAAACCAGACTTGCTGACGCTTAACAGGAAGATACCAGATCGGCCCTCTTGTTTACAACCTTGTCAAAAATCATAATTATGTTGACGTTGAGGGCTACCTGTTCCTTCCTCGGAAAATGGGTGGGGATACGCGCCACCCCCTTATTTATGTCTCTATTTACAGCGAAAGCTCTTCCTTTCTTTATCTGCGCGCTCGATCGCGAAACCAGGAAAGGAAAGGTACGGGCGAAAGGTACAAGATATGATATAGATAGATACGGCTGCGGTTAATACGGATTTCTTCATAAATTCTTAGCTCCTTTGTTTTTTTTCACTTGTTATTTATTCTTCCTCTTCTCCTCCTCACTTACACAATTCTAACCAAAAGTGGCGACAATATCAGCTTTTTTACTTAAATTATCTACAAATATTGAAACATTAAAAAAATCAAGTACACGTTCAAATAAAAGTTATTACGAAGAATGTTAAAATTAAATTGAAAATTGTTTTGTAACTTGTATAAAGTTTCCTTTTTTTTTTCTTCATTCTTTACCTGTTTCTGAGCGCAATTCGGTAAATTGAGATGGCGGTACGTTCGGTGTCACATTACAATCAATCAAGGGGTGGTGCGCGGGGGTTGCATGTACCGATTATATTGGTTATTTCACAGGGTATTGGGCCCGACGCCGCCGGTTGGGAGGCCCAAGGGGACTCGGCATTACCGTCCTTTTATTTATTTATTTATTCGATATGTATTATATATATTTTTTCTCGATGCGCCCTCCTGGAAAAATCTTTTTTGACTCGGATCGATTTGAATATCTTTTGACTGGCGGTGCGGAATGATCTGAGCGTGAACCACCCCCGGGGGTGGGTTACGACGACGGTCAAGCGGGCATCCAAATCCAACCATCCATCGAACCATCCATCAATGGGAGTGACGCGACTTCCGGACGATTTACTTGCAGGCCTGCGAATGACTAGTAATTGTTTTTCTTCTTGCTTTCAGCAGCTACCAACCGAATTCCTCTGACTGGTTGGCGGTCGACTCCTCCGGAATTCCCAAGTAATGACATTTTATTTAAATCCATTCTACAATTAACTTTCGCACGCGTTTATTATTTATTATTCACTTTGTTCACTTTCTTCAAGTCGCTCGTTCTCTTTTTGACTTCATATTGTTTCACTTGCCTTTTGTTTTTAACGTTTTTCATTGATTTGTTTTGTTGTTTTCGCTTTCGGCTCTTTGCGAAACGAAACCGATTGCCGCAGGCTACGTGCCCCGACATACGAAAGCGATTTATCGTCAGACGATTTCGACGATTTCAACGATGACGACACCTCGCCTTATTATTCGAAGTCCGATTTCGGACTATTCGCAATATACAGAACCGTTGTGCCCATTGCTAATTGCACACATCGATTAATATTCAAACGTAATTTTACCATTTACAATGCACGCTTGCTCCACTTGCTCTTGATCAAATTAATCTTGAACCCGTTATTGTATCCATCTACACTATAAAGTTTCACCATTTAAAATGATCAAGTATTAATATAAATATTCAAAAGCTATCTGAAACGATGTTGTTTGTAGATCAATTTAGATTCAATTATATAAATTTTCTGTTAAAGCAAACTTTATGGAACAACATTACGTTTACTCATGTGTGTAATAATTATGGATAATGGCGTTTGGGTTTTGGTCAATAAAAATCAATAAAGTGTTAATACAAATTTTGAAGTGATATTTTCTGTATTACATTAATTTAAAAAAAATTGTATTATATTCGTTACAGAATCTCATAAAATAATTTTAAAAAAACATGTTATTTAAACAATATTATTGGCTATAATCGATACGAAAAAAAAAATAGTTAAATTTGTCTACTATTAACCTTAAGACTGAAATGTAACAATGCTCGTTGTACATATTTATTTTGCTTTGTTCGCGCTTGATTTCACATAATCCATAATATTGATGATTAGAAACACTCAAGTATAAACTTTCATAAATTATTTGTTATATTATTACGTAACATATATGTATTATTGTAATTACATATGAATTGAATAGGGCATAATATATTGATTAATCATGTACCGTTTAGGCAATGTGCGTAAATCATTGATATTACCGCTGATTAATTTGTTTGGGTCACGAAATTTCGCGAATTGTCGTTGCTCATATTGTGTCCATTTTATTTACATTGTGCACATGATTCATCGTCTGGCATTGAATTATGTGCTAATTAATGAATTTAAAATATGTAAAAACGTCAATGTTGTTTTGCATAAATTATTTAAAGACAATTTCAGTGAAATTTTTAATATTATTATTTTTTGATAAAATTTTATAATTTATTTAAAATTTTTACAGAAAATTTGTTGGAAATGTAAAAATAAAATTTAGTGAAATTTATGAATTTTCGAAAATTCCAATTTATTATTGAAATCTAGTAAACAACTGAATTTATGCAAGTCTTGCTTTTATCGTAATTATGAAAAACAATTGACATTGAATAACGCTTTTAAAAAATGGATATAAAAATTCATGTAAATTCATCGGGGTGCTAGATAAAATAACGATGAATTTTTATATCTATTTTTTAAAAGGGTTATTCAATGTCAATTGTTCTCCATTTGAAACACCCGCCCTTTCAAATTATTCCTATTACAATTTCAATTTTGCATACATAGTTCAGTTCGGTGCATATTGATTGAAATTTTACTGAAAACAATAATTATTATTGAATTTACAAAACATGCAGAGCATTCGATTTTTTTTATAGTCTATACATTTATGAAAAATTCGCTGAAAACCTTATTATTTATAGTACAGATTTTATATATAAATGAATCCGTAAAATATAGCCATTTTTATACAGAAAATGTGTAGATCTTTATAGGATTATTAAAAGTATCACTCGGTTAATTAAATGATGACAAGTTAATTTGTTTGTCAGTTGATGGTTTTATCGGTAATCTTAAAGCTATGCAAATTGAATTAACGTTTTTTTTTCTTTCTGTTTTCATCCTTGTTCCTGGTAGAGGGAATGCCTCATCCCTTTGCGTAATAACTTCGGTGATAAATAAGGAAACTTTCGGACGGTATTCCAGTTATCAGGTGTGGCGGGAAATGATATTTATTCGCCGCTCGAGGGTTCGCATTTAACTAGTACCACTACTCCTCCGATGATAATAAAAATGAATTAACAAAAGTCAAGATATTAATGTACTTTTATAATGAATTTGTTTGCGCTGGTTTACGCGACCCTAGGGACGTCGCGGCCCCCAGGAAAACCTCCCCTGCAGAAACCTCCACCTTCTCAACCGTATTCGCGACATGTAGATTTGGTAGACATCGGGTGAATGCGATTTTTAAAGCTTGAGGGTGCCTACGTTTTATCTTCATTTCCGCTTGTACAGCGAGTAAATAAAATTAATTCTCCACCTCGGCCGTAATTAGGGGTGCGATAAGTAGCGCTGCTTGAAGCATGATTTGCGGGGCGATAAATCGCGCAGAAATTATCGCCGCTGCATTTTGGGCACGACGCGACGGGAAATAAATGAACATGCGAAAAGCTATTTGCGAAAAAGGGAGTATATTTAATAAAGAAAAGGAGAAGAGAAAAAAACGAAAGGAAGAAAAGAAAAGAGGGGAGGTGTCATCCATTTTCGCAAGGTCAATTTATCACCGGGAGTTTCATCTCGCGTTTGTGATGCAGATTACAAATGATTCCTTGTAAAGGAATGCAAAGTGTAATAGTATAGCAGGCGAGCGAGGAAAGAACGTACGTGTAGTGTGTGCTGAGGCGACGAGGGTGCCGAAAGGGACAAGCTGAAAGAAAGACCTTGACGGTCAGCAAAGGCGGCCAACCCCACGGAGCCGATCCCGGCGAGAAATCGTCCCCGGGGATGAAACATTCAATGCCTATGTCGGAGCCCAGGAAACCTAATCAGCCGCTATTGACTCGGAGATATGGACATTAATGTCCTGGACTAATAAGTCTCATTCTGAATCACATTTATTAAATACACCCCCGGTATTTCATCTTGCTTTCTCTCACTCTCATTCTCGCTCTCTCTATCTGTGCCACCCTGTCCATCACTCCCATCCTCCGGAAAAATTGCTCCAGCACACACGAGATTACGAATTCAGTGTATGCTTATGCTGCGGGGATTCCCCCTCCGGCCGTCCCGAACTATAAGACCCTTCTCACTCCCCCAATCTTCTGCCGAGACTCGAGGAAAGTAAGTAGGTAAATACTGCGCTCATGGACTTCATTAGACCTCAAAATTCTTGCCACGAGGGCAAACACCGCAACGGACAATATTGTTCCACCCTTTTAATGAATCCTACCCGATTTATGCGGGCCGGAAGTACGCCGCATCGACGCCAGCTGATTGGATATAATCGAATAACGCGCGACGTCTTAACGCGCATCATAATACCTTCGCAATTTCCGGGACCCTTTTGAAAGCTCCGGCGCCGTCAGCGTCTTAACTCTTTCCTGTTTCCGCAGGGCAACTATGCGTCATTTCATCTTCTCTCTCTGTCCCTGCTGCATTCAATGAAAACCCTTTTTACCCAATTCAACTCATTCTCCCTCGAGCCCATCCCTCAGCAAATCCACTCTATTCATACTGCAAGCAAACAAAATATCACAATTAAAATTAAATTAAGCCTCATTACCATTCCCACTTTGCAACCCTTTTGTCCTTACAATAACGCTGTCTAAGATTTCAATCTAGAAATACATTTATTCAGCAATTCGATTAATCAAATTGATTTTTTTATTACATGACTTTAAATTTAAATAACTTTTCTTATTCTAATTATCTGAAGCTTCAAGAGAATAATTAACTTCATTCCATCAACAGATATATATCATATTACGCACGGTGCGGATAAATAAATTAACTCAATGCAATAAATTTAACCTGATTTCAGTCTCTTCTATAACGAACAAATATAAATAAATGTAAATAAAGCTAATAGGATTTATGTAGATCTATCTACCAGTCTCATCGCATTTCATCGTCGTTCCGTTTGGATTAACGTCAATCTAATCCTTTTACAATTATAATATTAGCTGATTAACTTGAATCTACGCTGCGGGGGTGGCTCATCAGGCATGAGTGGCTTGACTATTGAAAACCCTTTTTTTCTGGACAACGAACATGTTTCCTCGCACTGTACACATCTTTTTTTCTATATATATATATTGTTCGTTTTCCTGGTCAGAGTGGATTTCCATTTATAATTCGAACATCAAACAGGGTGTAGATTTAACGCGATTTAAGCGGAGGGGAATTCCCCGGTCTGATTAAAAATGATAATTTATTCGCCGGCTAATTGGGAAGTAAATGCCGCGCGACCGATAGCCGGGCTTAATCCCATTTGCGGAAAAATCGAAACCGAGCTGGCAAGAAGTGAAGAATACGAAAAAAAATACGGGAACGAAAAAAATCTGACGTAACTAATGTAACTAATTTTTTTCTGAGTGATTTCTTACTCCATATATTAAAATCAAAATGTTTTTAATGGCGTATTCACACTATCTATACCTGATGTGATACATCTACAACTTTATTATGTAACTCAAATTATGTTCATATTTTACATATGTACAAAACTACAGATATTTTCAATTTCGCTATTCTTCTAGTAGAAACTAAAAAATCTATACAATTTATACCCTAAACTTATATTTTTTGTGAAAAATAATACCTAACTAATCATTTTTCATATTGTCTCGGAAACACCCTCTGTATTTGTACGTACAAACCAGAGAGAAAGAAATGCTCCCTTTTATATTGTCTCACTGACACGCATAATTACCAAGACAAATGCAATTATCATCGTCATAGCCTCTCGGCCTCATACACCGAAATGGGGGATGAACAAGCGGCAGGCAGTTATTATTAAGGGGGTGAAATTAAATTGCATGTATTTTTTTCTTCTGTTCAGTTCAAACCTCAGCGACATACCGATTCAATATGTCGTTGTTGCCTGGGCTGTAAATCCACATGATCCTGCAAGATTCATCCTGCGCCATTATCTCACATATTTATATAATCATCATCATCTAAGCACGTCTCGTAATTAAAGATTTGTTGAAACATGGGTGTCGTTTTGCATAGTCTTGTGATTAATTCAGTTTTTACCGTCGTTTGTTCATAAAATAAAATAAAATTGTGCTTTTATATGACTATATTTACGCCTCCTCTTGGAGTATCCTAAATCGAGGTAATACTCTTACATTCAACGATTTACTCAGGAATTCTGAAGTTCAAATCACAACTGATGAATAAAATATGACTTCCTATGCTTATTTTTTATTCTTCTTCTGCGTTCGCACAGACACGATGGTTGTTACTGTCATTTGTCTTATTTTCCGTCTGCCGCCGAATGCCTAGGCTTTATCAGAACCATATGTTGGATGCATGTTTTAAAATGCAATTCTGCGAGATAATGCGAATAAGCGCGACCCCAACATTAAGGGGAGAGGAGACCCGCCTAGCAGAAACAAATGTGAATAATATTACGTATTCATTCAAGCGAACGCGATGTGATAAAAATACACTTGGCTTCTTTTTATACACCCGTTGCACCCCCACTTCTCTTCTTCTTCTTCTTCTTCTTCTTCACCGTCGCCACTTATTTTCTTTCTTTCATTTCCCTCTTTTCCCTCAATGTCCTTCTGTCCGTTTTTATTCTGATACGTTTCGAGATTTCTGAAGAAACTGCTAGGACCATCCGAAAATCAATGCATCCGCACCGTATTTCTATATTTTATTACATTTAGTTAGTATATCAATTTTTTTCATTATGTAAAGGCAAATTAGTATTTTATTTTACTTTCTTTATTTTGTGTGACTAATGTATTATTATTATTATTTTATAATAACATAATGATGAGAACGTTGATACTTGTTGCATCAGTTAAACGACTTGAAAGTTAACGGGAAAATGGGAATACTCAGATATAAAGGATGGTCTTGACGTGGCGAGGAACCGGAAAGACTCGATCGGTGTTTATTTATTGGTTGGGTCTTTTGCGGTAGCAAGGATGTGGATGAGGATGAGCAGAAGGAATAGCGGAGGAAAGGAGAGACGGCGAGTAAATTGGACGTGGGGTGAAGTATAAAAGGGAAGTAACTCTCTTTTTGGCAGTCTGTTATTATTTGGGAAGAAAATAGTGACCTTAAATTGGCCTTAACGAATGCCTATTGAATGCGTCGATACGTATTGGGCTAATCGATACAGTCGGAGGGGTTTTCGATCAAATCACCCCAGCCGGCGTGCGGCGGGGGCAGAAAGGGGTCTCGATCGCCGCCTACGTCTGGGCTGAACGGTAGAGGATCAGGAGGAGGTTGGGGTGCGGTTGAGGCCGAAGGGCAAAAAAACAGAGACAGAGAGTAAGCCCTTATCGGCCGTATCCGCGTGGGCGTTTGTTGCAATTAGCGCTAACGGCGTGATAAATGTTACACCCTGTTACGTAATAATGCGGCGAGGGCGGCGGCTTGTAGCGTAAGGAGTGCGGGGGGCCCGCAGTCAAATCCAATACGGATAGCTTCGAATCGAAGTTTGCAATTTAATAGCGTAAACGGTTAATCTGTGAAAGGGTTAAATCTTCAGGACAATTGGATGGCGGCTCCGGCTGTGGTCGTTTATCTGCCACCCCCGGGGGCCTAGGCTTTCACATGCAAACATACATATAGAGAGAGCCATAACCTTAAACACACGGCGAGCCCTAAATCTGCATTGCGCCCGAGGGCCGCCGCTCATTTTCTCCTAACTGCCTGAGTTGCCCAATTAGCTTTCAATTAGTGGCCCTCAGATAACCTTATCAATTCTCCAGCGCACAGTTTATAGTTTAGATTGCATCTCTCTTACGCCCCGTACTCATTCTGAATTCCTTCAAACCCTACATACTACACACATACCGTACACACACTACATGCATACACACACATTCGCCCGCGTTACGTAACGTTACATTACGCCCTCGGAGATAACTAAAATTATTTCTACCTTATCACTTAAACATCCGACCTCCCTTACGACGTATATAAAATACACACCTTAAATTTACACATTAAACCCGAAATTCCGCCGCCTCCGACGCCACCGCAAACAGCGAGCAAAAAAATAACACATATAAAGCCCCGACGTCTAAATCCACTCCTTCTCATTTGCATATATACAGGATGATCCACTTACCATGTTTGCTTGTTCAAATCTGCCCGGATCAATAAGGCTGCAGACACTTCTTAATCCACTGTAACATTCTTTGTAACAAATCATGTTGTTGTTGTATTCAAATAATATTTGTTATAAATTTAATATATTAAATAACATTGAATTATATCATAATTATTTAATTTATAATTAAAAAAAGACAACATGAAAATAGGAATAACCTTGACCATCAATGGTAACAATTGTTTCGAGTTGCTTTATCCCTAAGATCCGTTACGTATTCATTTCATACCTTTTAGAGGTACCATAACAGTTTATTTTTTCGTTATACCACCCACTACCATATTATTTTCAAACAGTGCTTTTTTTTAGCTTGACACCTCTTAATCTGCAGAAAAACAAAAATAAATATATCAATGATTCCGGTGAAATTTGCATATTCTAAAATATATTCGAGTATATGTGAAATAAGTAATTCTATAAAACGACTGTAAATTATTATTTATTTGGTACAGTTTATTTTACAGTTTCAATAGGTAACTGTAACTTGTAGATCTAACTTGAAAGTAAATAGAGAAAAACTACTTTAGTTAAAATTTTAATTTTAATTTAGTAACTGGCTATTTTTGAATTAATTTAAAAATTGTTAAAACCTTAACTCGAAATCTGTCAGGAATTTGATGTTACTTTATTCTATATTTTTTGCGGCTTCAACTCGCGTTTGGTGGCTTACGTCCCAAGGGGTGAATGTAGCTGCGGGAGTGGTGCGTTTTCAAGAAGAGTAAGAGGCAAGAAATCGGGGTCGAAATTAAAAGATATACGTGGGGGCGGCGAGAGATACGGTTAAATATGGACGTATTAAATCAAAAAGGCTATCAGTAGTTGGCGGTAAAAGGGGTAGGTTATGAGCAGCGACGGCGGGCATGTGAAGAAGGACGACCCCTCAGTCGTCCTTCGTCGTCCTTGCGCCCGGGACGCAATTAGAATATCTTAATTTGTATCTGCTATCGGCTTGACCCCTCTCGCCTCTAATGTATTCCATGACTTTTAATTCATTTATCTTTGATTGCTTGGGCTTATTAATTTCTGAAGAAAGATAAGAGGGTTAATTGAATTGGCGCATTTTGGACCCCGCGGGTTGCAAATGCGCTCAGACTGTTTTCGCCGAAAACATATGTAAGATAAAACGGATTCCCATCTTCGGTTGTAACAAAGGGAGCATCCATGTTCTGATATATAGTGACTCACAACATTGCTATAGCTGGTATCGAACTCTGCACGCTATTAATCATACGCATTTGCATACAGTTTATGATACAAATCATATTCCTCATTGCTTTGCTATGCAACGCAAACACTTAAACTATATGTTTCTGCGATTCAATTTCAACACAGCACCAGCAATATTAAAAGATTATTTTAAATTACTCATTCTTCCAACTGTAATTTCTATACACATATATGCAATTATAAATGTATAACATAATTACATAATATTACAACTATTTACCTATGACTTGTAGCGTGGAAGCAACATAAGGATAATATTTTAACTAATCTTTTATTAATTTACATAGGCAATAATTTCACAAATTATATTTCCATTTTGTATTATAATACATATACTATAATATATTCTTTACTCGTTTCATAGTTTCCTATCGCCTTTCGTCAAAAAGAGAGGAAATAGTAACGACTTAAAGCAAGATTCTCTTGGGAACACGCCTGAATATTTGACGTCGCTCGTCTCAACCAATCGCAGAGCTCAAAGCTCACCGAAATTAACATATTTCCTGGCTCAAAGTAAAATTATTCAAAATAGACGTGAGAATATCCTGATTTATTTATTTTTTATAAAATTTTGGTATAATAAGCATTTCATTATAAAACGTAAACTAATAACAATAAAATTTGTATTATTAATAATGATGGAAATAAATTTTAATATTTATTAAATAACGATAATAAAAAAATACTATCCTTGGCATATAAATAATAAATGTTTAGTAAAGTAAACATTTATTATTAAATTAAAATTTGTACACTTTTGATTTTTAGATTTATTTTTAGAACATTCTTAATATTCATCATTAAAATACAAAAATTGAAAATGGTAAATTATTGTTTTAATCAATTATGTAAAATAAATAATATGTATTTTATGAATGAACATTGAAAATGATAACAAAAAGTTAGAAAATAAATATTATTATTCAGAAGAATTTGTATTCATCAATTATGTCGTATACACATTTTTTTCGTTTAAAGGGTTGAGTGAGATTGATGGTGCTTGTGTCCATGACAATTAACTCTTATATAATGTAGACAAGTTATGTGTGAGCTAATCTAAGCAACTATTGGTTTGGTCGGAGGTTTAAGTAAAAACCAAAATGGGGTGCCCCGCCTCTGCGAGCATCCTGATCCGGTCTGCTGGGGCAGTAGCGGAGGCGGCAGCAGTGGCATCAGCAGCCTAGGCAGCTTCGGCGCTGTCCCAGTTCCGAGGAGGCGAGAAGCGCGAATGCGTTACCGGAAGTAGGTGATAATATGACGCATGGCATCGGTGGTGTATTGGCTACTTGTTGATGCGGTGTGCGGGGGCGGTGCGATCAACGAATGGTCGTGCGGCGAGGCGCGCGGCGTCGGCGTGCGCTTACGTGAGCTGCGTACTTGCAGCCAACCAGTTGATCCTGGATCCGCCCCATTCGTCCTTGGACCGCCCACTTCTTGGAGTCGCCCGACGGTCGGAGGTTCGACAGGCACACACAGGGCCGAAGCCGCGACCCGACCGCGTCTTCTCTGCTGCCTCTGGTGGTACACATCACCAGCGCATCTTCGCGAGTGTCTTTCCGCAATCGCCCTCGCGTACCGTTTACGTTAAGGGTGCAACCTTCGCCGTTTTACCACGATGCTGCCGTACCAAGCCGTTGCCATGGACTACGCCGTCTCCTCCAGCTTCCAACGGCAGGCACCCATCGGACTCAACATCAACCCAGCGTTCACGCACTCCTGGTTCGTACCAGCGGATCTCTGTGTCCCCTACAAACAGACTCCTGTCCTCGAACCAGGGCATGTTATACTTATTATCTCTGCTTATTAGTTGTAAATATTTGAAAACACCGAACCTCCCCCGGCGTGCCACCGGCTCCTCTCTGGACGAGCAGGTGCGCGACCTCCACCAACATCCACCACCACCATCACCACCCCCTCAAAACAACAAAAAAAAAAAGAAACCATAGAGCAGCACGTGATTGCATCCGCACGGCTCGACCACCATTGCATGCCTTTAACAATCATCACCATCAGCCAGCTCTTCCTTTCAACAACAACAACAACAACAAATACAATACCAACACACCACCACCTAGCTGTAAGATCTCATGTATTCCCGGCGATGTGCCGCTGCTGAAATTTATTTTATGGTCAGTGTGCGGTAAATCGGACTTCCTGATAGGAAATCCTCGATGGTCGTAAAGCCTCTCACCGCTCCACCTCCTCCTCCTCTAGCGGATCGGAACAGGCCGGACCGGTCGTCGCGTGTATCGGGCTTAAGCGATTTCGATCACGCATCGCCAATCGGCGATTCCATTCAATCGGTTTCATTTGCCATTCACGGATGGTGTCCGAAATCGGACCCAAAACCGTTGTAAATAATAATCGGGATTCGCTGACCGCCGGACTATTACCATTTCCATTGCGATGTCATTGTTATGCGTTGCCGAAGACTCCTGTCTGCGGTTGCTCCTGTTACCCGGTATTTGCATATACCGACAGACCATCCCAATTCCACAACAGACCAAATCTTACCAATTACTTTTTGAATCTCACATACCTCATATACGATTAATTTAGCTTAAGACAAAAGTTAAGTTTATTTTGAATGTATTATTTCCAAAATTGTTATTCCGCACGTTTCAAAAAAGTTCCATCAAAATTTATTCTCAACTTTTTCTAACATTTACTACAAATATAATAATTATCTTTTCAGTACTTCATAAATGTATAAATTATTATGCAAAAATGAAAATTTGAAAATTATGTTAATTATTGATTATATAAATTTAAAATGATTAGCTTGTCGTTTCGGTAAAAGTTTTCTAATATATTTTGTACCTATTATTTATCTTGTGAGTGCAATATGTTCAGAAAGTTTCAATGGATATATTTATTAATTCACTTTGTAGATAATTTCCGATGTTATTCTTAAAGAACTAAACTTTAGTTAATATTCATGCACTTTTAGAAACAATCTATTTCTCTTCAAAATGCTGCATAAAAATCATATTCTCTTAAAATCAAATTTATAGACGTCTCATATTTCCATTATCAATTTATTTAAATTCATTTTAGTTTGTTGCCAGAAAATTTGAATCCATTTTTAATGTATAGTTATCTAAAAAAAATATTTCAGAAACTATTAAAATCTATCATTATTAAGTACTTTGTCAAGTACAGACAAAGTTTGAAAGTAGAAAAGTTTTATATTCAATCATGTTTATTATTTTCTCTTATAACGCTATGCTCGAGTGCATAAATATTATATCAAGTAATTGCGGTGTTGCTTTTTCCCACGATGAAAATACAAACCAATAAATATTGAGCTACAGCCCATGAAAAGCAAACTCATATTTCGTAAATTTCAGGCTTCCTTAATTTATATTATATAAAAAAAATATATTTTCCTTTTTTCTTTGCAGCAAAGTGCAACACGAAAAAAGATGTCATTTGAGTTTTCTCGATTATTTTCCGTTTTGTTTGTCTACGATTTAAAATATGTGCACGTCCAGCTATTATTCATGCCTCATATAAATTATTTAAATTTGAATCCGTTAAAGTGATTATCATTAAACAGTGTCTTTTCAGTTTAAAATAGATGCCATTCCGTTTAGAGAATTATCCTTGAGTTTCTCTCTGATTGTCTTATGTCAGCGGAAAACTTTGTCATCATATCAATTCGTTTTGATCGAAAAATATATTAAAAAAAAGTTTCTCTGAACTGTCTCCAACGAAAACGTTATTCAATAATCAAGACATGTTTTCCATTACATGCCACGTTACAAAAAATTAAAGCCATGCATTCGTATCACAACCGTACACACAAAAATATGCTAGTAAAAAAAAGGTGAAAGACCGAGGTCTTCCTGCCTCATCATTCATAACTTTCTACTTTTGTAGTCACTACAAATTTGTAGTCAAATGTATTTATGGTATTATTGAAATTTTGTTCGAAATACCAGTTGCAGCTTTGTTGTTGGTATTGTTTTTAATTAAATTCAATACATATTTTTAGTTTCCTGATTTTATTGTATAAATTTAACTAATTATTATAAATGATACATTTGTATAAGATAAAATGTAATGTTTAAATGATTTTTTAAAAATGGTAAGGAATTATTTTTTTATAATGGATTCTAAATCATTTTAGATTTATGATACACTATGTATTATTGAAGTTTCGTTTAAAATTCTCATAAATGATGATCTATCGAAATGCCGGGGTAGACAAAAAAAAACCGATACTCCTCGCTTTGATTTCCCATTTCGGCATTGTCGTATTTACCCTCAAATCAAGTTTATGTGGTGGAATTTGGTTACAACAGTTGTACGTATTGAGTCAAACACGGGGCGATAATAAAGTTTTATTTGTTTTAAATTCGGGATGGTAATGTGACAGATTTTCCGGCAGTGCATGAAAACCGCTGCGTACGGATTGAGGGGGTGCTCGTTTTACTGCGTCTTCTTTATTTTAGGGGGTCTTTTCAGAAATTTAAAATTGATGTCGGAAAGGGATCATTTTCGAATAATAGAGGATTTTTTTTGTGGGGGTGGCCTGAGTTCATAAAGTGATCTCGTCTTTTCATTTGTAATGCCAGAAACGCATTGATTAATATTGCGTAAGGAGCTTAAAACATTCGGATGTGTGAAATGATTCATATGAAGAATCCGTGATTGAAATGCTCTCTCGGGAGGCGGCCAATACCTACCACTATGAATATGGGATGTGGAAATCCGGCGGCGACAATTGGTCTTGTTTTCATTTTTATCCGAGCTCTCCCCCTTTTCGGAAAATGTTATCCCTAGCATAATCGTATTATCGGAACACTACTGTCCCTTCAATTCTCCGGCTTTTTTTATATATATATATATATAGTATTTTTCGCTTTCTCTTGTGTGTTCTTCCGGAGGTGATCATAGCGAGGTTGCAATAATAGAAAAGAGAAAGAGAGATGGAGGAGTCTTTTGGGGGAAAAGCTCCCGAACGATAATTGGCCTCGAAGAATTGTTTCTGTCGGCATAGCCTCTGCTCAATTTGCGGCGCTTGTGAAGGGCAGCGTGTGAAAACAAAATTAAGCCCAACTTTTTGGGCTCGAAATTGGTTGGAATTGGTGCGCACTTCAGCCGTCATCCAACTCCGTGGAGACTCGCCCCTCGCCTCCCGATTATTAGGTTATCAGCATCTCCGTAGGCCGGAGCAATGGTACCTGGCGACGCGACACCTCCCGTCCTCCCCAGAGGATAGCGGACTCCTTTTATCTTCTCATATGTGCATCCTAAGTGCGGCCCCCATCCCCATTCCCATCCAACGTTACATCAACTTTAGGAGTGACCCACGTACCGTCGCATCCATAGCGGTAAAAGCAAGAGCCACTACTAAGGTCCAAGGACTGCTGACTGGCAGCTGAGGATGCGGATGCCCGGTTTATGACCCATCCTACGTGCGCTATGTGTCACACTAATGACTATCCGATCCCACGGGACGCCCCTCGAACACCACTACTCAATATTACTTACTTTTACTGTTACTCCACGAAGACGCGGAGCTGGCCCTCAATTAAACCCAGGGCCCAATAAATTCTCAACCCTGCAACCAGAACAACCAGAAAAAAATATATCCAAGAAATACTCCAAGAAAATAAAAAAATATAAAAAAGAACAAACACTCTGGCAGGGTGTAATTCAAGTGGATTGCTCGTTTCATTCTAGAGAGAGAAAAAGAAAAGAAAGAGAGAGCGGCACTTCTTTTGTGCAGATTAGTGAGTTATGGGCCTTCCTGTCGTTCGGCCGTTGTTTGAACGGTGATTGGATTCCGGTTACGTGCACTCGTAAAAGTAAAACCAGCTCGTTCTCCTTCAGCCCTTAATTCTTCCCTGCTCACCGGACATTTCATTCCGGGAACGCCTAATCATCGAATCCACCCGGTGACCCCTGGCCCGATGTTGCTTTTCACTTTTATACATCCTGTGGGACCGACGTCCATGTTCGGCTCAGTTCAATCGCGCGCGCGACCCCCGACAAATCCCGCCGGGAGCTTTCGTTTCAATACTTCCCCAACGAGACCCGAAAGGACACCATCCCCGTTCTATCCCTTAAAATACTACTAACTGATAAAAACTGATAGGATCTTCGTACCGGACTCATGTAACTCATGTCGCCAATGTTCTTTCGATTGTTACAGTATCCTGGAGCTGAGGAAGGAGAAGAGCCGTGACTCGGCGAGGATACGCCGCGGCAAGGAGAACTTCGAGTTCTACGAGTTGGCCAAGATGTTACCGCTGCCGTCCGCCATCACTTCCCAATTGGACAAAGCCAGTATTATTCGATTAACTATATCGTACCTGAAATTGCGCGATTTCTCGGGGCACGGGGATCCACCATGGAGCCGCGATGGACCGCCGCCCAACAAAACGCTCAAAAGTAAGTTCCTCTTGCTTTAAGCACTCCGACAGATAAAAACAAAAAACTAAGTTGCTGATGAAGTTGAAGGGAAAAAGTTAAAAGAAAAAAGCTTACAATAGGGGCTCAGGACACAGACATACTCGCACTGAATAATAATACGCAAAGGCCGTACGCTATTCTTCACATTTTTTTCTCTTATTCTTCTACTTTCGTCCATCGGCTGTGCCCCAATGTACGTGATTTTAAACTTTAGAAAGCTTTGGAATTTTTAATCACCTCTTTCTTCCTGTGCCACCCGGAACATGTGAGAAGCCACAAATTTCACGAATTCATAATTGAAATGCTTAAATTTTGTTTTCATACTAAATTATTCACTTTTCATTCAACAACATTATTTCCTTTATCTAAAATCAAACATAATCAAAATTCAATAGCAAATGAAAATCTTATTCTAATTAATTATATTTTTCAAAATGAACAATAGCAAAAAAAATATTATTTTTAATTTAATATTGATGACTACATTAAAAAGGGAGAAGAGATTTATTTATTAAGATTAAACTATTATATCCTTAAATTGTATTTGAATTATGTCATTGATTTCAAATGTTAAACATTTTATTTGTATATAATTTTTTTTTGCTTTTCTTTAATACGAATCCTTAAATTAAGAAGGCGATTGAAGGAATCTGACACGTCGGTCTTGAATTTTGAGTAGGTAAAATGTAAATGCTAATTATCATTATTTTCGGTGCGTACAGAAATTAAAGGGAATAGTAATCGTAGTGTAATTGAAAGAGATTTCAGTGAAGCGAAGGCATTATAATAATAAAAGAAAGAGAAGGAATAAAAAGAAGAAAAAGGAAACGAAAAGAGGCGAAGAACAAAAAACAATGGAGGGCTCATGACACCAATCCACCTATGTTGAATAATAAAACGCGGCGACCATTTTATTTTTACTGGATATCGTAGTCCGTTCGTTTGGTCTGTACGTGATTGTGGATACTAATTTCTATATGCCGCGTTTCTATTTTTAGAAAATTATATATATATATATCTATATATTTATTTATGTGTATATATATATATATATACATGTGTGGATGGATAAATTTATGTATGTTATGTGTGTGTAAGGAATCAACCGCACGGGGTGCATACAACAAGGAATAGGGTGGAATGGGTTTTTGTTGGATTTGGCATGTGTTTGATTGCCGGGTCTAAATCTTATTTTCGGGTATTCCTGGTTGTACATGTGGGATACAATGGGCGTAATGATATATGATAAAACGAAGCTACTGACGGGCCGTTATTGAATTATCTAAAAAGGGAATACTACTGACCGCTGGCCAAGGGCCCCACGGGACACGACCCCACCTTCTCTTCAATATTGTTTTATGAAAGATGAGCGCCGCTTCCTACACTTATTGTTGATTTTATCGCCTTCGGTTTTATCACCGGTTATGTTTAGACACACCCACGTCCAAATAACCACCACCACCACCCAAAAAAAAACAAGACAGCGTCTTCTAAACAACGGCCCGATTAATTGCGGCGGAGGCAACATCTTCATTAGGGGGTGGCATTCGGATGCCGGAAGCGGCAGCGGATCAATGTCAATTCATTAGGGTCCGTGTAAATGTAAGGAGGCATTTTCAAGAGCGCACTAATTCCGCATAATTATTTCACTTAGGGCGAACCCTCGCAGCCGCAAGTACACGAATTACAACTGTAAATTTTCCGAGTTTGGTTTACAATAAGCACCGACTAATTTTATCATACTCGGGCGGGGTGCGGGAATTGGATTTGCAGAATTTAACAGCGAGGGTCCGTGATTAGATTTACATGCTGTAGTTTCGTTGCGAGGGGTGCGAAGGGAGGGACGGTGGAATTGGAGGCGGCAGAGCCGGTGTTCCCGTCCAGGACAACGGTGACACATGTACCCCTTTTATTTTATTACCACGAGCCCTCGATTCATA
Source organism: Nicrophorus investigator (assembly GCA_963457615.1). Lineage (NCBI taxonomy): Eukaryota > Metazoa > Arthropoda > Insecta > Coleoptera > Silphidae > Nicrophorus > Nicrophorus investigator. Next base: position 13,058,786 of record OY735146.1, read on the forward strand.
ATCATCGGGGTATATTCGGGCAACCCGCTAATCGAATTCAAAACCGAATCTTCTTCTAATTACCGCAACAACCCTCCTCCGCCACCTCGTCCACACCCGAAAACAACTAATCGGAATATAATTCCCGTATATAGACAATCGATTCGATTCGGAAAACCGTAAAAATCCGCTCATCATCATCAGCTGCGCTTCTTTCATCTAGAATCATGAGAAACCGAACATCGCAACAGAAAAAATGGAATCTTATGTAATCCCAAATAGGAAACCTAAATTACGAATTTATTTGTTTATTGGTATCAATGTAGAATATTATTCTTATTAGGATAAACATACTAAAAAAATGTTTGTTAACCTGAGAATTATGCTAAAATAAGTTTTGTATACAATTTTAATCTATATTTTCAATTAGATATATATTAGATTAATAATAGCTTGTAACGTCTATATCATTGAATGATGGAGGGATAACGTAGGTTAATAAAACGTTTATAGATAGAACTCCCTAATAAAGGTCACACTTGACTGGATATTTTCTGCAGCAGCAATGACAAAGAAGGCAAAACTAAGGGGTGATGCGACTTCCTTGATATTTCGTTTTAATAGGTATCAGAGGTAGGCAACCAAAGAAACGGGAATTTGCACCCCTCACCGGATGTTCATTCCGTTTATCAAATGCAAGTGGAAATTGCGCCACCCCCGCTTTAATGAAGCCGTATCAGCGTAATATTTGCCGTTATGAGTCGGAGGATTGTGATTTAATGAATAAAAATTGCACATCCCAGAGGAAAGGTCCTGTCGAGGAACTAATAGCAGATTACTGCTAATCTGTTGCGATATTGGAAGAAATATTTGGAGACGGCTCACATGTTGTCCGGTTAATTTGTAAAATAGAGCCACCATTAATAACATGTGATTTATAACGGCCGTATATTGAAGTCCCGCCCGACGCAATATTATATAACAGGGCATATAACATATGAGTTTGGGTGGAAAGTATGTGCGCGTCTCAAAGAGAAAGAGAGAGAAGTGTAACAAATTGGGTATAATGTCATCGGTAATATATTGCCGTTCGATAGGGAAGTTTATCAATTGGGTGCGTCTGCGTTTGGGGGTGGGTTTCTGGTATTCGTTTCGGGATCTATTGCTCCGCATCGAGATTTGCGGGAGGCAATAGAAATGCATTTTTAATTTTAAGTAGATCCCAGGATTGACGAGTGTAATCGGTAGATTGGCTCCTCCGGGTTCCGGAGGATCGACTGCATAATATTTAATAAATATACATGGCTTTCGGAGATTCGCTGAAAGAATAATGAAGAAGCGGATCTGTTTCTGATGAAGTGCCAATGATGAGAACATTGCCGTCCGCCCCACGTTTAATAGACTAGCGAAATCCCCGTCTCAACCCCTTTTATGAGATTCATTGGTTTGCCCTTTCCTCTTTCCACTTGACTCATCGTTTGTATGTTTTTCGGTGTTTTCAGCAAACCGGAGCCGAACGACAGGTGGACTCGTCATGGATATATTCGAGCAACATCAGGGTACCCACATATTGCAGGTAATTTTATTTAAAACATACATTTTTACCTTATTTACTATCATTTAGAGTTCACAGTTTAATCTAACTCGTCTCGACCTATCGCACTGTACTTTTCTTTTATATATGCCTATATATACCAGTCAAAAGAAAAATATGTAACTACAACTTTTGCAAAATTTTCTCTATTTTTGAATATATCTAAATGTCTAAAAAATAATATTAACAATAATTAAATCTTATATCTTAATAATGTTTCATTACGTATTCTATAGAAATTATTCTCTATATTTGCGTTGCCTACAGTATCTTTAAATATATGGCTATTTCTGCACTTATGACTGGCTCTGTATATACTTTTATTTTTTTTTATATTTCGGGGGGGCGACGGCTTATGAATAAGTAGATCCACTCCATAAAATAGATGATTGCGACGGAAAACGCCGTGGATAACATATCCGCTACATCCCTTTACTTTTTCCCAACCAATTTACCCCGCGCTTGTCCCGGCTGACGTCTGATCCCTTCGGTGTATAAAGAATGACCGCCAGGACATGACGGGAATAACTAACTCGTTTACTGACATTAGGAGCCTTGATACCGGTTAAAGATATATTTTTGATAAATGCGTTCCTGCAAAACAGTCATCCTTCTCGTACCAGACATTGTGCATGTGACACATCAGTAGGCAGAAGCTCTAGTTTTCCGATGAGCCTGTTGAACAACTATCATTTCAATGGTATGACATTAACAAGTTTCTTTTTCAGTCTCTGGATGGATTCGCCTTAGCTTTGGCCGCCGACGGAAGATTTCTCTACATCTCGGAGACGGTGTCCATCTACTTGGGTTTATCTCAGGTAAGCATCGGATTTGGTATAGGATGCTGGGTTGGTATATATGGTGGTTGTAGTAAGTTGACGACGTTGTTGGTCGCCACGTTCGCGTCGTTCGCACACCCGACAACCGACACCCGACAAAACCCAGCCACCCAACACCCGCCGCCCCAATGGCAAATGCTCCTCACGTAGTCCTCTGCAGCGGCGTGCCTGCCATTCATAATGCGACTGGCGGGGTTACAATCAATAGGGTGTTTGCAACTGCGGGAACATGGCCGACCTTAGCTGCACACGTACATGTTATCACCTACAGTTTTAAATCTCTTGCACAGAGCCACCCCACATACTAATTGCCTCATCCGCTCGTTCACTATCAATTACCCATCATCCGTTGATGAGGACCTAGGCTAATTGTTTCTCTGCCGCAGGTCGAGATGACGGGAAGCAGTATCTTCGACTACGTTCACCATTCCGACCATTCGGAGATGGCAGAGCAGTTGGGTCTTGGCTTGGCCCAGGGTCAGAGCATGGCCTCTCCGGGGAGCGGTTCCGAGGAGGGAGCTTCCAACGCAGGCACCAACAATCCAGATGGTATGCATCGCCATAATGTAACACCCGACGGCATTTCGTTAAGACTACGACAGGAAGTCGTGGTTGGCATGGAAGTTAGCCTCTCGTACGTGGCCAATTGTTATTCTGCGGTGACGATGTTGTGTCACGCCCAGGAATACTGCGGCTAATCGCGTACTCGCGATTAATTATCGCACACAATTACGTCTTCCACTCACGCAAATTAAACTCGCCCTCGAAATCTGTCGTATGCCAATAGCCAATAGGCACTCTTATAACCTCAGAAAAAATATAAATTAAACCAGAATTAGAAGCAATACCGAAATTAAGCAATCCTGACTGTTATCACGACCGATTGCGGTTGCGGATTCAGTTAACCAAGAACCGCAAGCCGATTACATTTCTCCAATGCATAACGCTCTTCTATTTTCATCGTTTACATTCTAGTGTCCACAATAATGTCCCTGGGAAATAATCCGGCGTACAAGGGTCTGGATCGGGCTTTCTGCATCCGCATGAAGTCCACTCTTACGAAAAGGGGATGCCACTTCAAGTCGTCCGGCTACAGGGTAAATACCCTTAAATCCCTTTTGAAACAACGGAAAACCTCAACAAAACTTTAATTTCCAGGTCGTGCTGATGCTGTGCCGCCTGAGACCGCAGTACACCTTTTCGCATACTCGCAAATCGCAGCCTCCGCTGCTCGGAATGGTCGCCCTAGCTATCGCATTACCTCCACCCAGTGTTCACGAGATCCGTCTGGAATCCGACATGTTCGTCACGAGGATCAACTTCGATTTCAGAATAGCTCACTGCGAACCGAAAGTCTCAGACTTATTGGATTACACCGCCGATGAGCTGACGGGTAGGAACCTATACACCCTCTGCCACGGCGAAGATGCCAACAAATTGAGAAAATGCCATGTCGACTGTAAGCCCTTCTCACCACGCCCGCCTGCGAACATCTATTACTAATAACTTGTATTTCAGTAATTAATAAAGGGCAAGTCCTCACCCACTACTATCGTCTGATGAACAAGAATGGCGGATACACCTGGATCCAAACTTGCGCGACTGTCGTCTGCAACTCTAAGAATGCTGACGAGCAGAACATCATCTGCGTTAACTACGTGATAAGGTAAGTTCAGTCAATACAGCTCTATCGTACAATCATTATTAATAATATTACCAATATATTTCTAAATTGAAAACCGGCAAACCCAATAACTACATTACATTCAATTCATAAAAAAACATTAATTTATTAATTATATTTCATTCAAATTGTACCAACATTTCCATTAAATAATATTTGATTTATATATAAATAAATAGCTTGAAAAATATTAATCAATAATTTAAAAAAATCAAGTAAAACAAAATATATTACATTACATGGCAATACATTATTTCATACCTGATACACAATCTGTCTGACCGGAACGCAACTCGGTCGATATTGTTATACGAAAATTGAGGGATACAATAGTAATTATATATTGCAATTGAAATATATATGTTCTAAATATTTTAGGTTGTTAGGTGATTAATAATTTTCAAATCAAATTCAAATTGAAATATCGTTGATGTTATACTCAGCAGTACTATAGTTTATAAACTATATAACAGTTTATAAATGGAATGAAAATTGTCAGCAACTTATATAATTTATAGAATTATAATTTTGTCATTGAAGTTATGTTGGAAAATGAATTGTTTTGTATCTGCATAAATTGTGGCTTATTGCTATATGCAAATTTGTAATTGTGACTGGTGGTTTTCAGCGGTCGTGAGTACGAGAATTTGATCATGGACTGCTGCCAAATGGAAGACAATGCGCATACGGTGAAGAGGGAGGAAGCAAGCAACAATGACCCGGAGAACGGATCACCTGATGCAGATAGAGGAGGTACGTTAACGTACCACCTATGTTAAATAGTTGAATTTAGTCTAAATAATAAAAAAAATGTCTGTGGTAAGATGGCCGCAATAGTGGAGGGCCGTCCAATCCGCCGCCAGAGCCACCTCAGAATTTGGAGGATAACAACACCGAGGATCCAGGCGAATCAAGGAGCCACCGCGTTGAGCACGTCACCCAGCTACAGACACCCACCGATGGACTTCAGAGGAAAAGTGTTAACGTACGGAGAGGAACGAAACGGAGGAGTACGCAAGATACATCAGGGTCTTCGGACGAAGATGAGGATCAGCAGCCGCCGCCGCCGCCGCCGAACAGGAATATTGTGCTCAGCCCGGAATCATCCTCATGCCATTCAACGGGTGTTGTGCACACAGTGCCCACAGACACAAGTGGCACCAGCCCTAAAGTACAACCAGAAGAAACCAGCGGTACCTCCGTCAAAGACCTAGAGAACGCAATGTCGAAGCACCTTCCCGCTTGCAAATCGCCAGCACACCAACCTACCGACTTCAGCACAGATGCTCTGCTGAAGCAACAGCAAAGAACAACCATCCAATGGATTGGAGCTCATCACCAGCAGCTGCAGCAACAGGGACCGCTACCGGCATCGGCATTGCTTAGGCAGTTGTACGCAAATCGCGAGAGCGTGATTCGCGCCAATGTTCATGGCATCACTAGCGCAGGAGGCCGTTCCGGAAATTCTACTTCATATTATCCAGGAGATGGACAGGTGGGTCCTCTGCCCACGCCACCGGGCAGCGAAGGCTCGACCTCCTATAGTGAACATCAGTTCCTGCTGTCACAGCACCAGAACTACTCCACAGGCTACTCCATGGACTACCACTCTGCCATGACGCCTCCGTCCAGCGTGTCACCGAGAGACAAGCACCAGCAGCTTCATGGTGGCGTAGCTTTTGAGACACCCGTCTATCAGGATGTGCTTCGACACCAGTATCCTGACAGTCCACTGCCGCTGAAGCCCCAAGTGTACTCTTACGTGGAACAACCCCAATTTTACCACCATGGCGCCGCCGGTGCCGGCTTCCACTTGTATCACCCCGGAAAAACAGCTCCCGCCGCACCCGCCAACTGGTACTCACCATCATAGTGCACTGATGACACAACTTAAGTGCTGTACATATAAAACATAAATTATCATAGTGAATTCAAACTGCTAATGATTGTGTGCACTGAACTCGTTCCTTAATATATATATATATATAAAAAAATATTATATTAATTTCATGGTTGTCTTTGATAGAAATTCTTGATTTTATTAGCCAAAATAGATTTTATCATTTTCTCAATTACGAGTAAAACCGATGGAGGAAGAGGCAGTCGTGAAAACTAGAGAATCGAAGGAAGCAAAAGATACAAAATAAAATAAAGAAGAGCAGAAGAAGATATTAATAATATTATTGAAAGCATATGTAAAAGGAAATTATTACTGGAAATATTTTGAGGCTAACATATTAAACCAAAGAAAATAGTTTTTTTTTTAATAATATTATATATATATAAAATAATATCGCGAAGTAATTATTATTATTATTATTTTTTATATATAAACATATACAAGAATATTTCGCGCAGCAAGACAACTTATTGTTTTCTAACTGGACGTAATTGGCATAGCCGCACCGAAGTTGCGAGGCCGTCGCCGGATTAGAAGCAGAAGATTAGAAGGGAAGATGGATGAAGAAAAGATACACAAAGAGAGAGAGATTGATATAAAGAGAAAAAAAAATGAGAGAGGAGTTATATTATTATATTGTTTAGTTTATGTTTTATTCGATTCCATTAATTACTTTTAGGTAATATTTAAGGTCTAAATCGTTTGCTGTTTGTTTGTGTTTTCTATTTTATGTTTATACTTGATTCAATCATTATTGCTATATACCTCTCTTTATTATTATTATTATTATTATTACTACTATTATTATTATTTTCGTTTTCATTAGTTACGGTTCTTTCTCCACAATAATAATCATATCCTGTTATAGTAATTGTAAATACTTAATAAACAAAAAAAAAAGATAAAACGAAATAAAAATTAGATGTATGTACGCTAAATCACTGGGCATTGGTGACATTTGTGGCTTAACATGGCCTGTGTATATAATATATTAGTGACCATATCTACATTCCATTTATGTAATAATTATTGAAGGATGATGTCGATGGGAAGGATGAAGAATTGATTGATTAATCCTTAAAGATGAAAAGGTGCTGAAAGTTGTAGGAATGTGATATATATTATAATAATACATTCGGTATGATTTGTTGATGGTTATGTTTTGTTTTCTGTTTTGTACACCTAAGCCGATTCGCCGATGCTTATGAAGATCAAATTCCCATATTTGGGAAATTATTGTGCAATCTCAATCATTTTCCAACATCAATTCTGAAGCTGTGCATCTGCGAATCGGCCGTAACTAGTTTATAATTTTGTCACTTGGCGTGCAGTACAAATTTAGTAACAGCTTATCATGAATATGTAACATATATTTATGTGCAATATATACTTGATCCTATCCGTTTTATTCGTTACTTTGCAACTTACGCGTTGCATTATCTGTCTTCATTTACTTATTGATAACCTTCCCTTTTGAATAAATACGTATATGGTATAAAAAATAACAAGAGTTAATTATTCGAACCCTAAACTTCATACCCATTACATAGTTTCATACCATTAAAATGATACAAAATAAATCAATAGTTTCATTTTGTTCTATCAAAATATGAATTATTTTTTATATAAAATTAAAACTATTCTACTATTACTTTGAAATTAATAAAATATGCATTTTGTTTTTGAACATAATTTTAGATTATTATATTCAGCAATAAATTGCATGAAACAATAAATGTAAACGCTAACAGTTCAATAGTATATCTTATTGTATGCAACTAGTCTTACTAATAAATATAATATATAATATTTTTATAGTTAAATACGTTTGGAAAAGAATGTATAATTTTAAAATTTAATATTAGTTTCCTAATAATCATTATTGAATAGTCGATAGGATCATAACAAACTTAAAGAATATTAATAAACTTTTTCAATAATAATTTGTAAACAACCTAACTCAGTTCATATTATATTATATAGTACAATTTAATAAAAAATGTAATATAAAGTTTCAAATTTTGAAAATTTTACATATTTTACTGTCAAAACTTCAAACTTTTTTTTTACTAATTATTTATAGAATTCCAGATTTACATTAATTGATTATAGAAATAAAAAGCATTTAGTTAAAAATTGCATCCAATAATATACCAATAAACAAAGTGTATTTTTTAACAAATCTAGCATTTCCATTTTTGCAAGTGTAGCTGAATCAAGTGACTCCATTTTTCAACCGTCACATTTTCAAGCTTTTTTCTCTTAAATTCTATGTAGACTACCATACTTACATGGATTTAATGCATTAAAGAAAATAATAAAAATTATTATTGCCATTTACAATTTATAAATAGTAATATACATTACATAGGAATCATATAATACATAAAAGAAAAAGACGTTACAAAATTATTTTAAAAATCCCGCCATTTTATTTTGACATCTTTTGCTATATTCAGACTATTGAATCTTAGACGCTTCACCTGAAAACGCCATCTTTTTCCGAGGTGTTCTAATAATGAAATAAGCTGTGTAGTGCATTTTCAATTCTAATAGTGTTTTAAAAATGTCTGAAGTTGACGGAAAAAAGCTCGAAGATTTGCGTGTAGTGGATTTAAAGCAAGAATTAGAAAATCGCGGATTAGACAAAACTGGAAATAAACAGGCGCTGATCGAACGTCTTCAAAAGGTAAAATAATTAATAGAAAAATGTTAAGTAGTTGTACACTTAAATAATAAAATTGTAACTTATTAGGCCATATTGAGTGAACGTAATAAGCCAGGTGTAATGAATATAATTGGTAAGTTAAACTTTTGAAAAATCAAATGAAAAAATCTAAAAAAATTAATTACAATTCAGAAATCATTGAAAATGCGGAAGACGCTGCAGACGAAGAAGATATTAAGGATATTTATGATAATGACAATGTAAGTCTTCAAAAACAAGCTTTAGAGACAAAAATTGATTTTTGCATTTTTCACCATTTCAGTCCCATGACCAAGCAGTAGACTCAGAATCTCCAATCATTATAATTGATGACTTTGGTAAGTGATCAGTTAATTTAATATTTAAGTGAAGTTGGGTGTTTCTTTCAATGTGTTTATTACTTTGATTGGTTAATAATGATCATTCGGACAATAATGCAAGGACCTAAGAATATGCTGATGATATTGGTTTAAATTAGTCTGTCAAAGAGAAGATGATTGATATGAGCAGAAGATATGGATGACTACTTACTATCTACAACAGGATGACTATCCTTCCCAAGGACAACCCTTTGAAGGTGTTCAACTGGATTATGGAACCAATGAATCAACTGAATGAGATAGCAACACCACCATCAAACAGACAATTTACTCCAATGCGCATTTCTTAGCTCCCAGACTTGGTTACAATTTGTTTTGAGGAATGGCACCTCTCAGTACATTCAGTGTACCTCAGGAAAATATATATATATATTTATATGTAACTGTCCTGAATGGTACAAAATTAATTTCTTATTTAATTATAGACAATTATTTTTTATTATTTTTGGGGGAAATAATTATTTTTGTTTACTAAATATTATACTAAGTGACGAGATAGATACTCTGGAGGGCTTTTATTTAGTGATGATATTATATTTATGAATGCGAACTTTTTATATAGATTCAAAAAGCAAAGAAGAGTCTACTGAAGTTAAAGAAGATTCTACGGACAAAGCATCGTCGGTGGAATCTAGAGATGAATCAGTCGTCGATAGCAAGGACGGCGACGATGATAAATCCGGATCCGGATCACAATTTCAAGATAAAGATGAGCAGCAAGCGGGCCAGGATGAGGACAAAATGGACAACAATGAAGAAACTGAGGTGGTTACTGAGAAAAGTACCAATGCGAACGTAAATCCGAATATATCCACAAAAGACGGCAAAAAGGCGGATGAAGAGTCATCTAAATCACCTGACTCAAAGGAGGACGCTGACGTAAAAATCATTGAAGAAAAAGCGCCTACCCCTAGGTTGGTTTAACATCAATAACTGCGAATTCTTATGAGTGTTATTGCTTCATGAAACTCAAATCAAATAGCTGCTTAACATAAATGTTGTCACCACACTTCAATTCATGAGCAGAGGACTCTCGAGGGGGATGAGACACGTTCGTTCGTCAATACAACTAGGAGCCAGATTTATCACTTATATTATAGCAGCTATTGATGATGAGTACTACAAAACAGTTTATATACAAAAAAAAAACAATTTTAATTGCGCACCGTATTTAACTACTTGTAGTTTAGTACTGTTTAAAGGTAACCTGGAAACAGTTTACAAATTTCGTGTTGTTTTAATATTTAGTAGTGGGGCTAAATTTTGGGGATTAGTCAAAACGCATATTAAATTTATAGTTTTCATCTGATATACTAAAAGAATAAATAAAAGGGAGTCACGTGAAGCAAGATTCAATCGAATGGGAGGGCGGACGTCTAATTGACCTGTTTTATTTTATAGTAAGAAACTTTCCAACGATCAAAATCGCAATCTGTGGATTACAAACATCTCACAGAATACAAGGGCTACGGAATTAAAGCAGGCGCTGTCAGTGCATGGAAAGGTCATGGGTGCAAAAGTTGTTATGAACGCCAGACATCCAGCTGCCTGTTGCTACGGTTACGTAAAGATGGAGACAGTCGCGGACGCGGACAACTGCATTACAAAATTGAATAATACGGAACTAAATGGTCATATCATACGTATCGAAAAGGTACGCATTTCAGCGAAAACGTGAGCTAAATAATCTAGTCTGAGATGGTTTCAGGTACGACCTGATTATTTAAATCCACTTAAAAATAAGTTGGAGGGAAAAGGTGTTACGGCGAAAATTGCATCTGCTGCACCGGTGAAGAGCGATGGGAAAGAAAAGGAGGAGAAGAAGACAGACTCGTCTAATAAAGATTCGAAGACCGAAAAATCTAAAGAGGAAAAGGACAAGGATAAAGAAGCCAAAGAACCTAAAGATAAAGAAAAAACTAAAGACGACAGCAAAGATGTTAAGAAGGCAGACAGTTCATCATCTCGCAAGAGGACGCGGAGTCCTGTGGACAGAAGGAGTCGTGATAAACATAGATCTACATCTAGAAGTCGCAACGAGAGGAGCCAATCCTCGAAATCGGCCACTCGCAAGGAACGCGAACGGGAAGTTTTGACGTTCGAAAAGATACGGGATGAAAGGGATAGGGAAAGGATACGAGAACGCGAGCGTATTCTACGCGACAGACGTCGCGAAGAAGTTGCCAGGCAACGGGAGATTGAAAGAAATCAAAGAAGTGAAGCTGCTCGTTTAGAAAGAGAACGAGAGAAATTGAGAAGAGAAAGAGAACGTCTGGAGCGAGAACGGGCCGAATTGATGCAGTTCGAAAGGGAGAGACAGAAGCTGGAACGTGAAAAATTAGAACTGGAGAGGATGGAGCTGGAAAGAGCTAAAATCAGGATGCAAGAGGAAGATCGCAGAGCTGTTAAGAGACCAGCACCGGCAGCACCATACAGGGACCGCGAAAGATCTTACGAAGAGAGAAAACGCATGACTACCGACAGACATTTCGACGAGGCTCCACCTCCACCAAGGTTTGATGCTCCAAATAGGTAATTTAATGATCAAAAACGAAGTGACTAATGCAATACGTTTCAATCATTTTTAGGGATCCCAACTCTCCCAAAAAGTTTGCCGCTGGAAGTTCGGCTAACAAAGATTACAGTAAACCTAGAATAGGTAATTACGAGAAACGCAACGATGGCGGTTATCAACCAAAACGGGAATACGAAGATCGATCACATCCAGCAAGCTCTTCGTTGGCCAGAGGACCTCCTGTTCCGAAGTATGATACTGGATCATACTCCAACCGCGATCGAAATAATGGAGGTGACATTAGGGATCCGAGGATGCGCGACACCGGTGTTATTCCCTCCAATGTATCAAATGCAAAATATACGATGTAAGTAAATCTTCAGAGAGTGAGCCTAGAGCAGGGAATGACGTTTGTGTTTGTGCAGTGATTCTAAGGTTTCCCGGTACAATGACCGTGAGCGTGACAGGAGTCCACATTTCCGCCCTTCCGTAAGAGATGATAGAGATCGACGACTCAACGACTCTAAACCAGATATGCGCAATCCGCGCAATGACCGCAGGTCATACCCGGATCAACAGAAGGATGCGATGCGCTACGAGCGGCCATCGGCCTCCTCAGCATCGGCGTGGAATACTCAAAAAGTATTTAGTGCTACAGGTGCTCAAGCCAATAAGCAAAGCTGGGGCAAGGATACGTGGAGATCTGAGAACCAAACCAATTCCGACAGATGGAATTCGGCCAGTCAGGCGAGGAATTCCGTCAACGTGTCATCCTCGACGTTCTCGGGCAACAACGGCATGAGCATTGCCGGTCCCAGTTGCCCGCCACCTCCAGGCATTAACACATACGTCAACGAGCGTTTTGACTACAAGGGCACTATGGGTGGAGGCGGAGGTATGAGGAAATACTGATCTTTACCCAAAATTAGTGTTGCTATGTTAATTGTCTTTCTGTTTATACATGTTTATAGAGACATATTCTTATCTTATTTTAGAAATTGATTAGTTAAATGAATCAATATTATTTCGTTTATTTGAGCACTTTCATTTTTTTTTTAATCATTTTATATATCAAATATAAAGTAATTGTTTATACATAACATATATTGATGGAACAAACATGAAAGGATTGTCAGTTTGTATCTAACATGTATAGTCGAACTTTCGGCAAATTAATCTGTTGCTCAAACTTTAGTCAAGTGTATATAGATCGAAGACTTTCTGTTTCTTTTCTTTGTCACCAATTCAGCGCATAATTAAAGTTACTCTATTTCTTGCTTTAGTCTAACGAAATTATGCGAAATTATATATATATATATATACGTTTGTATATACAATTCGATGTCCATTTGAGCAATAGAACGTATCGATAAAGTTCGAGTATGCATTTCAAATACTTGCTGTTTGAAGAGAAATCGAAAAGAAAAAAAAAATATTAAAAGGTATCGTGTGTTTTTAACTCTAAATTTTATTATCATCTTCAATAAAAATTGCGTTTACAAATCAGTGGAAGGAGAGTTCAATTTGACCATTTACAAAAGTAGAAAACAACTGGCATGGGTGTTTGCTTATACTTTATTTATCATTCATTTTATTATGTTTTTAAATCATCACGCTTTATTACGTGTGTATTGTTAGCTGTTAGATGTCGTAAATATCCGTGTGATGTTTGTATGATTTCATTATTTGTAGTAGTATTTTATCACATGATGATGCGCGGCTCGGGCACGGAAGCCGCGATGCTTTTGTGAGGCAGTACTTGACCACCGTTGATGTACACCTCATCTTTGACGATCACATCCTTCCCAAGAACCGTCGTCCCTTGCATCCTCACCCATTTGCCAACAGTACACTTCCAACCGACAATGCAGTTCTCCAGCCATGAATGCGATTGTATTGTTGCATCTTTGAGAATCGTGCAGCGCTTAACACAAACCCCTGAAATCAGTAAATCCGTGTGTTATTAAGATTCAGTCAACATTGTTTTTGATCAGGCTACCGTCTTGTAAAATAGCACCAGGGCCAATGGTCACATTGGGTCCAATCTGACAGTCGGCACCGATTCTTGCCGTGGGATCTACAAGAACGTTACCGACTACACCGGGTCCTTGGTAGAGCCTCTCTGGCTGCCGCTGACGCAGATCCTTTAGATACATGCACATCCCTGAAATACGAAACCAAATCCTTAATACACCATTAACCAACACATCTCGCGATTGAATGAAGTTGATTCTATTTGCAAATCGTAACCAATTAGACTGGGGAAGTTACTGTAGAAGGCACCTGGCTATCAGCGGTTAGAATATGGTTAGTAAAGTATGTGCAAAAAGACAAGTCAATAGTAAAGTAATCAGTCAAGTCATAGAAAACTTTTAGATTTTTTGTTTTGTTCAGACACTGTACAAAGTACTACGAAATCGAAACAGACCAATTCATTTTCAGTTCCGTCTTTAAACAGCAAATTAATCAGTATGTAATTAATGTATAAATGTAGCATCTTAAGCATATTGTATCTAAACAAAAAATATATAAATAAATTAATCACCGTTAACTTCTTTAGACTTACTGAACATGAACGGAATACTACACAAACACACACAAAAAACATGTATACACACTGAAAGTTGCTGGTCGATGTTTAACGAAGTCGATGTTAAACTTTGTTGGTTTCCTTAGAAAATATGCTCTCTTTATGAATGAACTATTTTTTTCTTCAAATATTCTGTAACGATTAGTGCGTGGGTTATGGCACGCAAAAGCTTCTTCTATTCTTTTCATATAGATATTCTGAAACAGATGTATTTTGTTCGTAAGAAATCATATTAATTATTTTTAATCTGTTTAATTTTAGGTGGTGCAAACGCTGGTTTTTATTGGAAACCGCCCACCCCGTGAACGAACAGAAGCCATAAATATCGTTGCTCGCAACAAATATTATTATTACAATATATCCTTTACTTATAATATATAAACGGAGATCCCGTGGTCCTTTGCTGTGGGAAGCGGCCACGACGATTACACAGTACACAGGAAGGCGCTAATTTTGATGCCGTGTTCCGGAAACACATCAAATTATATTGATTTATATTTGTATATATACAAACAAACCCATGTCCCTTTTAATCCATACTTTTAAAACATTCCACCGAACAAACTACGATTATTACTAAATTACTTACAATTAATATTTCAAAAATGCCCCACATTCCGTTACAATTTACAAAATAAATTATTGTATTGATCTTATATATCTGTGAAATACTCCCTCGTTAATAATCCAACGCTAAATGCTATACAATTAACACTCGCACTATTAATCGTGTTAATTAATTAAAACTTTAAACTAATAAATTAAACAAAAATAATCGATAATTGCATTTGCACTTTTTTAATATGTATTATTTTAGTAATCTAATTAACAAAATTTTTGAGATTTGCGGGTCGTCCAAGCACTCCATTTGTTGATAAGTTTTGAACCATTTTATATTTTAATTATGTTCATTGTAAATTTGAAGTTTGGTACAAGAACAAAATAGTAAATTCAAAATATTATTCTTAAAAAATCCCACATTATACTGAGAAACACTTCTATGAAGCAAATAAATTTAAGTCTTCTTTATTGAAAAAAGTAAGTACGTAAGTTGGGGAAAATATTTTTTTAGGAGTCGTTAATTAAAATTGTTTTGCATCAAAATGGGGAATCTAATATTTTATATCCGATCATAGATATGAAATGTAATCATTAATTTTGATAGTGATTTTTTTTATATAAAATACCAAATCCTATTAGATTTTTGATGCAATCTTTAAAACGATTTCGTAATTTCCTCTTCAAGAAAGAAGGATAATTAGCACGTTTTTTAGTTATGGTTAGTATTTGCGAGCAAATCTATTAATATTTTAGATTCAAGGAATATTCTGAAAATTGCAATACTGTTGGTTTATTTCTAAATATGTATTCAAAATAAAATAATGAATTATGTTGGTAAATGATGAAAGTGCTTCTTGGTTTGGTGCTGATAGAATATAGTTGTAACTGATCTCTCATACCTGTAAGAAAATCTTTGGGTTGACCAATGTCCATCCAGAAGCCTTGCAGCTCGAAGGCAAACAACTGTCCACTTTGTGCCATGCCTGGGAAGATTTCCTTTTCAATAGAGGTGGGCTTAAGTTCAATTCTATCAATCATGCTCGGGTTGAGTATATAAATGCCTGCATTTATCTTGTTTGAAATGAACTCCTGAGGTTTCTCTACAAAACTCTCGATTTCCCCATTCTCTTTGTACACTACCACACCATACTTGGAAGGCTCTTCAACCTTAGTAACAACAATGGTTCCCTCCTTACCATGGTTCTTGTGATACTGTTCCAGTTCTTTAAATGGGAAGTCACAGATGATGTCTGAGTTCAGCACAAAGAAGGGCTCTGTACTTTTGCCAAGTATTTTACGTGCTAAGGCTATGGGACCAGCTGTACCTAATGGTTCAGTTTCATGTGAGAAAACAATGCTTATGCCCAATCTGTCTGCCTCTACGGATAACTCCTTCTCCATGTCTTCAGCATGATAGGAAACTGCCAAGATGACTTCTGTGACTCCAGCATCCACCAAGGCTTCAATCTGATGCAACAATATGGGTTTATTGGCAAACTCCACCAGAGGCTTGGGACGGCTCAGTGTGAGGGGCCTCAGCCTGGTGCCATATCCTCCAACTAGGATCAGAGCTCTCATCCCTTTCTTATCAACCATTGCGATAATCACCAACTGTTTGCAAACTCAAGTTCCAGATCTAATCCTTTGCGATTTCGTTGTTGGCAAGTACACGTCACTTAAATATAATGCAGAACAAACACTTTTCCTACTTGCTGGAAGTGATAACAAGTTGTCAAAAGCCGTAGAGGTTATGATGATAAATACCGTTGTGTTCTAATAATCAATGCTAACTTCGTCAATAAACAATACCGCCGGAGCTGCAGACCGGGAACTGATGATTTCCAATGAGATTTTGTTTATATCCTTCAAATGTGAAAACAAACACTGCCTAAGGGGCGTTAACACAGACCCTTTAAATACCTGTCAAGCTGACGTTTGCAAGTGATTAACTGAAAACCTATGTAACCAATTGTACTCCAAACAATTGAAATACAGGTAGAATTATTCCTCATGACTAATCTGCGATAGATGATAAAAATTACTATTATTAATTTATCAACTTTGAACTGCAATCAGTTATCGCCAATCGATTATATGTTTATAACCATTAATGTTCTAGCCTCTTGATCCCAATAAGAATTAATAGGATTGATTGATCCAGAAGAGAGTAAATATGATCTGATAACGGGCTTCGCATCATTTCGCATTTGATCGTTACAGATGTTTTTCTTCCTTTTTCACGTTTGAATTTTATTTTCAGTCGAGTTCAGAACCAAATCGTTAAAGGAGGGTATGGAATGATATGGTAGGAGTCATGCGCTTTGAAGGCACGTTGACAACTCGCACCAACTCGCACTTTGCCCTCGCCCGTCTCTTTCGACCACAAGTCTGCCTTCAACGTTCGTGAAATCCAGTTAAATTAGATGTTAGCTTAGTGAGAGGAAAAGCGCACGAGAATCGTCCGGTTAGACAGGAAAGAACGCGAGAAGAACAGAAGAACATCCATCGAAAATGGCTGCGACTACTAGAGTGTGGACCAGACTAGGTAAAGCGAACTTATATAATATATTTCTTATGCGAATAATAGGTTTATTTTCTTGGCAAACGCGATTCCCTTATCCAATAGCCATTATACCAATCGTATTTCATAACGAGCGTAAAACTTTATGAGCCGTTTAATCGTCCTTTCCGACGCTGGAATAATGTCCCACTTATCAGCAGGCGAACCACTAGTATAAACAGTCTTTAATTAGATCGAGCGAAAGAAAACATTGTCATTGATAGCATATCAAAATTTTATTATGTAATTATCAAGAGCGGTTGAGCAAGTTTCATTAATTTTCCAGTTCAAAGTTCGTCGCTCATTATTTTTGTCTTTGATTTGCTTTGTAGGTTTGTCATTGGGACAGGGCATCAGGCTGAGCAGCAGCTACAATGCAACCAGGCCCAACTTGATGCTTACCTCTAACACCAAAGTCATTTGCCAGGGCTTCACTGGTAAACAGGGCACCTTCCACAGCAAGCAGGCCATTGAGTATGGAACTAACATGGTTGGAGGTGTTTCTCCAGGCAAAGGAGGCAAGACCCACCTCGACCTTCCAGTATTCAATAGTGTTAAGGAGGTTTGTTTCACTTTTAAACATCACAGCAAAGAGCTCTTAATGGGGCCAAACACTAGGTACATATCTAGCTATGGATGCAATGTAGGGCTTCTGTAGATTTGGCGCATTAAGATGTGATTGCTACTTTACTTATTATTACACTTATTCTGGAAATGAAAGTTGTAGTGCAATAGCCTTACAATTTCAATTTTCTGGATTTAAATCACTAAAAATATTTGTTACTTTCGAGTTTCATTTGAAATGATTCGTTTTTCCTTTAGGCACGCGACGCCACCGGCTGCGAAGCAACTGTTATTTACGTGCCACCACCTGGTGCAGCATCGGCTATCATCGAGGCGATCGACGCTGAAGTACCTCTCATTGTGTGCATCACTGAGGGAATTCCCCAGCAGGATATGGTTAAGGTCAAGCACAGGCTCATGAGGCAAAATAAATCTCGCCTATTGGGACCGAACTGTCCTGGCATCATCGCCCCCGAGCAATGCAAGATTGGCATCATGCCCGGCCATATTCACCAAAAGGGAATCGTCGGTGTCGTCTCCCGTTCTGGCACTTTGACTTACGAGGCCGTCCACCAAACGACCCAGGTCGGACTTGGCCAGACCCTTTGCGTGGGTATCGGCGGAGATCCCTTCAACGGAACCAACTTCATTGATTGCCTCGAGGTCTTCATCAATGACCCAGTGACCAAGGGAATCATACTCATCGGCGAGATCGGTGGTGATGCCGAGGAGAAGGCCGCCGAATATTTGATGAATCACAATACCGGCGCTAACGCTAAGCCAGTTGTATCATTCATTGCTGGACTTTCCGCCCCACCCGGCCGCAGGATGGGACACGCTGGTGCTATCATTTCAGGAGGCAAGGGAGGTGCCCAAGATAAAATCAACGCTTTAGAAAAGGTACGAAGCAAATGGTTTAGTGGATTAGTTTATGGATATACTAATCTCTTTTATTTCAGGCCGGAGCGATTGTGACAAAATCGCCAGCTCAGATGGGCAACGAGTTGCTGAAGGAGATGCGCCGTCTTAATTTAGCATAATTCCTAATTTGGAGAATACTTCGTCTGCTGGATGGGATAACATCTGGCTGTATTCATGAAATTAATTTAATGTCATCTAAACTATTTAAAGAAGAAAAAAATATATTAAGCGGTTGAAGGAGATGGGCATATTATTGTCGATGTTAATATCCACGCACCGTTGATGTGCTTATAGTCATACTGTCTGCTTATTAAATATGTGTTGAACACCGTTTGTTAGAATAAAGTGTTGAAATATCTACACATTCATTATACCCATTTTGAATTACATAGAACTTTTACTCGTTACTATCAATACCCCGATTATCATTCGAATAATTAACGTAACGCATTTCAAATGTTATTGAATTTTCAATTAGAGGTCACCGTGATTACACAATTCAATTGCATGGTATTGATTGCTAGAATAGGGTGATTTCATACAATAATTACAAATACGTAGCTCAAAGTAGATTTGATTAATTGGTTCTGACTGTACTGAATAAAACATTTTCCGCATTTACCAACAATATCAACTATTTTTAATTGTTAAAACCATATATCATTTATTAAAACGTCAGCAGACCAGAATTTAGGATTCGCGTTTAAACTATTGATTTTTCAAAAGGGCGTATTCAATTCCAAGTGTATTGATTTTTGGTTAAGGGCGTCTTCGCCACCTATGATGCGGATGATAAGGATATAGTCCTGACGGAAAGGCAATTCCTATAATTCGAAATTGGACAACGGTTTACGAATTACTAGAGGTCAGTGCGTTGCAGGATCAGTAATTATGCACTACTACATATTATTGATTAGTCTATGGAAGTTTAAAATTGAAATATTGAAACAATCACATCTTAACGTTTCAAATTTCTAATTTTCTTCG
The DNA here is from genome assembly GCA_963457615.1 of Nicrophorus investigator. Taxonomy (NCBI): domain Eukaryota; kingdom Metazoa; phylum Arthropoda; class Insecta; order Coleoptera; family Silphidae; genus Nicrophorus; species Nicrophorus investigator. Next base: position 13,078,567 of record OY735146.1, read on the forward strand.
GAAAATTACTTTCAACCAAACTTTAAAATAAATTGATGCATTTTCATATATCGTTATTTTTCTGTAAGAAGTTCAGAAAATACTTACAAATGATTATTATTTAAGTTTATATATGAGATATTTGAAACTACACAAAAATCAATAATTTTAATAAAAACTCGTGGATCATACACATTACAAAAATATGTTAAATTACATTTATAAAGTATGAAGGATTGCATACAAAGTAATACTAAATACTTAGAATGTATCAAATAATAAAACTGAAACAAATATAAATATTTTGAATTGTTGCAGTAGCAGATTTTCAATATTTTCAACGAGTATGGTATAGTGTTGGAAATAGAAGTTTAGTTACAAGGTAACAAGTAATTAAATACGCTTTGCATAATTAGTTGCATACAAATAGATATTTACACACTAGATTTTACTTGAAGTAAAGAATAATGTAACAGTTATAATATTAATATAATTAGTTCGCAACATTTATCCTGAAGTTTCGCATTATTCTAAAAGTAATTGTTTAGTGATGTGCTATCGTCCAAGTCTTTCTGGCACTTATATTTATAATTGAATGCAATTCGAGAAACTTATCGGGGAATTTTTCCCAACTTTATAAATGCATTAAGCCGTGTAACTTTAATAGCGTCGTAATGCTGCTTATTTAATGGTTGAATTTAATTCCAGTAAGAACCTACGCATCTTGGGAAATATGTTTTAATCTTTCAAGGTTTATGTAATAAAAGCCAATTATTTATCAATAATTAAAGTTATATGTTAATTCAAATTTATGTTTTATTATAATAATATAAAATATAATTTTGAAATATTTTTTTTCTAATCATTTTTTAATAATCTGTCTTAAAAACTACAGACAATTGGTTTATTCCATATTTGTAAATTACTAATAACTAGTTTTTAATTAATCATGCATACGTTAAAGGTAAACAAGTCGTATTAACTATACAAATAAAAATATTCCACGGAGCAATCTCGATGTATTTTTATTGGAGAGATCACAGCAACAACATAATCTAAATTTCAAATAAACTGCATTTTACAATTCAAACAAATTAATTAAACATTGTTTGTGGTTTCCTTTTTAATTAATTTTATTGTATTCTAAATAGTTATTTTTTACAATCATATTTTTTATTGTAAAATCCAAATAAATTTACATGAAGGATTGTAACCGTTTATGATCAAAAGCGTACCTTGAAGTAAGTTTGCAGAAATAAAATACTTTTTCAACAAATATGAATTCCTGGCGTTACCGACTGAACGAACTACTTTGGCTTCACCAAAAAATATCACTAATTTTGATATATAAATACGTTTTATTTACTAAATTTTTCATTATATTTTTGAATAATGTTTTACTTCACGTATATATTATATACATATGAAAAATTTAAAAAATCTTTTTGGAGACGAACCCACATTCCATTCATAATAGCTTTATTCGACTTTTCTCTAGTGAAGTGCAGGAGGATCACACAGAAAATGTAATTAATGGATTTTAATGAATTTCAAATATCATAACGCAATTTGTTGACACTATTACTTAATTTTGATTTAAGATTGTTAAAAATATTTGTAAGTGAATAAAATTAGTTTTTTGAAATAAAGTATGAAAATCCTAAATATATAAATCATATATATATATTTATACATATAAAAAAAGGAGAGATTGTCACCAAATGTCTTGGGGAGCACGTGTTGATGACATAATCGATGGACAGGGCGTGCGCGGCTTGGGGGTGCAGCGCCGGAATGTCGAGGGCGGCGGCGGTGGTGACTTAGGGGAGAACTGCATGATTCGTGTAATGCAAAACAGCGTGTTATCCATATGAGGAATATGACGGGCCGGAGGAGCAGCTCCATCGGATGTCGTTCCTTGATCGGCAGAAGGACATCCGCGTTCGTCACATCTGCACCTGATCCTTCGAAAGTAAGTCAGAATCACCCAGCCATCCCCACCAGACCACTCAGAAACCCATATTTCAAATGTAGTAACTTAACTTGAAGCGTGTAGCGGATTGATGATCCTTGCCGGTCGGATATGGTAGCAGTAGAGTATATTACAAGTAGATGCACCTGGCCCGGCGAAGATAATTAATGTAGGTTTCCATTCGCAATATTTTGGAAGAGGGAAGATCTAAATATTATTTAGCATGAGAGGCATCTCCTAAAATAGCGGGAAATAATTCTGTAATCCAATAGAAGTATCAGAAGATTTGACGGAGCTTAAAAATGCGGACGGAGGAGGTCGGAAGGGATTTAAAAATTCGAATTGTTTGCTTGAGAAGGTGCAAAGCTCGCTCGAGTTTTATGAATATTTCAGAGGACCGCTTTCATGGAGGTTGTACCTGTTACCAGCTGAAACAACATAAAAAAAGAGAAAGAAGAGAAATAGAGGTCCTGCATTAAACTGGGAACGATGTTTACCATTCCGACCCCTTCATTATAAAGGAGTTAATCTCCATCCATTGTCTTCGCCCTCGGACAATCTGTGCATAACCTTTCATCGATCGGTTACACCAAGAAGGGAAGAGAAAAAAAAAGAGAAGCGAACTGAAATCTGAACAGGTCTATTACAAAAGCGCGACACTTCGCAAGGGAGCTTCCGTATTCGTAGCACCGGAAGGAAATCCATCGTGCAAACACGTCTAATGGTAATTTAAACATCGCTCAATTGACTCAATTAGCCGCACTAATTTATTTATGCGAGGCTCTCGAACACGAAAGTCAAACAGACCGGAAGGGTTCATCTGGAAGGACTGCCTCACGTCCGGAAACAAAGGGCCTGAATAAATAAATATCTGCTTGAAAGATGGCCCGCGACATCCGGTTCAGCATTTCGCAAAAAAACACCAAGAAAAAGACTAGATGTAGGACAAAGCATCTGGTACATCTGAAAGTAACAATAAAAAGTAGTTAATAGTTGTTCGATACGAACAATGCGCAGCGTCATCAACGATTGTCGCTTTTGTTTCGTGAATAATGAAAACCTGGCCACAATCGAAATCATTTTGCATTCGAACCACTTCGGAGTGAATATCTTTTGCGCTTTGTTCTATTTTTCACAAAAATTGATTAATTTTGTATCGATATTGTCACGAAAAATAACCGAAATAATGAATTCACCCATTATTTCTATTTATGTGCAATTCTTTTCATTAAAATGTTAATACACAAATATTACAAGGAAATTGCAGATAAAATATATATTTCGAAAATAACAGAATTTTCAATTAATTTTAAATTAAATTATTAAAAAAAAATCCAAATGTAAAATTTATCAGTCAATTTTGAAAGCTAATGATCCTTGAATAATCCTTTATTTTCCCAACGTATTTCACCGGATGCTCCTAAGTATAAACATCCTTTTCATAAACTGCAATAGTGCTTTTTTAGTTGCGTATTAGAATCTCATTCACCTGATGGATTCCATTTACTTGATTCAATTCATAAATTCGATTGAAAATCATTATCTATAAAGTATAAATCCTGATTTAATATCATTGTAGCAACAATGTATCGATTTTCTCTCGTGATAACTTATCACGATTTGCAAAATATGTTATTTAAAAATAGAAAACGGTGAAAATGTTCATTAAAATGTTTCAATTTTGTACTGTAACATGGTTCAGTTAAAGTTGGAATTTTAATCAATGCCTATAAATTAATCCCATTATGGAAGGTCCTGTATCTAGGCAACATTGGAAATGGTCGCACGACATTCAATTAATGCCTTTGTAACGGGAAAACTAAAAGGGAATTGAAAACAAATCACGGAATTCGGCGTGGAAACTGTTCGAATGTCCACTGCAGTCGGAATACACAATGCCGATGGCAAATTGCAATTAGCAAATTTATTAAACTTTGATTCCACCTTCTGTCGGACTTTGTATTACGGTGCACTGCATTAGTTTCATATACCGAACTGACCATTGCTAGTTCTGTAGGAAACGAAGTCTACTGTGTGCAAATTCTGTTAAAGCTTATTGTGTTGCATTGATGTGAAATTACCGAATTGGAAGAATCGGTCGAGGTGGAATTATAAACGTCCGCTGCACTGGTATTATGCAAAATTACCTTTGAAATCACAAATACGTTATAAATCCGACGTAGTTTTATAGCAATCGATTTAATGATTCCGAACGAATTTGAACAAGCTGGCAATGTAATTAACTTAAAAACTGTTAAACTTATGATAGCATTTTTATAATAATTGCTTGCTATTAAAAAATTCAAATCTTTTTTTATTTTTAAAATATTTTATGCTTTACTCTTTCAATATTATTAAAACTGTAAATGCGGCCTGAAAGGTGTTAGTAGGAAACGCGTTATTTTTTTCCTATGATATTTATGAGCATTTTCCGGGATGGAAGAACGTGTGTGACATTGAAGAATTTTCAGTGGCCGGGAATTACAATTACAGTAAAACAAACTCGCGAAAAGATGAATAATAAATGGGGCCTCTGCAGCACCGGAATGGGATTCTCTATTTCTCTCTTTCCTTCTTCTGCTTCTTCACTAAGCATTTCTAAAAGCTCAACTACAACAACCCATGCACTTCTGTATTGTAGCATACATAATTAAAAGCCGGCAAGAGAACAGACTACATTCCGTTTTAAATATTACAATTCTACTAATTGTCTCTTTTTTTAGAGCATATTTTACATTTCTGGATTTCATATTTGAAAATAAAATTAAAAGGTAAAATTAATATATAAGTTTTTTCTTTACTAATTTGACTTGAAAATGTTAAAAAAAACGGAGACGTTCTCAGAAATACGTATATCCATGAACGAGATGAATGAAACGTAGTAAAAGTCGTAAAAGATGTGTAGTAACTTCCGTTTCTGCTCTAAACGATAATAAAAACAGCAACATTAAATCCATGTATGGCTGCATAACAAGGAATTACGCAAACATGAATGAGTCGAACGAAACGTAGTAAAAACACATAAAAAGATGTGTAGAAAAGTCCGTTTCGTGTATATATATAAGATTAAATTGAATGTATTTCAAATAACATCGAAAAGGAACAAATAATCGTATAAATTATTGTGTTATTTTTCTTATGCAAGTTACACCTAGTGTAATTGCTTTTTATTAAATTCTTAGCTTTCATCTATCTATATTTCATTTTCGCTTCGCGATACGATAGAGCGAAGGATGTCATTCCATCAATATCGATGTGAAATTCGTTTTCTATCATTTTCAAAGGATAACGAAATTCACCTCGGGCTTATATAAATTTTGCCAGCGAGAACTTGGGGGCACTTGCGACCTTGTGTCTATCCCCGCGAGGCTCATTTCCATTATCCTGTAATTAGTACACTACAAAGCCGTAACAGGAATACAATTTGCCAAAAGGAAAAGCGACAGGTTAAGAGATATAATAATCAGACTATTGTCCTGCGGGTTTTGCATTGTGTTGTAATCACGTAGGTACAATGTTACCGCTTTGTGTGGTTATATCATCAAACACTCAAGACCTAATCAAATAAAATTAACGGAATCATGATTTAGTTGCTTCCATTAGCATCGTCACTCGATTAACCGAGTTCTGTGATGTGCTGATACACTTTACACGTTGAAACTAAACCGATTATGCAATAAACCTGGTTTTATTACCAGATCTCAATTTAATAATGCATTTGTGCGCTTAAATCCAAACTGCGTATATGCAATTCCAGTTCTTGGAAAATAGTATTAGGAATTTATTGGTAATCAATATATTTGCGGGAATTTAATTACTTATCGAGTATACTAAAGTTTAATTATTGCAGCTCGAGTGCAAGCACTTTCAATGTTAAACCTCTTACATAACAATGGCTTGGTGCGCGTCTGAAAAGCTTTAATCCCATGGACTTACCACTTAGATGGCAGATTAAATTTAATTAATATATTCTACAACTAACTACTCAGGGCCGGATCGCCAAACCATCTACAATGCGATTACCGAAACTCACTTAATTCCACTCAACATTGACAACTTTTATAGAATTCGTATCTATCCGCAATGATTTCTCCATAAGTTTATTATTTAATTTTCTTCTTAAAACAAATGTTTACCTTCAACTGCACTTCATTTTTTATCGCATATAATAAAAAATACCAATTTCAATTTAATGATATTTCTTTATGATCTATTTCAGTTTATTCCGATCAATTAAAATGGAAACTGAAGATACAGTTTATTATTTTCATTCACTTTGTTCTAATGATTTTCTATATTATTTAATGACTATTTGAAGTAATTGAAATTCATTTAATACATGTGAAGGAGTTAGGGAAGTTCTTGCATATTAATGAGGTATGAGGAAATATTATTTAATAATAATAATAATAATAAAACAAATGAAGCAACCTATAATCCATGAATTTAAAATTAGGATTGGGTTAGGATTGCTCCAAATTAGGGTTTTCTTGTTAGTGTCTTGATCTTTCCGTATTTCCTTTTCTCCATTTGTATATGGCAAAATTTGTGTATGTCCTTCACCGTTTTATAATCGCACCGAAAGCGTGGGTATGTTTAATTATGCTGTTGCCTGCAGTTCGTCTCGACGGTGACGTTGAGGGCTGTACTACAGTACTTCAGCACTTCAGAGTTTCAGCGCACGGCATCCTCCTTCCGACGGTGATGCGGCCACATTTAGAAGCGCCCTGCATCTTTGATGAGTGTGCACGGCACGCTGTTGGGAATTATTCACATGATACGTTATGCCAGACACTTTATAAATTATTCGAAAATACACTCGGTTAGATGGCGGAGGTGCTAAGCCTGCCCCTAGACCAAAGTGAATATCTGATCGCGGCTGCAACAAACTATCCCTACGAGTGACTACGAGTCCAATTATGATCCGGATACCGTACAAAGTAAATATCTATAATATCTGGCAATTAAGTTTCAATTATGTTCCTGCCTTTGCATTATCCGGATTCCGCTGGACACATCCGTCCCGTTCCTCCGCAGAACTGATTTCATTTCGAAAGGATTAATTATCTTCGGTCCAACTTTAAGCCATGCCATTTGCCACTCTGACATACCCATCTCACTTGTTATCCCACCATAAATGTTTATTACACCACGTCCGAGCTCGTAAAATTCGAAACACAGTTACGTTATATTTGCTCTCAGCATTACTTCTGCTTGCGGTATTAGAAGAACCTTCGCTCGGACCTATCCCTTCGATTTATACTTAGGCTTAATCCTGTCATCTATTAACTGCTACTTATTTGCGCTTGTTGAAAACACAAACAACCAAAAAAGTTTCTTAACCATTAAATTCTTAGATCTTAATACAAAGCTGCATCAGACGTACCAATTATCAACAGAATTAATGAAAATCAAAACTAGTTGGTATGCATATAAAACAAATAATTTGCAAATGCATTAAAGCAACAACACTAATTAATAGTTTAGGTAAAATTGTATTAATTGAAAATAATAAATATTTTGATTCAATCATGAATGTATTTTATGGTTGATCCAAAGCAGGTTTGTCCGAATATAAATAGAAACGAGAATATTCATGTGCTATTTTATTTAAAATAAAATATATTATAAAAGATTTGCTGTAAAGACTCTCAATAATTTATTTTCTCAATTTTCAATCTAATACAGCTTCGCCTTTTTATTAATGTATACATAAAATATCTTCTTGAAAGCCAAAAGTGATTTTAAGATCAGATTATTACATTTTTCAGGTACAATTATTGACGTCAAATTAGAAGCATTTTTTCAATATGTAATAAAATTTGTTGGAAAAGCAAAAGTTTATAATAATTCTCTACGCTGGTGCCTACGTTTCCCGAATCGACATGCAATTTCCGAAGCGTAGGAAGGCATTTAATGCTCCTACCCCTCGCAGCGCACTCCGCGTTTTATCGATTACCCTTGCCCAAACAAAACTCTCCAGTTAGATTTAAATATTGTGAATTTCGAAAGCCGCTTTAGCAGCTATCCGCGCGCAAACCGGAAGTGATTTTGCCTTCAAAATGCCTCACGCAAAAAAGGCATATGCTATGATTTTTGATACGCATGATAAAATATTTATATTTTAGATCATAAAATTAATGCTGAAAATCTCATATAATTCAACAAAAATCGTAAAATGCAAACTGCCACGTTTACATCATGAATATGATAAAAAAATAATCGTTTTATAGAATCGTAAATTATAAAATTAATTAACAAAAATCTGGACGGCACATTAAAATATACATGAAAATAAAGACATTAAATATAAAATATAGAAAAATAATGAATTTACTATATTATTCCATCGGATAGAAAATTAAAAAAAATATATATGTATATATATATATAACATAAGGGAAAGTCAACTGCAAAAGCAAAATCATTTCAATTGTAAATTGCTAGAGCCCGTAATTGAAAATATTTCACTTCGGATTACGTAATAATGAAATTTCGCCGCGAGCGTGCGATGGATTTTTCATCTTCCGGCTAGTGGCAGTTCCAATTTGATTACGGCGTTGTTTCTGTTACGTATTTTGTTTGTTCTGCTCGTCTTCCTCTTGGTCTATTTTCATTCTCCCCAATGGCACAGAATTAGTGTCGGGCTTAATTAAATATTGATAGATGCAAATGAATATTAATCAATATTTTAATTTAATTAGCGAGAATTTAATTGAACCAATACGCCAATCATCAAAATATCCGCGGAGAGAGAAAAATTGAATAAATAAATAACGATTGTAAACATGCTGCAAATGTAATTAAATGCAGGAACGAAATTAATATGCGATTGGGTGATTCTATTATTTTCTCTCTTCTCTTTCGACCTTTATCAATTTAATTATTTTCCAATGAAACGCGTCATTTACAGTGAGCTTCCATTCGATGATATCCGTTTAATAATTTGCATGTAATTTCTATTTGATCAGATTTACAATTTGCAATGGAAACTGTTAAATCATTCACGCTATAATTGTTTAAAAGCTAAAGAACTATCGGCCAACATCTTTCAGCTACAATTTTATTTTGTTTTTTTTTTCTCACTTTATTTGTTATATTGTTCCTTGCATTTAATGTATACGAACAGTATACAAAATCCCTGCGAGTGGTTGGGGTTTTAACAAAAAAAAATATTGGTAATATTCCGATTCATTCCATTTCCGGGTTTCATTCAATCTCAAGTGAATCGGAACATACATTTCTATTGATATATTATGGAAAAAGTGTTGGAAAAAATAATATATATATAATTAAATGCTTAGAAAAACAGCATGCAAAATTTTACTAATATAATTTCCCACTGCTTAAATATATTAAACGTACCTGCATACGTTCCTAATAGTATTAAATTCTGCGACGGCAGAATCTCCAGAAAGCACTCGCATTTCTAAAAGGTTGCATAAAGGAAACCGAATACTTTTAATTAATTAACTTCTCGTATGTGGATCCATAAGATCACTCTATCTTAGTGAGTGAAACTGCGTACAATACCGTAATTTCATCAAGCACTTTGCTCTGTACCTATTTTTACTCTCATCTTTGTATACCTAATTACAAATTAACTCAAAATACAACATAAAATGTAATTAAATTAATAATCATTAAATCTGTTTAACCTTAAATAAAAATAATGTGAATAAGAAGATTTCTTAAATGACAATAAATAAGACAGTGCTTTCAACAAATAATCGTTCCATTGTTGCGCAACAAGGGATGGCGAATGATGCAATCTCATTGTACCGCTGTGCTCTATAGAAAATATGATTAATACAGAATGGGCATGCATAGAACGAACGAAATGCACAAAAGGTAGTGTGAATTAATTTTTGGAACTGACCCTGGATTTTGTTTCCCTTGAAATTTTCGCGCGGAGAATGATAGTAACTCAATTTAGATAATTTAGTATGAGAGAAATACATAGTTAAATCTTTCAAATTTTACCTATTTATTTCCGTATATTTCATGTGCAGACGATATTTGGTTAGTAGGAGAGAGTGGAGAGACAACCCTTGACATTTCAATCTCTTAAGATGTCAACTTTGCTCTATGCACTCTAGATATGTTCCGCTCTGAATGACTGCGGATCTCTAAATTATGTGAAATGGACTTCAAGCAGATCAAAAGGACAGCGAAACAGGAAAATGGCTGTTTAAATATTGCAGAAAGCATTATCCGCGATTGCGGGAATTCGCGAAGAAGCTATTGTTTAGTTTCGGTCCTCTCAATTTCCCGGGGAAATTAGATTTTCGATAAACGACTGAGCCGTTCCATGTGGATACTTTCCAATGTTGAGTTATTCTTTCTTTTATTTATTTTTGTTTGTTTGTTTTGTTCAAATGGAAAATATAATCAAACTTTCAATAATTATTATAAAGTTGCATAAAGTGCAGTCAAAAATGTATGCTCTTGTTACTTCGCGCAAACAAAATATATTGTAATTTTAATAATAAATATTTTTTTATGAATATTTCTTATGATATGTTCTGTATATTGTTTGTTTTTTGCTGAGTTGACGCACTTTTGTAAGTGTGTCAAAGCCTTGCAATGCCAATAACGTGTTGTACCTATCCTCCGGTCCGTTATTGTCAGTCGCATTATCTTCGCTCGAATTATTCGCAATAAAAACTCATTCGTACAAGAGAAATTCGTTTCCATTTGTTGCTTCACTTTAAACAAATTTTTAATTCACAATGACAATACTTGAAAGAGAATTAAATGCTTGAAATATTGTAGTTTTTTAAATTATTTCGTATTTGTTTTTAACAACAAAATATTATACGGTAGCAATTTGTATCACTTTATATTTTCATTAAATCAACTAACTATGAAATTGATTATATTTTCTCCATTAAATTTGTGAAAATCACTTTTGAAACTGTTGAAAAATTACGAAAATAAAATAAATTTTTTGTCATGATAACGAAACTACTTATGCTTCTCAACTCGTCCAGCACTTGACACATTTTATGCGCCTCTTAACAAGATAGCAAGGTAGAGGCAAAAAGTATGTGCAGGAGTAGTTTAATGAAAATGGACTAATTAAGTTTAGTAAAACTTTTTTTCAGAGTCTTTCCATTTTTGTTTATATCTCGAAAAGTATAAATTCATTGCTGACCAACCAAACGACAATGAAAGACAAATGTTCAATCTTTGAAACGCGTATGTTGATATATTTATACCATTTAACATAACTTTTCATCATTTTGCGTAAACCATCAACAGATTCTTTATGGTGACTGTGTAGTGGCATTTTATTAGAAAACTTCAAAATGCAAGATACTAGGTGGCAGCAAAATATAATTTACCATTCAAAAATGAAAATACACTTAAATATAAACATTTTCTATTACTACTCCAATTTATATGCAACAACGTTATTTTATCGGTAACCAATTCATTTAATAATTATTGCTTATGGTCTCCTATATATATATGCAAATGACTATTGGACGTAGTATGTATTTTATTATTTAACTTTTCCCTTTTGCATATAACGTCGCTTTTGTTTAAATATGTATCAATTCATAAACATAAAGTTACGAATAGACAATGTTTTAGTACACGTGGAGTTTTTAAAATGTACTTGTAATAAAATAAAAAAGGGGAAATAGTTACATTATTTAAATAGACAAACACGTATTTCTTAAAGATTTTGTTTAGTTAAAAAAGTAACAATAAATACAAATTTTATAAACAGAAAACTAAAACTTTTGATCCATTATCTATTTATTAGCCTGTGATTGGATCACAGCAATAGCCTCATCAACTTTTAATTTTAATAAAACCCTGTCTACTAGCATGTGGAGCAATTCTGAGTTATCTAAAATCATGCTAGTTATCCTAGCAGCAAGATCTGGGTACATATAATGAACAAGTGGAAACAAACGCTCTCCTAGCATTTGCTTCTGGTCAAGGGGCAAGGCTTCTGCCAGCATGGAGGTGGTCAACGGTTTCTGCCCTTGAATATGCACTGCCTATTGCTGAACAGGAGCTGCACCTTGCCTATTAGGACTCTGTGATTTTGGTACGTTTTGTCCTGTAAGTGGCCGAACTTTTATATTAGTTTGATGTTGGTTAGTTATAGGTCTTGCAATACTCATATTACCACGAATAGTTCCAGATTGATCTTTCGGACTAGTCGCTCTGAACGTACCTTGCATTCCAGCAGAGGTGTTGGCTACTCCTTGTGCTGGACGCGCGGAATTCTGAGGCCAGCTTGTACTGGAACGCATCGGCGGTATTTGAGTGGTCGTCGCGCCTAAATATCTCTGGGGCTGAACCGTCAACGTGGACATGTAAGATCCCGATTGTTGCATTTTAGCCGAACGTTGCATGTATTGCGATGTCAAAAGGGCTTTGCGATGCTCTTTACGCTGAGCCAAAGCAACGTACAGCGGCTTTGAACCCACGATGCGACCATTCAATTCGGTTACAGCCCTGGTCGCCTCTTCTGGCGAAGAGAAGCAAACAAAACCGAAACCCTTGCTGCGGCCTTGATCCATCATAAGCTGAAACCAACAAAAAAAAAGTAATAAAAAATATTCTTTGAAACAAATAAAGCGAGCATACCTTGACGGAAGTTATTGTACCGAATGTGGAAAATATTTTCCTCAATCTCTCATTATTAAAGGATTTATCCAAATTTTTGACGTACAAGTTAACGCCCTGGTAGCGATTCATACGCTCAATCTTGAGCTGTTCAAATCTACGCTTAAGTTCGGGCTGGCGTTCAGCCCTCTTCTGAGCACGTCCAACGTACATCGGTTTTCCTTTAATAATTTCCTTGCCATTTAACTCATTGATGGCGGCCTCGGCAGCACCGGATTCTTCAAAAGCAACAAATCCAAATCCCTTTGATTTGCCATCTTCTTTATTCATGATCTTATAGCTTGTAATATGGCCAAACTTTTCAAACATCTTTTTTAATTGCTCATCACTTAAATGTTCACCAAAGTTTTTAATATAAACATTGGTAAACAATTTAGCTTTCTCTCCCAATTCCTTTTCGCGTTCTTCACGTGGAATAAATCTACCAACGTATACCTTCCTTGCATTAAGCAACATGCCATTTGCCATCTTAATTGACTTGTTAGCTGCTTCTTCAGTTTCAAAATGCACAAAGCCATATCCCTTGCTGTTGCCGGTCTCATCTTGAGCAACCTTGCAACTTAGAATATTGCCAAACGCAGAGAATGTGTCATACATGGCCTTAATAGTAATTGATCCATTCAAGTTTTTAATAAAAACATTTCCCACACCAGAATTTCGCAGAGACGGATCACGCTGGGACCACATGATGCGTATTGGACGATTTTGCATCATATCAAAATTTAGCATGTCCAACGCTCGTTCAGCTGCACATAAATAATTAATAATGTAAACATGTAATAAGTTAATTAAACATGTTGTTTGGTACTTGGCTACGTCATAGAAATTTCAAGTACAGTTGAATCAAAAGTTTTCATTTTTTTGGTGTTGGCCCAGTTCTTCATATGGAAATATGCCGTTTGGGAGGTCAATGATTAAACCACAATATGCATTGATTCTTACCATCTACTCGCTGCTGGAAATTCACGTAGGCATAGCCCAAAGATCTTCTGGTGATGAAATCTCTGCACACTCGGATCGAGAGAACAGGACCAGCGCCCGAAAATTTCTCGAAGAGGTCAGCCTCAGTTATATCCGAGTGCAAATCTCCGACGTACAGAGACGCCAAGGGATTAGGGTCTTGACTCATATTCGTGACACTTTTTTATAATAATTATATATCACTTATTTTGAGCGAGTCGCGAAACCTGGTATAGAACAGAAGCACACATGCGCACCACCAAACAGCGAAAAGGAACGATGGCCAAAAATGCTACGCTTATATACCCAGCGGAAGTGACAACGCTGTATCAATATTCCCGCTCATGTAATTCGTTAAATTTGAAAAAAAAACGGTTATACATTTTTCATCTCTTATATCTCGAAAACTATGTGCGATTAATTAACTGTTGGCAAATCTCATTAAAGACAAATATTCACTCTTTAAACCTCATGTACTGGTATAGTTATACTATTTTTACATTTTTGGTTATATATTATGTTTGGTAGTCTAATTCCATAAGCAATTCTATAATCATTAGAAATCTTTGCCAATTGCGGTGTTCTGGTGTGGGCCACGTCCATGAAGATGGAGTTTTTTTTTGTAGCTCCGCACGCATTTGCGCTCTGGCGAATTAGGTATGTTGAAGTATAACTATGTATAGGAAGATAATGAAATAATGATCTGGAAAAGCCACTCACTTATTTAAAAACAATCTACCACCAATTGAAACGCAATGCGAGGATGGAAAATCGATAAAGCTGCACACCAATCACTATAGTTAATGCATCGTTATTGCATAATTCACTTGGTTGTTCGATGCAAGCGTAACCCAACGTGGAAAGAGGTTAATGAAGATAGTAAAACCAATGGGAATTTAATTACGAAGCAGACGCATGGCTTGAAATATCGGGTCCTTCTTTAAGTGTCTCCATCGTAATAACAAAATACGTTGTCTAGAATTCTAATTAAAATATCTTTACTTGAATAATTAATTGATAACCGCGGGGAGATCGAAAAATTCGAAAGCAAGGGCAACTCACACTCATGGGGCCTTCCGCATTGCGGACCCTTGCTATGCAGTAGTTACGCCACTGTTAGAATACAATTTTTGTCCTCATATCCCTGATATATTCTACTATTTTTATAAATCTAATGTGTCACCATAATGTTCAATATTTTCTCCATTTTTTTTTTATAATATTCTACCCGAAATCGAATAGTCTGTTTTTTATCAAAATTATTTGATTATAAAAAAATGTGACTGCTTATAAAATTATAGAATTATTTTCCTACAGTACAAAGAATTTGTTTATCCTAATATAATATGTACACTAAAACAATAGTGTTACATAATCGCTGCAGCGGTCGTTCCCATCAAAATGTGTTGCATTGAACCAGCGGACCAGGAAACGTTTGCCTGAAGCAAATTTACATTATTAATGCTTGCGATGTTTATGTTTCGACATCATAAACGCACATACGCATAATACGGACGGTAAATAAAGTTGCGTTTTTTTGTATGGGAAAAATGAACACGTATAGATATTTAAAAAGTTTTCCGGGCATAAATTTTCGCTCCGCCTTTAGCTTTTGCAGTAAATCATATTGCTCATCCTGAAAAAAATGTATATGAATCCAAATAAAAATAATGTATACGCGATAAATCAGGTGGAAAAAATGAAACTTAAGCTGGTACAGATACTTATGTATATGCTCAAAACTTCGCTCGTCATGTAATTCATTGATTTAATGCATTTCTAAATGAAGGCACACTGTGGGTATAATAAATGTATTTTTGTTGTCATCGCAGTAACTGACAGTATTTAACTAACGAGCTTGTTTTTCATTGTTTCCATTTTTTGTTAAAAATAGAATATTACAATGAAGTCGTATTAGGAAATACGTAAGATTTTTGCAGTCTTGCAAGTAATGTGGCTGAACCTGAAAATTTGTTTTTGATGAATTGTTATGGAGCGAATTGCAGAGAACTGTAAGATGAACAAGAAGATGAACAAATTTTGTTGAGAATAATAAATTAATGAAGCCGTGTATTATTTTCGCTTTTACCGTCCTTTTCCCAATTAAAACTGCCATCCCTTTCGCCATTCGTTACGCAATTCCGGTTTCCTCTATTTTTTGTTGTTTCTCTCTCTCTCGTTTCCATTTTGTAGGGTCCGGCAGGGAATTCTAGTGATTCGGTTCAATTCAGTTATGTTGGATGATTTTAATTGCAGCCACCCTCCGCCCTCTGTCACCTGCGACCTAGCCTCCCCCCCGCG
Source organism: Nicrophorus investigator (assembly GCA_963457615.1). Lineage (NCBI taxonomy): Eukaryota > Metazoa > Arthropoda > Insecta > Coleoptera > Silphidae > Nicrophorus > Nicrophorus investigator. The sequence continues at coordinate 13,094,429 of OY735146.1, forward strand.
TCATCAATCCATCCGGCCATTGCATCATTGCGCCCAGTGCGCCCCGAATGCAATCATTATTCCACCGATGGGCGATTCTATCGACGGCCAGCTTTGTTTCTCGGTACCTCGATGGTCAAACGTCGCAAATACCGAAATTTAGCATAAAACAAATTAAAATATTGATTGGCATATGCCGAAATGCACGTGCCGCAAATTCGACGAAAATATTGGGAACAATCATGTATTTTGAACTTTCAATTAATTTGCATACTGCTACGGTTTTAACTGAATTAACTCAATAATTGATAAGAATCATGCGAAATGATGCTAACAATTATTGTAATAAATATTTTTAGCGATTAAATTTTGGGTGGAAAATGAATTAAGTTTAGATAAAAATGGATTGTGACGCCGCTGCGGTCGGAATCCTATTAAAATAAAAGTCAGTTGAGGCGAAATGTCATAAATAGCAAAGTGTTTCTGACATCCTTCTGGGACTCTTAGGGCGTCCGCGGAAGCGATCCACTTTGAAATATTAAATGGAACTACTGACTTAGACAAAATGACTTAAAAGTATATTATAATATTCATATTTCCATTACTGCAATGGACATCAAAATGAAATGTATTTTGTATTATTATTATTTTTCAGCAGCAGAATATAAGCTTCTTGTTGCACGTATTAATGTTTATTACTATGCACAATGGGAACGTTGCGTAATATTGGTAGGAAACCTATGTTTATTTTTCAATTTTCAACGCTCCATTTCTAAGGGACAAATTGATTCCAGTTAAAATTTTCTGGGCGGTATGCCGAATACGATTGGCCGGTAGCAGCAAACTATGCATGTCTTCAGTAAAACTTGCATACGACAAAGTTCTCTCTATTTCTCTCGGGGTTCGATGTGTACAATATGATGTCGCAGCTCGTAATTTGATCGCCGCCAATGGAAGCACATCCTTCCACATCATCAATTCATCACCAAATATGATATACAATAAGCACGTATCTATTCCAACGATGTCATTATTCCCGTTGTGCATCCCTGTTGCGGGGGAGTTTCTACCTCAATTATTGCACTTTTAATTACGACCGAGGTTATTATTAACAACGCTATTTCACATGAGTTCTGCGTAGATTTATTATTATTATTTATTTTTCGTGGGCGGCAGACATGATTTCATGATATAATTATTTCCGAAAACAAACGCTCCTGGATGTTTTGTTCATGCAAGCGCTCGTTACACTTTTTAATTATATCACAGAATCGCGCGGAGCGCCCAGTTTCACTCCAATTAAATGCGAAACAGTTGATGTTACCTTTAGTTGCCGATGCTAGGTTCGCAACTTTTTTTTATTCTCTACTGTCAAAAAGACGAGCGCTTCCAATTAATTTGTATATAAAGGTGAATCCTGGATATATTTTCTTCGAATAATACTGGGAAAACATTTGGATATGAAATATGAGAGTTAAATTTCTTTAAAATTCTTTTGTAATATTTGATGTCCGATATAGACATGCTATTTTTGATAATGTACACTTATTTTTTTATATAAACGTACCTTTTACAATAATGTTTGCGGCCCTTATATAATGCGTATATGATATTTTGCACGCAAGACAATTTAAAATAGTTGCAAATAGTTATAGTATTTAGTAAGGTAAGGTAAGGTTTCGTAAATATTTGGATATATGTGATTTTAATTATATTAATAATTATTATAAAGTTATAATTACTTTAATAATTTAGAATATAATAGTTATACCAATTTCTATTGTAATATACAGCAAATAAGCTCGATTAGTGTGCACGTTTTGTACCTTTGCTCCGGCGTTTGAGTCGTGCAACATCAAAAAGGTCTTCATTATTCGTTCATAAATTAACCGCAAGCTAATTTCAGCAGGGAAGAAGCTGTACATATACTGCGTGTGCGGTACATTGCAGACTGAATTATCTCCTGCATAATTAATATTTGTGAGCATCCGGTTCTCCTCATTCCGAGCAATTAATTTTCGCATTCGAATCTGGCAAATTTATAAGCTATGCGACATGCATGCCTCTGCGTTATTTATATGGAATTTATATGAGTTTATCTTATATAATAAATATCTTCAAAATTGATTTATTGCAGTTAATGATATTATCATATTAATTTATTGAATTGATTTTAGTACGTTAATTAAACTTTATTTTAAGAAAAAGTTAAATAGCAGGTAACTAAGAATCGAATAGAAGGCTATGTCTTTAAAGGCAAATAGAACTTACTTTCTGGATATAGCATTTCTTGTTAATGGAGCTGATGATGGGTATCAGATTTCGAGCGTTCTGGCGCGGAGTTACACTGAACTCCAAGTATTATTTAGTAACAGGATATTTGCTTCCATTCAGTATTTGTTTATAAATTCACTTAATTAAAATAAATTAAGTTTACTCTTTCGTTCCTTGCAGCATCCTTGAATCGGAGAAATGTCCTGATTGCAAAATCAGATTTAATAAAAGAGCTGATGTTGTGAGGAAATCACATCGACGTTCGCATGCTATGTGTATAATACCTGCACGCCCCTTCCTCGGCAAGGATTTTCTGCACAAAGGAACGAATCTGGGTCCGTTCATTTATTCAGATTCAAAAATGAATGCTGCATCATACCCATATATTATTCATTTTGGAAAGAAAATACCATTCTCGGATTCGAGGCGTGATCTATTTCAGAACGAAATATTTCAAATAATCTATACATTTCTATAGATCTCAGGTAGCATCAAGTGTCATTCGATTTTTTTTTGAGAGTAGCATACTAAAATATTAATTAATTATAAAATTTTCATAATTTTATATTTTAAACTTAAAACTAGGTCGAATTTTTGAAGGCGTCATTAGCAACATGACAGATCTATTTCTACGACCCTTTCAATGTTTATCAAATTTTTAGTGGTAAGCATTCATAAAAATGTAAAGTGCATTTATCACTTACAGGAAACAAGCTTTATTTTCTTATGAAATATTTCATATCTTTTCGTTTGTCATTTCCGTTTTCAGTATTTTTTTCAGTATCAATGCAAATCGATTGACATGAAATTCAGAAAAAAAACGCCTACAATACCACTGCAGTTTTTTCCCATCGCATTTCCGGCGAAAGAGTGACTTCCCGTTCGCTGAAAAAGCGAAGACGTTAACGAAACCCGCAGCTTTTGGAAGCACTACTAGCCATTAAAATTCAAATCTCGCGGGGTTTACCAGCGCGGCGATAATCGTGCGACCAAATCTTCAATTTATGTCCAATTTAAATGCACGGGGTTAGGGGACTACCTCTGACCCTGCAGTTAAACAATCGATTTGATATCTTAACTTAAATATTATACATTAACTACAAATTATACCAAGCAATAAATGAATAGCAAGAAATATGAGCAAATCGATAATCAAATTGGCAATACGATTTCAACGATACAATACAATTCAAATTTTTAATTTAGTTTTTATTAAGAGTTTGCTTTGCAGGAAGTACTTAGCTGAAAATTATTTTGTAGCTGATGGAAGCATTAGAAGTAAACAAGCGATCGTTTAAATTTATCCTTTCCGAATAATAATAATAAGCTTCCTTTTTTGTAAAACTGTAAAAAAATATATTACTTTACATGTGAGGTTATTCATTTTAATCTATTGTAGAAACTGTTCTTTTTGGTTTAAAATTCTAGAGTGTTTTGGAGAAACACATGAAAATTACATAACTTTCAATTAAATTCACTGGGCATCGATCTTGCTTATTAAAAATGTATTTGAGAAAATGTTTTAAGATTGAAGTAAATGAAATACGGAAGTAAAGCCTTTTATATCCATTCATTAATTTTACATGAAAAGTGAAAATTCCCTTTTATTCTTTATTTGCTTTTTCGAAAGATTTTTTATAATTTTATTAATTAAAATTTATAAAATCAATGAATTAAAATTTGTTTAAGTGAACAAAAATATCATAAAATATTTATTTTGAATAAATTGACAATATTAATTATTGTAAATTTATTAAATAATTATTTTTAATTCTAGAGCGTATTGTCTTGTTTGGTATTGATATTTTTGATGTATTTGTTGAAGTTGCAAACAAACAAACAGGTTTGTTAGTTTTGACAAAGCTGTAATATCCTACATTTTTTATACGCGGTTATTGGAAAGTGTATATTTGTTTACGCAATGAATTAATGGATGGAAATATTCCGTTGTGTTATGTGGTGACGGTTAACTATCAATCACACATTCGGATCGCTCGGGGAGAGGTAAATTCGGTCAGGACATCAGCTATCCGGAAACTTTCCATTTTGGCGACGGAAACGGAACATCGGATTATCCGTATATTAGTGCAGCGCGGAAACCATCAAACGGGATCCCAATTCGAAATTCCACGACCACCACATCATTGTGACCATTATTTCATCATTAAGCGCCTGGACCGATCATCCGGATGGTCCTGTTTTTCAAGCATGAACTACTCATTAAACTGCCATAGACAGTCCTCATTTATTTCCGAATATCTTGCAAATGCCACGACATTGACGACCGTGTAATAGGTTCGCGCATTACCTGCCATCCGCGTCAATACCTGTTTTCAAGCACATTCAATTGGTTCAATTTTATTTTATATCACGTAGACCGCATCCAATTCTTTGAATTTATGCAATTTTAATTGGTACCGTGTGGACGGATGCACATATCACTGCTACGAAATTCATAGAATTTAAAAAGAGGAGCAGCACATATTTCCTTCCGCGTATCGATAAACGATAATGATGCGCCGAATATAGTACGTCAGGTAAACACCTTGATCATTAACCCATTTGTTCCACATTTCTAATGTAACACACATTGATATACATCAAAGATTTCCATCGATCGATATTTGATTACATATATAACTTTACATAATTAACTTATTTTTAGCTAATCGTATAGTTAATCCAATCATTTTGTACCTTAATAAATTTAATTTTTAAATAAATACAAATTATTTGTTATTTGAGATTTAAATGACAGTTAGTATAAAATGATTGTATATCTCATATTAGCTATAGTGTAGATGCAACATTATAATTATATACTCATGTGCATAATTGAGAACTCAATGTGTAAGATAGTGAAATAATATACTTGTATTTTATGTACAAGATTTGTAATAAATAATACAGTAATTGTTCAACGTATCCTTTATGTAATTAAATAATAGATTATACAAGGGACCTATCTAATTAGAAGTCTTTGTTGCTCCAAAGTATGAAACGCTTTGAACGGACAACAATCTAAATAAATTTGAATACAGACAGCATTAATTCACTTAAGTGCATTTAAAATCCAGTTACTGCAGAATAGTAAAATATTATTATAAGAAATTTATACAATTTAAATTTGTATGAAATTTTTCGGATACAAACGTATACAAACGGAGAAAACAAAGGTAGATCGAAAAGTTTAATAATATATGAGAAAAATTAATAATTTTCAATCGAAATTTATAGTACAAAGAGAAAAATGAAAAGCAACAGTCAATATGAATCCATTCATATTCTCTATGGATTAGTTTCAAAGAAAATAATATAAAAATTTAAAATATTTTTTTTCTCAAAGTGAAGTAAATATTATTTATTTATTTTATTATATAATTTATATCAGATTTGATTCACTTTTCCACTGTAAGTTTTATTTGAAATGAACTTGATTCACTGCGTTTATGTTCATGTGCGGTCAAATGGACAAGCTGAACATGATAAATTGCTTCAGGGTAAACTTTCCCCAAGTAAGTATAGGGGAAAATAAAAGCGTTAAAAAAGGGGGAACCTTCGCTGTATGAGAGCAACTAGTCTAATGCAATTTGCTACTCGTTGAAATGGTAAGGCTGAACGAAAAATCGATGCCGTGATTAGGCTGAAGAAAAATGTTGTACCCTCGAAAAGAGCAATTGATTTCCGAATGATTTGTTGTCGGTGGACGTCGATAGATTTTGATGGAATTAGTTGGAAACAATAGCGGAAATCGGAGGCATACGGTATCCGTGTCCCTAGGGATAATCAAGTGATCCAGATTTCGCTCTTCGTTTACAACGCGAATCCACGTGATTGCTCGGATTGCTGCTAGCAATTCGATATCGTCGAGGACGTAAATTAATTAATTGCAAATACGAAAACTATGTTTACGCCCAATATTTATTTGCCTTCGATCTTATTTCAATTAAGGGCGCGTATTTAGTGTGTTTTGGCTGTTCCGGATTATCGGATTTCTGCATATAATTGGATATATTCGTATCCTGCGAAACATCTAATCCGAATCCAATTTTACAAAATATGTTAAATTTACTCACGAAAATGATCCGAAATCACAGCAACAAACAACAATATTCTAATTAAAATTATCCACCTATATTATACTTTAATTACTTTTCTGGTTTCAATACGTTCATTAACAAACTAAAATTTAATATAATCTATATAATCAAATAAATAAAATAAAGTAACTTAGAAATAATAAAAAAAAAAACATCATTATAGCGGTGACCAAACAAACTGGATTGCTAATAATATTATTGGCATGGTATTGTAATACATATGTGTGGATCAGACAGAGGATACGATATTTTTGGATATTTTTGACATTCATGGAAATTGAATGTTGCAAATGCGATTGCTGGGTGTTGATTTGTATTGTTTCAATAATAGAATTATCCGCGTATGAGCGGATTTATAGCAAACAGATTAAAATAAAAACATTCTTTGTATATTTATAAATAAATATCCGACAAGCAATGAATTCAAATAATTAAATTACCTATCTGATAACAATCAGCAGGATGTCCATCCAGTTGTAATTTGACCGTAGATAGAAAATAAAATATTTTTATAAGAAAATTATAGTAATGCTAATAAAAAAATATTAGTTAAAATTGTTAAATATTTGAATTATATCTCATTGTAATGATTTGTAAGCACAGAAAATAAAGTTTTTCCAGGAAATAATCAATGTGTTAATGCGAGGCATAAATTTGAATTAAAAGTCATTTGCATCTGACACTATTGATCGCTGCATAATTTCCAGAGAAAAACATGTTTTGTGATTGTTTGTTATACAACACATTTTTACGAGTATTATATAATGCGTATTATAAAACTTTTCCGATGGAGCATGCATACTTGTTAATTATATAACTAATCTAATCATATGTATATCCGTTGGGATACCAGAAGTCATATATTTCCACCTATGCAGAACAATTTTTCTAAAACTTTTCTCATATTATAGGAATTTCATTTTTATTTATTTTTAGTAAGTTATCTAATGAAAATTGAGAAAGTTATCGGAAATTAGTGCCAAGATGTGTAAATTAACTAATAATGTACCCGGCGCATCCACCAAATGATTGTAGTAATATTATTGAATTATGTAATACTACGTTTGTTAATCTTTAATAAATTGAGAAAAAAACATGTTACTGAAAGTTGTGTAATGTATTGAAACTAAAATGAGTCATGTTAATGATGCATCTACAATAAAACGTTAGTTAATGTTTGCTAATGTTTTTTTAATAATGATTAAAATTGAGCTGGGATGCAATTAATTAGAAATGCGTTGATTGTCGAGCAACCAGTAACATCGATCAGAATACAACTTTATATTGCATATGCATAAAAGGGATGCGCAAGCGTCGAGACGTCGGTGCCAGCGGCAGCGCCGGCGGAACCCTATATAAAGGGCGCACGGGAAGTCGCGGCCGCACTTGTGTCCATCTCTTCGACGTCGAAGTTCTTCAAGAGTGAATCCAGCGAGCCCGAAGACCAGCAACTGGTTCTGGTGACAAGTGTAGCACAGAATGCAGATCCTGCATCGTTCTACGATGGCAGAAGAATCCGTCGGCCGTGGCGTAAGTGAAATTTTGCAACACAATTTTCTAAAAATTATTTAGAATGGTTTTGGAGATGTCTAAACTTTGTCCCAAACCCGCCAATCTCGGCTATAATAGTCTGGTCTTGGTGGATGCGCCGGGACGGAAATTTGAAACTTTTATATCCATTGCAATTAGTTTACAATTTCTATTTCTATTTTTTAAAACCACTTTTCATTTATTTTATATGCATTTTTACAGTTTTATTTATATATTATTAGTATAGAATTTGTTGTCGCATTTTTAATAATATTTAAATTTTTGTCCATCTCCCAAGTTATTCTAAACAAAGATGAATGTTTATTCGATGTTTAAACTTATGATAGCATAAGTTCGTATAATTCGCCATATTTTTGTTCTCCGACGATCTTACGCAACTTAGATTATTTCAAAAAATATTCATAATATTTTATCCAAGAAAAATTCCAATAATTTCATTTAAATTTTAAATTTAAAAATTTTAACTCTCAATAAAAAATATGATAATTTTAATTACAAATATAAAAAAAGAATGAAAATATATTTTCTATTTCTTGTAAAACATTCGATCTAATTGTGCAAATCCTAATTTTGTGTATCATTTTAATTTTTGTGTGTCATTTTAAATAATTTACATTTTGAAAATAATCTGGAAACTAGTTGTTTTATTTGTTAAATTTTGCAAAGTAAATTAAAATTAGTAATATTTTAAAACTAAATAAAATTTTATATTTAGTTTAAATCAATTAACTTGGATTAAATATAATAATAAATACATAAGTAGCACAAAATTGGCTGGAAAACATATGAAGGAAATATGTTTTAATTGCATGTTATAATTAAATATGAAAAACTTAATAATCATTGAGTAAATTGCTCAAATCCCGGTAAGTGAATTAAATGTTGTAAATTAGATATTGTGAAGCTTGATGTTTATATTGTAAAACAGTTTTAACCACAAAATTACTGGTTATCCATTATTAAGTCAAATATTTCTAATTTACTCGACTTTTACAAAAAAATCGATATTTTTATATAATAAATTCTAAATTTTAGATGCATGCATTATTATTAAATCATCAAACATGCTATTACATGTTGTGCATCCCGATAATACTATTTTTTCTCCATATAGCGTAACGCCCAACGAAATCTAATTTTTCACATTTCAAATTACATTGTTCTACGCGTCTCACTAAAAACTATTTAAATTTACATTATTTTTGTTAATTAAGATTTTTAAGGCAGAACGATTTTGCTTGAAATGGACATTTTCTAAATACTTAATGAAAAATAATAATTTTTAATATAATTTAATGTTAAATATAAAATAAGACAACTATAATATAATTAATGAATCGAATATAAATTAAATTTATAATTAAGCATTGATTTAATAATGAGCTTAATAGCTTTAATAATTAGCGCAGTTTCAATAGTCCTAAAAATATTTACCATGAGCTAATTAGCGTTACAAAATCTTTTCTACATACTTATATGCTAATTATAAATAATGATGAATAAACGCCTCGATGGGAGGAGCACTACTCCCACTCCGCATTCGATTTGGTCCAACCGTAATACGCAATTCGCGATGACATGACGCCCTCCATTAAATGGACCAATCAGAAATGCAATTAAAAATAAAAATAAATTAGCTATTATCACTGTACGTTGATGCAAAATGTTAAGGGGTGCGAAAGACAGCCGGAATCAATTGATCAAAATAGATAATTCGAAAACAGACACATGAACAGAGAGATGAACAAAAAAAACGCAACATGCATACAAAATACATTAGTTACGGTGTTTTACAAACTATTTGGAGATGTCTCTTATGTTATTTACTTAACCAGATATGAGATATATTATAAAAACGCGACACAGTGCGTGCGGGATGAGCAGAAATATGGAAACGCGTACGTGACAAAATGGGTAACCGTGATGCAACATTATTATTTTTATTACTCAAAATTACATATTTTTTTTAACACTGATCACCTTCCAAAGCTTATGCTATAATATATGTTTCTTATATATTTTTTTAATTTCATTTTGCACGATCCCACAATTTTTCGTGAATTTTCAATCAAGACTATAATAAATATAAAATAATTAGTTATGTAATTTTTTAATTTATTTAAATTATAAGTAAAGCTTTGAAGTGAAAATTACAAATTTAATTATTAGCAAGGAGTCTTAAACTTCTATTGGTAAGTAATAGAATAGTTTGATAGAAATATATTTAATTTCGATTTAAAAATATACCTTTTTGCATATCATTCCCTTTCTTGCACTTGTTTTGTTATGTATCGACTAGCATTTGTTTAGTTAAGTAGATCAAACTAGGAAATTTTAATGCAGAATTTAATATTAATATTAAAAATAAAGTTTATTAGTTCATTAGATTTAATTAATTAAATAATTATTAATAATAACTTTTATTGCAGCAAATTAAATTACATTTTTATACTCAATTATTTGTCAATAATAATGAATATTTTGAATATGTTTAATATTTAAAATATATAAATTTTTAAATTGATTTTAAAAGATTTTAATATAAAACAAAAATTTGAGATTAATTATTCATTGTTAATTAAATTAAAATTAAGTCTAAAATGGTGATCAGTGTTTAAGTCAGAATAAATTTAAGAGCGTTTCCATAATTCATTGCCTCGGACAGAGTCTATTTTTCAATTCGTCAATTCGAAAGGTGTTAGCTTTGATGCCAAAGACTTTAATTAAGGGGCTTCGCAGGTTGTCGTTGACGTCAACAGTCAAGTGGCAAGTTTTAGAGACTTGCTGATTCAGATAGGAGGGCACAGAGATGGGCCGGAGCTTCGAGAAAAAATCCGCAAAGCCAGACGCCACTGCGTCGAGTCCTGCAAACAGGCGGCCCTTATTCTCTTACCGCACGTCAGAAGGTAAGTCCTTTTTTTCGAAGACTATTGACGCACAGTACTGATCCGAGTCCTGAATTAGCGACGCCTCCGAATTCCAAATAAATGCGCACATTACAATGCTGTTCTTTCGTCCACCTCTGAAACAAATGTATATCAATTTTTAAATACAGATAGGATTATTATGTTATTGTAGCCGCCACTTTTTTTTGTTTAACATTATAGCAGTTGTGATTTACTTTTCTAATTTCACTACACAAAGTGTAAAATTGATGTCAATGGAGGATGTGATGATCTACAATATATTAATGGGTACTGGTAGTCTAGATGGATTGAGGTTGAGATGGAATATGTTTCTCGGTTTCATTTATCTAGGCTTCCGCATTCATATGCAACTAATATACGACAGGATAGTTTCTGAATATTTGGAAAATGGTAAGAGAAACAATGCAAATATGCATTGATGGTCTGTGGGACGAGATTGTTTGGTCGGTTTAGCATCAAATTGACAGACAATTAAATGGATTTGCCGAAATGGCCTGCGGTCCGACGCATTCGCAAATTAAATCTGTTCTGTGGTCCTTTCGCGTCAACGTCATCTCAATTAACTCAATTTGCACAATGGAAATTATTTGGATAGTATCTCTGGTTGCACCCATAGGACTAGTGGATTGAAAAAGATTATGGATCTCTATGCGAGATACAGGTGATTTGCACGAAACAAGAAAGGATAATTCCTCACGTCGAAGCCTAGGGCTGACATCACGTTATACATCAGGATCCATAAATCACGAGACGAAAAACAGGATCCGCATTTTTATGAGGTTGTCATTATAGCAGGGAATCGATTCCGCTGAAGAAGATGTCGTTGAATTTGCATGCAGGATGAGAACTAAGATTAGAGGATATTGGAAATCCTTGCTTCTCATCACCTGGAATCCATATTTGACACGGCACGGAATTCCCTGGACGTCTCAGCTAGGATATGTAATTGCGTTTGCTATCCTTGATATTGGCTATCGATGCGTGGACGTAATTGAATCGAAGTAGAAAATTTCATTTGCTTTTACTTAAATTAAATAACTTGCGAATTGCACTCCCTCTCGAGAAAGTTGCTCAGCTAGATATTAAATTCTTCGGAACAATCTGAATTTCACGGATGTCTGTAGTAAAAGCAAAATTGCTCATTAATTCGGCCGTCTAGTTTTGAATTAAAAAATAATAGACATGCTTAAATTTAATTATTCTTCTTATTAATTTCTCTCGTAGAAATTTAATAAATAAATTAAACTTTCTAATTACAATTTTAAAAAGAAATGATATAAAATACGAATACGTTTTTGATTTTACAATGATGAAAATGAATTTCGGTTGAATGGAAGAAATCGCTTAATGTAAGGAAAAGTATAAGGGACAAAACGAATGTCCCTTATGTGTTCGTATCGCCACATTCGAGGGATCGCGTGTCAGATTGCAGCCCATTCATGTCTCGTTTTATTCGTTAGCTGCTGTATTTATTTTCCACATGCAAATTACTTTATTTTTGTTACCACTTCGAGTACGTTCATTTTTACTCAGTAAAAAATAATCCCGAAGCGCCTAATGCAGAGTAATAAACGTATAAACCAATGTTAAAAACAAGAAGCAATATTAAGTGTTTTAGTTTTCAGCGACTTATTTCAACTACACGACCGACGATGTGAATTTTACATTTGATCAATAATTTCCTTTCTAATTCAATTTAATTTTCTAATTAGAAGAAGCTCTAATTAAAAATAATCTACTTTAAACATACTGTAATTGAATAAATATTCTAACTAAAAAACTTCACACGAGTAATAATTTTTTTATTTCGAACAAATTGCAAGGAAGTAGAATTTTGGAAATATACGAATATTTTTTTTTTAAGAAAACACAATACAAATGTAATATTGATGGCCCCTAAATAGAAGCTTCTGTACTTGAGTGATAATTTAGAAACATTGAACGATAAACACAGGAAGCAGTTCTTGCATTTGTTCTCTGATTGATATTTATTTGCAAGCAGATGTAGGATGGGAGAACCCCAATTTCGCATTGCCAATGTGTATTTATGCATGTCGAATTCGATAACTCGCTGCAACTCGCTCTCCCAGTTTCGTTCCAATAACTTGTGAAGTTTGTATGAAGAGGAATATGAGAGAAAAAAGAACAAACGTGCAGATACAACAAACATGCAGAGAATTTCTTTGCTGCGTCGGTTCTGTACATATACAGAATTGGAATTTGCGGATCGGGTATGTGGAAATGTAAAGCTTTTCCGGCTGCGAGAACAACGTTTGACCGTTGAAGAAATCGGCGGTATTACGAATTTCCTCCGGCAATTTCATTCGAAATGCACTTCTCGCCTTTCCCCGTTTTACCTAGAGGTTATCGTGCCAGAAGGCAATTACGTTTCGCGATCACGTGCTTAGATTGCGCTCCCGGGGAAAAATGTCAAATGGTTTCCCTGTGCGGTATGCAAAACAGCACAGGTTCAACTCTACTTCAAATTAACGTGTAGCTCGAAATTAGTTGTTGCGATATTTAAAAAAAACACACATTCAAAAAATAAATGCAATCCTATTATTATCAATCAAAAAAATATTATTTTGTATAACAGCAGTTTTGTTATATAATTATTTTAAAAAAGCAATCTCAAGTTGATTTTATTATAATATAGTTGGACCATTCAAAGGGTCAATTATACTTTTATTACATTATATAAATTTACTTTAGGCTTATTTTCGTTTTCTGTGTTTTTTTTTGCCTGTTTCCGCCTGAAATGAGGAAACAAATCTTCGAATGAACCTGCAGTTGACAACTGAAATACAACGGTAATTGACTTCCCCCATAAAACGGCAACAAAGGGCGAACATTAGGGCTCCCTGAAACGAGCCAAGCCGACACGGAAAAGAATAAGAGAAAAACAATAATAATTACAAAGGGAACGATACATAATGGCTAGGAAAGAAAGGAAAAAAGGGGTTTTCGTAAGGAAGTTTACTCGCGAACCGAATATTATCATCGGTCTTTCAATAGGTTCGCTTTGATCAATTTCACGTTCCGTCATGCAAGATAAAAATAAACCTGATGTACCTTTCTTCTGCGAACTTCATCTTCTCTATCCCGAGACGCTCGCAAAGAGAGTCTCCGAAACTTTAACGAAGTACAATTTTGTAAGTTATTCTGCTGAACAGGTGAAGTGAACTTAATGCAATTGAATTAAATCTCTCGTCTCCGATGGAAAAACCTTGCTCGGATGCAACACGCGCTGAAATGCAACTTCAATATACGCTGATACATTTTCTGATCTCATTGAATTTTCACAATTTGCGAAAGATTCGTTTTGTAGAGATGCGAAAAAAAATTCAACGTGAATAATTCAGGCATTTTCCCGGAGCGAATTTTTTCCCTTCGTTTATGTATACAAAAAAAATTCGTCTCACCCCTCGTTAAATATTTATCCTAATTGAAATTATACTAATCAAGTCAACTCGCTTCACGAGGGTGAGCTGTAGCACGGCTCAGGGTTGTTTCATTTTTAATGTTCCCCATCCTGTGTGCAAACTGAAGGGGGAATCCCCTTGGAAAATGCCGGAGAATTCATATTCTTACACTCCGGTTTTCATTGCAAAATCTTTCACGAGAAAACGCAAATATTTGCAGCGAGCAAAGCGGGCCAAACTATTCAGAGAAGTTGCGTGATAATGTTTTAATATGATGTCAAATATGTTAATACGTAACAAATTACAATCATTGTTCAATGTGTATACAATAAATTTGAAAATAGTAAATTAATTAATTATTATAAAAAACAAAAAGTGAGAATGCGGTATGAACTAACTAAATGTGACCTCAATGAAATAATTTTGATACGACTTTTAAGTAAAAAGTCAAATTTTCGGGTGCACATCGCGTGACTGGCTATTACATAAACACGCAACACATATTGCTTTCTTTTTTATTCGTTCGAATTATGTCACTTGTTGGCAAACCGACCACAATTTCCATGGTTTCGTGACTCAAAAATCTTTTAAGAATCTGCCCTTGGAATTTAATTAACATCGAGATGGTCTTTTAGAACTAGTTTTGCATTATGTTTGACATACATTTTAGTGATAAAATTTAAATATTAAATAAAACGTGAATTTGTTGTAATTACATAAAATACATGTTTTTAAATTATAATTAATAACGTTTTTGAATTGGTATCCCAGTAATTACAAACTTTTTATTCTTGCAAAAAATGTTATTCAACAGAGGGAGAATGATTCCCAGTTCGCTTTTCCTTAGATTTTGCTGTTTCGCAGTCCATTGTTGCCTAGCCATAAAGGAAATAGCTGAATGGACGCACTCAATGCTAGAAAATTTCAAATTAGTTGCATTGTACGATTTCCAATTCTAATTAAAATAAAAAATTATAAAAAAAATATGTTTGATAATTTTCATATATAAAGAAGTAACAATTGTGTAGTTTTAGTTTTTAAATTATTAATTATAGAAATTGATTTGATAATCTAAATGTCGTAAATAAAAGTATTTCCTAAGATTAGAGGATAATAAAGTTTGGAAGTGTGGATTAAAAAGTAATTAGTCCATTTAGGAGAGGATATTAGTAAGAAATGAATAAAAAATATAGCTGCGGCATCTGAGGATTAGTTTCATATTGGTTTTGATTTATCAAATACCACTAATTTATAAGGTTTGAAGATAACGAAGTTGGAAAGTGTGGTTTAAGAAGTAATTAGTCGTTTCGGTGGGAAAATTGCGAGCAACGGCGGAGAATAGGAAATCCAAATAAAATAAGTTCCCGAAGTTTGTGCTAATAATGGATTCTCCTTCTTCGAGACTATAAAACGTTGAAGTTAACGAGATCCGAGTTTCCGAAAGCGACGAATCTCGTGTGTGTGGATGGTGAGGGGATTGGGGGAGGTGATACTGGCGGACGAGACGCAGAAAAGAGGATCAGGCATCCATTATTTAAGAGCTCGAAACGAATACTCGCGTTTCCGGTAAGCTACTTACGTAACTGTTGTTGCACCTTCGGCGGGGTTTCGCAGCGCTAATTAACAGCCACACCTGAGCAGAAGCGATGTGGACGAGGACGACGAGGAGCGACGGGGATCTCGCAGGTGGAATTAATTAGCGTGTAAATAATACGTTTACCTCTGAGGAGTTCAAAGGAACACTTCCGGATCTTCATCAGGGATGCACGCGTTGTCCCCAGGGACCTTACAAAACTACCGCTGCTGAAAACCCTTGAAAACTTAATTAATCCTCCACGAAAATTGCTAATTAATCCACAGTACTCCAAATAAAGAAGCTGATATTAATAACATTAATAGCTTGTACTATGATGAGTTTTTTTTTAACCATATACATATTATTAATATTATTATAATTATTTAACATATCAGAATATTTCTGATTAATGATTAAAAAAGCATATTTTCCGCAAATATAAATCAATTTAAAAACCACCAAAAAAAAAGATGGAAGACTTTGAAATTTCAAAATTTTTAAAATTCATTTTCAACTACCTCTGATACAAATATTCTAGTTTATCTATTTTATTAGTTCATTTATTCTAAATTTCATCAACATCAACCGTCTCTAAGATATTCATAATTTTATAAAATAGAAACTGAGAAACTAAGTTGAAATGTGGAGTGAATATATATGAGAGAGAAACTTTAGAATTCGCTAAGTGTCTTCGCATTATTCGACGTTGTGTCAATCGATAATCGGATTATTAATTGAATCGTGAACGTATGACAGTATTGGAATTAACATTAATCGGCTGTAATCCGATTTGTTACAGCGTCTATGCCACCGGAATTCCAGTGGATTGCCAGAACCTGGTGCTGTTCTTCTTCATGGTTCAGATGTTTTGGAGGGAGTTAGAAAAGTGTCTTCATCTAGTACAGTTAATACCGATGGACATGGCGGATTACTTCGGTAATACCAGCACTTCGGATAGCCTCCTCGAAATATACGTTCTAAAATAACCCTCAGTTCTTGTTGTCATCATAGAAACGAGAGCCGGTCCGTCGAACTTCGGGAATGTTATAACGCAGATCCTGCTGTGCAAGCAACTAGCTCCAGACTTCAACGTCGAAGAGGTGTTCAGCGTGTCAAAAGACATCCGAGAGATCGAACGGCTTCTGGCGGAGATGCAGGAGTTCATGCCAGAGCAAGAACAGGACATGGGTGAATATTAATTAAAATTTACTAATTATGAGTAAGATTTACGTGTTCCTAATTGTACCGAAATAGAAACATAAAAAGGATACCTCTGAAACCAGGAAATGTTACCATTTATGTTACAGAGCGTGCGGAGGCGTTGACGGAGAACGCATCCACTCCATGGACGGATCGAACCGGCGAGGAGTCTGTCTGCACGATGAGCTTCTTCTGCTGCGTAAGCCGGCAGAACTACATCTGACCGCGAAGGTGGATCCGGAAGTCCAGGCGAGCGTTTCGAACGCTCGTGAATAAGGTCCAAGATCTAGTGCGCGCGAAGGTCCCCCAGGTATTCAAAAACCAGATCCGCCGATAGGCATACACCCCCGTAACCCTCGTACCATCGTCACGGACACCTAATCCTCGATTCCCTCTTCACTGAGACCTCACCATTACATTCTTTCTCTTTTTGTTTCTGTTAGCTAAATTGTTGAGCCAATCTAATAGATCAATCAACCAAGTGTTTTCATTTTTGTACCCAACTCAAGGAATATCAACCATATTCATTTGATGCCAACCACCTGTTGAACGCGCTCCGTCGTCACCACCACACCAACACGTAAATACAATATTCATAGGGGATTATTACGGAAAACGATATAATGCATTACCAAACCCGGACGACTCTCTCTCTTATTATATGTGTAACCAGTATTTAAGCGTAGCAAATAGGAAATTGTTGATACAAAGTAGTCTTTAAATGGATGTTGTTTTCACAATAACAAACCCTATAAATGTTTTCAATTTATAATGCACATATAGATTATTATTTACTCTACGCAAGCGGATCACATACAAATTGGCAAATTTGAAGAACAAGCTTCAACTTACCTATTTACAGGTTATATCAAACACGAACGCAAGTCATAAAATAAATATTCTAGATTATATCTAATAAACCACAAGTACATTAAATCTAATGCTTTACTTATATAAATAGTCGTATGATAGAACTTTTCTTCCTTTGCCAGATAAATGTAATGTGAAGTAACGCGCCTTGGATGACACGTACTTTGTTCAGGATTTAATTGATATTTCCCATTGTTACCGTCAATCTTAACAATCTGAAACGCGTTACATCTCTTCACTGAAGTTGAGTTTTTTACTGGCAACTTAAATGGGAAGCGTCAAAACTAAGGTAGCAAAAAAATTGGCTAAATAAATAAGCATTAGATTTTTTTAAAACATTAAATGAAATATTTAATAAATTATAACAACTTTGTATTAATAATTTGTTAACGAAAGATTTAAAAAAAATAATAATGGGGGAAGTGCGAATTCGAAAGATTAAATTACCGCTTTTATACTTGTTTAATCCAGTTTAGCTTTATGCCCCTTTAAGCTGTACCAGTATCAGGACGATTAAGTTACATGGTGATTTCTTTTAAACAAGCGATATTTCGAATGTTCGATATTTCTTAAAAGAAAAAAATTATTATCGTTTTTCAATTAAGATTTCGATATGATTGTACTTGATGTTAATGATCCCAGTTAATACTTATAATTTTCATATGTTTATTAACGTCCTTATTTTATCCAATATGTGTCCATATTTTTTGATAGTATTACGGTTTAGAGAGTGGATGTAATATTAAGTATAATAGTACTGGATAATTAATGATTCTTGATTTCCTTGCATTAAAATCCAGTCAATTTTTAAATTTTTTAAGGTATACCACTGTAAGTCTAACACCAACTAGCCCATAATTCCCAAGAACGCTTTATCATCGGTCACTTTGTTGTTTAATCGTCACATTTAACAATACATTATATAATAATAACTAAATCTAATTACACCTGATTTAGAATTACTTTATTTCCTTTTAAGTTAAAAATTTCATTTTCGTTGTACTGGTTTTGTACTCACTCTTAGGTTAATAATTAATTTAATATTCATTTATGAATGAATTCGGTTAAAATTACGATGATTTTCGATATTTTTTAATAAGTCAATTTAAATTTGAAAAAAGTTACATTTTAAGTCAAAAAATTATCCTTGTTTTTAAATATCTGTGATTCAACTAAATTTAAGTTAAATTATAATAATTGATATTTAGGTAATTAAGATCATTTAAAATTAAGATAATTAAGAATTAATACATTAATAATTATCAAAATTTCGTAATCAAATTTACTAAGTTTTTAATTTTGCCTTTGATTTATATAAGATTTTTTTTTTCGATTAAATCTGATTAATAAGAATTTTAACAATTTTATTTTTAATTCCTCAAATTTTCTCTTTGTCAGAATTTTTTTCATTTTAACAGCAATGGCAAAACTAGGATATTACACTTAGTTACATTATTTTTTCTATTTCGGTTAACACTTACATTATTGATAATTATAGAAATTAAGAAATGTTGGTATGCAAATCGCCGACAAAATTAGATTCTAGTCTAGTCTAGCGTAGATTTAGTTAACTATTATTTGAATATTATGGTTTATTTAATATTCAGTGTAACGGAAAGCACTATACGCTTAACTTCGCTATGTGGAAAGAAGCAATAAATGCTGACAATCATTACACAATATATCGGGTTACTAAATTCGATAAGTCCTAGATATATGTTATCTAATATGACTATGAACTATATTTTATTTATGCAGATTTCCATTTACTTCGCAAATTTTTATTTATTATTCAAAATTGCTTTTTGCATAGAGTAAAATAAAACCAAAGCAATTTTAAATTATATAATTCATTATAACTTGCTATAATACAATTTTATTTAAATTATTTTATGAATTCTAATAAGTTCGTAATTGAATTATTTAATGCAAATTTTGGGTAAGTAATTTTAATTAAAGCAAAAAATTGAAATAAATAATAAAAAATATTGAATTATGTAAGTTAGTTATTAATTTTAATTTACTATGGCTCACTATTAGTTTATTCAAGGAATTTATATAATTCCTAAAACTAAACTAACAAAAACTTCCCTAAATTAAAATATTAATCGTAATATATTAATAATTATAAAATTCACGTACAATGAATTGGTAATTGATTGCAAATACGATCCAAAGGTAAATAATTGTATGTGAAATATGATTAGTGTTAATATTGCGTGTGAAAATGTATATTCCGATACGTCAGAATAGTTCTATGACAAAAATACTAAGTTAGAACGAAATCACTGCCAATCTTTCGAGTTATGTCCTTGTTTTTGGTTATTGTAGGATTAACCTGATCCTCTTGACTAATAAACAAAAACTAAACTTCGGTGAGTCTTTTGTTTCCCTTAAGAAACTGTTAATAATTAGAACTATGCCTAACTTACCTACTGTTTACTTTTCAGGCTCTAATTATGAAAGGTTTCTATGCGCTACATAGTTACCAAGTAGTATAATAAGTTGCATTAATTATGACAAATCATATTACTGAGAGATGATCAGTAATAACATCTCAGATCACCAAAACCTCAGATTCTTTATCTTTGAATTTGTTTACTTGTATAAGGTGTGAGATATAGGCTTTAAACATCGGAAAATACATTTTCTAAAAAGTTGTGGTAATATGCATTTCTCCCAAAAAAAAAAAATTATAAAATATTATATATATATAACTTAGAATATTTATTTATGGCTTTAGTGTATAAATTAAGAATTTGTCGTATTGTGATCCGGTTAGGGAAAGCACTCACTGAATTAAGAATGGAAAGTTTTCTGACCTGAACTGATAACGATTGGTTACGGAGTATGTATAGGTTTAAAGTAATTGGAAGTACAAAAACCCTGAAGGGCAGATCGTTATTGGAGTATTTTTTTAGGAACGGAAGTACAATTGACCATTTTAGTGATACATAAAGAAAATAGTATAAATATTACGAGGATAAGAGATGTAAATTAAAGTTGGATAACAGGGTTTTCTATTTTAAATGGGATTGTTTTTGCTTTGTATTTATGAAATTCTTTGGAGAGTCGAAACTCGGAACACTATTCCAGTAAGTACGATAACATATTTTAGAAAATGTAATTAAAACAAAATTGAATAAGAAATTAATTAAAATTGAAAATTGAGGTAATTTTAATTTTGAACTGAAGGTTACTATAATATTGAATGAATTGAATGAGACAGTGAGAGTTGAAAATTGCATTGAAAAGTAGGTCCGAAATGCGAAGTTGGTTTACGCAAAGAGGATATATATTTTTTAAAACATGATTTTGGAGCGATTCGCGTGGAATGCCAGTATTGAAAGTGTCGATCCTATAAAGTATGATGTAACTATGATTTCAACGTCGTCCATGCAATACAATCGTTAGTAATAAAATCGGGTGCTCATGATCACTTAACGACTGGCTACCCTAACATCCTCCATATAGGATAAGCTTATGATGTCAGCCCTCAGTTGAATTCATTGTAAGCTCTTCATTTAGAGCCACCCCTATTAAGGATCGTTTTCGTGCTGACTGAGTTAGTATTGTATATACTTTTCCTTATCTGACGATTGTTTATTGTTGTGTTGATTACAAGTTTGTATGTACACTGTGCAGAAACTGGTTTTCAATCCAAAATTTGCTCGCAAAAGTGAACGGAAATTCTAAATTAAATGATAAGGTTTCGGTTAATTCTGATAGCTCCACTGTTCAGCTAAAAAATTCTATAGAAAATAAAAGAAAGTTTCATTTTTGAAATAAAATCATGGCATCGGCATTGAAAAATTGGCTTAACAAGCGACTTGCTTCCACGTAGTTACATCAGCAGCAAGTTACTTGATTCCGGTTTGATGGGTGAAGCATTAGTATTAAGTTAGTATTAATGATCAATGTTAGTTTATACTTCGTGGCCTGAGCTTCATACTATCAAACAATTTGACACAGTGTTTGCAACGAATAAGAATTTCGGCTCCATCTGCTGAAGTTTAGCTTAACAACAAACCCTATCTTACCTTCACTGGGAAGAAAACTGGGCCAGTTTTATTGAAAACTGTAGATGGCGTGCAAACGATATATTTTTTCTTGAGTCAAACTGGAAAGAACCACCAGACACACATCAGTGCTTTCATGGGTTACATAAGCCCATGTTGGATTTAGACTCCAAATTATTGTTGATTTATGGTTTGCAAACGAAGTGATTGTTGCTGTTGTAACTACGAAAGAATGCAGAAAAGTGGATATCGACGACGTAGGAAAATGCTCAGATTTGTTGAAGTTCTGTAAAGAGAGTATATTGAATGTTGAGAGTAAATATAATTTATTTTAATATATAGATCTATGTATAAATATATATATATGTAATTATGTATTTACAAATATAAATCTAATGCTAATTACAATTGTAATTATTTGAATTTACAATTTTTCAATATTTTATTATATTTCTAGTGTATAATTTGTATTGAAATACTTATTTCACAATTTAGTATTCTGTAATTTGTTGAACTGATTTACTTGTACTATGTATATATTTAAATAATTTCATTGTTATTATATAATTTATATGTTTAAAACTAATTTATACTTATTTATAAATCTATATGTTTGTTTCTACTGTAATAATAATATGTTATTATAATTGTATGTTTATGTAATATGATTTCGGCAAAATTGTTAAGATAAATGTGTTGTATATGTATGTTCTGATTAAATATAAGAAGCATTCTATATTTTGTGTTATCATTAATCCTACATTCCTTAATTGAATAATTTCCTATATCAAAAATAAATATAATTACGATATACATAATTTTCATGAAACTATTTATTTTAATCTTCAAATTTCAACCAAAAGTACAGAAAATTTATTATACAAATTTTTAATGGAATTAAGTTAAATTAATTAATAAAACTCAACTTTGTATTATATGAATCATTTTGAAAATATTTCTCCAATCAAATATAGTAAATTTCTGAATACTTTAAATGTTATAGAAATTAAGGTAGAAAGACTAAGACAACAAAAAAATGCAAATATAGAAAATTATAATTATTTTTTAACATCAAGCAAATAGACAGAATTAGCAATATTTTTTTTATAAAATGAACTATATACTTGAAAAATGAAATAATTATAGATTTTAAAATTTAAGCACATATTTATAATTCAGTATATTTTGTGTAACGCTTCATTTTATTTCCATGATTCAATTGTTTTCATAAAATAATTGATTTTCACTACATTCATTTTCATAGCTCCCATAAACCTATATAGATTTGATTGATACTAAATAATATATATAGTGCTTTTTCCACTCGGCAACATTATTGATTTTAGCCAATTGCACAACGTTGCAAAAATACATTCAAAATACCCAAGCAGCTTCAATGTAAAAACTAAGATTTTTAATCATGGTTGAAAGTTTTTTTTTAATGAACTCTTGAAAGGGCCATCTCTGAAAGGGTAGTAATAACTTCTATAAAACAATGGCGATGTCAAATCAAGTTGCAGATTCTATTTGAAAAGTAATAGTATATAATGCTAAATCTTCTAAAGAACATATGGAATTATTTGTGTAAACTAATAGTGATATTTATTAATTTCAAATATAATTGTTCATATTACCTACACTTGTAATTTATATTATATAATTTAATTTATATTATATAAATATTCAGAATAATATGTAAATTTAATTTGTAATGATATTTTTGCGTTTGCAGATTATATCATAATATTTTAAAACAATTTTCAAATGTCTTACTTATTTCAACCGAAGGAATTATTATATTATATTGCTATATGTAAACTCTAATTAGCAAAAAAAATGGAACCTGTTGTGTTAAAATAATTGTTTACATGACGCCATCTCTGGACGATATTACACAATTTGAAAAAATCAATATTTGCATTTTGGTATCTTACGCAACCTACAGTGTAATTTTAGAGATATGCTCTAGTTAAATCCAGATGGCCCAAGTGTCAACTGTGAACAATTCGGAAGAGTGTTTTTAAAATATCGTGGTTAACGGTAATCTGCCCTATCGGAATACACATAAAAATGTCAAACTCGTTTACGGTTTAGATCAGATGCAGATAAACAAGGGAAATAAATAAACGAATATTTCTATTAATACAAAATGAAACAAATGTCATGCTTTCATTTTGTTGATAAGTTCATAGCATTAATGTTGAAAACGAAGATTTACTGCTAAGATTATTAAGCAGCTACGAAAGGTAACAGAATGTCGATATAAACTTTGCATACTCATTAAATGCATATATTTAATAGTTGATTTATTCTATTTACAATATTTTTATTTGTTCATTATTTTTTACGTTATTAATTTATTCTAAAATATATTTTAAGTGTATTTTTTGTCTTCAAGTAATATTTAAAAATATTTTACAAAATTAAACAAAATAAGTTTTGTTGTGCAATTGTTTTTGTTTGTAAACAAGTTGGTAATAAATTTCCTGAAATATGATGAAATAAAATTACAACAAAATTTAAATACTTTGGTCTATGCAATTTAATATAATTCGAGTATATTTAGTTAATAGAATTATAATGATTTCATAAAAACAGGTTGGAAATAAATGAATAAATGTATGCGAACTTGGGAGTTCGTTGGTGAAACGTTAGGCAATTTTGTAAATAAATGCAAACCGCAAGGGATGCAAAATCGAAATAAATACTCACCGAATAAATAAATGTATGCATTCGAATTATGAGTAGGACGTAACCGTCCATTTGGGAAAGGACCCATGAGCCTATATTTATCACAGGATCATGAGAATCGGATATCCCTGTAGCATTGATTGATTCCAGCCTAGACAAAGCAGCTTTATGTATTCGTGGGAATGTAGGCGTTTGCCACCTTTCTCCTCCATATCTCCAAACATAACGTGCCGCAATATTTTCAAAACATAATCGCATTAAATTCCGTATTCCGTGCCGATTCCCGTTTTCATCGGTGGAATGCGCAATGTTCGAACATTATTGAATATATATATATATATTTCAAGTAAATGTGACAGAATGTGATGTACTAAAATTATTATTTAATAAAATGCGTAAACAATAGCCCGGTATTTGTTTTTTTTTCTATAAGGGTTATGGGCATGATGGTTGTTCGAAAATTAATTATTAATTGCACGTGAGAAATCGGTTGATTAATTGTGATGCTGTTAAATTGTGATATATCAGTTTGCAACGCATGTGTTCGCCTGACCTGGTAGGAACTGTAAGTGATTGTAGCTGGATGTTCGTTCGGTAATAGATGGAACTGGTCGTGTTCCAGTGAAGTGTCGGCAATTGAAGCAGGTTTTGTAGCTACGGCTGCGGCTGTAGCTAGAAGTGGTGCTAAGAGTTAGAAATGGTTATAGTTAGTTTAATAACTGGAGTGGAGGGCATCGGGGATGGCGCACGTGTGGCTTATTGAAATCATGTTTAAAGGTAATTTGAATGGAGCGCTGTCCACTAATATCCGAGCAGGAAGGATGAATCCTTTCTTCCTGATGAATGTTCAACAGTCATCCAAATGCGTGACTCATTTCAATTTACCATTCGCCGTAAAGGTGCTAATTTTAGGGCATTTATATCGCGCCTCCGACGCCGTATCGTATGCAGATATTCGGAACGATTCCCACTTGTTAAACATATATACACTTCATCCCTGTGAGTTATTGCTCTTTAAGGTATTATACCACGCCAGATCGGCATCAAATTTACAGCCGGAATTCATTAAAAACCTTATTTTTTCTTTATAACCCATCCTACACGCTTTCCTTTCGACAATAATTCTGAGATACAATTGTCTTCTATGCTCGGTCGCAGCGCCATTCCGAGCAAATGTAACAGAAAACTTTGGGGTGATCCCATTATGGGGGCATTACCATTCCATCCCAACTTGCCTCCAGTAAACAAATTACCAATTGTAATACACACACTCACATGCATGCATTAAGGCAATTATGTTTTAATCAATAGATGTTAATTAAGCATAATTTATCTCCAATTAATGTCAATGCAAAATTTGGAATGACGAATTGATTGCTCTCCGCATATTGAAATTGATTTTTGGTAGCACTACTTCAATTTCTATTTTTTTTTAACAATCTGTCAAACTTCAAGTTTTTAATTCCAATATCTAAAATTTAAATTAATATTTAAAGTTGTAATTATAAAAAATATGAAATTTATTGACGTCATTGGTATATAATGTTAACTTCAGGTAAAATCAAATTGGTTTACGTAAGGGGTTGGCGCAAAACTGCACTAGGTCGGAATTCTCAGGAAAAGCAGGTGTAATCAATCCCAATCGCATGTAATCACCGAAACACATAAAATATTAATCCATACACTTTCGTGATTTGCACCAAACGCACGCTATACGTATTGATGGATATTGCAGGTGAAAAGTCCAATCATAACGGCATTTCCTTGGGATGTCCACGTTTGAAGAGCGAAATACACGCTCCAGAAATAGCCATAAGCACGTGCACAGGGTCGACCTTTACTGCAATTGGCATTTGGTTGTCTGCGCGAAAACCTAATTAAGATCGTTGTCTTTGCAGCGGAGCCAAGCGACATTCGTTTGCTGTACATTTTCATAAATTTAATAAAGACGAAGAGCAGAGAGGTGGAAGAGAGGAAGAGGGTGCAGATTTACGAAAGGACCGGGGCTATCCGTCTCCCGTCTTCATTGTTTCATTCCGTCCTTTCCGCGGGGCCCATTTGCAATGCAAATGTTGCCTCCTAACAGGTTGCCGCAGACGGGGTAGACCTCCAGGAATCATATATAGGGACTTGCTCTTCTTAATATCCAGAGCAATTGAAATATTTGAATAGCAAAAACTCGAGCGAGGCGAAATAATAATAAGGGCGCGCCCCGAAGAAAGCGGCGGGAAATAAACTTCTTCATTAATATGAAAATTGGCTGCCGTGATGCAATTTGCACGCAACTTAATACTGTAACCTTTCATTAAACCCGGCGCCTCCGCCACCACTTCATATTTTTCCAACCCCCTCCGTCTCCCGCCTACACCAGTAATAATAACTTAAGGTGATTAGCATATTCCGCCTTCGAGTGTTAATACTAATTACGCATTATCTGGCTTTTGTTTTCTTTACGTTTATACATATATTATACACTCTTTCTGCTTCATTTTATTCCCGTTTTTCACTTAAAAAGGAGTAAAAGTAAAGCGCCGCAACGCCCGAGAGGCGTGTGCGCGTGTATAAATGATTCTTTCTGGTGCAATTTCCATCGAAATTACCTGCGCCGCCACCGACGTTACGGACAGTTCCGAACTTCGGGAATTATTCAGCTCCATTAAATTATCCTGTGTCATAATCCTTGCTTCTGTTTTCCGCATTAAATACCTCCACGGAGTTAACGGAATACAAAAACGCCATTGTTCTACTTCGCACCACTCGTTGCATAATAACAAATTGTTTTCTACCCATTCTTAGCAAATTCAGCACCCACCTACATGCTTTATATTCATCAAATAAAACATTATAAATTGCAATAAAATTTTTCACATAACATTTATATTTATATATATATATATATATATTATTTTTTTCTTTTTAAATTAAAATAAAGTTATTATAAAATCACATTATGTTTAATATTAAAATTAAAACAAATATTGAATAATGAAATAATTGTTCTATTGATTTTATTTAATTCCAGATTTGAACTAATAAAAATAAATAATTAAAATATAATTTTACGTTTAAAAACTGAGAAATTATAGAAAATATATTGAATATTTAAATTACAGCTAAAACTATAAGGAATCATAATTTTGGTTATTGTATAATTCACTCTCAAATTTTATCGTATTAGAATCCTCATTGAATATACAAATTGGTATTCTGAAATTAGATTAGAATCATGCTAAAGATGGTTTTCAGGCTTGATTTAAGCATAGGGCCGAGCGATATATCAATTCTACCAAAGTTTTCCTAATGATGTTGATTAGTTTGTTGACTTGTTCGATGGTTCTCACGAAACCCAAAGTAGCGGTTTGCTGGAAGATCCGTTGTCCAGATACCAGAGGTCAAAGTCTTCCGTCGATGTTAGATACTATGTAATATAATGGTAATTTGTAAGAGTAAAATAACAATTTTGTTTTGCTTCAGAGTTAGCAAGCACTATTGATTTTGGAATGTTTAAAGATTTAATTTATTTTTTTAAAACAAACATTTATATTTTGTTCGTTACGTATTTGTAAACACATGTATTTTGAATCGTTTTAAGAATGATCAATTATAATTAGTAGCGTTTATGTTCGGTCAGTAATTATTGAAAATGAAAAACCTCAAATAGCGACCCTTTTCAAAGAGTCGATAAATATTCGAGTTGAAAATTGATTAAAAGCGACGCCGTTGGCATGGCGTGTTGCAAGCATACCGACTGCCACCGGAATTATTATTTCAACGCTAACCTCAGACACATTTTCTTCCCAGTCTATCCTAAAATGCATCAATAATACATTACGGATCGACCGAGACACAGTTAAGATTTATGCTGTTCACGACAGCCCAGAATCGGACACTAAACACTATTCAACCTAAGTTGTAGAACATTCCTTGAAAACATTTTTTTGTATATGTTATATGTTATGCACAACAACGTTTTCGGAATAAAAATTTAAATATTTACTATTGATTAAATTATATAATATTAATAAGAACTGAAACAACACAGTAGCAAACCGTTGGAATCAAAATTAATTTAATAAGCAATTAATTGCCTTGTCAAATGGGTTCGCTGGGCCTGAATCGGGATTTATGTAATGTTCGCCGATGAAAAATTAGATCGCATTATTGCACAGCACTCTTAATTTTATTGCTACTAACTATTTTTATTTTGTAGTTTCGGTGATGAAGTAATGGTCACACATCAATAGTTATTATTTTGAATGGATTAAGTCAATACAATTAATTATTGAAACAAAATACAATTACTCATGGACACATCGAAACAAGACAATGTTTTATTGAATTTCCTGAAAATTGATTGAAATAAATAATATTTGAATACATTTTAATATACGTCTCTAATATTTAATGTAAATGCTTTCAGTATATTCTATGTCCATCACCTCAATTTTGACAGTTTAGAGTTAGAATTATATCCGTTAGCACATTTCTAATCATATCCACATCAGCACCATTGGCCTACTAAAATCCCACGACGCTTATAAATTATAAAATAAATGTGACCACTTCTTCTATTTTTTTTAAATTTTTACTTTTAAAGACCCAAAAGGTAGATGTTTAAAGACTTGTGGTAACATCACTTTTACTTTTCTGTTTTTAATTTAAAATTTTGGTTTAATGGATCAAAATCCTCAACCATACCTGAGGTTTTGCTGCCATGCAAAGTGACGTGCCTCGTTCGATATCCTGAAGTGGCACTTATTAAGTGGCAAAATCACGCAACAAGTTGAAATTTTCTAGGGGACCGCTGAAATATGAGTATTTGGTTTGCTTTTTGTTTCATAGTTTACCCTGATCTACTTTTATGTTTTTTTCTTTCATCCGTAACGCATCCACTGTTTGCGTGCGTGTTTTCCCCTATCCAATTGTTTGCTCGTTGTCTCTTTCTGTACACTGCTTTTGGGTCCTTATTCGTCGAGTGGATGATTAATTGGGGCGGCTTGCGATGGCGAGATAATTCCGTGTGTGCTAGGAATTCTTTGTTTACACAATGCTCGCCTAAAAAAAAACACCTTTAACACCTATGAAGAAGGAATAATTAGGTTATAGTTAAGAGGTTTTCTTTTTATCTTTATTACAGTTTTTAGTTGTAAATAATTTATGAAAAAAATAAATAAGTAGAATATATTGCTTATTTAAATAACAATTTATTTATGTCGATTATTAATAAATCTTTGAAATTGAAAATACCGAAAATCGATTTATTTTTTCTATATAGTTAAGCATGTAACCACTGTTCCACTGTTCCATGATGGGATGGTATTACATGTGGATAGGTTTCAGAGGTGCCTATGTGCATGCACAGATGAGCGCCTATACAAAAGTGTGGAGCGACGCCTGCGCATTTGGTCGGGACGCGAGCGTCGCGATGCCGGTGCCGTCGCAAAGTCAGTCTTTGATCGCCGTCGGCACATCAAAGACGTGTCCTATAGCCATCGGGTATAGAAAAGCAGGTAAAAATCCGAGCGTAAACTTCGAAAAAGTTTATAAAAAAATATAAATTTTAATTTGCATGCGGACTTTTCACAGGTTCCAATAGGAAAAAGTTATTAAAACTTTACGGCGCGTTTTTGACATTCGTGTCGCATCAATTTCGCGCGCTGGACAATGAGTTATGCAAGTATCGCGTATCGGAAGTGCAGTGTGTGTTCTACCGTTTGTGTGAGTGCTTGTTGAAGTGTAGGGAAGTTAACCCCCGTCGGTCCAGAAGCACCGCAACCGCAGGACCACCCTCCAAAACCAACTACAACAAAGAAAAATTCAAAGAAATCAAGGTAACAAAAAAAAATCAAGAAAAGATTAACCGTATTAATACAATATCTTGGAACGGTTATACTTGATTTATTTATTTAAACTTCCCCAAACAAACTTAGTAGCGTAATCCGAAGAGTTCGCGGATTCTTGGCCTCGGAAGAAATCGCCAGTCATTAATTACCGAAGTTATTAAATTACTTGCTATATTTTTTTATAATCTTTCCTGAAACGTTATTGAATCGAGGCCATGCAAGTTATATAAGCTGAAAGCATGGAATTTCGGGATTGATGGAATTTTCTTAATTGAATCATAGTTTTATCGGCGCAAAACAAGAAAATAAAATACACCAAATTATTAAAAAAAATAAAATAATTGTAATTAAAATTTCATTGATTACATTACAACCTATTTCGCAAATAATAAATGTGAATAATAATATTTGTAAGAATAAATTTAAATTACCAGTAATAAATTCAAAAAATGAATTAAATTGTTCTAAAAAATATTATATTCATGATAAAAAAATGTATCTTTAAAATTATGAAATATAAATTAAAAATATATTTGAAATAAAAAAAATACATGTAATGTAATATATTTAAAAAATATTAAATTTAAGAAATAAGTTTTAATATAAAAATTTCATAGAAAAATGTGTTTTTCAAATAGATTTAATTAAGGATAATTATATTTAAAAATTACTCTGATTTTGTGATATTGGTATTAATTAAAATTATTATTTGCTAATAATAATTACGTATGACATTAAATATTTATTTTATAAATAGAGTATACGATTCCGATAAAAAAGGAAACCACAAAACATTCAATTAAAATTATTTTGTTTATTTCGTAAATAGGATGAAACTTTTTTTATTCTAGCTGCAAATAAATTATGTTATCTAAAGTGGACAAACAGAAATATATAGTGAATTATTATTATTGCAAAAGACAAAGAAAACGAAGTTTTTTTTCTGTATTTTGAACGGATTGCATGCCAACAAAATGTATTCGTAATGAAACATATGTTAAAGAAAGATTTCTATCAATGAAAGTATGTTGAATATATATATAAAATATAAATAGAAAAAAATATGGTGAAACACGATGAAAAATAAAGCTTTACTTAACAATTTAATAGTAATTATGTTATTATGAAAGTAATGGCGATAATTTCTTTATAAATAAAGAATGGAACATATTTATTTGCAGAATTTGCATACAAATTATAATTAAAAAAGGATTTGTATGAAAAATTGTATATATAAAATGAAAAATGTGTAATAAAATATTTCATAATAAATTTTAATTTAAAATATCTAATATAGATCTTTCATAATTTAATAATAAGAAATATGTATGTATTTATTTGTTGCATAAGTTATAGGAAAATCATAAAATAATATCAGTGAATATCAAAATTGTGTAACCATAAAAAATGATTATTTTTATTGTTTCAGGGACATATTCTGCGTTGCGCAATAAATCAATGTAACCCCGATTTCCGTCCATCCGTTCGTTTTGCGTCGTTAAACTGTCATGTTGCGTCGGGGCATTACCGATTCTACTAGCTTATAGAGCATTAAATGACTCGTTTTATTAGTTTTTAAGTAATTATACGAATTATTATATTTTTCACATATTGCGAACAGTTGCGAAATTTGCAGAATATAAAGTAATAACGTCTTTTTTATTTGTAAAAGTGCATTATTTTTATCGATAAATTACATCATTATAAAACAAGTAATAAATTTAATTATATAATGACAGGATTTTTTTTTTATATTCAATCCATTTGAATATGCTCATAATATTTTTTTTTTAAATATTTTTATTTTAATTTTGTAATAATTCGAACAATTCGATGGAAAAAAATATTATGTGTTAATTTCAATCTATGAGACGGGACTTGAATTGCTAATTAAAATTTAATAGTAAATTATTATGTTTGGGTAATAATTAAAGCAAATACTAATTATTTATTTACGCGCTTGCCTCCCGGAAATGATTAAATTTAGAATGAAAATAAAATACGATGAATTTTTTGATTATTATGCAAATCAAAAGCATTTAGTTGCGTTAGAATTGTTAATTAAAATATGAAAGACTCGTATTGTAATATAATTAATTTAATTAAGATCTAATAAACAGTTCAACAGTTTTATATTAAAAAAAAAATAGAAGAACAAATATTTAGATGATGAAAATTATTGTTAATTTTTAATTAAAAAAAAATATTATTATTTATTTCTTTTTTACCGACATATATGAAATAATTATTTGTACGCAAGGGAAATTAAACATAAATGTAAAATATTATTATTGTAAACAGTGGTGTATAAAATCTTTTATTAAAAAAATATCAATTTTTGAATTGCAAAATCGTGTTAAATTATTTTGATCGTGTTGATTGACTTGTCGGATTCATTAAAAAAAGCAAGGAGCGAAAGTTGGAAGATTTTAATATGCTCAATGAAATTATGCATGCCGTTTCGCTCTTTAAAATTTCTACTTTTATTTTAAATTTTTTTTTTCGGTATATTCTTTTCGGTACAGGGGATGGGTTTCGCAACCCGCGGACTTGCAAGCCCATCGGCGCGTCGAAGGACGACGTTCAAAGGAGCCGCGGTGCGAACGGCCCGTTATAAATGGGGTGGCCGGAGGCGGCAAGCTGAAACATTTTTCCCCACCGAGAGCGTGAAAAGAATGTCCTGAAAAAGGGGGGTGGAACTTCCCGCTCTCTGAAAATTTAATTGCATTTAATTAATATTTCTTGTAGCCGCCGCGAGTGTTTATTTCAGCGGTCGGGGCGGGTTTTTCAACAGCCCCGGCGTTTCATCCGGGCGGAATCGATGCAAGGACCGTCGAAAAATCCTTTGATATTTCGCGCGGCTTACACTTGCACAACGTCAGTTACATAATTAATATTTCGGACGGAAACGCGTCGTTGTTGGGCGGATCCCGTTTACATGCTTTCTGTGATTAAATCCTTGTTTGTTTTATTTTTGTAGTTGCTGTTGCTGTTGTTGTTATTATTATTATTACATTTTTGTACATTGTTTTGTATGTTTGTCGTTATTCTTTTGGTGCGTGTTTATGTTTTGTCCATCCGGATATACAGGTTTACATGTTCATTGTTTTTGCTTGTTATTATTTTGCGGGAGGGAAAAAATGCCGTTCGGGAATTTCGCGTTTCAATGTCGTAGGATATTATAAATCGTGTCCTGATTGCTTTATTATATGACTTAACGTATTAGGAAACATGCCCTAATGTTACTGACAAATGATCAAGCGAATTAAGGTTGTACCCTAATTACCAGTTGTTTTTTTTTTTCTCGTTATAAATAGAACGTTGTCATTACGTTTATTTATTTTTCTCTTGCCATTTATTTATTTTGTTTGTGGGAAATATTTTCTTTCTTACATAAAAAATTTTATAGTTTTATAATATTCTTATAACATAATTAATATTAATTAATTGAAATATAATATAAATTTTAATGCGAAAAATAATGTATTTAATTTAAAAATGATCAATAATTGGTTTAGAAGCACTTTCAAAAAATAAATAATAAATTCAATTTTTCATCTTAAAATCAGTAATTTCATTCAGGTTTATTAAAGGTAAACCAACTAATCATTAAATGGTATTAGAAATACTCGCACTGTGTCGATATATATATACTTGCTAAGAATGCATTTAATTTACGTAAGTGCAAATAATTTGTCAAGTTGCAATTACACAATAATTTGTGTAGATAAAAATATGTATATTTTCTACACATCTTTTTTATGTATTTTTATTACGTTTCATTCAATTCATTCGTTGTCTGTGCGTATTTCTGCGAAAGATATGGATTTAATTTATACAATTTTATAAAACGTAAAAAGCAACTTACGTTTTTAAATAATGTAATAATATTTTCTAATTATATATATTAATTTTATTAATAAATATTATATTGCGAACATAATTATTCGTTTTTTTAAAATTTATTTAAGATTTTGTAACTGAAAATAATTCATAAAATCTTATATAAAAGTTTGTTAGACTCAACATTTAGGTGAACCGTCGCATTTTTAGTATTAAACAGGTGCAACCTCGTGGAGGTAAATGCGTACAGTCTTGTATCAATTCAGAGGCTGTGTATTGCGCTTAAAATGATACCTGGTTATCATCTTCATAGGAAGATGATATACCTTTTGCACCTGGACATGCGGCCACGTGGAAATCGTTGCCCTCATTCATAGCAAATGAGAGCAAACGCGTGACCGCACACCCCGATAAGAACATAAGGAAAGTTTGGAATAGAAGGAAATGCTATGACCTAACAGGTATTCTAACAAAAATAATATATCTAAGCTAACCAGAAACACAGTAAGCACAAAATATTAGTACAACCCGAAACAGAGAATAAAATGGATAGCACAAAATAAAATACAACCTGAAACAGAACACAAAGAAATAACACACATAATATAAAACATACGTTTACAAAATATATAAAATTGCATTGCATTGGATAAATATATTAATTAAAGGAGAGGAATAATTAATGTTTTTTCTCTTTTTTTTCTCTCATCTTTTCTATCTATTTTATATTATTGTTATTATTTTTTATATTTTATAACATTTTTTTCTTTTCTTTTATATTTGTTATTATTGTTATTATTCTTTTGTATTTTTTTTTGTAAATATTTCATAACATTTTTTTTAATTCAGTTTTTTCTATATTATGAATGTGTAATGCAATGCAGGCAGCACAATATAGGCTAATTGTGCATGTTCATTAGCAATCCGGCATTATGATATTTTACTTGCATCATATTATGACTACTCTATAGACTCTGAGCAGCTGCCGAACGCCTTTACAACAATCTACAACTATAAAAAAATTACAACCCATTTAATTCCTCAAATTTTGGGGCACAATAAGGATATAGAAAGGAATATAGGGATAAGTCGAACCGGAGACTCGCGATTCTTGGAGGGGACGGAGAGTCCTCGGATTAGGTATGTTTTTTTTGTGAGTGGGTGTAAACTTAAAACTAGGAGGAATATTGACAAAATGGGCGCATTACAAATAAAACTAAACCTAATCTAAACCTAAAGAGAACGAACTATTATAGTAAATTGCACTCTACTGTATTAATTAGTTCCCTGGCAATGAAATTATCATAACTGCCTAAT
This sequence comes from Nicrophorus investigator, assembly GCA_963457615.1. Taxonomy (NCBI): domain Eukaryota; kingdom Metazoa; phylum Arthropoda; class Insecta; order Coleoptera; family Silphidae; genus Nicrophorus; species Nicrophorus investigator. Next base: position 13,130,041 of record OY735146.1, read on the forward strand.
TGGACATTTATGATAATCAATTGCAAAACTTATTAAGTATTAAGTATTTATTGCTTATGGTTTTTGCTGTGTAATTCTATTGTTTGATCCACCTCTGAAGTGCCCGACCCAGCAGCAAGACCTGAACATTCACAGCAAAAATGAACAGATCGAGCGCAACAGTCCAGAGGTGAATTTTATCTGCTGAAAGAAAACACGTGAGGATACGTTAGATCCCCACAGACATGGATTAGTACAAACGACATATATAGTAAATGATAGGAGAATCACTCGAAATAATATAAAGCAACAAAAGTGAATTGGAGTGAATCGTGAGCCAAGCAAAAGCTCATTCGATCGATACTAAATACTAAATGCCTAAACTTAACCAGGAAGTCCAAATGAAGTTAATAGCAAACTTCGCCCGAGCGAAGAGAATTCTAAAGTATTGAAATGGCAAATGGTTAGAGGATGAAGGAAGGTGTTGGGACCGGCAGAGACCCTGTCAGTAAACTGACTAGTCTGCGGAAGTACCGGCACCCCCAAAATAGTCATAGCAACAGTTAAGGGGGGACTCGCGGCGGACGGGCGGAGTGAAGGGAACCAAATGCCAATTAAATACTAAAGATTTCTTTAAGAAAAATTGAAGTTACTTTAACAACAAACTTAATGCAAATATAAACGATTGAATTGAAAACACGGAGGGCTGAGGGTGGATCGTGAAAGTGTGCAACCATCTCACGATCCCGGGGATATTTCATATCAAAAACTAATTAAACCTCGAGATAAGCTCGAAGGGGATGGGCGAGGGTACTGAAACATCCTCCATTTAATACAAATCTATAATCGTGCAGAGAGAGTCTACCAACAAGTCTTGTTGAATTAAGACTGCTAAAGACAAGTCTCTTTCTGCACGACTTTCGAGTGATTTTCGGGCACGGTGGATACGTTAGATCCAGCTGAAAGCAAAAAACATGCAAAAGCCGACAAATACGTTAGATTTGTCACTAACTACTCATGCTTATTAATCGCGAGGCGACACGAAATCACCATTGACTGAAGAAGATTTAAAACTAATATAGTAATAATGAAAATAATAATCATATTGATGACAATTTCAATTATTTGAAAAAAATAAGAATAAAAAAAGGATATAAGATAGAAAATAACAAATGTTTAATTAATTTTAATTGATAAATAATCGATGAAAATAAATTAATTATAGTTCAAGATTTCTATTTAAGCATCTAAACACAAATCGAAAATGTTAATGAAGATTTAACATTTTCTAAAAACCTATCGATATTTCAGCACAATCATAACAGTAACAGCAATCAATCACTCATATCATTCAAAATCAAATATTAAATCGAAACACTTGCTCATACATACATACACAAACAAACGATTGCGAGCTCGCATTGATTCATACCAAAACACACTAACATACAATTTTCAGATTTTGGAAATATGAAAAAGTTTCCAAAAACTGATAAAAAACTAATTTGCTTTAGGGTGGCCAACCCTAATCATAGAATTTCCTGAACTATAATATTTTATGTAATAAAATAGGAAAGATGTAAAATGAATATAATGCAGATTGAAAAGTATCTGCAGCTTGTAAACATTTGTTATTTTTGGATACTTTGGTGAGTTGAGAGTTGTTTGGAAATAATAATAATTAAGTAATTATGATTCCTTCTACAATGAATTAAGTATATTGAAGCCATTACAACTTCAAAATAAATAACACATATGTAGAATTAAAATCAATTAACAAAACCATCATCATTACAAAACTAATAACAAAATAAAAAAAACAATGCATTGAATTGCATTAAAAATGAATTAAAATCTTCTCCAAATCAATAGTAATTTAATGCAACCTAAACTAAAACATCTCACATTATCTAAGTGGATGTAAAAAACGGAATTACGGACAAGTACAAAGGGAATCAAATAATTAATAAATATTAATAGGCGAAGTAATAATTAAATATATAAAAAGTTAAAAACAAATTAAATAAATTTAATAAATAGACGCAATATGAATTAATAATTTTGAATAGACGCTGTAATAATTAAAAGAATGAAAAAGCTAAAATCAAATAAACAATATATTTAGGTTGAGGTGGGAGGACTTATTGTGAATCCCGTGTGGTATAAAATCACTTACTACTTCGATGTTTTCATCACCATCATCTGATCTCTCCATCTCAGCCATCACCTACATCTCTGCCATCTCGTTGTTGGCACTCACTCACGAACACTCGCGATTATTTAGCAAAATACGCACTAAACTCCCGGAAATTTAATACTCCCGTGATGCTAATATAAATAATAATAAATTTATAGCAAATTGAGTAACGTGAATTTAAACTGACTGCAATCCGGTTGAAGAACAAGAGCCGAAGCCTTAAACTTGTCTTCAAAATAACGCACACACACTTCACTACAGAATGTAAGACTAAGTTTGGTCAAAACTTTTCTTAACGACATCCGTCGCGATAGAAAAATTGAAATTTCGGGGAAACGCGAGCCCCTAGATCCGCTGTGATCTGTCGGTTGATTGCTCGTATATTCGAATACGAACAACCACCTCAACGGATGCACCTCGAGAAGGTTTTAGCACAGACGGTCTTGCCATCCCATGCGTATCACTGCGGACGTGATAAACGCATAGAATGACCTGGTATTTGGAATACCTTGCATCCATAAAAATAACAAAAAAATAAGTAACCTATAAGGAAAAAAAATAATTAATAATAATTAGTAAAAGTGAACTTACACAATCAAAACATGCCATATAAATATATGTATTTTCTTTTCTGTAAGAAAGTCCTGCGATCCGCCACAATTTTTGTATAAAACAGGTGCGACCTCGAGAAGGTAAATGTGTACGGTCTTGCATCATATCAGAGGCTGTGTATTGCGCTTGAAATGATACCTGGTTACCATCTTCGAAGGAAGATGACATACCTTTAATTAGCACCTGGATATACGGCCACGTGGAAATCGCTGCTTCCATTCACAGCAAATGAAAGCAAACGCATGACCGCACACCCGGAAAGAAAATAAGGAATGTTTAGGATTAAAGGAAATGCTGTGACCTAAAGGGTGATTAGTAACTACACAATGATTAGTAACAACAAAATTATATCAAACCTGAAACAAAACACAAATAACACATATAAAATATACATCAACAATTACAATAAAAATTAATTGCATTACCTAGTATCATTATATAAATTTATGGAGAGGAATAATTGTTTTCTTTTTTCACTCTCATCTTTTCTCATGTTTATATTTTTTATTATTGTTATTTTGTTTTTTTTTTGTATATATATTTTTTTTGTCTATTGTTACATAATAATTTTTATATTTTATAACATATATTTTCTTTTCTTTTATTTATTTATTTTTTAATTTTTTTCAAATTTTTCAATATGTAATGCAATGCGGCACAATATAGGCTAATTGTGCATGTTCATTAGCTATCCGGCATTATGACATTTTGTTTGTATCATATTATGACTACTCTATAGACTCTGAGCAGCTGCCGAACGCCTTTACAACAATCTACAACTATAAAAAAATTACAACCCATTTAATTCCTCAAATTTTGGGGCACAATAAGGATATAGAAAGGAATATAGGGATAAGTCGAACCGGAGACTCGCGATTCTTGGAGGGGACGGAGAGTCCTCGGATTAGGTATGTTTTTTTTGTGAGTGGGTGTAAACTTAAAACTAGGAGGAATATTGACAAAATGGGCGCATTACAAATAAAACTAAACCTAATCTAAACCTAAAGAGAACGAACTATTATAGTAAATTGCACTCTACTGTATTAATTAGTTCCCTGGCAATGAAATTATCATAACTGCCTAATTGGACATTTATGATAATCAATTGCAAAACTTATTAAGTATTAAGTATTTATTGCTTATGGTTTTTGCTGTGTAATTCTATTGTTTGATCCACCTCTGAAGTGCCCGACCCAGCAGCAAGACCTGAACATTCACAGCAAAAATGAACAGATCGAGCGCAACAGTCCAGAGGTGAATTTTATCTGCTGAAAGAAAACACGTGAGGATACGTTAGATCCCCACAGACATGGATTAGTACAAACGACATATATAGTAAATGATAGGAGAATCACTCGAAATAATATAAAGCAACAAAAGTGAATTGGAGTGAATCGTGAGCCAAGCAAAAGCTCATTCGATCGATACTAAATACTAAATGCCTAAACTTAACCAGGAAGTCCAAATGAAGTTAATAGCAAACTTCGCCCGAGCGAAGAGAATTCTAAAGTATTGAAATGGCAAATGGTTAGAGGATGAAGGAAGGTGTTGGGACCGGCAGAGACCCTGTCAGTAAACTGACTAGTCTGCGGAAGTACCGGCACCCCCAAAATAGTCATAGCAACAGTTAAGGGGGGACTCGCGGCGGACGGGCGGAGTGAAGGGAACCAAATGCCAATTAAATACTAAAGATTTCTTTAAGAAAAATTGAAGTTACTTTAACAACAAACTTAATGCAAATATAAACGATTGAATTGAAAACACGGAGGGCTGAGGGTGGATCGTGAAAGTGTGCAACCATCTCACGATCCCGGGGATATTTCATATCAAAAACTAATTAAACCTCGAGATAAGCTCGAAGGGGATGGGCGAGGGTACTGAAACATCCTCCATTTAATACAAATCTATAATCGTGCAGAGAGAGTCTACCAACAAGTCTTGTTGAATTAAGACTGCTAAAGACAAGTCTCTTTCTGCACGACTTTCGAGTGATTTTCGGGCACGGTGGATACGTTAGATCCAGCTGAAAGCAAAAAACATGCAAAAGCCGACAAATACGTTAGATTTGTCACTAACTACTCATGCTTATTAATCGCGAGGCGACACGAAATCACCATTGACTGAAGAAGATTTAAAACTAATATAGTAATAATGAAAATAATAATCATATTGATGACAATTTCAATTATTTGAAAAAAATAAGAATAAAAAAAGGATATAAGATAGAAAATAACAAATGTTTAATTAATTTTAATTGATAAATAATCGATGAAAATAAATTAATTATAGTTCAAGATTTCTATTTAAGCATCTAAACACAAATCGAAAATGTTAATGAAGATTTAACATTTTCTAAAAACCTATCGATATTTCAGCACAATCATAACAGTAACAGCAATCAATCACTCATATCATTCAAAATCAAATATTAAATCGAAACACTTGCTCATACATACATACACAAACAAACGATTGCGAGCTCGCATTGATTCATACCAAAACACACTAACATACAATTTTCAGATTTTGGAAATATGAAAAAGTTTCCAAAAACTGATAAAAAACTAATTTGCTTTAGGGTGGCCAACCCTAATCATAGAATTTCCTGAACTATAATATTTTATGTAATAAAATAGGAAAGATGTAAAATGAATATAATGCAGATTGAAAAGTATCTGCAGCTTGTAAACATTTGTTATTTTTGGATACTTTGGTGAGTTGAGAGTTGTTTGGAAATAATAATAATTAAGTAATTATGATTCCTTCTACAATGAATTAAGTATATTGAAGCCATTACAACTTCAAAATAAATAACACATATGTAGAATTAAAATCAATTAACAAAACCATCATCATTACAAAACTAATAACAAAATAAAAAAAACAATGCATTGAATTGCATTAAAAATGAATTAAAATCTTCTCCAAATCAATAGTAATTTAATGCAACCTAAACTAAAACATCTCACATTATCTAAGTGGATGTAAAAAACGGAATTACGGACAAGTACAAAGGGAATCAAATAATTAATAAATATTAATAGGCGAAGTAATAATTAAATATATAAAAAGTTAAAAACAAATTAAATAAATTTAATAAATAGACGCAATATGAATTAATAATTTTGAATAGACGCTGTAATAATTAAAAGAATGAAAAAGCTAAAATCAAATAAACAATATATTTAGGTTGAGGTGGGAGGACTTATTGTGAATCCCGTGTGGTATAAAATCACTTACTACTTCGATGTTTTCATCACCATCATCTGATCTCTCCATCTCAGCCATCACCTACATCTCTGCCATCTCGTTGTTGGCACTCACTCACGAACACTCGCGATTATTTAGCAAAATACGCACTAAACTCCCGGAAATTTAATACTCCCGTGATGCTAATATAAATAATAATAAATTTATAGCAAATTGAGTAACGTGAATTTAAACTGACTGCAATCCGGTTGAAGAACAAGAGCCGAAGCCTTAAACTTGTCTTCAAAATAACGCACACACACTTCACTACAGAATGTAAGACTAAGTTTGGTCAAAACTTTTCTTAACGACATCCGTCGCGATAGAAAAATTGAAATTTCGGGGAAACGCGAGCCCCTAGATCCGCTGTGATCTGTCGGTTGATTGCTCGTATATTCGAATACGAACAACCACCTCAACGGATGCACCTCGAGAAGGTTTTAGCACAGACGGTCTTGCCATCCCATGCGTATCACTGCGGACGTGATAAACGCATAGAATGACCTGGTATTTGGAATACCTTGCATCCATAAAAATAACAAAAAAATAAGTAACCTATAAGGAAAAAAAATAATTAATAATAATTAGTAAAAGTGAACTTACACAATCAAAACATGCCATATAAATATATGTATTTTCTTTTCTGTAAGAAAGTCCTGCGATCCGCCACAATTTTTGTATAAAACAGGTGCGACCTCGAGAAGGTAAATGTGTACGGTCTTGCATCATATCAGAGGCTGTGTATTGCGCTTGAAATGATACCTGGTTACCATCTTCGAAGGAAGATGACATACCTTTAATTAGCACCTGGATATACGGCCACGTGGAAATCGCTGCTTCCATTCACAGCAAATGAAAGCAAACGCATGACCGCACACCCGGAAAGAAAATAAGGAATGTTTAGGATTAAAGGAAATGCTGTGACCTAAAGGGTGATTAGTAACTACACAATGATTAGTAACAACAAAATTATATCAAACCTGAAACAAAACACAAATAACACATATAAAATATACATCAACAATTACAATAAAAATTAATTGCATTACCTAGTATCATTATATAAATTTATGGAGAGGAATAATTGTTTTCTTTTTTCACTCTCATCTTTTCTCATGTTTATATTTTTTATTATTGTTATTTTGTTTTTTTTTTGTATATATATTTTTTTTGTCTATTGTTACATAATAATTTTTATATTTTATAACATATATTTTCTTTTCTTTTATTTATTTATTTTTTAATTTTTTTCAAATTTTTCAATATGTAATGCAATGCGGCACAATATAGGCTAATTGTGCATGTTCATTAGCTATCCGGCATTATGACATTTTGTTTGTATCATATTATGACTACTCTATAGACTCTGAGCAGCTGCCGAACGCCTTTACAACAATCTACAACTATAAAAAAATTACAACCCATTTAATTCCTCAAATTTTGGGGCACAATAAGGATATAGAAAGGAATATAGGGATAAGTCGAACCGGAGACTCGCGATTCTTGGAGGGGACGGAGAGTCCTCGGATTAGGTATGTTTTTTTTGTGAGTGGGTGTAAACTTAAAACTAGGAGGAATATTGACAAAATGGGCGCATTACAAATAAAACTAAACCTAATCTAAACCTAAAGAGAACGAACTATTATAGTAAATTGCACTCTACTGTATTAATTAGTTCCCTGGCAATGAAATTATCATAACTGCCTAATTAGACATTTATGATAATCAATTGCAAAACTTATTAAGTATTAAGTATTTATTGTTTATGGTTTTTGCTGTGTAATTCTATTGTTTGATCCACCTCTGAAGTGCCCGACCCAGCAGCAAGACCTGAACATTCACAGCAAAAATGAACAGATCGAGCGCAACAGTCCAGAGGTGAATTTTATCTGCTGAAAGAAAACACGTGAGGATACGTTAGATCCCCACAGACATGGATTAGTACAAACGACATATATAGTAAATGATAGGAGAATCACTCGAAATAAATAAACAAAGCAACAAAAGTGAATTGGAGTGAATCGTGAGCCAAGCAAAAGCTCATTCGATCCATACTAAATACTAAATGCCTAAACTTAACCAGGAAGTCCAAATGAAGTTAATAGCAAACTTCGCCCGAGCGAAGAGAATTCTAAAGTATTGAAATGGCAAATGGTTAGAGGATGAAGGAAGGTGTTGGGACCGGCAGAGACCCTGTCAGTAAACTGACTAGTCTGCGGAAGTACCGGCACCCCCAAAATAGTCATAGCAACAGTTAAGGGGGGACTCGCGGCGGACGGGCGGAGTGAAGGGAACCAAATGCCAATTAAATACTAAAGATTTCTTTAAGAAAAATTGAAGTTACTTTAACAACAAACTTAATGCAAATATAAACGATTGAATTGAAAACACGGAGGGCTGAGGGTGGATCGTGAAAGTGTGCAACCATCTCACGATCCCGGGGATATTTCATATCAAAAACTAATTAAACCTCGAGATAAGCTCGAAGGGGATGGGCGAGGGTACTGAAACATCCTCCATTTAATACAAATCTATAATCGTGCAGAGAGAGTCTACCAACAAGTCTTGTTGAATTAAGACTGCTAAAGACAAGTCTCTTTCTGCACGACTTTCGAGTGATTTTCGGGCACGGTGGATACGTTAGATCCAGCTGAAAGCAAAAAACATGCAAAAGCCGACAAATACGTTAGATTTGTCACTAACTACTCATGCTTATTAATCGCGAGGCGACACGAAATCACCATTGACTGAAGAAGATTTAAAACTAATATAGTAATAATGAAAATAATAATCATATTGATGACAATTTCAATTATTTGAAAAAAATAAGAATAAAAAAAGGATATAAGATAGAAAATAACAAATGTTTAATTAATTTTAATTGATAAATAATCGATGAAAATAAATTAATTATAGTTCAAGATTTCTATTTAAGCATCTAAACACAAATCGAAAATGTTAATGAAGATTTAACATTTTCTAAAAACCTATCGATATTTCAGCACAATCATAACAGTAACAGCAATCAATCACTCATATCATTCAAAATCAAATATTAAATCGAAACACTTGCTCATACATACATACACAAACAAACGATTGCGAGCTCGCATTGATTCATACCAAAACACACTAACATACAATTTTCAGATTTTGGAAATATGAAAAAGTTTCCAAAAACTGATAAAAAACTAATTTGCTTTAGGGTGGCCAACCCTAATCATAGAATTTCCTGAACTATAATATTTTATGTAATAAAATAGGAAAGATGTAAAATGAATATAATGCAGATTGAAAAGTATCTGCAGCTTGTAAACATTTGTTATTTTTGGATACTTTGGTGAGTTGAGAGTTGTTTGGAAATAATAATAATTAAGTAATTATGATTCCTTCTACAATGAATTAAGTATATTGAAGCCATTACAACTTCAAAATAAATAACACATATGTAGAATTAAAATCAATTAACAAAACCATCATCATTACAAAACTAATAACAAAATAAAAAAAACAATGCATTGAATTGCATTAAAAATGAATTAAAATCTTCTCCAAATCAATAGTAATTTAATGCAACCTAAACTAAAACATCTCACATTATCTAAGTGGATGTAAAAAACGGAATTACGGACAAGTACAAAGGGAATCAAATAATTAATAAATATTAATAGGCGAAGTAATAATTAAATATATAAAAAGTTAAAAACAAATTAAATAAATTTAATAAATAGACGCAATATGAATTAATAATTTTGAATAGACGCTGTAATAATTAAAAGAATGAAAAAGCTAAAATCAAATAAACAATATATTTAGGTTGAGGTGGGAGGACTTATTGTGAATCCCGTGTGGTATAAAATCACTTACTACTTCGATGTTTTCATCACCATCATCTGATCTCTCCATCTCAGCCATCACCTACATCTCTGCCATCTCGTTGTTGGCACTCACTCACGAACACTCGAGATTATTTAGCAAAATACGCACTAAACTGCCGGAAATTTAACACTCCCGTGATTCTAATATAATTAATAATAAATTTATAGCAAATTGAGTAACGTGAATTTAAACTGACTGCAATCCGGTTGAAGAACAAGAGCCGAAGCCTTAAACTTGTCTTCAAAATAACGCACACACACTTCACTACAGAATGTAAGACTAAGTTTGGTCAAAACTTTTCTTAACGACATCCGTCGCGATAGATAAATTGATATTTCGGGGAAACGCGAGCCCCTAGATCCGCTGTGATCTGTCGGTTGATTGCTCGTATATTCGAATACGAACAACCACCTCAACGGATGCACCTCGAGAAGGTTTTAGCACAGACGGTCTTGCCATCCCATGCGTATCACTGCGGACGTGATAAACGCATAGAATGACCTGGTAATTAGAATACCTTGCATCCATATGAGTTATACATGTACCATGGGGAAATAAGTATAAATATTAGTATGTAGATTAAATTCAATATATGGTAACAACAACATAAGGTACTCGCGGTTAGTTAACATCGATTTCTAATCAGAACGATGTTGACTTAACGAAGAGACGCGCACAACTGAGGCTTGGGGACGCCACGATAGTGCCAACTAAATTGAAACATTTTTTCTTATCTGCATCGAACGAACTTGTGGTCGACAAAAAAATATCTTTTTCAGCCACGAAAAAATGCACCTGCACGCATCGACAATCTCCGGAACTTTTCGTTATTAACAATTCTGTTGGTTCCATTGCGATCGGGTCGGACCAGATGGCAACTCGCTATTTTTTTCTTTACTGATAAAATAATAAAAACTGTTTTTTTTACAATACTGTTCTAATCAAATCGATTCGATTATTTTCGAAGCAATATTTTTTTAAATTTATTATTATACTAGTTAAAATAATACAATTATTTTGAAATATAATAATATTAAAATCATTTAACTTAATAGAATTAATTAAATAATTATTAAATTAGTAGAATTAATTAATTTACCAACAGTATATTTTTTAATGCAAATAAAAGTGTTAATAATAAAAATATAAATTTTTAGACGGCATAAAGTTAACAAAAAATCAATAAAAGTTATGTAATTTATGAAAACGCAATTCGATTTGATTTATATATTGTCCGTTTCGATTTGATTATAACGAGATGACTGTGAATTTATTTGGTTAAAATTTTAAACAATTACGTATTTGATTAGAAAGTAATTAAAAATGTGAGATTAATAAATTTCGTAATTACTTTCATATTTTTATTAAATCTAAACTCGGTTATTTTTCTCCAGAACTTTGGAGACGTTGAGCAAAAAAGTATGTAGCTACTAAGAAAATTAAAATCTCTTAATGAAATTACACGAAAGTTCGAGTTACATAAATTAATATTAATAATTAGTATTCCACAGTCTATACCGATAACGTACATATTGATTCAATTACAAAAAATACCTTATTAAAAATTTCAATATTAATTATTAATTACAGAATAAAATTAAAAATTCAATATTTTATAATAATTATCTACAAATTGATAATAAATGAATAATTATTTTTATATGTTGTTATGATTCGTAATATTCCTAGGTTATTAATCAAAGTAAGTTTGACAACAATTATGGAGTAGCAATTTTTTTTCTGACTAATAGTGTGGCCATTAGTCAGAAACATCGCGACACGTTTAATGGCCTGCAGTTATTAATCTAGTCGAACGATAACAGCGTATAAAATATATTAATTTATGTGCAAGTGGCATTGATCAAACTTTTTGACTACCGTAAAAAAAGACCGTGATTTGGGTAATAGTATAAAACATAGTTTTTTTAAAGTGAAAACACTAATTTTCACGTACAAAAATATAATTGAGTAATTAACACACAGCTACATCAATTTAGTTGTTATGCGGTACCCCAGTGTTTTACAAATTATGTGCAAATTACTCAAAATATCATTACTTCATTCTCACGCTATTCCTATATTTGTAACTGGTTTATATAACCCATTTTTTTAAAATTGAATTTAAAAATTTAAATTGTTAATATCCAATTAAAAATTATCTAATTTATAGTAAAATAGTTTACTGTAAATTGTAAATGGAAAAATATTATTTAATTAAAATTATTCAGTATATTTTTATTATTTTTCTACGTAATTAAGCTAAATATTTTTGTTTAGCATACTAGAGGAAAAGATCGATGAATTTGTAAATATTTCAAAATATTTAAATATTTATCAATTATAAAAAAGTAAAATTAAAATGTCTAGAAAATTCTTAATTATAACAAATAACTATATATTTTATATTTATCGAATTATATGGTGCATATTTGGTGTTGAGTCAAATTTAATTTAGATCCAACCAATGCTGGTAGTCAATTAAATCCGACTCGATGTGAAATGTCCAGAAGTTTCACTAATTGAAGTTAAATTAGTCGGTATTGTATATATAGATATAACATTTGGTGTGGTCAGGATAGAGCTTATGATAATATAAATTAAGCGCAAATAATATGCAGACAAAGGTAACACATAAATGCGTAATCATAGCAAGGTTATTAATATTGATTGAAACATGCTATTGAACAACGTGTAATTTAATTAAGGACGATTTAACGCCAGCTCCATACGAGCTCGAACGAAAAACAAAAACAAGTAATTTTCCCGCTTGAATTACGTAATTATGGATCGGTAATTGCAATGAACTTCAAATGAGAAATTGTTTCATTAATACCGATTTATAAGCTAGTTAATGATATATTATTATGAAAACTATATTTCTGACAAAAAATTCAAATAAATCATTTTTAATAATTTAAATTTTCTTCTCATTAATTAATTAATAATATATATATATATTAAAAAAAAGAAAATTTAGGAAATGAATATAGGTTTAAGGTGTAATTAGAGAAAATGTTAAGCAAGTCGTTTATTTCTTGGTAATTGATGTGGTTTTATCAGATTCATAGGAGTCACCTGTATATCAGATCGTTGGAGATAGACGTGACTAATTGATGTAAGGTGTATCGATTGGCTAATTGCCACCAGGAATAGTCTTTCCAGTTATGCATACATTGGATAAGTAAAATTGGGGGGTGTGCTGATTTATCGGGCGGTTGGAAATACCCGAGGCACGATAAGATGCGCGTGGTAATTATCATTAATTAATGTTGAAGCTCGGAGAGTAAATACGACTACTTTATTGTTGCCCCGTTTTTTCTTAGACAAATAAATTTCTTTTTATATTATTATTTTTTCTCCTGAAAAGTGAGAGAGCTTAACTTTTATCTGCAGTAGTTTCTTCATATTTTTTGACTGAGAACTGTGTAAGTAATACCTCTTTTATTTCCAGGACAATGGACGGACGACTTTTGTTGTTCTTATTCGTCATTTACTGGATGAATGGTGAGTGATTTCTTTACTTCTTTATTTTTTCATAATATCGTGTTTGTGCTCAAACTTTCGTTCGCAATTTGTTCTGAATATCAAAATTTTCGAGTTAATCTAGTGGCATTTGATATTCCTGTAAGACAGGAGGAGGCATATTAATAGAAATACACGTGGTTGCGCAAACGCCCATTGTTTGCGACGAAACCAGCTACACACAATGTGCATATTTCAGAATCTTCCAGGGATTACACCTGAGGACACGGCCACTGCTGCTGCCGGTTCTCATTGCGAATATATATATATTTTTGCACCGTCTTCAGGGACGGGATTTAATAAGACAGATTAAAATAAAGCTGCAAACATGCAAGAGGGACCAGCGTCTCTTATTAAGATTATTACGCCTTTTTCGCATTGCTCCATTACGAAATTACTCGAATTTCCAGCATTCCATTTCATAAATATATAATTTTAGTACAACCATTCAGTTTTGTCATACTTCGCTTTATTATACTGATAATTTCTTTATATTTAACAAATAGTTAAAATTAAATTTTCATAAACTTGATTAAGGTAAATAATGGTTTTCAAAAATGTTTCTAAACTTTGGTATGGAGGATTTTTAGAGGAAATCACGGTTGATCTTGAAATTGCAAATATTTTTAAATAAAACGTAAAATCGGTGTCGTGTGAAATGGATCATCCTGTATATTTGTTCGGTGATGACTTTGGAAGTTTAGTAATGTATGGGAAGATTGTGAAGCCACGGTAAAGTTCATTATTTCTTTGCTACAATGAGCAGCAAAATTGTCAACTGAGTGCGTCCAGTGGTTCGTGGTTGTCGGCGAAAATATGAAAAGGTGGAAAATAATCTGGCGTGTAAATAAAAGAAATACCCAGACAGACGATAAATAAACGAGGTTGAAAGTAGGGCGAAACAAATAAAAAACGAAGAGAAATAGACAGCCGTATTCATACAACGCAAGAAGGGCATAAAAAGGAAAAGAGAAAGATAGAAGAAAGAAGTACGTGTATGGACGTGGAAGGACGAGTTTAGCGTCTCGCAGGCTTAATTGGTGTTAAAATAAAGTTGAACTGACTGGTGCTGCGACGTTATTTCAATAAATCATATTCGCGTCAACAATCTAATCGCCGGACAGCATCTGCATCGAAACATTGTGTGTCATTTACAGCATTCCCGATAAGATTCGCATGTCACACAGTAAATCGTTCCGAATCCCCTATCCGATATTTCCATCCCAACGATTAAAACAATCTGTATATCTATATATACAAATATATAGTTCAAAATATAATCAAAATTAGTATATAGTAAAGAAACGAACAAATGTCTTTCAACAAATAGTTATTGACTAGTTTAGTTTTAAGTTTAACCTACAGATGGTTTTCAACAAAAAATCAAAAATAAGGTTAAAATTGTAATATTCATTGTAGATAAAACAATATAAACATATTTTATTATTACATAATTTTAAATCAGTTGTTTAAGTAAATGTGGGACTGAAAGGAACAACTGCAATGAGAAATAAATAAATAAAAAAAAGAAACAGAAGCTTTCAGTAATGGAAAGTGAGGCTTGTTTAATTTCGTTGGAAAAATGTGAGTCTTTTCAGGCTGAAGCCGAATTTAATAGATTCATACTCTTTATACCCGGGCTTAATTCAAACAGACCGAACGAAAAATATTGTATTGCCGTAAAATTTACTCCTGCTGCTATTCTCGCTCCATTCATAATTATAATTTGTTACTCACATATACGCAAGAAGAAAAAAAATCATTTATGATATTAAATTCAGATTTTCCAGTGGATTTATCAGCAGATAATCTCTTGAAATATTGTTTTTTTTGTTCTATTTGGAAATAACGTACTTCTCTTATGTACCTTTAATATAATCGAATATAATCCTTCAATAAATGTTGTATTTTAGATGGTTTAGTAAATTCATATCAGTTGCAACTGATTCTTGTAAGGACTCGTGTAACTATACTATACTTTATACGACTGTATTTATTATATTGACAGGAACAATGGTTGGATACGTGCAAGTATTTGTGATTTGGAAATACTGGGAATACCACGGCGTTCAGTGAAAGCGTGTGTCGTTGGGACACTTCGAATCGGTGATTATTATTTATTTACGTCGAAGTTGCGAGAGCATCTGAATCGGGCGAACCGTCATCGAACGGCCGACATTGTCCAACTAAAAACAATGCGATCTGACAACGGTTTTGAAGTTGCACACAATGAACAACTTTCAGTTTGTGGATCAGTTCGACTCGAATATGGGACGCACGCACACAATTCACGTAACTAGTTTTGCGAAAATGAAAATCACAGTTTCATTCCGCTGCGAAAACTTCGTTAGCGAAGCGCACACGAACGGAAGAGTACAAGTTGAAGGGTAGTAACAACAACAAGACCAACAACATACTAAAAAAATATATATACACGCCCCAAATCGATAGCTAGGTTTATTTCTGTTGGCGAACTTCCCGAACGCACGAAGTTTTTGTTTTTTTTTTAACGTATAGTTTGCACTGTCTTCTATGTAAATCGATGAACACGATGTTCTTTGGGCTTCATCCTCGTCCTTCTGACCCCTATTTTTTTTAGGTGCTTTCGTTGAAAGATATTAAAGACTTAATTACTATAAATCGTAAAGCTTCAACTTTGAGGCACAAATTGGTAATATTTCTCGTTAGGAAACAAAAAGCACTTATTACGTAATACTTTTTACGAGCGAATACTTTGCGCTCTATTATAATTTTCATATATGTATTATATGCGAGGCTTTAAATTTTATTTATTAATATATTTTATCATTCCCTTTGAATTGTTCGTTGCCCCAAAGGAATATTACCACTATTTCAACTTGATAAGCAGATTGCGAGTGAAATGCGACTTAAAGGGCCTTATAATTATTTCTCGAGGCAACTTCAAACAAGAATTCGGTTTCATGTTTTCGTTTCAGCAATGGTTTTCATAATATTTGGCTTCGTCTTTGAATATTAGTTATATAGTTATTTTTCTGAAAGATTACAAGAACCTGATACAAAGCCACAAAAAAATATTTTTCATCTACAAACAGAAACTGCATTAAAGCTGATTAAGAAACAGCAAAATGCTTATAATATTTGGCATGCGAAATGATTACATTATTTATCAAAAAATGTGAAATGTTTATATAATCTTTTTTCAAGAAAGCCAATTTGATATAGTAACAATTAGTTTATGGATAAAATTATTAATTATTATTATTTGTTAGATTATTCAAATATTACAAATCACTAATTATATTCCTCTGCGAACTTTTCAAAGAACAAAAACGATTTTTTCTTGTATATTTTTCTGGGTAAAATTTTATAACCTGTTGTGGTCCAATTAGCATTTGATTGGATCGCAAAGAGGATTGTTATTATTATGAATACAGTTAATTTATTAACTGAACAAAATCCTATTATTAAATAAAATTAACCTAAAGAATGGAGCATATTTGATATTTGCTGTTATTATTGTGTATACATTTTAACGAGAATTCCGCGAACGCAAATAACAACACTGTGAACCGTTGCTGTTTTCAATTATTACGAGTCCGGAATTATTCAAATAAATACATTCAGCTCCATACAACGAAAATACTGTATTTTGATAAAATTATCGTATCAAGCAAGTTACAAGATTATCCAATAAATTAATCTTTATATCAAATAGATTTATTTAAATCATTATGGATATGTAAGTTCTAAGCAGAATAAAATAATTGCTTAATGGAAAATATTAGTTATTTTCGAGGATTGAGAATGCATTAGTGAAAATGGAGTTTTTAATTAAAATCCAGTTTTACACAAGTTCAGTTTCTATAGATTGGACGGAAGTATGCGTAGCGGTGCCAAAGATAAGTTCAAAGTTTGATGAATGTCACCTTTAAGTCAGCCCTATGCGATTTTAAACTTTTCTAATTAAAATTGGGATCGCCCAAAGTAAGCTCACACATTTCGAACCTTATAACTCAAGAGTTGTAATCCTTCACATACCAGCCATTTCCTGGGATTGCCTTGATACACCTGACAATAAATGTAATAAGTTCATGCACACCAGTAGCTGTAGCTGAAACATCTCGTGATTATCACGCTGCGTAAATATCATAAAGTCTGTTTACTTAGGAAGGCAACTATAATTACACGAAAGCGATTACATAAAGGAACTCAAGGGCATTGTGAGCACGTAGAGAATTATGACAGCAGTCGCATTATATAAAGGAGGTTTTATTGATTCTGTTTAATGAAGCTTTAATTGTATTTACACGTATTCGTGCTGTTTGCAAGTTGGTATTAAGTAGTTTGCGTTTTCGAATAGCGGCACAAAGATGATGAAGAAGGAAAGAAAGGCGAAGGATACACAACGGATTCTCCTCGGAGCTTTGATGTCGCCGAGCTGAAGAGTTTGCACAGCATCAATGGCGGATTGGGAGGTATAAGAATTACATAATGCCCGGCGATAATAATAATAATAATCATCATCAACATAATTGCAATCTTGAATGGCCGCAAGGCTCTGAAGATGTTTTATTAATTAAGCGAATGCTTTGAGGTAGCACAATGGGAGTTGATACAACAAAAGCTGGCGAGTGAATGGAACGGGGCTGTGAAATATTTATGGTCGGTTGCACAGGGCATTTAACACTTGGTTAACTTAACTAATTCGAGTTCCTGTTCTTTCCGGGAGCGACGTTTTGCCGATCCCTCATCAATATCTCAAGTCAGCTCCGCAACTTGCGCCTGGGACGACCCGCGCCATGCAAATGTCTCCATCAACTCGATTACAAGGGATGGACAGGTCTAATGGCCATCCCCCGCAAACATACTCTAAAAACTACTAACTATGACCTTTCCTCAAAAACTAACATTTGGGAAGAATATCCACTGCTACAAATCGCCTACTACAAAGCATCGCGTGCCACGTAGGCATTTTCTCAAAAAAAAAAAATTGTTTTGCAATATTACTGCTAATAAGCAACCACCCAAATTGCGATCATCTAAATCGTATCATCATTAGGGTCCGACTGTAATTATGAATTCATTATTTCTTGCGGGTTGAAAAGTCGACTGGTATTTTTGATTAGAGATGGCGTCCATTTGGATTGGATCGGATCCGCATCGAGTACACGTTGCGAGCCCATTGTTACAATCTAATTCCATGTAAACTGGATGCAGTTTGCCGAATAAATACTGAGCCGCCGTTTAATTAAAACATATACATACATATGCACAATGGGGGCGGCGGAGGCGGCACCGAAATAACGAATACCATTCGCCGAAACCGGAAATCATATTAAATATCAGCGCGAATGAATATAAACAATAATGATTAAATATTAGGGCCACAGCACAAAAGTCCTAAATTGTGAATTGATTACTCGTTCCGTTACGAATTTATGCCAAACAGTTTCGCTTAGTTTCGAGCAGTTTCCATCATCCTTTCCAATTCTATTATCTTATTATTAAAAACAGACATTATTAAATATATTTCAAAAATACTTTTCTTTGAATTAGATTTATTGTCAAATATTTTAATAAACATACAATATAACTATTTTCCATCGGTAGGACATAGTTGACATCAGTTTTGCAGTGGTATTACCATCGGATTGCGCGTTTACTGAATATTTACACCTTATCATAAACCCATCGACGTTACGGAACTTCCAGGAATGGTATGGTAAACAGAATCAAAGTTGCAAAGTGTGCCGTGAAGTGTTGGCGTACATCGAATGCAGTGTTGCCGAAGTAATTTTGTTCTTGAAAATTAATTTCCGTAATTTATGTAGATTGCTTCCAGTTAAGTACACATGCACGTGCAAAAAAAATAAGTTGCGGAGACCACCGTGTCTCCAAAGGAAAGACTAAGATCACAACTCTCAACGCAATTTCAGTAGATTATTGAATTTGTTATTTAACTTATAAATCCAAGTTGAATTCGTATGTAAATTAGTATATTTAACATAATTATATTCGAGAAACGGTATTTATAAACTTGCATGCATTACAAGAATTCTGTTATTGTTCTATTTATAATTTTATTGAGCTGACGTTTCTGGTGACTCCCTGGAGACGTAAATAAACACTTCTCTAATGTGTGTTACGTGTCAGAACGGATTAAACTACAAAAAAATGCAAATACTTGTTATATATTTTTTGTCACAGATTTTTGCCTATTAACATTACCAATACTGTTCGATAAATTATAAGAAATATATAATGAAATTTCGTAATTTATTATATCAATTATTATTGTATTGAGTTTACATTCTCTCGCGTCGTTTCAGTGAAATGTGGGACAAGGAACTGAAGACTCCTTGAGTAAATAAAGATGCGGCCTCCGGAATTCCGACGACGTCGACATTAATTGCAATAATTTAGTATTTGCCGAACAGTTGGTCAATAAAAGACACGCGATCAGCACGAAAGACATGAATCTGTTTGGAAAAGCAGGCGAAAGCCAATATTGCGTACACGACTTCTGTTGGTATTTAATTTATTCTTAACCCTCGATAAGCTTCTTACCATAATCTATATTTACACTATAAAGGAAGTTATTAAAGGTGCCTCTTATATATGTTTTATGTAAGCTACATTTACATTATTAAAATAATTAATTACACAAGATTTTCATTATCAATATATAATTGTTTTTATATTATGATAATAATTTATTTTAACTGTAAAAAGTATAGTTAATGGTAAATGTTGTACATAAAAAGTAAGTAATGTGTTTTGCATAGGTGCAAGTTCTTCCACTTCAAATAATTGTAATACATTTTGTATCGTTTATTTTTTGTTATATTATGCTATCAATCATGCATCGCGCACGGTCCCCGTTCGTAGGGCACACGTGCATTTTTTTTTCGTACGTTGCGCCCTTTTTTTTACATTCGAGGATCGCGCAATATTTTGAACATGACATTTCATTTTAGCGCCGTTCCCGATAATGCGAACGCGTAAAGTGAATGGCCCATACATATATACATACATACCAACAAAAGCGCAACCGACAATAAAATAAAAAATAAATAAAAGTGCGGGGAGGGTTTTTTTTTGGGGGGACGGCTTGGATCAATGTTACAAAACGCCGCCCCGACACCCCTTCGCAATATTTATGCAACACTAGGCACTCGATGTCGGATAACAATTCCCTCGAAGTGTGCAAAATTTTCATGGCTATTAACTGCGCCCTTCAAACTGAACGTGCTCGGCTACGCGACTTTGAATCACCGAACTAAAACTAAAATTTAACTCCGTGTGCCTGCGTCTTCCGAAGGACCGGGGAACGGTGAGCGGTGAGTTACGCACTTAGAACGGAACGAATTAAATTCAAGTCTAATCGAATCTTACGTAATGCAATCGGATTAACGGGTATTTCTGTGGCGGCTCGAAAATCGATTGCAATTAGGCATTCCGCACGTGGCGCTGCAGAAATAAAATAAATAAATTTAATTTGAAAAGAATCCGATCTGTGCAAAAGGAAGCGCACAGTGCGGCACTAACTAGCGAAGGTCTACGCCACATACGCAATCCGGGCGTCATTATCTCCGTCGATGAATGAGCTCTGATTGAGGCTCCTAATGCATCTAGGTGTATTCAAATCCATGTCGCCGTTCGTTATTCTGGAAAAGGTTGAAGAACTTGTAACAATTATCCAGGACTTATGATCTAAGCTAGTGCCACTTCTGTTCATTTCATTTAAATAAATAATTACAACAATTTTATTAAAATTGTTATACATTGTACATTACAAAAAATATTAAAAATTAATTACTGAATAATTATTAAATTATATTGAACCAACTAAAATGATATTTAGTATATAATAACTAAAAATATACATAATTATTAATTGGAGCAACATAATCAAATTACCATATAAAATTACTACAAAATTAATAATTCATATAAGTTATATGGATTATTAACAATATTGTAAATTAAAATAATATTTTTCTGAAATATTATTTTAGTGCTGAAAAATTAAATATTAATTATTCGAACACCATCTAAATTTTGCTTTGACTGTGAGTGTATGCTTTATATTTTTCCTGTCATATTAACTGGAAAGGTTCATTCTTATTTTTTTTTCGTTTCTCACGTAAAGCTTTCGTGATATTTGAAACCGAAATCAATTTGGTTCTGTCTAAAAAAACATATATAAAATAAGGAATTGATAATAAAAAAACATTGATTAATAATTTGACACGCGTTTAAATAGAAGACCCGACCCCTCGAGGGAATTTCTTCATTTTGCTGGCACGAGCGAAGGGAATAAACTAGAGTTGTCAAAGTGACAGGTAGAATTTGGGATTATTTTCTCGTTCTCGCGTTTAGATATATATATAGAGAGAGACGTACAGATACAAACACGAGGTTGAGAAAAAGATGGGGGTTGTAAAAAAAGATGAGAAGGGAAATAAAGAGAGAGATGGATTTGGAATTAGGTACAGGCGTTGTGTACTCAAAATGGAATATCTGAATTCGATTTCGTTGGAAAAAGATGTAGTAATAATCCAGACTTGGGTCACTTGAACTTCCGAGGGAATTAATTCCGATTGACTCCGGGATCTGTTTGCGGAGGAAATGGGGATGCGCGACGGAGCATCCGAATGGAGTCCTCAGAATAGGGGGAAACAAAATAAATGGATTCGGTGCAGGCTTTGGGGGGGAGGTAGGAAAGGAGTAGTTGCAAATGATGAAATTGAAGTAACAAATGAAACGAGGGCTTGCTTTAAATAGGAGATGGGAATGCAAAAGAGAAGGAAGAGGAATGAAGATGTCGTCCTTTTTCGGTGCTCCTTTGCCGCCTCGAGTGCGTCGCGAGGAATATGGAATGGCGCAATTAAGCGCAACAGTTATGGCGGATGCGCCGGGTCAAATGCATTGTTTGAAAGGCCCTTTTTAATCTAGAGGTCCTGCCTACGCTCCCGCACCGGCAGCTTCCAATCATGATTCACTTTATATTCAAGACCAGCAATTAAGGACCCTTTTTCATTAAATATTATATAACAAATATTGCTCTGCCTCAGCTCTGTCTTAATTTCTAATATAGTTGTAACAACTTTTTTGTAATTCTGAAGTACTTTACAAACTAATGAATTCACAATTTTGTATAATTATAAAACTTTTATATTAATAATTTAGTGCACGTTGAAATTAAATATCATTTATTTTATGGAAAATTGAAAAACTGAAAATTGTTGTTTAAACTTTTCAAACATCGCTGTACAAGAATTATAATAATTAAACATTTTATAAAAATCACTAAATTACTATATATTTGATTTTTGTGTAATTATAACATTTTTTTAAACGTGTATAATTTGTTCGAAAATACTGCTGGTTGAAATGACTACAGCAAACGCGACTCAATTGTTTGTTTTTTTTTCTGGCAAAAACTTAATTAAATTTCCTGTTTCGAGCAAATGTCGTTTTACCTCTACGAAAACATAGTGGTAATTTAGTGAGTACAATTTTGTCAATGAATATAATTTATAAATTTGTTTTTTTTTTCTTTAATCAATTTAAATAATTATTAATTAAATCAATTTATAATATTTTCAAACAAAATATTTAATCTATCTTAAATAAATTATTTTTACTATATTCTATTTGATTTTATTATGTTTATATTTACGAATATAAATTACTAAATATAGGAAAATTGAAAACTCTCTTATAGTATTCATACAGGTTGTAATGATTAGTGATGTGTACACACCTTTATGTGGAAAATCGAATGATACGCGCACTCTTTTAACTCCATAAATCGTAATTCGCCACACATGAAACATTTCACATCCGCGAGTTTTCTAAGTACGCTGCCGTTTCTTGTCCAATTTAGCGTAGTCCCTGCAGTTTTCAAAGGGCCGAGTGCTCGAGCGAGGAGACATTTCTATAAGCGCAGATATATCTGGAGGCGGATGAAATAAACCGTCGGAGAAGAAGATTGTATTCATCGTGTTGTTTCCAATTGAGAGATTTATCGGAGAGAAACAAAGATAGGTGAAGAAAACCGAAATAAATAACATTGCTACAAGGACAAATACACCTGTCTTAATTAAACTTCCATTTAATTAAACCGCTCCTCTATGGCATATATATGTTTTTATCTTATCTATTATTCTGCCGATGCAGGTGTTACACGTGGTTTACCGTTCATTTATTCGATGAAATTCTTGTAATGTCGACACGGAGATTCTGTGCGTTGGATGCATACAGTAATTGCATTCCTCTCGAGTATTTCATAAAACCTCACCTCCATCCCTCGTTCATGCTTCCAGAATACCTGCACACAGATTAATTAAGTAATTGTGAAGTTTCCATAAATGCATGCACGCGGATTAATTAGTATTTTGCGAGGAAACAATCGCCGCAAATTCGCCACATTGTTCTTCGAATATTACATTCTATGTATCTATGCAATTGCATTCTTGAAACCGGTATTTTCAGAAAACCCTTTGACAAACATTCAGTGAAACCTCACTCACTAATTACAACCACAACATATGTATACTACATTTAAATAATACATCAAACCGCAAAATTAGATTATATGTTTATATATATAGATATATATTTAATTATCTCTTCTATTTCTTAAGAATTTTCTTTAATATTTTCATCGTTAATTACATGATTTGCTGGTGACAGCTAGATGATCTATCATTATTTCATGCGCGGAAAACTATTGCATTGACCTCGCCCGAAAGAAGTGCTCTTCCTTTTGCTTCCACCTTTTTCTAAACTAGAAGTAACTTCGAAAAGTTTTAACTCACATAGCAGAGATGAGAAAACGAGCGCAGAATTTCAGGATGAGAGAGCACCGATTATGATGACCGTTAAATGATACTTTTAAAGTGCAATTCAGTGCAAGGACAATTCGCACGTGATTGATTCACTTTTTTTAATAATTTAGTTCTTAGTTGTCTGCTTTTTTTTAATTCTTTATAAATTGATTAATATATATATTTTTTTTAAATTACAAAATTTATAAACAAAATTTTATTAAAAGGTAAGATGAATTTACAACATATGTTATCATACAAACACGTGTCAAAAAGACAGGATAAAAAGGGACGTGTGTTTAAACTCAGTTGGGATCACACAAGAAAAAGGATTTGAAGGGTGGTGGATATAAACGTCTGACGATATTTATCTTTGGCTGTAAATCAAATTTAATTGGAGAGGCTAGTGATCGGGATCTTGAATCGGTTGTGGCCGAGCCCTTTGTTTTCTGCTTTCAGTGTCCATCAACCTTCATATTTCTTTCCCTCCTCATTCGCAAAATCCCTTGTCTTTCAAAAAAATAATAATATATTTATTTCTTATTTATTTTGCATTCGTTTCTTGTTCTTCGTCCTTTCACTCGTTTATTATGTGTACCGGGTCCAATTGGACACTTCGAGTCCACTCGGATGGAAGGAATCGGCGCGATGGAGCGGTGAAGGTTGTGTGCAATCGGGATGAGGTGGCCCGAAGCTTTTAAATCGCACAATTGCTGTTCAATAAGTTTAATCCTCCTCCTTCTTTGTTCCAATACTTTTTCATCTCAATTCATAATGCATGCTCTCCTTTTCACTCTTATTATTATTATTATTATCATAATCATCATCATCATTTCCTCTCGGTATTTGGATGCCGATTTGTACCAAACAAAGATTTCCATTCTTTCCGCAAAGAGCGATCCAATCGAGCGGTTACAATAAATCTTCTGATGTCGAATGAAATTTAAATCTGCAATTACGGCTCCGCGTTGTTCGGCATACGCAAACAATAGGCTAATTTAGCCTATTACAAAGCCATCACTTACCAGGCAATGTTATCAACGTGAGCGTCGCCTCTCTTTTTTATATTCGTTCGTTCTTTCCATTTCAAATATTTATTTTATGGGGCAATTACGCAATTCTCCCCTCATCAACACGAAAAAAAATATCGGCGAGCACATATCGGGAGGTACACATTCCGGTTGTATTTTTTTGTTTTTTCTCTGTTTGTTTGCAGGTCATGATAATTGAGTGATCGATTAATGGTAGAATTGCCTATGCATACATTTTGATAATCGATTTTTGGATTGCGATTTGCACGAACATTTTTATCCATATCCTGGTTTTCATGTCACCCCTAATCCATCTAGTTTACGAAAGGTGTCAGCACTATTTTTTTTGTTGGTAATTCGAACGGTAATTGATGAGTTAAATCTGCAATTAACTCATCAAAAACATTAAATTTAAAACTGGATAACACTTATATTCATCATTATATTTAATGACAAATTTATTTCTATTCTAAATTTATTAATATAATTATTGTTAAATTTTATTTATTGACAAATTTATTTTTAGTCCAAATTTGTCATTTTAGATGTACATCAAAATCAACAGGAAGTAATTCAGGAAATGTAAATTGCATGGTATATTTAAAGTGTGATAAATGGTTATCTCGGAAAGTTCAAACTTTAACTACGTTAAACGTGAGCGAACTCCTGAGGAGGCAAAATATAAAGTAGATAATAAGATTAAATTATTACGTTTAGTTAATAAATAGTTCATTATTGTACATTGTTCACAGAAAACTTCTAAGCATTTACGATTTTACAAAATTTAAATTTTAAAATAAATTTATACAATAATAATTCTAATTAAATATTAATTTTCCAGTTTTGATTTGTAATTGTTTTTAATATTTAGTTCTCTTTAAAATAAATCTTTGAATACGAATTATTGAATTTAAAATAAAAAGTGTGTGTTTAATAAATTTTTATGAATTGAAACCCCAATGAAATAAAATGATAAGTTCATGGTGAAACAGTTGTAATTTTTATTCATTTAGTTATTTTTCACATGCGGTGCTAATTTATTTATGCGTTGTGTTTCGAAAGTGGTCCGATTCAATTAGCAACCTTCTGAATCATGATGCGATTTAAATTCATTTTTAATTACATCCAGTGGAACGGAGTCGAATCGGATCGCGATTAAAACGCAAAGCAAGGGCGTTGGGCGTTTAAAATGTTTTCCTTGATTATATTATATATTTGGTTCTTTTCCGTGGGGGATAATCGGAGAGAGAGAGAGAGAGAGAGTGGAAAAAGAGAAAAGAAAAAAGGTTGTTCCTGGCTCCTGAATATTTCATTCCGGTGGTGTGAAAAATGAGGGTCGTCCCTGGATGAAAAAGGGTTAATTAAATTTCAGGAGGGGTAAGCCCTCTGGTATCGCAGCTATCAGTGATTTCCTTAGTTCGCAGGAAGCAACTGGTATCGCGATTTCCTTATTTTAAGTTTATTGCGTTCCCCTCGACAGCTAGGCGATGATACAAACCTCCATCCTCCCCCGCTGCCCCCAAAAAAAAAACCTTCAGCGACTCCACCCCTCAGACCACTCTTTCGATGGGGTCGAATTGATATCTGGACGGCTGTTATATGGCTCTGACGTAATAAATACACCGGTTTCTGGATGGGTTGCATAATCTGGCGTGTTTGCTTGACGAGGGTCCATTCCACGCGGCGTCGGGACAAACCACGGGATCCCGAGATCTCGTCCTCTCTTCCATTGTCTCGGTTATGTATCCTGGACTTAAGCAAGGGTAATGGGGATTCCTGAAGTGGGTGCAGGACCGTTTGGTTCTGGTTTTGAGTTATGTTCTAACCTCGTGTCTCCCAGTCTTATTCTATGTACCTTTTTCTCTTTCTGCTTGTTCCATCCCTTGGCAAATTGAGTGTCGTTCGCGAAGTTTCGTAACGGTTTCAGCGCATTGTTATTTCATGTTAAATCATCGTTTATTCATTTCTAACCGCACTCGCTACAGCAAAAACGGCACCGAATCTGCAGAGATGATGATCATTCCTAATCTATTATTATAATATCTTTATTGAGGTTGGGAACATTTTTTTTCAGAATTCAGTCGTTGGGACTATAAAATCGTTTCATCATTCTTTCCATTTTTCTTATTCTTCTTCTTTGTATTATTAGCTTAATCTTCTGTAAATTTAAGTATTGGCTTTAAAAAAATCTCAGGAAGGAAGTAGACGGCGGTGGCGGTGGCGGCGTCTAGGTTATTAACGTGTTCGAGCTGTGTTTGTTGAAGGCTCCCCGTCATCCCTCCCGCACCTATTGATCTTTTGAACAAGACTTAACGAGTTTGAAGCCGCCAAAGGGAAACATTTTTCCGGTCCGTTTTGCACGATTTTCAAAATCATCATTTAAATTGGCTGGAGCAGCCGTTGCCATCCACCCAAAACGAAAACCCACCCCCGGCCCCGCCAAATGATTAACGCCTGGATTGCACTTGCCGTGTTCGGAGATTAGTTCAAACAATCGATACCACACGACCCTATCATCTGACAGATTAACACTTGAATAGGCCCACAACAAGCGCCTCAAGGCATTTACATCCATCCGAAACAAATTAAGCTGCCAGTGCGTAAGACCAAGAGCATTTGCAATGCCCCATGCGTGCATCTACATATTATACGTGTATGCCTGTCTACTCTTTTCCGGTTTACATTTGTTCTTTTTTTCTTGTCTTCTTCACCATTTTTGGTGCGCGTTATGTAAATGCTGAGTGATAAATATGTAGGTCCCGGTGCGAACGAAATATGTGTCAGAATGTAAATTATAATTTAGGGTTTTCACACGTCGGAGTTTTATTTGGGTGACTTTTCTTGCTTCCAGGATCCGCGATGCCTTCCAGGATCAATATGCTGCTCATTGTCATTTGATTTTCTAAACGTTTCTTCATTTGTTATATATTGTTTGTTTACTTATTTCAAATAACATTATTAATAATTTTTGCCACCCCAAGGCGCGGTTCCAGCCGTTAAATTCTGGAATTCGAAGCCCAAAGTGCAATCTGCTTTTAATCGGGGGCGGACTTGTCTATTACAAATGCCAAATACTTCCGCTGGCAAAAGTCAAAGGACGAATTTCCTACAACAAAGGTCGTCCTCGATACGGACCGAACGCCGAGTCCCACAAATTAAAGTTAAGGCAACTCGATTATTTGTTTCTCTGCCTGCTGCTTCCTTTTCCTTCTATTTATATATATATATATATATATATATATGTTTTTTTCCTCACATCCTGAAGCTTTCCTCTCAATCTGAAAATGTCAATACACGTGATTTTAAACTTGTTTCTGTCTTTGTTAGTCTTTCCCTCACTTTCCATCGATCAATTGCTTCGTCTCTCCTTGTCAAAGCCTATTACACTTGAAATCATTTTCGCCTGATATAAAGTGCCATTTCATTTTATTGCCTCACAAATGGCAGATTTTCGATTAGTGACTTCTATCTGCACGACACGTAATAAACTTACAAAATATATTATCAATCTTTCCGCACATTTCTATAATTATTAAATTAAGTTTCGTTTATATTAAACCCATAGTATTGGGTACTATTTTTCAGATTAATTCAATCATTGCAAAAATAATACTTTTTAATTTCTACCACAATTTCAGTTTTAATATTTATTATAAATATGATATTTTCCAATTAATTTATATAAATAAATGTTATTACAATTTTATTAAAAAAATAATTAATTCATGTTATTCAAAATTACTATTGATTATTCCTTTTATTTAATTTAAACAAAGTTTTAAAAATTATTACATTTGTTTGTGATATAAAATTGCATTTTCAATAATTTTTATAATTATATAACTTTATAAATCAAAAATAAATTAGAATCTGTATTGTGTGTCATTTCCCAACAAAGTTTTTAATAAAGTTTTTTTATTTTATCAATACTAGAAATATTCATTGTATAATTTCGAACTGAAATAATACATAATGTCGATTGGTGTGTCCTTTGAATATTTAATATATTCGATAATACATTTATTTCAGTACGGTTATTAGCGGTCATTGGAGGCAAACAGGAATTTACCACATGCAATATTATGTAGAAGAAATAGTTCTGAAAGGAAATTAACTATGGCCATTCACCTCTGGAACATCTAACGGTAACAACGAACAAATCCGCGGATTGCCGAAACCTCGCTGTGATTTGTAGGTGCAGATGATTCACCCGCACAATCGCCTAATTTTTATTGCTTTCTGCGAAACGCACTATTTTCGTGCCCAAATAAGGATTGTTTAAAGGCAGCTGCAAGTGCAGGTGTTCAATTTTTATAAATAATCTCATTTTTATTACATTTTTATCGCATAAATTTTATGTTGGAATTGCTTTAAATAAAAATTAACTAAATTAATATATAAATTGATTTTTCGGTAATCTCTCAATTTTTATTATTTTTCTATAGTTTAATTATTTTCATTTGTAATTAAAATTCAGCGAAACAGTACAATATAAATTAAATAATTCGTAAATACACGAAATGATTTATAATTTCTATTAAGTAATTATTAATTACAATATTTACTATTTTTTAATTGATTGTTTATTACTTGGCAAGTCTCGATATGCGTTTAAATAACTTATGTTTATTTCAACGAACGAGTACTTCTATAATTTACTTGGCAAATAACGCTTATAGAAGTCACTCAATTTGTAATTCTACTAAGTTAAATAATTATAATATGTAAAATGCAATTTATAAAAAAAATGTAATAATATTTTTATAAAAAGAAATAAAATTTACTTTTTCTGTGAA
Organism: Nicrophorus investigator; assembly: GCA_963457615.1. Taxonomy (NCBI): domain Eukaryota; kingdom Metazoa; phylum Arthropoda; class Insecta; order Coleoptera; family Silphidae; genus Nicrophorus; species Nicrophorus investigator. Next base: position 13,160,123 of record OY735146.1, read on the forward strand.
ATTGAAAAATAATAAGTTTTAATAAAATAATTTTGGTGATTAGCGTTCGGCAATCGCTGCTGCTGCAGATGATTCACCCGCACAATCGCACTATTTTCGTGCCCAAATAAGGATTGTTTAAACGCAGCTGCAAGTGCAGGTGTTCAATTTTTATAAATAATCTCATTTTTATTACATTTTTATCGCATACATTTTATGTTGGAATTGCTTTAAATAAAAATTAACTAAATTAATATATAAATTGATTTTTCGATAATCTCACAAATTTTATTACTTTTCTATCGTTTTAATATTTTCATTTGTAATTAAAAAATATCGAAAAAGTACAAAATTTTTATTAAAATAAATTTGTTTAAATTAATACATTCATATTATAACATAATCTTCATTTAAATAAGATAATTGTATTATTTCCCCTCTGATTATAGAATATTTTGCAAATATTATTCAAAAAGTAATTTACAATTAAAGCTACAATCTCCACGCTTTATCTCATTAATCTTAAAAAATTAGATAATTCTTATAGATTCAATTTTTATATTTAAAAATAGGTTTATTATTTAAGAAATTGTATATAAAAATTAATTTAAAGTCAAATCAATATATTCGAATCGAAATCGAAAAACATTTTTAAGTATCAAAATTGTTGTAATATTATTTTAAAAGATACGCAGCCAATAGTTTACGTGACGACACGAGCGAAAGAACCAATAGAATTGTTAACAACGAACAAATCCGCGGATTGCCGAAACCTCGCTGTGATTTGTAGGTGCAGATGATTCACCCGCACAATCGCCTAATTTTTATTGTTTTCTGCGAAACGCACTATTTTCGTGCCCAAATAAGGATTGTTTAAACGCAGCTGCAAGTGCAGGTGTTCAATTTTTATAAATAATCTCATTTTATTACATTTTTATCGCATAAATTTTATGTTGGAATTGCTTTAAATAAAAATTAACTAAATTAATATATAAATTGATTTTTCGGTAATCTCACAATTTTTATTACTTTTCTATCGTTTTATTATTTTCATTTGTAATTAAAATTCAGCGAAACAGTACAATATAAATTAAATAATTCGTAAATACACGAAATGATTTATAATTTCTATTAAGTAATTATTAATTACAATATTTACTATTTTTTAATTGATTGTTTATTACTTGGCAAGTCTCGATATGCGTTTAAATAACTTATGTTTATTTCAACGAACGAGTACTTCTATAATTTACTTGGCAAATAACGCTTATAGAAGTCACTCAATTTGTAATTCTACTAAGTTAAATAATTATAATATGTAAAATGCAATTTATAAAAAAAATGTAATAATATTTTTATAAAAAGAAATAAAATTTACTTTTTCTGTGAAATTGAAAAATAATAAGTTTTAATAAAATAATTTTGGTGATTAGCGTTCGGCAATCGCTGCTGCTGCAGATGATTCACCCGCACAATCGCACTATTTTCGTGCCCAAATAAGGATTGTTTAAACGCAGCTGCAAGTGCAGGTGTTCAATTTTTATAAATAATCTCATTTTTATTACATTTTTATCGCATAAATTTTATGTTGGAATTGCTTTAAATAAAAATTAACTAAATTAATATATAAATTGATTTTTCGATAATCTCACAAATTTTATTACTTTTCTATCGTTTTAATATTTTCATTTGTAATTAAAAAATATCGAAAAAGTACAAAATTTTTATTAAAATAAATTTGTTTAAATTAATACATTCATATTATAATATAATCTTCATTTAAATAAGATAATTGTATTATTTCCCCTCTGATTATAGAATATTTTGCAAATATTATTCAAAAAGTAATTTACAATTAAAGCTACAATCTCCACGCTTTATCTAATTAATCTTAAAAAATTAGATAATTGTTATAGATTCAATTTTTATATTTAAAAATAGGTTTATTATTTAAGAAATTGTATATAAAAATTAATTTAAAGTCAAATCAATATATTCGAATCGAAATCGAAAAACATTTTTAAGTATCAAAATTGTTGTATTATTATTTTAAAAGATACGCAGCCAATAGTCTACGTGACGACACGAGCGAAAGAACCAATAGAATTGTTAACAACGAACAAATCCGCGGATTGCCGAAACCTCGCTGTGATTTGTAGGTGCAGATGATTCACCCGCACAATCGCCTAATTTTTATTGTTTTCTGCGAAACGCACTATTTTCGTGCCCAAATAAGGATTGTTTAAACGCAGCTGCAAGTGCAGGTGTTCAATTTTTATAAATAATCTCATTTTATTACATTTTTATCGCATAAATTTTATGTTGGAATTGCTTTAAATAAAAATTAACTAAATTAATATATAAATTGATTTTTCGGTAATCTCACAATTTTTATTATTTTTCTATAGTTTAATTATTTTCATTTGTAATTAAAATTCAGCGAAACAGTACAATATAAATTAAATAATCCGTAAATACACGAAATGATTTATAATTTCTATTAAGTAATTATTAATTACAATATTTACTATTTTTTTAATTGATTGTTTATTACTTGGCAAGTCTCGATATGCGTTTAAATAACTTATGTTTATTTCAACGAACGAGTACTTCTATAATTTACTTGGCAAATAAATAACGCTTACAGAAGTTACTCAATTTGTAATTATACTAAGTTAAATAATTATAATATGTAAAATGCAATTTATAAAAAAAATGTAATAATATTTTTATAAATAGAAATAAAATTTAGTTTTTCTGTGAAACTGAAAAATAATAAGTTTTAATAAAATAATTTTGGTGATTAGCGTTCGACAATCGCAGCTGCAGATGATTCACCCGCACAATCGCACTATTTTCGTGCCCAAATAAGGATTGTTTAAACGCAGCTGCAAGTGTAGGTGTTCAATTTTTATAAATAATCTAATTTTTATTACATTTTTATCGCATAAATTTTATGTTGGAATTGCTTTAAATAAAAATTAACTAAATTAATATATAATTGATTTTTCGGTAATCTCTTAATTTTTATTATTTTTCTATCGTTTTATTATTTTCATTATAATTAAAATTTAGCGAAACAGTACAATATAAATTAAATAATCCGTAAATATACGAAATCATTTATAATTTTTATTAATATTTATATTAATTACAATATTTACTATTTTATTTAATTTAATTACTTGCTAAGTTTCGATAAGCGTTTAAATAGCTTATTTTTATTTCAACGAACGAGTACTTCTATAAGTCACTTGGCAAATAATGCTTTTCGAAACTACTCAATTTTGTAATTCTACCAAGTTAAATAAATTTTAATATATAAAATGCGATTTGTCATTTAAAGAAATATTGAATTACATTAAGTTTTTAAAAATTCACATTTACATTAATCAATGCAAGTAACCATAATGAAAAGTTAATAATTTATTTTTAAAAAAATGTAATAATATTTATATAAAAAGAAATACAAATTATTATTTTTGAGAAATTGAAAAATCATAAGTTTAATAAAATATTTTTCAATCGAAACTGCAGATGATTCACCCGCGCAATCGCCTAATTTTTATTGCTTTCTGCGAAACGCACTATTTTCGTGCCCAAATAAGGATTGTTTAAACGCAGCTGCAAGTGCAGGTGTTCAATTTTTATAAATAATCTCATTTTTATTACATTTTTATCGCATAAATTTTTATATTTAAAAATAAGTTTATTATATAGGAAATTGTATATAAAAAATAATTTAAAGTCAAATCAATATATTCGAATTGAAATCGAAAAACTTTTTTAAGTATTGTACTGTGATTGTTGTAATTAATTTAATCTTAACAAACTGTAATATTATATTAATTTTAATAAGATTTATTAATTTATTATTTATGTTATTTATTTTCATCATAGAATATTTTGCAAATATCGCTCTGGGATAGGTACTTTGGCTCCCCCGTATTAAGATCGGCACTGAAGGTGAGATTTAATGAAAAATAACAAGCAAATAGGCAGCAACACTTCCGTTGAATGAATTAATTAAAAGGGAAATCCTGCAAAGCTGCTCCACAATTTCAATATTAAAGATAAAATGTGTACACATAAATGTCAGGAAAGGACTAATATCGTTTAAATGTCTTAAAGAAATTTAATTTAATTTTCCTTAATCAAAATGTTAAGCATTTATTTTTATTTTATGATTATTTAAAATAATTTAAAAGCTAAAATTTTATTATAAAAATGTTTATGAATATTTTGATAAATTGTAAAATTTTGTTGATTAGCATAAAATCAGAGCCGGTAATGCATTTTATAGCATAAAAACACGTTCTGGTTGGAACAGCAGAGTGAAAACATTTAAATGTCATCACCAAATCAACGGAGCGTGTACACTGTTTACCTGCCCCATTTTACAGTGAATTTGTCGCAATCAAATTGTTCCGCATGTGCAAAATTAGACAATAGGCCGACTAATAAATACGACCATTTTGTGCAATAAGCGCGTTATTCGCGTTATTATACATTAGCAATAATTCAATAAATTCTGTATCATAACCAAATATACTACAACTGGCATTTGAATTAAGTGCAAAGCATTCAGCAACAAATCCGATTTATACTGTAGTTTCATTTCAATCAACATCCGAATAAACTGGAACCTACGCACCGGACGGAACAAATTAAATGAAGCGCTGTATTTTTATACCCCACCGTCAATTTAATTAAGTGCGAAATTTAATATATCCAATGTGATGCAATTCACGTAACACATTATACGGGTTGTAATGACTGTAATAATAAAAAAAATAATGAAAACAAAATATACACCGCCGTAATGCATATTTTATGAAGCTCTGCCGAATTGAAATTTCAGCGCAAAAAAATGGATTTCCCAATTGATACAAAAATATTCCACCTTCTGGATTTCCCAGAACTCAATTATTGCTTTACAATAATAATACAACAAAATTGATATGAAAAAAGTTTTTCGGAAAATCTTATATTTTTCGAAATAATCGTTACACAACAAAATATCAAATTAAATTTATTTGTTTGCTAAAATAGCATTACAAATCAAATTAATTTAGGAAATCTATTGGTCATAAAGTTTATTATATTGGCGGACAAAATTCCACCAGTTGCCGAGCGCATTCGATATGCACAGTTTATTTAGATACTTGCGGATGACAACGTGATTGATGAATCGGGAATTTAATAATGACGCATTTTCTGTAAATTGCGTGTAAAATTCAATGAATACGCCACATTCCATGTAATGAACTGTAACTGTAGCAATAATATTCTAAAAAAGTAAAATGAAAACAAAACCGAAATAAAACACGTCAATATGCGAAGTGAACTCGTTTCAATATATTACATAAAACACATCACGTTTAAATAGATGCTGAAATCAAATTCATTGCAGAACATTGGCGCAGAATAACTGATTGGTTTAGTAAATAAAGAATGTGATATTTATTTCGGCGATGGGCACGTAAATTTGCGTTAGTTAAAATTGGGAAAAGTGTCTATCGGAAATTCACGCGTACTGCCACGTGGCACTAGTATAGTTATATACAATGCTATTTTGAAGTGGCACAAAGGTAAATTTTAAAAGATGAAAGCAAATGCGATATGACATATCCAATGCGATTGGATTGCGATTGGGTGGCTTTGGGCTATCAGAAATCCAACAAATTTTGACTTATTGCGTCGAAAATCCATGGAGTTATTTAACAATAAATCATACACTCTATCCCCGGAATGGGCCATTCCTGATAGGTGCAATAAAATTCTTTATGTGCAGCGGCGGAAGAGGAAAGAAGAGGAAAGAGCAAAAAAGAAGTGTGCAGGGGCGGTGAAAAACCGGGGAAACGAGCAGAAGTGTGCGCCCTCAGGAGCAATAATCCACACATTAAATGGGGACACCCCCCACCCTCGTGCCCTGCGAAACATAAAAAACAGAAGAAGCGCGTAATGACGCATCCCAGGTTGAATATTATTTCGAGACGCGATCAAATTCCATCCCGTCCCTTTTATTTATTCGCCTTTCTCTCTATTTTGTTTTTCCTTTCTATTATTTACTCTCGTCTCTTTCGTTTCTTTCCTTCTTCTTTATTTTTTTCGCCCGAACCACTCACTTCTACCTCACTTTCTTTACAAGTCTTGTATTTTATTACGTACAATTTAGGCACCGAATTATACGGCGCGAAGACCAGATAGAAGGAAAAAAAATGATATTTAAATATATAATATAATTTATCTGAGTAGCCCAATGGCGCCTATTTAAACATCCAGGACGCCCTAATGTGTATTTTCTTTCTTTCCTTCGTCCTTTCTTGTATTACCACACAGTATAAATTATACTTGGGTTTCGGGCACAATTCGATCAATTGCTGCGTTTCTTTCTACCCTGTTCAATCTGTTCATAATGATTATACCAGATGACATCCACATTGGTAATAATTCCATATAATCATCATAAATCAATTTAATAATTCCGAAACAATTTTGTATTAATCATAGCAAAAATTTAATTCTAAAACGTATATTATATTTTTATAAAATACTTTTGCTACATTAATACATTCAGAAGTGAATACGTGGCACGTTTATATTGAATATTTTTTGAGACATTTGGAAACTTTCTGCGCGTTAAGGGAATTCCTTTATTATTCGGGGAATTTACCCTTGCGATTCAGAAATGCTTGTGTATTTTTTTGCTTGTTTGTGCATTAAACTATTTACCAAATAAACATACTTAATACAGTATGACGTAGGAACAAATATGTAAAATGATATAAATCTTGTCAATAAACAAAAAAAATCAGATAAATGTATTATACATAAACATATTTAGAAATACGCTTAACTCAGATAGTTATTATTAGAACGAAATGCGTAAATAATAAAATTGCAAGCCGGCGTCATTCGCATCGCATGTAATAAAAGCCGTTTCATTGCCATAAATACAAATTTATGTGTGCCGCTGCTACATAACTCGTAAGCCCCGTAAGCAATTAGCATATTTGGTAACAGTTTAGCAAAGTGGTTTCATTTTCTGATGAATAATATAAGTATCGGAGCATTTGTAATGCACAACCGGTGCCATTATTAATGACGAAATGTGCTTCAATTAAACATTCACTAGTCTGATTTTATTGCAACGTTGGTCTATAAAATCGGCTACGGATATATAATTCTAGGGGATGTCGAAAAATATTATGGCAATAACAGCATATCAATCGAATGGTTATTGGTAAACAATTGCGGAATTGATGTATTTGTTTATCCGTCGTCTTTTATCCGTAAGGCTTTAGGGGGTCGGAATTTTATTACCTCCCACATAGCTTTATTTCACAGATTTATACCTGGATGGTTTGGCTGTAACCTCTGCATCTGCATACTATTGAGGATTTTAGTTTTAGGATTATAGAACATAAGTATCTTTAACTGTTTCATATCGCATTTACAATAACTGATTTCAAAGTTTACCTAGGTATCAAGGTTAATCTATAAACTCTGCATAGGGCATTACAAATTTCTGATAATAACTCAGTTACAAAACACAGTATCAACCATTAAATTTAAACTCTGCATATACCTTATAGAACATCAGTTTTCGAATAATTTCGTAACGCTGCATGTGAATTAAGCTGGTACGCTTTAATTAATTTGTAAAAGCAAACTGTAATTTAATTAATAAAAACTGAAATACGGCTGGATCAAACTTTGTGTAATCATCGCCGACGCATTTAACTTAATTTATGTAATCAACGAGCGGATGCCGACAGGATTTGCCAACGAGAATTATACTACAAAAATATAATAAATTTAAAAAACTAGAAAAATATTGTAAATTTCAAGTTTGAAAAATTCCGTAAATTAAATAAGTTTGAAAAGTACCAAAAATTTCAAAAACTAGAAAAATAGCGTAAATTTAAATAAATAGAAAATTCAAAAAAACAAAAATTTATGTTTTGTATGAGTTCTGAAAAGGATGCAGTTTGATGCCCGTCCATCCCGGCTAAAGTGATCGCGATTTGTGCGGTGATGGTGATGTTGATGGGAAGCCAGTCGAGGATTTAATTAGCGCCCTTTGTGGCCGGAATTCCAGTAATAAAATGTATTGTTCGAGATTTAATTAACGTAAATGATTGCTTTACTTGTTCCCAGTTATATAACTATCCATAGAAACTGCAATACCAATCCGAATGCGACCGACATCAAAACTGTTGTTCCTCAAGAATGATCCGGGTCAAGGATGGAACGTTTACAATAATAATATTTCTTACCCATTCATTTATTTTTAATTATCCATTAAACTCGATAATGTGAATTATGTAACGTCTGCGTGCTGACTCTAAATCGATGGCGTCGAAAATAAGAGCGGATATATTTGATGGCAAGCATTAACGTAGCAACGAATTAGTTTTCAAGCGTAATGCATTTTTAATACCGGACCCACGTAAGACTCGGACTCCGAATAACAATAAAAACAAGTGAAGCAAACAGACGAAAAATAGAAGTGCAATCGATACCAGCGCGTGAAATGCGAATGAGACGGGAACCTAAGGTTATTTGGGGCTTTTTATTTGATTTAAAGAAGATTTAAGAGAAATACTGCGCGTTGCGTGATACTACTTTCTAGTAATTAAAAGTTGTCATTGAGCTCAAGGAAATTTGAAAATGAATTTAATGATAAGACGTTTTTTATAATTAAAATATTTTATATAACTTCATATTTTCATATTCCATTTAAATTAATTTGAGTAACTAATCTTGTCTGCAATATAGAATAATATATTATATTTCGGTTTAATCAAAGTTACGGTATGTTATTTGACTTGTAATTTGAAGTAATGCTAATATAAGTAGTCAAATACAAAATATTATAATGTTTGAAGTATTCACGATGTATATTTATGTATGGTTGGGATGTATTACTTAAGTTAGGTTTTGTGTTAAAATGTCTCTAGCTCTGCATTTGTATCTGACGGTCTCCCTGTCTTCGGTATTTATGGAGTATAAATAAACATGATAGCAGTGGTAATTTCTGTGGTTGTAGGCTTGTTTGATAATTAAGATAAAGTAATACGCCTATCTGAGGGGCTCGCATGCGAAATGCACATTTACACGGCCGCAAAACCGTGGAGTTTAGGGGCAGTTCTGGTGGGTGGTTGAAACTAAAATCCACCCGCAACCATTATCCTTCCGCCCCCTAGGATTCTTTGGCCAGACAGGATAGTTGCACTTCTGCAAATCTCCCAACAATAACTAAAGTAAATTGTAATCCAAGGTTGACAAGTTTAGCGCGGATTTGGACGCTTATATTAATGCGATTATGGACTTAAACCACGATCCGTGCGAGCTTTTATATGCTTTTTTTACCCACCTGAAAGCCGTAATAATTTACGATGCAACAAAAAAAAATAAACACACTATCGTTCCACCAATGAATTATGTACATCCGGTTTCCGTTTTACTGCCTCTATTTACTTTTATTTTCGTGTATTCGTCGTTACTTTCGTGCGGTAATGACATTTTCTATATTATTAATTATGCAGCGACTTCTGTACAAACACGACCACCGTTTGTCGGTATGATATGAAACATCGGAAACGCATTCGTCGTCACTCCATTACGTGTGTCCTGAGCTGTCGTTAAGTAAATATAAAATTTGCTTTTAACCTTGTCATCACCATTACTTCCATTTACCTCTAGATCGGTTAAGGGTGGACCGCTGATTGGAGTCCTTTTAATTACTGCGTTAAACGAGGTAATTCAATCCACTCATTATGGATGGAAACGAATCGTACCATATTCCATTTTTTTTGGCGTTATATAAAAAATATTTAATAGCTTTATTTTCCGCGGAAGAACAGGCAACAAAAAAAGAGGTCCCTGCGGTCCTCTATAGATTTTCATGAAGGGCAAAACGAAGGAGACGAAAAAAAAAACTTAACGGTCCCATTAATAATTCACTTTAAAAGTTTCATTGTGGGGAGCCGAAGGAAGCGGTAGCTAAAGGAAGGAGTAAAGGGGGGCGGATGAAGAAGAGAAGAAAAAAGAGAAGTGGAAGAAATATTAAGTGCGGTGTGATGACAATACATTAAATCTGTTGGCGTGTTGTTTGTATGAAAAGAATTTCGGTTTCGGACAGTGGGCATTGTTCGCATCCGTTAAATAAAACCAATTACGCGGGGGGAGGTGGTTGCAGGATGTAGGGTGGATGAGGCGGTTGCAGGAAGGAAGGGTCGAAAAAGGTGGGATCTCTGTATGAGTTATTATTTCTGTCTTTTGCGCAGATCCATCGCCGGTCCCGTCTTTATCTATCAAAGGGGATAAATGGGATAAATGGGGATATAGGGAGGACGTTTCGGTGGCACGCGGCCAAATGAGGATATTCCAGCCATTGTACTGAATGCATGATGATTCCCCGTGCTATTTATCCTTACTAGGCTCCCCCTTCATGTGACAACTTAACTCGAACATCCCGAACCAATCATATTAGGATTCAAATTTATGCAACTTTTATTGGGGATTGCCTCCCGGCTGCCAAGGATATTCGACCTGAAGCGCAACGAGCCAAACACTTGTAATTAACTCCAGAATATGAGAGACTTTATTGTACTCTCAAATATTAGTTATTTCATAGGTGTTTAACTATTACTAAATGAACCAATTATATATCAAGGATATTACTTTATTTTAGTTGATTTGCAAATATCTGGTGAAAGCCACTTGGTCATCATACCTCCGTGTAAATGCGCTAATGAATACATCTTAATTTGATTATACGTTCGGTCTTGTGGCAAATATCTCTACGAAAACGCGCCGTGAAAAGTAACCGAGTTTTCAAAATTCTCAAACAAAAGGCAAGAAGTTAATTAATTAAAACATGCCTAAATATGAAGATTGCTTTGTCTCACGCAGGCATTCCAATGATTTTTTTTGGGCGCGCGCTTTTAATTGTCTTCGTCTGCCATCCATTTCACCTGTCATTAGCAAAACCCTCTCTTCCATGAGAGGTTTTCCGTTGTCTTCATAGGCTGCAAAGCGAAAAGAAAACAAGCAATCTTATTATCCTATCAAGAGCATGTTCCTTCCTTCTCAATTTAAGTTTATCTTTGTTTTTCCTACTTTCATATAAAGTATTGGCAGGATTATCTCTCAGCTATTGGCTGTTTTATGCTGTTGTTGTTTGCCATTATCCTTTTCCTTATATCATTGTTTTTTTTTACTGTTCGAGCTTGGCTTTAATTGAATTCGGTACGAAACGGAAATCATTTGGTATTTGAATTGGTTTTCGGTCTGCGGCTCTTGCTGTGCCTGAGAGAGTATTTCAGGTTATCTAGCTTCTGCCGTCGGCGTATTAATTTATTTTTGTTGATGTTTCCGGTATCTATTAGAAGGTCATAGGCTTCCAGGTACATGTAACTCCTGGATGATGAACAAATTATCCAGATTGCAGTTCTAATTTGCCGCCTCTGGTGGTAGAAAGTCGGTCATCAGAGAAACGCCTGAAAATTCAATACGCATCCAATACACCACATGATCAAAAGAATTGAAATTTAATAAAAATATTTATATTCTTGACTATACTAAAATAATAAAATTCTACATAACAAAAAAAAATATTTGCTATAAAACGTAAAAGATATTTAAAAAAATGGAATACCTGAATAAAAATTGTAAAAGCTAGAATATACAATATATATAAATTGACCCAATACATTTTTGTTTCAAAATAACAAAATTGTAAAAAAATATGTAAAATATGAAATAAAACACTATACAAATAATGAGTAATGGTAAAGGTGTATAATTAATTGTTACCGTATTGGGTAAACCTTTAATAGATTGGTAAACATAATTAAATATTAAATAGAGGCGACCAATTATACCCAACTCTCATTTGGACAGCGTTTTTTTTATATGTTCTACAAAAAATTCAATTAATATTTAATGCGATTATTTTTAGAAAAATCGATTAATAGACACTATTTTATTGTATCTCTTGAATTCTAGTATCTAAATGTACATCAGAGTATGGCTATACATTATTTGGTATATATTTATTAAATTGTATTTATTTACTTAGGTAGGTTTAGAGCTCATTAGTAAATTGCTTAAGCATTTAATATTCTTTACAAAAAATTATAAATTATAAATAAAATAGATATGAATTATAAAAAAAGCGTGAAAACAAAAATTTCTTCGGTGAATATGAAATAAAGATGAAAGACCGAAATTAACAAGAACGACAACTATACAAAAAATGTTTACACGACAAAATTGATTCCAGCGGCACCGATCCGTCATCCCCTTGTTGTATTTTTTTTAATACTGGGATAGGGTGTACATTTATAATGGAAGACCGTCGCGTCAAACAAAGGACATACGTCATGTAGCTGAATAAATGCAAGCAAGGTGGACAACATAAAATATAAACAAGATATTATTTTTTCTTTCAAAAAGAAATAGATTTTATAACTAATATATCAAATTTATGTTGCCTGGCGCATCCGCCAAAGCAATGCTGTTTTTGGTATATGCTCCTGGTTTTAAAAAAAATGACGTCGACTGTAATTAGCAAAGTTCACGAAAGGTGAATTAGTTTGTTAATTGCGTTTAGATTAGACGTTGTGTGCGGTTGGAGTAGACACGAAAGTCGAATAGATTCGTTATGAAATAATTGGCTGTCCTCGTTAGAGTTGAGGTCTCGGATGGGCAAAGAGAACTCTTCACGTCGTGCAAAAGAAAAAAGAAGAAACATTTCCGCGTGATTATTTCACACTCGGTTCATTTTCAACTGAAACTAAATACAAAAAAAAAACAGAATTTACAAGACGCCTAATTAGATCCAACATAAATAATGACTATATTTTTTCTATATGCACGGTAATATAATGCTGTTAAATAACAAGAATCTAATGCAAGTTTAGAGCTTACGAGCTTTATTTCTCTGCTAAAATAAGAAAGGCAATTGCAATTTAAAAATAAAGTGGTGAGCCATTTCACTGTCACGAGCAATACACGATTTGTCTTCTAGCATTACTCAGGGCAACTCAGGATTTTAAATTATGAACGCAACAACATGATTTGTGATATATGTTTAATTTCCTTTCAGTTCTTTATTGAATTTCCGTCTAGCTTTTAACATTACATTTGCTGAATAATCACATTTTTTTGTTATTATATAATTACTTGCGTCCATTTATCTCTTTCAGTGTTATTTTTTCTTATTTGAAAATTTTGTCGGTTGATACAAAATAATACATATGATTAATAATATAGAGTTATAATAAAAATAATACAATTAAATAAATAACTATTACATTTTGTTAGAGTTTAGTTGTAATTAATTGTGAGTGTCGGTCAAAAAGGAAAACAAATAAAGGCAAGTTATTTCTTGTGAAATTAAGTAAAGATTAACGAATGAAGTATGAGAAAGCGATGAAAACAAAACAAAGTCGAGGGTGTTTGAAAATAGCGCGCAACAAATGCAATACACTCTGGCAGATGAAATCTGGGCACAAAGTTTCAGAGATAATTCATATAAGTTGAGGCCCAGGGAGAGGAGGCAGTCCATAAAAGTTGGGGCTTTATTGATTCAGAAGAGGATTAAATTTGAAATATACCCAGGTCCCCAAGTTTCTTGCGTTCCCCAATTTTTTTTCTTCCACTTCTCGGTTATATCTATACATTTTTTTTTTCATATTCCATTCGTTAAGAGTTGACTTAATGATAATCAATCAAGCGAGAAATAAAAATGAAGGCAATCACGTCGCACCCTTCTCGAAGGGCGCAAACAATGCAACGATTAAATAGAATCCAGGTGAATCGAAGGCTATTGTTAAAAGGGAATTATTAATGATTTTATCGTGGCCCGACAATTAGTCCTTTTCAAAGACGAAGAAAAAAATAATACGTTCCTGCGATATCCATGTAACTAAAAAAAAATGGACGGATGATAATTGGTCATTGCTTAGGTGTATTCCTCATAGCAAAAATGGGAGATTTAATTAGGAGCAAAGATGAGGGATATTCTGTAGTTCGGATAAGGATTAAGTGCGGCGATGGGATGTCCTCGGTTCGGTTAGGGGTCGGAACGGGAAAATATTACAAGAGAAGTTGTGCTTTACTGCGGAAATATATGAAAGCCGTAAAACATGTCGGCCGGAAAATATTTCAGTACACTTGTTTTACGGTGGGGGTTGCGGGAAAAAGGTGTGTAATGGAGTTGCGACGTGCACTCGAACTTCGACGTCTCGACTCCGAATGGCGGAATAAAATAATAAGCAAACGGAACGGGAATCCGAAAATGCTCCCACGTCGGGAACAGTCCTCCTTACATTTTCCATCTCCTGTACATTTCTTTCTCTCATTTTTGTTTTCGTTCTGGGACTCCTCACAGATTTTATCTTTACTAAACCGGGAACGTATTTGCATTGCAGTAGCAAATGTGACAACGTGACATATTATAAATAATAGTTGTAATTAAAGAAAATAGAAATAAATAATTAAATCTTGCTTAAATTTTCCAGAAGTAATATATTTTGAACTTATTTATTTTATTTAGAGATGCGAGAAATTTTATTTTTTCTTCTTCAATTTTTACAAAACAAAAAATATCGAACTGCATTTAGAACTCAAAAGCTGTATTATATAAACTGCTTAATGGCGCTGCGGTTTCTCGAATCGAGATGCCGTTTGCTTCCGGAAAAGTTTTGTGGGCCCGACGACGCTACGACGCGGCAGTGACCATTAGCTAAATTTCAATTAGGAAAACATCCGAGAGATTACGTAATATTCGATGCATATTTCACGAGGCCCTCCTAACGTGATTTGCAATTTTTTGCTAGCGCACTCTCTTCCATATATTTTTTTTTGCTTCAGTCCACTTGGGATACTCCGTAGAAACAAATTAAATTTTCGACATTTGCGATTTACTTTGTATCGTTAATTGAAAATCGAATGCACAAAGGGTCCATTAATTCCCTTTGATTTTTGTTAGCCGAAATTGAATATTGACACAATCTCAGTTTCATATTTCAAATTATCTACGTGGCACGTTTTACGAATTCATATTTTTGGTGGTAATAGTTCAAAATACTTAAGAGACCGCATATATAACATGGTAGCTGAATATCTGAAATATAGTTCATCTACAGGGTGTTCAAAATACTATGACATGCAATGTAAGAAGAAAATTTCAATTTAATTTATCAACGTCATATTTTTTTCGATTATTGAAAAAAATATGTATTAATAATAAAAGTAGAAATATTTTTTCAATAGATAAATATATTAAAATAATATGCAAAGCTTTGGTTCCTGGTACAAATATTGGAATGTTTGCTTGTATGGTGTGTTGTAACTTCTGCAACGTTTGATTTACTTCGATAAAACTTTTAATGTATCGTAAGTTTTTCATTTAACAATAACTAGAATAATGGGTGAGGGTGAAACAAATAAAGAAAAAGAAAGAGGTAAAATTGACCTATTTCCATAAAGTTTTATTTTATATTAATAATTAATAAAATGTATATACTAAATGTTTTGAGATAAATTAGAAATTTGGAACTTAATGTTTTCTATAATTAATATATTTATAAATTGATTATATTTGTAGTTAGTTGAGAGCGATTTTCGTAACAAAATTATGAGGTCTTCTATTCTATGGGAAAAGTTGGCTTGAATTATGTATGATTGAAACGATTCTCCATTCTGCTTTCGTAACTTCAGGTCCTTGTCTGAAGGACCCTCGACGGAAGTTCGTTCTTGTATTAATACGCAGAGGGCACAGTGTTATATAGTTTTCACTTCTCTATTAAGAATCGATTATGCATTATGGGAACGTGCGAGTCATTTTCGTGCAAAGGATTAATCCTTCGCATGCGATGTTGCCATTTCTCAGGACGTCGCTCCACTTTCGGAACGACCACCCTGTATAAAGCAGATGCGAATTGCAGAGCGCACAGCATGGGTGGAGATTGTGTACTTTATGTAATAAAAATATTAAAATTCATGAGGACGGCGGCGAGGAGACAAAAATCTTGGTGCATGTTAGGGGTGGCTGTTCAGGAATAGGAGGAAGAGAGCTCCTACAGCTCGGAATCGGCGGTTTCGGGAAAAATCATCAATTTCCTTGACCCATTTCGTTCCGGCTTCGAAAAATATTACGTTCGCGCGATCACCTGTTTCGGAATGTATCCCGTTGGATCCACCGTGCAAATTGATTTTTTTTATCTGCTTTGCTTTAACACTATCTAAAACTAACAAGAAGTTATTCGATTACAGATTTCCTTCAAGCCACTTACGTTATGTAAATCATAGGCATTTTAGCGAGTTTACACATTACAGGCAACCTATTTTCCAACCGAATCAATTCGGTGTTGTCTTTCACTCACTTATATAATTATTCAATAATAATATATTTCTAATTCACACTTCAATTAATAAAATGATCTAAATTCTATCATATGACAGTTGATGCATCTTAAGGCATTTCAGAAACATTGTTAAGACATTGCAGGTGATGTAACGCCAAGACCTTTTCCCATTTGGGATCTTTCAACCGAAAGAACATATGTTATATAATACAGCAAACGGTTCATGTCGGCAGGTATCCATAAACATCAAGCCTTGCTGCGAAGCATCCACACTTGTTAAAATAAAAACACTTGTGCAGACATAACTTCCTTTACGCTTCGCAAACTTAAAAATTATTTGTAATTTGTATGCAGCTTTATTTAAAACAGAAGCTGAAAATAATAGGTTACATGTTAAATAAGCAAGAAAATATGATCCGCCATTTATGTAAACACCTTTCCATTCGAACGGAGCGTGTAATTTCCAAGGGAGCAATGCTGATGTTTCTTTTTCATACGGGAAGATAAGGCCGCGGTGGTAATCAGTTCGCGTGCGGCAATATGATTCCAGTTTAGATTGAGATTTCTTTTTCCTTTTCCTTTTTCCTGTATATTTGTTGTTGTTGGACTAAGCCTAGTTAAGTGTGAGTGATGTGTTGCGTAACCGATGGTGTTACATGATGGATGGCGATAATCCGAAGGATAGCGAATAAGATATAATCGTTTTACGATATTTGTTATTATTGTTATATATATATATATATTCATCTTTCGACTGCTATTGCATTCGTCGGGGATTATCGTGATGGGGTGTCGGATGTCGCATTGTGACAAGATGTGTCACGTCTCATCTTTCTGATGCTGTGACGCGATCCGTTGACAAATTGAAAGTTCGTCTTCCGGTTTTGCTAACGTAATAAAAATGAAAAAAAAAGCTGAATACAAAATTTGTGAGTTAAACATTATTTTCTTGTACAATGTTTTCTATTAAAATAAATATCAAAAATTTCATTTCTTTCTTTTGTTGATTAAAACTTTTTTTGTTCTAAATCAACATTTCCTGATGCGAGTGAGTTTGGAATCCGGAACATTGGGCGGCACGTACCAAGCTTAATTCATTGCGGCCGTAAAATCTTATGCAAATCTAATAATCCGCATTAGTAATGCATTTCGCGCTCAATTTAAAAACGATTAAAATCCTTATGGCCCGGATCCCATCCACAATCCAGGGGTCGTCGAATCCTGCGGGTCCTGCCTCCTTCACTACGGAAATTGAAATTATTAATTGTTATTGGGGCCATCAAGTTTTATGTAAATTAAACGGAACGGTTACCTAACGATTCGAGAGCGGTAATTCGAAATCGAAGGACATTAGCATACATAGCTTCTGTTTGTTATTCCGGCAGTGTTACATTGATGCGATGTTTAGCATAGCCGGGCTATAACAGCAACTTCGCCCTGTACCTGCCTAATCTCCCATCAAAATTCACCGGGAACCTTCTTTTGCCGCCCCCCGTCCCGCGTAAAACCGCCCCCATTTCGCCAGTCAATTAAAGGAAAGAAAAATAAATGAAACGAGTCCCGTCCAAAAAAATACTTTCCCAGCTCCATCTATAATTTGCGAATGTGCAAATGTTGTCCAAATTGAAACAGCACAACAAAACGAAACAACAACAAAAAAAGATACCGAAGGACAAAGGAACAGCATACACAAACCCGAGATCAAAGTTTCAACGATCCGTGTCCGCACCTTCTTAAAACTTAATGTGCCACGTGTCAGGCCTCCTCGAGATAACACTTACCGATTCTCTGGGTCCCGGGCACAAAAAAGAGGTCCTTGATTTAAAATGAAAACACGTAACCTCCTGAAAATTTCATACGTGCTCCCTCGATTACCTAAATTAATACACGAATCATGCAGGCTGGAATAACAAAGTTCCCATTAAATTTAGATAAACTCACAATACTACATTTTAACTCAATGTTTTTTTATTAAAAAAAAAAACAGAATCAAATAATGAATAAATCAAGGAATAAATGAATTATGCTTAACTTAAAATAATGAAAGCGTGATTACGACCGGAAATTGTATACGCACATACCTAATCTGCGATTTTTCTCGAAGCTTTAGCATTACTATTTAAATAATTCCGTTTATAATAGAAAAAAAAATTCTCACGAACGCGATCTGCAAATTTCAAAGATCAATATTACTCGGAATATATCATTATTTCAAACTGCGATATAGATGTGAGCTGAGGTTTATTGCTCTAAAAATATATGTTTCAAATGAAGATGCTTTGTTTAGATAGATGCATTGAAACGAGGCTTGAGAATAAAAAGTGCGCTAACAGTTTTGTTCCTGTTGAACATCAAACGATTATTCTCAAACCGGCTGCAACCGTTCAACAATGTGGCTGTATGTTCTAACTTTACATCATCTAGCTTTGATACATTACTATAGTCCGTTGCCTGCGTTCAAACTATCCTATTACTCGTCCGACAATGTGAAAACTCTATCTTAATTATATAAAATGCGTAGGACCAAAATTTCGATACTCTAATTACATCAAACAATTTCTAACTACCAATTAAATAATTAATGATAATTTTTAGATTTATTTTTATGATTATATCAATATTTGTAATTTTCTAATGTCGATCGTATGCATCTTCGAATCATTTTTTAAGACTATAACGAACAACAAATCTATTTTTTTCTTTACTTGAAATTTTCGAAAGTTTCAGGATGAAGTGAGTAACTGCGACGATCCGTTTCGAAAACAGAAATACTTTTGAAATTTTAATCAGTTTCGAAGCGGAGCGCTCGGTTACGTGAGGAATTGAAACTTTCCGAAACATTAAGCAGAGCAGATTGGCAATTCCGGAGCGGATAAACAACGGATCCAATTAGTTAATATAAAAATTAAGATGATTAACAGATAATTCTGCGTGATACTTAACGTTTTATAATTTAGAAGAAAAAAAACAGAAGTGTGAGAAGGAAACTGAATGTTCTAATTATTGCAGCATTTCGCAAACACATATAGGAGAGATAATAAGCAACGCCGCGGAATTGTTTCATTATTCCATCTATTACCATTAATAACCCATTACTTGGTACTACAAACAATTGCGATATTTCGGAGCTGCCGACTCATCTGAATCTTTGTGGGAATTTGAGTCCCGCAGGGGATCAGGCAATTAATAATATCTGGATTTCGTTTTTTCCCGAGACTGGATCTGATAATTCTATGAAAATATCTAGACCGATAAAAGGGGAGAATTGGGAGTCCGGCGGCGGTGACATTCCTCTAAAATTGTCTTAGGACAATGTAATCTCTTTTTATGTCTCACATCTCCCCAGCGTCCCGTAGCCCTGTACATATTTTTTTTGTCCGTCGCTAGCTTTCGTCCCTTTCGGGGCCCTTTGCCATGATCTGCTCAAAATTGCCGACGATTCACGGTCCTCTCTTTCAGCGAGGCCACAGTCCTAAAAGAAAATAACAAATGGCACCATGAGAGATCGCTAAGAGGAGATAATTGTATGCCATTCACCATGCTTACCAGAAGCGACAAGTCCGGAACAAGGAAAATAATAATTGTAATGGTCTTCACAAAAAAAAAGAGGTCAAGTAATAAAGAGCAATGCAATCATACATTTACAAAGAATACAATGAATAGTTAATGCAAAAATATTCCAATGTAATTTATGAAAGTTGAGAAATTATTAACAGGAATTCCTTATTATTTATTCAGTTAGTTACATTAAAAATAACTATTTAAGTAATGAAAATATTAGTAATTAATTGTTTTTAATCCAGTGCAAAATATTTATAAAAAAAAATAAATTAGGTGGCTGCAAACTATATTAAAACAAATCTTTGCACAGGGAGTAATATTATACTTTATGTGTGCACTTCGACGCGATTTATGGGGCTATTAACATCGACAAAAGAGCGAATAAGTATTATGCATAAAATGCGCTTGTTTATAGAAGCTCGCGGAAAACCAAGAGAAAAGTGCAATTTGTAAATTTGCTATTCCAGGATTGACCGGAAGTTAAATGTAAAATTATGTAAACATAAACAGAT
The DNA here is from genome assembly GCA_963457615.1 of Nicrophorus investigator. Lineage (NCBI taxonomy): Eukaryota > Metazoa > Arthropoda > Insecta > Coleoptera > Silphidae > Nicrophorus > Nicrophorus investigator. Next base: position 13,180,560 of record OY735146.1, read on the forward strand.
TTACAAGTTTAGTAAGATTTTGGGATTAAATCATTCGTTTGTAATTGAGGCTGAAAAACATTATGCAATAAAGTAAATATTTGTCCTTTCTTTAAATTAACTATGTTATATTTGTGGAATAATGTACATATTTCTTACAATTCGCTTACTTATATTTCGTTTGTTATTGTGTTGAGGCAATATCGGTGTGGGTGGATGAGGGCCACAGTACCTGTGTATATGTGTGTATGTGAATATTCAGCGCTCGAGATTCGCTGGCTTTTATGTTTCCCGAGCGAAATCTTTAAATCATGGCGAATAATAAACAGGAGTGGTTGAATAAATAAACCGCAACAGGGATAAATCCCGCTCCTGATTATTCGACTTAATAAACTCTTTGTGCGGGACATAATAATGTTTCACCGAGCGCGAAATAAAACGTGCAAAAGTGGGAAATGCAGGATGCGGAATGGATGCGGGCAGGAATTTTTATGGCCGCCATAGATCACGATTGTTTGACGGTTAATACCTAAGCGTGGAATAATTTTTGTCAGCCCTGATAAATCGCCGCCTTATCCCAAATATATTGAACGTCGCAGGAATTATGCCAAAAAGCATGGTCAGAGGTCCGACGGAATCCCGTCTGCATCGTTTTGTCTGTGATTCCTTTAGTTCGAGCAAAATGAAAGAACAACAAGGATGCATTTGTGTGTTTTAATTTAAAATGGATGCCCGTGCAAATTACTGCAAATATTTTTGTACAATGCGAGCTTAATTAGAATCAGCAAACTGCGCAAAGTAAACTACATGTATTTTTAGCGAATGCTTGCTTGCTTGATTCTTGTTATTAAACATATCATTTAGGTTCAAGTTAAACTTCACCTTTCGATATATTACACACGATGTGCAGTGTACAAACATACGGATTCCATATTAAACTTGCGTAATTAAATGGAATTTGCAAAACAGAAAGCAGTGATGAAAAAAAAATGCTGCATAATTGAAAAACAATGGGAATACAGGCATGTACGAGCGGGGTGCAAGTAATAACTCATATTTATATATCGTTCGCGGTATTCCATATGAAATTAATGAAAACATCCAAAATTAATGCCAAATCGCTGGTTGTAATTTTAATTAATAAAATGCACATTAATTAATTAATCACACTTTAGAAATTCGTAATTCGTGCATGCACCCAAATATATAATTCGTATTTACAGATATTTTACACTAATTAATTTGTCTTGGTAAATATTAAACATACAGCAACTGTTATTAATGATAATAATATCATTTCCTAATTTAATTATAGCTTCTATTATTAATAAAAGTGCTTTTTCTAATTGCATATAATATTAAGAAGAAATAGTTTTATGTTATTTCCAATTTGACCGGAAAATATGGAAATGCATGGAATGAATACGAGAGGAAAACAAGTCTCATGAGATTTCATCATCGATTTCAGTATCGCTCGATCTGAAATGAGACTGAAAAATATGAAATTTGATTTTTTTTTATAAATCCAATACTAGATTCGTGCCGACACCTGGTATATAATTACAAACTAATTTTCTTTTGTTTCCTCTTGGTTGTTTGGATTAATTTGAATACCGGCGCGCAATTTCAGCAGCAAATAAAACTTGCCATGAAATTATTTCGTTTCGCAGGCGGCGGTGGAGGCGCGGGTGCAAATTGAAACGACAGGTAATTACCGACCGGGGAAACTAAATTTTAATAGCTCTTGCATATATATTTTTTTTTAACATCATTATTTGGAAGACTAGAAATAAATAATAAACCATGCATAATTATTAGAATAGAAAATGTACTATTTATAAATTATAACTTATAATATTACAACGTGCGCGAAACTTATAACAACCAATTATTATTCCATAAGTATAGCATGAGCTAAAAGCCTTCTTTTTTGCTGAGCTTCCGTCCACGTATGACGGTTTTGGCGGGATTAAAAAATATTTATAATGGAGATTAAATTCGCATCCGTTATGTAAAAATCTCATAATTTAGATTGAGCGTCCGGCTGGGAGTAATGCACGAACCGGCGTAGAAGTTTCATTAAAATTATATAATTAGTGCGTACTTTTTTTTGCTTCTGAAATCCATCATATTTTAAACTAATACTGAAATGATATGTTTTCATCGATCATGAAACTTGTATATATTATTGCGAGTAAAGCTCTATTGTCAATAATTACAATATGAATGCCTCACTCGACATGGGTTGTTATGCGAGGCGCGGCGAAACAATATACTTAAAATAACAAAATTCAGCGGTGGCTGATGCACCACCTGTTGAAGCTAAACCACCTAATTTATCAAGAGCTAAGAACAATCATATTTTATGTCTGTAGAACAGAGAGCCGTATATGATGCAATAAAAAGAGACTTATTATGCAGACTTTGTTCTGGAATAGAAGCGCTCTTCATTGAACTTAAATTTAAATTTTATTTTGAACTTGCTTGAATTTAAACGAAAAATGTTTATTATTATTATATCATTTAAATTAGCATCGTCAAGTCCAAAGATTTATTTAAAAATATTGAATTATAATCCAAAGAGCGGAAGTTTCTATCTAGAAATCGCTTTTATTATAATTTCTTGGCTTCATTATATTCAGAGCGTCGTAAGCACATTTAGAACGGCGAATGGTGAGAGACCTTTTTGCAGCAAACCAGATGATCAATCATGGATTGACGCACGCGATCACGATTCGTGCAGATTAAGCGCCGTTCATTAGGCTCCAAATTCTGGATGAAACATGTACAGAGCCCAGAGCAGCACATCCTGTTTGCGATGTTATTTATTTAATAATTACTATTTACCGACAGTGCGTCCACGTTCGGGGGATTCCCCCAATTCGTGTCGGAAATGCCAACATAAATCGAAACGGATACGAATTTACACGCCTGTCAACAATGAGACATTATATGAGGATATAGCTGGCATGAAAAAAGGGATCTGAAGGGCGGAAGAGAAAGGGAGCAACGACAACAAACAGAAGAGAAAAAAAAACGATTGAATTTTTACGGCACCACTTTATATGCACGGCATTGAAGGAGGGAAAAACTCGAAGTAAATATAAACAGCAACTTTGATACACGAGCTTAAATTTTTAAGCCGAGCAGAATGAGTAACGCGATAAATAAAGTCGCACCCCCATCGTAGCGCGTTCTCTTTTTTCCCTTTGTTCCTTCGTTATTTAGGTGCCTGCTTTTATTGGGTCCATAATAAAGTTTGATTCTTCGGCCACTCCGACGTCCGGATTTTTTTTTTTATATTTATATTTATAGGGAACACAGTCTACTTGCGTTGATCCTCTTCCGTCTTAGAACCATTATTACGCACTCTTTCTTCCGGATGCTTGAAACCTGCAAAATTTATGGAGTGCAAAAATGCCTGTCGATCATCAACGAAGTCTTAATATTACTTGATCAAATCTTTTGAACTTCGGCATCGCCTGGATACAATTACGTAATAACTTTCGTAATATATATTGAATATATCGGTTGAGTCTCGTGAAACATTAGTTCACTTGAACTTTAGCTATATCAATTAACGCATGCTTTTCGCAACAATACAAATTTATACTCATATTAAAAACAATTTTCACAACAGATTATCAACGCCTAAAACTTTTACTGCCACTCAACAAACACAAAATAAATCAATGAGTACACAAGTTACTTTCCGGTTTAATCAAAATTGAACATTTATTAAGAATTAAATTACAAAATTCCTCCAAGTATACTAAATTTTATCATGTATTTAAATTAAGTAAATCAAATAGCTTTATTTTCTTCATACAAAACTTTTTCTATAATTTAGAACATAAGTGTTTGCTAAACTTGTAAATTTGTTATTAATCACACTTGTTTTGTTCCGTAACTGCGTTTACTTGATTACGGGGCAACAAAAAGTTCGTGGGTGATTGAAAAGTTGAAATGAGCATCTAATGGTCAAATAAATAGTATTGATTAATAATCAGTGTTAATATGTACGTAACATATCTATAATTATTTGACATTATAAATTACATTTTGAACACTCTTCCATGTACAATTATAGCCTTTTTTATTCAGTAAACATAATTATTATAAGTAATTTTGTTATTCATTATTAATTTGAAAACAAATGTATTGTTAATGTGAATGCATTCTGCTGATATTACGTTTCACACAAATAATAAGATTATAGAAAACTTGAAAATACTTAGAACAAACTGAGGAGTAACAAAAAAAAAACCGTCAACAACATATGAAAAGTTTGGATGAGGATAGACTTTTTGATGAATTCAGGCACGTAGCGAATATAATAAAAGCGAGACTTACTGAATTCTACCCGAGTGGAGGAAAAACGGCGAGAGATATTCATGTGTATTTTCTTCTTCTTTTTTTTAAAGTGAAAGTTTTCCCAAGCAAATACTTTTCTCTGTAATACGCTTTTGCCCGCAAATGTTGTCCACCTCAAGTGTATTTTCAATGTATTTTTTGTATATAATTGAATGAAAATTATTTTTTAATTAAAAATCCGCTTTCTACTTCAACATGGAACCAATTTTGTGGATCTACATTGATGCACTTTTTTTTATAGATTTATTGCGAACCAATTTCCGAAGCCAACCCAAATTCCCTTAAAAAAATGCGTAATCGATTAACGGTCGTGATTGGATTCGAAGTTTTTTATGGTACCTAATCTAACCTGTTGCAAAACCGTTCTCTTTCTATTCAGATAAGAAGGGCATTAATGTGCACAATAGGCAGGAAGGATTAAGACGTGGAATTCTTCAAGTATCCATTGTCGGTCCTCTTCCATACTGAACGATCATAATGGAGGATGCTCAGCGGCTGCAAACAATGCCCAATCAATACTAATGTACCGAATAATAAGCAGTGCATGTTGTGCGTAAATTTAATAATAGTTAAATTCGAACTTGTGCATCGGAATAATTGCCAATTAAAAATAATGTTTCGTTTAAATTTTAATTGACAACATGATGATGCTAACTACGAAATATTACGAATTATTTTTTTGACTGACCACTTGTTAGTGAGTATTAGGTCAAAGTATTCCCTATTTTTTTTTTCTATTAAATTCTGGCTAATTAACGTTTCGGTGCATTGCCAAACTGCTTTAGATTTATATTAATTAACGTTAATTTGGGTTTATTTTGATAATGACGTACGGGCACGGGACCAATGTCAACAATCATCAATCCCGCACTGTTAATTAGTTAATTAACGGGTATATTTATCATTCAGATCCAAAATACAATGTGGATTCAGATTCCTCTTCTCTCTTTTTTTTGTCAGTTTGCTTTTAAACCAACGCGCACGCAGTTGGTTGATGATGATTCCATTTTCGATGCCACTTGGTTATAACTCAATCAACGTTCGCAATTGCGGACGATTCGACCGTTGCGCAAATTAATATTCCTCCTGGTTCATCTCGATTCCAAAAGCAAAAATACTTCAAATGTGCGAATTAGCGAGCTGCAAGTTTCGTTTCGTAATTAACTGCTGCTCTATGGTTGGAAATTAAGCTAATTTGTGTATCGATCAAACTGCACTTTCATTTAAATATTTTCTAATTAAATTTCACATAGTCTTTTTATGTAATTGCTGAAACGCGTAAGGGGTCATCAATGCAAATTAAGTACAAATCATGGCGTTCCACAGAGGAGCTCCAGACTATTATATAACGTCAACTGCATAACACGGGCGTCCGGATCCACTTTGGTTCAAGCCAACTGCATAACTTCTATATGTCGATAATACGGAATTAATATCCCACCTCAAACCATCAGCAACATATATTTAATGGTCGAGAAAGAAAAATATTGAACACGAAAATTTAAAAAAAAATAATATATACTACAAAAATAATTAAATATTGGCGGTTACATAATAAAGATATTCTTTTACAATAGGAATAATGTGCGGACGATAGTGGATCAATTTTTCCTGATTTTGTAGTTATAATTTATTTTTATTTGTTTAATTTAAAATTTATTTTTTAAATGTACAATTACGCTTAATTAATTATATACTGAATTGCAAAAACACGTTGAAAATCAAATTCAATTCTTGTTAAATTATGGAATTATGGAAGATGAAAATAAATAAATTTACTTCATTGTAATTCAATTAAGCACTATACATATTTTAATACGGTATGAAAAAATAACATTGTGAAAGCAGATGCACATTGAAGAGAGAATGGACTAATAGCAGTAACAATATTTGTTTAGAAAAAAAAACTGAATCAGAGGTAATAAAAATCTATTGGAAATACAAATATGCCAGGAGGACAATCGACATCCATGAATTTATAATTTATTGGTATTTGTACTGAATGTAACCTAAACAATAACAAAAACAAGGTATCGATTTTACTTTATTCATATTTTATTCGCCTGGTACGAGCCTGTATTCAATTTTCAATTTTTCCCGTGTTTATTTGTTACACGTAGTTCGTTTTTATTTGTTTGTAACTTCGTGAGGATCGTTATTGCGTACTGAAAAACGGTGGGGTCGAGTGTTCTTTTGGAAAATATTAACGCCATATTTCGCTTGATTTAAGAGTGTCGGTTTGATAAAAATGAATACAAATTTGAGATAAACTAACAATTATATATTTTGAACTATTTACAGAATAAATTGAAATATGGCGTTTAAAAAACTAAACGAAAAGGGAATAAATATTTGGATCAACTGTATAAGCAATTTGGGATTTATGTTATGGTTCTTAAAGGGATTCGGAAAGATGGCGGATGGTTGGGTATGGGGTGCGGATCATTAGGTGTTGCGGTCGGTGTGGGCATTTCAATGGTGGGTTTTCTGGACCATAATACAAGCGGTAGGGTTGATGTAGAAAATATAAAATAGGGGCGGCCGGCCGCTTTAAACGCACCGGGTTACGCCGCCTCCACCGATATTGGATACGGAATCCAATTGAAAATCCTCCCACCGCGACGGTGAGATATACATATGAATATATCCGAAAGTGGTTGAAATCAATAGCAACACCTTCTAGCCGGTGGAAAGCGGTTTGAAGAGAGTATAGGAATAAGAAGAAAATAGAAGTGGCGGAAGGAATAACAACCCCGAGGACGGTCCTCCTCACCGAATTCATTGGGGCGCGGAAAACAATCACACGATATCGCATACATTGAGCGCGATATCGCCTCTTTCTAAGTGCCATTTGAATACAGCCTTTGTTGTCGGCGGCGGCGGCGTTGGCGGCGAGATGGCTATCGCGCAACAAATTATCAATATGGCAACTTCCTGCCGCCGACGCGGAAAGTTCGTGCGGCGATAGATAATAGTTTAGCACAGGGTATAAAAATTCATTAATGCAGGAAGCAACAACCGGTAACAAAAGGTGGAAACAACAACAACACCAAAAAAAAAGAACGAAGAATGTAAAATACCTAAGGAGAACTCGAAGGAAGTGCCGGCGGCAGAAACAATTGAATATTTGATCCGCCTCCCATTGAATTTTCTATTTTTACAATTCAAATCTGCGGCGGCAACGGGGGGGCGGACCACGATAAATCATGCAATCATTATATATTTTTGTCGACTGCTAAACGTCGATTTTCTTCCCCGGCGACGTTAATATTTCATGCGCCCGGGGGGTGGAAAACGGCGGAAGGGATTCGCACTGCCGCCCTCGAAAAGCGGGAGACGATGGTAAATATTTTCACTTCCAAAGTCTAATTATGCTCGTAGTCGACAAGCGCCTGTTATTGTTGCAGGTATGTTAAGCTATGCACATTTTCCGCTTCCTCTTACCTAACACAATGCAGATTAATCGCTCAATAATATTTAATTATTTACATTTCGCTGAATTGTTAATGCTCCAGCTAGACAGGCTTCATCTAATAATACAATTTAATAATTACCCAGTACCATTCGATACTTAATATTATTCTACCTCCAATGGAAACCTAGCAAATTGTTAATTATTTTTGCATAATTCAAAGTGAATCTCCTGTACGCTAGTTCGAATTACATGCAATAAATTTACGTTAATCACATAAACATATTTTTATTTATAATGTTTTTTTTAGTAATATATTATCTAAAATGTTTTTTCTTGCTTACTTTTAGGTTTATGTATTCTGTTACGATAAATCAATGTATATTTTAGATAATAATCTGATTGTAAGAGATATAAAATATTAATTTAAATTATTTATTCACGTAGCAAATGCGACCTTTGTTTGTACTTAATTGCTAATTAATAGTATAATCAATTCGTTCATTGGATGGCCCAGAGGCGGTACTCAACAATAATAATAGTACAGTCGATTTGGTGTCTTGTGTAATTATGGTTCGCTAATTGGATGTGTAGTTAAAGACAGCGCTGAGCTAATTTCCAAACACCCTAAGTAGGCACAGTATGTGCCTTGTATGTAGACATCCGATGCGGCCGTATTGACAGGCCGTATTCTTGGCACGTCTCTTAGGGCTTCGAGTGAGGCGGTTGCGACCATCATTCCTGGGGTCGCGCCCCCCGCATCCAGCTATTCCAACCGCCCCATCCTTAAAATCCACTTTCAAAACTTGCACAACTTTGGGCGCGCCTCCGTCTCTTCTCATTTTTTTTATTTCACACTTCATGACCGTACGCCACCCCTGCCGCTGATCCTCCAAACTTAACAAATTACGCAACCCGGAAGAGGGCTCGAGATATGGACGGGTTCGAAGGAAGGGCGCTTCCATGATCCATCCCATCCGTCCTCCTACATCATTTATTTTCCATGTCTGTGAAGCCCGTTTATAGAATGAATTCAGTGAGTTGACCTTGATAAGTTATATAATTTGAACTAACATAAACTAATATTATAATTGTTTTTTTTTTATAATTCACAGTTTTTATTTTGTTTCTCAAATTAAAATTAAAAAAATATATATTATTCAATTTTCATAATATGCATTATTGTTTATAATATAAATTAATATTGCAAGTGTTTGCAACTAATTTTGTACGTCGTTACTTCAGGTTGAGTTACAATATGCAGGGTTGGTGCTATCTTGATAAATAATCTCCGGTAGGGATAAGCGCATTGACACGTAATTCCATTATTTAGGTTCAGTGATAATGCTCGCAGCTTAATGAGGAAGTCGTTTCTGAAATGGCGGATGTCAGAACCTAGCGCAGAATATTTACTACAAAGATCCCTTCACACACGCATTCAATTAGCATCGGAAGCAAAATAAATGAACTATTTTGCCGCAAGCAAAAATGTCCTAGTTCAGCTCTATCCTGTGCGGTTCTGCTCTGTTATGTAACAGTGTTTTCGTTGCACTTGTCCCATTTGCAAAATGCCTTCCGTGGCACGTATAAATCAATTACTGTGGATCTTCCATGCTCCCGGAAAACAGTTTGCTCGTTACAGTTTGATTTCCCAATAGGCTCCATTAAATGCTACTGCAACCAGAAAAGAACCCATCGATTTGGAGCAACAAAAACTATGACAAACCGCCGCATTCGGTAGGACAAGTTGGTGATGCCGCCGGAAACGGAAACACAGCTCTCTCCCAAATTTAGTTACGTTATTTTCTTTGTTTTCATTTCAATATCAATTTTTTGTATTTTAGTTTTCTACAATTAAACTTTTGATAGTATTTTTTAATGTACCTGAAAGCTTTTCAACTGGATGAATATAATTATGACGGTTAAAGAAGTTATAATATTTGAAAAGTATTATACTAATCCACCTTAGTTATCCGATATTATAAAGTAGAGAAGAACTGGCATCTCCATCGAGAATATAGTCTTTGTTTTTTTCTTTTCTTTTATCCTTCCATAGAAGGAAATTGGAATGTGTCGCAAGGGAAGCACAATGGAAGAGCGCGCGCCGATAATTTATCATTGTCTGGCCGGGGTAATATGGTATTTTAGCATAAGTAGACAATGAAAGCGATTTGGAAAGTTGTTGAAATTGCTATAATGGCGCCCGGGGAAAATACATAACGAATGCCTTTCGCCCAACTCCTTTCACCCCGTGCAGAGTGAACGAAACAAAACCGAACAAATAAAGGACAGCGGGAGGAATACACGTAGAAAAAAGAACACAGAAGGAGGAGGAAACAAAACAACAAACAAAAAAAAAAGTCAACACACAAAATAAAAGAGAGCCGAAACAAACAGAAACACAACACAGTAAATGATATATCGTGAATGTCACCAAATTGTTTTGTCAGTTTTAAAATGTCAGACTGGCTGGAGGGAATCCGAGTGAAAGGGGCGCCATGGTATTCGCAATGCCATCCGATATTAATGGGTCGTCCGAAATGTCGGGTCGTTAGGGTTGATTGGTAAAAAGCGCGGATAACGTTGAGGGAGGTCGTTAGGGGATCGGTCAGACGTCGGGCCCCGTGTATAAATAGGATGTGTTTGGGGCCATTTGGAAAAGGATGCGTGCCGACTCGGCGAAAAATTTTTATTCCCCGATCAAGTAAATTATGTGCGCCGGTCGACCGTTGCCAAACAATTTGTTCTGGGTCAACGCTAATTCCGACCCCATGCACCCATGAAGAAGAACAGATCGTCCCAGTTAAGCGAAAGCATGAACAACATCCACAAACAATAACACAAACCTACAAAAAATGAAACAAAGGGAGGAGCAGGAGGAGGAGGAGGAGGATTAACAACTCCTCCGGCTAATGGAATTTAATTAACGGAAGCCATTTCCACGTCGATCCGAACGTTCATCAATCAAGCCCAGCGTTATGTATCGTGTGCGTGTCTTCCATTGCACTCGATAAACTATAGCAACCGGAAGTGCAAAAAAAAAATATGGAAAAACCGGAAGGAAGTAAACGAGAGCTGAGGCTAAAGGAAAAAATGGGTGGAGGACATTTAATTTGCTTAAAACGCGACGGAACACACTTTTCAATTACTTTAAACTCGGAGGAGGCGATATTCCCGATTAACCCCTAAAACATTCGATTCTCACACACGAATATTTATAGACCTTCCGACCATGGCGGATTTTCAAGGAGACGTAGTTTCGATTCTATTTTCACTTAATACCCCTTCAGATGGATGAGCATCTTGCTCGAATTTCGAACCCATATTTCATCATATGCTGAATTCAGAACATTCTGAACGTTACAATTTTTCTTTACTATTATTTATTTTGATTATATCAATTTTAATTTGTCAATCATCTGACTTTAAATAAATTATGAGGTAGCTGTCTTCAAATGAAATTTCTGTAATAATGTGATTGTACTAAAGCCGTCGTACTTACAAGCATAGGTGCTGCGAAGAATCATAAAAATATAGTGATGTAATTATGGACGTCTCTTGGGCTGTAGCTGCATGAACCCTTCCGAAGGAACAGTAACGTGTTAATTACGGGTAGCGATTATGCAATACGGGGCTGTTTTGCGATGAATAATGTGCAGTGGCGGCGCGTGGGTGGGTTTTGGATGCATGTGGGGTGGAGAGCGTTCGGATTTTTGGTTTTGACGCGCGTTTTAAATGGAACATAAATTTGCGCCGTTATTAACATACGTCTGGCGCAATTTATTTACACATGTTTCCTTTTTCGCAATTACACACTGCGACCCGACGTGTAATTAAATTCTGCGGCAGATAAACAAATGCAGAATTGGAACGAACCGAAAAAAAAAAACAAATAAAAAAATAAACTAGTAACATTTTGCTGTTGCTGTTGATGTTGCTATTTTTTTTTCGGGATCAAAATTGAAGGAATGAATGGCAATGCGAATGATTTGTGCGTCCCATGTGCGACAAAATGGTTTTATGTACTTGCGTTTATTTGCCCTCTCTTCTCGTGCTCAGTTCCTCTTCCTCTGTGGTGCTTTTCCTTTCCTTTTCCTGTTGTTGTCCTCCGTTGCCTCCGTTGCGCAAAGCATCGTGAGTTAAGTAATCCTAGAGGATATGCATTATTCTTGTGCTTCTCCTCATGTTGGCGTGATATTGGAGTGCTTTATAAAATATCCAAAAAGGCTTCCATTCTATTCGAAACGGAAACTGAGTAATAGTATTCTAGGAAAGAAGCAAAAATCTTTTGAGCTCGTAGGCGTACTGTGTGTGTGTGAGTGTGTGTGTCTGCGACGAGCGTTTCCTTGTAGTAACGACCAAGTCGTCATTAATTTCCATGCAAGTCTCCCCTCTCGTCATCACATCTTTTGCCCCTCGTTTTTCCACCTGTACTACATTTTCCAGCCAGTACGTTTTGCCACCAGTCCAGTCCAGACATCTAACTTAATACTAAGCTCCGCGAATGAATATTTCATGGGTATTCTCCAGGGAAGCCGGCAGCCAGGAAATATGGGGAGAACGATGGAGAAGCCGCTCGGAATCCGCCATCAACATTACTTAATTCCACCTTCATTTTATTCTTAATTAAATCGAATACTTCCGACGCATTAAAACGTCCGCTCTCCACACTAATGAAGCGCGTCGCAATTACATAATATCAATCAATTTCCCATTCGTATTAATCACGGAACGTGTCGGATCTGTTCCGCCATAGTTTGACTATAGTTTTCGCTCGGGGGTGGAGGTGCCGGGATAAGACCCATCAAAACCATGGCCGTCTCCGATCCACGACAAACTTCGGAAACGACGCATCTATGTATATTCATATATAATATATATATGTGTATCGATATGTATATATAATATCTACAGGAATATCCGAACTTCTACAGCGAATCATTGTTCCGAAGCAAAAACCTTGCTCGATGCATGCGGAACTTTCGCACTTCATAGAACAATGACCGAATTGGAACTAATTGCCCGTTTTATATATATTAAATGGTATTGTTTTCCGAACGGTTACATGACATTATTTAATTGGGAGCGAAAAACTGCAATCGCAATTAAATAAAAGGTATATTAGAAGTCATTTACGAAATTCAATTAAAAAATGTTAATAATTTTCATTTTAAGTAGATTATATTTATACCATTATATTTATAGCATAAACATATAGTGAATGTTATTAATAATTTTCTTTTGAATTATAAATAAAAATGTTATGCAAAAATAATGTGGAAACTAAGCGCGATTTGACGTATTTCAACATGGAATCGAACATTTGATTGTGCTTTCTTTAATAATTGATGAACAAATTTTTCAAAATGACTGTCGCGAATTGGGGCCAACAAAAACTTCCGATTGGCAGCGTTTGAGTGATTTATTCACGTAAATTCGACCAATAAGGAGAACCGACAAACGAACAAACACAAAAAAGCGCAAACGAAAATTGAAAGGGGTGAGCGAGTAGACAGAGAAAGAGAAAATGTTGTATAACGTAAAGCCGTGGGCTAATGTGCTACCAGGAATCGAATGGAAATGGAATTATTGCGTGTTACATAATTGAATATTTTTTCCAGAATCGCGGCAATGAAATGCGCGGTGATTTATCGCGAAACTTTAAATTACGAGATCCTTGCGGAATATTTCATCCGGACGAAAGTTCGCTCCGGATGTAATTTCCTCATCCAAAAGTATTGTACTTTGAAATAATTTATCCTTGTATAGTCTTTAAAAAAGTGTAATCATTTGTGCATTAAAGTTATCGTAAGTCTGTAGCACACCAAATTTTAAACTTTTAACAGTCAATTGATTATTGATAAAATATTAATACTGAAAGTTAGTTGTCAAAAATTAATTAAATATACGAAAAATTAATGAATAAATTACTAAGCCAAAGTTTTGTTTCGAAATAATATATAGATTTGTATGTGAGCTTAAAAAGTTGATGACATTGTGTAGCCTCCGGATATGACGACTTGCAGCTAATATCAAGCTTGATGGACTCCCGGAATTTCCGGAAGTACAACCAGGGCGCTCACTCCGAAGAAAAGATGAAGAAAAATAAGCGTAACATAAATGAGTGAATCAAGTTGCGCGAAAGATATTTTTCCAAGTTTCAAGTGCATTATATGTTTACCGCTGTTTTCAAGGGCTTCATGAACTTGGAGATCGTCTGGAACGAAAATAAAAAAGAAGATTACAAATTTAAAATTGCAATCTATATGCTGCGAATGATTTCCCCATGTGAAAATTGCTTTCTAAATAGTTTAGGGCATATTTTATCATACATTACGGGGCAAAGCAAACACACGCACTCGCAGGGCCCTTCGCTGAAGGGCTTATCTTTTTTTCATTCCGCACTCAATAAAACATCACGTCCGCATATCGATCGGGGGTGTCTCTTCGCGAACTTTGTTTGCGCGAGAAGAAGCAAAGCACAGAAAAAGAAGAAAATATATATAGGAAGAATAGGAACGGATCGAAAAAGAAGGAAAATAATATTGAAAAAAAAAATAGGAATAAAATGTGACGCGGTTCCCTTCTTCTCGCCCTTTCATTCTCTGTTTCTAGCTGCGATCCCTTTCGTGCACATCTCTTCTATTATATATATATATATTTTTTGTTTTTTTTTTGTTTGGTCTCTGTGTTGCTTTCTCCCTTTTTATTCCTCTCCATACAAACGGGAGGCCAAAATATCCGATTGAATAAACTGCGATTTCGGAACAAAGGATTCCAGGTTTTGCCAATACGAAAAGTTCGACTATCCATCGCTTTGCGTGAACGTACAAAGATAACATATATTGAAAGCGACTCGCTACAGAGACCGGATATTTATTTATTTATATATATGTTTTCATTTATTTACTTTTTTATTCTCTTCCTCATTATTATCATTTGGATTTCTTCCTTTTTTTACATAGAACGCGTAGTTCACTTAATTTTCTTTCTGAGTAATTAGAGTCATCCTCATCCTCTTGCTGCAAAGAATCTCATCTCAGTCTACCCTCAGAATTATCTTCTTCCTCCTCTTTTTTTTTTCATCATCTCCCCTCTCCATCTTCTTATCATCTGCGTGCGAAGCAGGTAACAAATTTTCATTTGTATGGAAACGTTGAAAGTTTGTTGGCGGCAGCAATGCAATTACCCGAGTACTAGGAATTTTATTTGGCCCTATAGTGTCTCCTGTGCACGAAATTTGGGTAACGTAACGCAGCACTGACAAATCATAATATAAGTTTCTCATCGCATTTTTCGTTATTACTCTACCAACCTAAGCCATGTAATCACAGGACCCAAACAAAAAATTGAATAGAAGTTATTACTCCTTTTTTTTCATAGTTTTTGCGAGTATTTGATAACCTGCGTGGGTGTTATTAACTACTATCATACTAACTTGTTTTCATTCATAAGTTATCAATGAGTTTTATCCGGAAAGCCATGAATAAAAATCTATTCTTAAATAGTATGCGGACAACGCGGATATCCACAATTCAACACATCAGTTGGTAATCCAAATCACTGGATCACCGATCCATTTAGTTGTGCATTCATTTTCAACCTGCCTTTACCGGATTTAACTTGACGTATACATGTATATATATATATATATATAAAAATATATTCATGGTTTCGTTCCGTTGCATCGCGAATTCATTTCCACGTAACTGGGGCGTATAATGAATAAATAAAATTAAAAAGAAACGAACGGAATGAAACAAAAACTAAAAAAATAATCAAAATAAACCGAAAAACATACCGTGACCGCACTTGAAACCGCAACCGTGCGGTTCGTCCGTTTGTGTGCGGTGGCCTCTGTACCGCACATTGCTATCCAATTTTCGCTCGTGTCCTTTCGCATCGAATTAAAATGGTACGTAATTGGCTACGACATTAGTTTACATCGAAAAATAATTATACAAAACGGTAACATAATATAAATTAGTTAAACTAATGGAATTATTATAACATTTATCACTTTCTTGCAACTTTTTTTAAGCTTCGAAAAAGCACATTTTTACATATATCTCAATAAGTATATAAAATAAGGGTTGAATAAAGAATTTCAGTCTGTGCTTAGGTTGTATCATTATTATCTTAAATTTTTATATATTTTTATAATTATAAATGTTTGTAGGTAGTTAGAATTGTGTAAATTTGAAGATTGCAGCAAAGTAACATCGATACATATGATGTTATTGCGTTTTGATGCTATAGATGCGAGTGAGCTATACGAGCGTGCGGCGAAAGGGAGATCGCTGCAAACTTTCCGTTTAGTGAATTTGTATGAAATTTATGGCGTTTTTCCCGACCGGGGATTATTTATAGGGCGTTTAATTCGTGGGGGAGCACTAATACAGGATAAACGGTGTGTGAGTTATACCAGACAGGATTTCTTGAGCGGAAGCCATGATTAAAGCCACCTTACATGATTTAGGCGAAAATTATACTGCGCCGCTCGTGCATGCATATTTCAATTTTTCGAGGAAGACCTGAAGAGGAAGTTCGTTTTGATGATTGGCATCTGCTTGTCGCCGGTCATCATCCCTTGCAATTCGTTAGCCCTACTTACGTCCGAAAAACAAACAGGGGATACATCGTGCGTTCAGCCTGCATCCTGCAAGGATGAAACTGCTTTAAAATATAATAATAACTACTGCAGGCAGCAAACACAACATGGTTATTAATATCACTTTCGGTGGCAGCTTCTTATTTATTTACCGCCGCGGTGCCGCAGTTCTCTGATGGCAAATAAAAAACAAGTAATTGTGAGTTATTGTTGCGACAATTAAAATAAATTGGCCGACGCGGCATAACAAGTTTTCGTAGGAAAGGAGACAATGTTATAATTTTTGCAAAAAGCAAAGCAGTAAAGAGAATCATAATAATGGACGGTTAATGAAAGTTTCGTCCCCGTTTTAAAACAACTCTGTTTCAATTAAGGACGCGTCGTGAAAGAAAAATAACCGGTTTTAAATTATCCTTTTTGGCCGCGTGCGCCGTTCCGCAGAGCTCCTGAACAAACCAAAAAATAAAATTGAAATGTCAAACAAAAATAAAGGATAAAATAAAAATAACGGCCCGAATTGGAATAGATTTTACCTCTCTCTGTTTAATTAATTTCGAGCCGGCTGTTCGGTTAGGGTCGTTTTCAAAAAAATGCAGCGACTATACATTTAATTTGCCTCAAGGCTCCTAACAATTATAAAGGAAAGGATAATGGTTAGAAGCCTTTACGTGCATAACATTTCGATCGTTCGTTTCGAACAATAACTCAACTTCAATTTCGTTAAAAGCTAGTTCCAAATTTAATGGCACACATAAAAAATACATTTTATTAATTTTGTTACACTTGTCCACTTTGCAGATTTGCATTATTTTTACTTATAAATTCAGAAAATCAATAAGAAAAATAAAAATTTACTGTAATGTTAGGCAATTGCTAATGTTTTGTAATTTCTGGGTTGTGAAATCGTAAAAACGTAATCAAAATCTAGCAGAGGTAGATTACTCAAGATCTTATTGATTTTCCCCTGTTTGCCTGTTCTTCGGCTTATTTTTCCTTCCCTTTATTTTCCCGGAGAATGGTGAATACCTAAGGCAGTCGTAAACGCAACCATAAAACTGTAAGATTCTTCTCCCGCTTGTTTTATTTTACCCTATACTTTTTTTATTCTGGCTTCTTCCCTATTCTTCGGCATCCTGCAACGTAGGCACACTATGCTGGTCACGATGTACCGTAAACATTTGGCTCGTGCGGCGGCGGTCCACTCGAATTAATTTACTAATTTCACAATCGGCACGTGATTGCTTCGAACAATCGATATATAATAATCAGATATCGGGGACGGTGTAATACATAAACTCATTACGGTGAGACATATTCGGCCCGGCGAATTGACATATGATAATTACGCATGCGACGCTCCCCCTCGTTGCGCTACCTTCGCCGCCTCTTACACCCCCAGCCACTCCACCATCATCCGCCCACAATTTTACGTAACGCGCCGCGTGCAAGGTGAGATTACGTAAGAGCGTCGTCGCGCTAATAATTCGGAATAAATTTGAATACATTTGTGCCCGCTCCGCGGCCACCATCAACCTCCCCCGTCGTTACAAAGGAGCTGCGGAAGAAGGTTTCATTGGTTTAGTTCAATATAGCATTACGGGTTTGTCGAGGCGAACTTTTCAAACGTACCGAATACGTTTAGGTGGAGTATCATTATGGATTTAGGAGGAAACAACCGGAGGGGGATGACGTCGAAAGTGGAATGTATTTGTTGTCGTTAGATTAATACTACTCAGGGATGCTTCTAAATGGAAAGATACTCCAGAAAGATAAATCTCCGTATACTTGTTTGATTGAATTGAAATGTCATTACCATAATTCAACTTGTCCCAACAAAAACCAAGGTCATTTTTGCAATATCACATATTTATAACTTCAGCTCAAGTTTACGAAAACTTTATACTATAAATTAATACATAGTGCAATCGCTAATAAATTAAATATTCAATTGATCCTACATGTATGTAAATTTTCTAAATACTAAATTAAGTTAAATATTTCTTTAAGAACATTGTTTTTTAATAATATAAGATTTTTTAAAATTACGTTCATTATATTCATTGAACTAATAGCAATTGATATCTGTTTCATTGATTTACGTAACCCGTTTTGTCCGAAAATATTTTTTCTTTTTTAGACTATTAACAAAATTGATTGCTGGACCCGTTTCTTTTAACCGGTACTTATGCATCATCAAGATTACGTGATATTTCTAAACTGATTTATGTTTCATCAATAGGGCTGAACGATAATCGATGGAGCTGCGAATTCGGAAAGCCAAAATAGCATACATGAAAAAAAAAAAGATTATTCGGTGTGTGGTTGTATCAATGATCAGGGATTTAATGACATAAAACTACGAAGCGAAGAAAATAAATTTAGAAAGAAAGAAATAAGCGAGAAAAGAAAAGAATACGAAGAAGTCGAACATAATTCGTCTGAAATTGCGGCGATGAGTCCATTAAATTCAGTGCATTAGCGGACAAAGTAGTCAGTCATCTGGAGGATCCGAATTCAATGGGGAGGGCATTATCGAATGTATTCCGAAATGATCTCATTGAATCGGATCGATTAAATTTGCCGCCAAACCAAACGCCGACGGCATCGTTGTTGTTGTAAGGGAAAATTAACGCAAATCAAAACTGATCAATTCTAAAGCCATTTAGTACCGCAATTCCTACTAACCACGAAATCAAATTCAACGGCGCCCACAGTTTCAATATTAAACCCACGTGCATTCGTATGTGTACAACTGCAATTTCTGACTATTTGCTTATTACATCTAAGTTACTTGCAGATGTTACATAATACATTCAATAGGAAGTTACAAACGTATTTACATAAGAATCATTAATAAAAAAAAAACATTTAAAAATTTTCAAATCCGCTAATTTACAAACTTAACCTTTATTTATTTCTGCAAAATTATTAAAACAATATAAATCCTAAGCTAATATAATCTAAATAGGACGTAATTAAAACAGCTTTGTCTACATAACAGAAAATGAACCAGATGAGTGATGTTGATGGATCTGAGTGGTTTGAGCCATACAGGATCAATCCTGCAGGATGAATTCGGTTAAAAAAAATAGAAACAGTAGTTCCGCCGTCGGTCGGGCGTGATTAATGCTGGAGAGAATGCGTTTCCATTAGTTATTTATTTATTACCGGAACACATTAAGGGAATGCATAGAAATTCCTCGTTACCTTGGCTCGGTTGCATTAATTAATGGAAGGCAGCAGTTTTTGCCTACGCGAATGCAAGTCCCGAACTTACGATAATGGCATTCCGTTTTGTTTACTAAGCTAATATTCGATTTTGTTGTGGCCACATTTAATGAATACCGCCTACAGTTGTTTGGGATGGAGTTCTGCTAAGGTGCTCCAAGCCATCCCGTGGGTCCCTGATTTCACTGCTCCGTCCTAAATAAACAAATCAGCATTTTAAATTATTTTCCGAATTTCACAGTTTTCCAGCAAACAGAACACTGCTTACTTTGCGAAAATGATGCAACTATTATCTAAGGTCAAATCATCATGTAGCATTATTGTTATCCGTAATCAGATATTGAATTTTTTGTTTTTAATATTGTGGTAAAAGCTATATGAACGAAAATAGTTTTGAAAATTTGTAGCATAAACTACAGAAAAATATTTATTAACTAAAATAATAGCATACACAAAAAAAATATTATGATTGAGTATGAAGCATTGCAAAACAAACAAAAAATAGGTGGAAACTCAATCAACATTACTCGTATTTTATTCTAATAAACACGAATCCAGAAATGAAAACAAAAATGTGAGCACAAAAAAAATGTTTCTCCTTGTTTGAACGCAGTTTAACGAACTTTCCAATAACAACACGCCATACCCATTTCATTTTTAATCCGCATTAATTTTAATACACATTCGGGGCCGTAAATGAATTTTCCAGATGCGACGCACGATCGATTTCGAATTTTCTGTTACATATTTTTTAGTTTTGTTTTTTTTCTATTTTTCGTTTTGATTTTTCGTAGGCGTGCATAATTTCCGCGTTACAAAATAGTGCGGATGTCGCAAATGGATCATGTAATTCCGGTAGAATTTAGTCAACTTTATTTGCATTAATTAATCATTCCTGTCCGCCGACGGACAAAATGAGTGATGGAAAAGTCGTGTACGCTGCAATTTTCAGTAATGCATTCCGTTTTGTTCGGGAAATTAAAAGTCTAGATATATAATTGAATTTAGCCGTGTGAAAAGTCAAGAATAATACTTTGATCAAGTTGCACAAGAATTGAAAAATAAATTAATTTTAAATGTAATTAATATTTAAAAGTGAATTAAATTTTAAAATATTTAAAAAATAAGGCAGATTTTATAAAATATACGAATTGTCAATGTGTAAATATTTTGCATGAAAATTATTATTAAAAATGCATAAGCAAACTATTTTTATTACATTCAAATTGCGACATGAAACATTTCTTTGTTTATTTTCGATTGAAACTGTAGAAGCAATTTCAATGTGAATATAATATGGGCTCATGTCAAATAAAAGAGAATTAAGTGGTTGCAATCATAAGCAATTTTGGAAGAAAAAGCAAATAAAAACAACAAAGAAGTCTTTCAATATAAATACATTACTTTCATACTTTATATGTTTAATTTTAAAATATTTCCAAGAAAAAAATTCGTTTACAAAATAAATTGATATACGAGTATGTCGTATATATTAAAGAGCTATTTTTATCTATATAAATAATATGAAATTAAATAATATGTTTGTAAATATTTGGTATTATTTTTATGTATTATCTCGAAATTTAAATATTATTATTTAACATTTATAGTATATTTAGAAGAATTGAGTCTATTTGAGTTTATTTGTTGTTTTTAAACAAATTCTTGAAGTTCCCGGAGGCGATCGGGTGGATTGGTGAAACGGTTATTGCGAGGGAGAATATGTAGACAGCAACAAGTTGACAGTCCGTCTCGGTTGACAGGTTCTTGGTAGACGGGAGGATAGCGCAATTGGTCCAATCAATCGACCGATGGAAAAGGGTCGCTAAGGGGTATAAAGTCCGCAATTATAAATGGGATTTAACTATTTCGCTGCGGTCGCACGGCGGGAACAATGGGTCGGTTTTAAATTGACGTTGATTGTCATATTGTCGGCAGTAAACATTTGTGTTTTTATCCATTTCCGGTGCGCGTGTTGTGCGGTCGGTTTGCTTGACTGTAGCAGTCTGGAACAATCGGTCCGGTGATTTTAATGAATGACCGGGCGAAAAATAAGTTCTGCCAGAGGATTTAATGGCATTCGGGAAATGGTGTGTTTGTGTTTAATAGATTATATGGCGGCTGCATTGGATGCGGTGGATGCGGAGGAATTGATTCGGTTTTCTGCCAATGGACTGTGTGAGCTTAATTATTAACAGATGTGTGACTGCGTTATTACCGAAATGGTTTAAGTATACTCCTATGTTTGATTCATACATTATTGCTAATTTAATCATCCATTATTTTTTGTTTTTTTCATTTAGTATTTTTAGTTCTTTTTCTCTACTTTCCAAACGAGAGGATGAATAGGTTTTAATAAAGACCATAGATTATAGGGTGCGGCGTGGCGCGGTCTTATGTGGTGCGATTATGCTCGAAATTTACAACGCTCAGCGTTAAATATAAAGCACATCATGTAACAAGAATGCAGCAAATGTGCTTCTGCGATGGAGCAAAAATATGAGAGCAATGTCGCTTTTCATAAATTACCGCCCTCGCCCCTCCACATCCAACAAGCAAACCAGAAATTGTTCAAATAATTTTATACCGAACACATATCTCAAGACCATTAACGTCTATTCCGTTTCATTACTCACACGTAGCCGAGTCGTTGATGCGAGCGGGTGGTGGCGCGAGGGGTTTGGCGTCCGACATTGTGCGCTCGGATTTCGCAAACCGTGGGTCCCGGGTCCTCGATCCACTTTTGAATAGTTTTAAAGCATAATGCCCGTGTCTCGAGGGGGATATATTTGAATATTCGGGGCGCACAAACAAAAGGAACTGGGCTCGTGTTTCTTCCCTTTATCCAAAATTAAATCGATATTGGGACCAGCAGCTTTTAATCGATCCACCCAACAACAATTCCTACCCTCAGCACCACAATTAACCGTCGATTAATTCGAAACTCCACCATAAATGCAGTTTACCGAAGAAAAAAAATCGATGCCTGCTGGCGCCATCTGTCGCCCTATATTCTAAAAATTAAATCCGTTCTTCATTTGTCAATTCCCATAGCAGGCACTTTGTAGATATACCAAAAACCGTGCGCGTTCTAGTCGATTTGCAAGTTACAAGTGAAACCTCTTAATATGCTTACAGCATAGCTGCAGCAGCTATAAAGGTTAAATCTCTATTTAATTAACCACTCGGGAATACACAACTTAATTCGTTATACTAAAATTTCATTATGTGGATAAAAAAAATTATTAAGCATCTTAGCCCAATTTTTTTAAAGTTTTGCAAACAAACAAACATTAATGTTAATAATTGAATAATTTAGAATCGATTATAGATATTTTCGTAAATAAATCGTTGAGTTAGCAGTATGAAAAATGGTAGCTTCAGTATTTTTACGTGATCTTCTTTTCTGTCAGTCGTAAATAGCTGAGCTGAGTTGATCCGATCAACTTTCTGCACTGCTGATCCGTCCGCTTGCACCAAGCGCATCTTCACACTCGTTGAATAATAGTCGTTTATTGATGTTTTTTGTCCCTAAATAAACCTTGTTAATTTTAATGAGGATTATGTAATTTTTAAAAGAAAATCAACAATTTCAGCAAAACTTTTATAGCTGTATTTATATTTGACAGATTTATTGACACATTTCGCGTTTATTAGGAAAATGCATAATGGTTTTAGTTTTCTTTGGTGGCGTAATGAGTATGTTTTGATTGAGCCACGTTTCAGCGTATAAAGCCTGATTGCATTACACGTGGATAACATCATATCCATACAAGCAAGTACACACGTATACACACGGATACATCAAGCATCCGAACAGTTCGACCAATTATTACATAACACGTGGCACACGCCGGTGAATATTTGATGGCGGCACGTCGATCCTGTGCGATTATTGTTTCGTCTTTGGTTAAGAAAATCGGCTTCCGGCAACGCAAGCATATGCATGCATATTGAATTCTGGTCGAGGAGAGCGTAAACATTCAGCGATAAATTTCGAAATCTCTCCGAGTGCATTTGTTGTTGAATACGAACTGAAATCCATACTCATATTTACATAATGTGAACTTTGTTTATGTTTAGTTTATAACTTGTACCAGTGCCTTCAGCAGTTGGGCCACATTTAGGGAGGCTAAAATGTAGGGTTAAAAGTGAGCCCAAGTGCCGGGGGCAGCTGCCGAGCGAGCGGAGCCTGTCAGGTTCATCCTCAATTTAAAACCAACCCCCTCATCCCATACCCCCGCGTACCGCAGATGCAATCGTTACGAGCCCCCCTCGGACCCGGACTCCAATTAAAAAACAGTCTCAATCTCCGGAAGGGTTAACTAAAAAACGTATATACATGTATGTATATGTACAACAACAAAAAAAAAACAAAATGAATAAACGAAGAGTAAACTGAAATATTGGTGGATGCGCCTGGTATATTTAGGATCTACATATGTGAGACGTGTATATATTTACATACATATACACAAAAACTTATATACAGCGTAAATAACATAAAAAACATCGTATAAACGAATGGTTAAAAAATATTTAAAAATAGCTGTTGGATGCGCCGGGTATATGAGCAAATTTGTACCTCCGAACATGGAGAAAAATCTGGATCCTATAGGATAAAAAAAAATAATGCGGATAATTACAAGGCTCGCTATATACAAACAGGAAAACTAAAATGGAGTCTTCAATTAAAACGGAATACAAAACTTTCGCGCAACTATAAATTCATTAAAAGTTTGCCGGAGCGCGCGCGGACCGCCGCCCCCGATGCCGCCTCTGCTCGCCCCATTTTATTTCTATGGGCTAATTTTATTTTTAGCTGGTACTAATTGATGCAGAATAACTGTTTAACGCTTCAGGGTCGATTCCCTCGGCGCAATTAATTAAATTTATTCCTAACTCACTTTCACTTTGCTCGTAAGTAACACACTTTGTTCCTAGACCTTGTGCCATCCATCCGCGAGACCAACTTGTTCACTTCTCTATCCTTTGAATACAATACTCTTTAATTCGAACTTTGCGTCGCCGAGATAAACTAACTTTTAATTTGTACTTCCTCAATTATTCAAATGATTTGAATGACTTGTTTTCATAACTAATATCTTATATAATGTACACTTTATCGAGTAGATTACAAGAAATATATTATTTTCTGAAAAACTTACTAAATAACATTAATTAATATTACATTACTATTTGTAAATGCATTATTGTAATTATAATAATAAATTGAATCCTTTGAAATATAACTGCAGATTATACAAAAATGATGTGGTGAAAATAATTTATTTAATGCAATCCATGCTAGGGCCTATAAAATAATTTCTTCATTTTACATTAAAATTAATGGCCCTAAAAATATATTAAAATAAATGTTTTAATATAAATTTATAAAAAAAAATAATTGAATTATTTATGAATATCGGAATATTGATGAGAATTAAATTATTCTCAACGCAGTATGATGGGCGCATAAAGATGACTGTTAAGCTCTTTTCCATACCTCTGTTAAATCTTTGAAGAATTATTATTGTCGTAAAAAAAATTATGTAACACAAATTTGACTGTCTTCTTAACACTATAAAATATAATGCACCTCTATCTTTAAAACAATGTATTCTTTTAGAGGAGAATCTTAGGTTTTGTATTTTTTTTTTAATTTTAAATATATTTAAACAATTTACTTATTATTTTTTTCAAAATTCGGTCCGTTTATTCCGTTGCAACTGTATGCAAATAAACAGCAAAATCTAATCCGCATATAATTACATCCCGGTTAAAGCGAGTTAATCCGAAACCATTTTAAAATGGATAGACCATTCTGCGGTGCCAAAAAGCCCCATCCCTATCGACGTCCCAAACCATTAAATATGCATTGGACCAATTCCCAAAAAAAAAAGCGAGAAAAATTCCAACATATTTTCTGGCACATTAAATATTAATCATCTCACTCACCTGCAGGTTTCTTTTATATATAATTTTTACTCCCTCTTTTCAGTGTTACGCAACTTCTCGACAGCTTTAATATTCATTATCCTTGAACGAGCCGAAACGAGTGAATTATATAATAGCGAAACGAAACGTTAACGAATCGTGATTGCCTCGGTGTTAAATATTTATCAAAATGCAAATAATTGTCACTTTTTTTTTTATACCATATATAAAAAAGGAAATACTTTACGTAACAATTATATATAATAGAATAGTGTGCTATTGTTTTATCCAATAATTATTATGACTTTGATAACAAATTGAAATGAATTGAGAGAAAATCGAATTCATGTTCACATCAACGTGTATGCATGTATTTAATTTATTTTATTTTATTTTATTTGTGTTGCCTTTGTTATTACTGAATTTGCACATTCGAATTACACTAATCGTGTTGAACTGAAATTACTCTAATCGTGTTTAGGTCAATCAATGTCGGCGTCAGCTCGAAGTACGCTGCAAAACCGCAATTTACAATACAGAAAAATATTGAAAAACCAACAACATGCGATTTGTTCGACGATTGGGGCGAATAACAAAAAATATATACACATATAACCCGCAACTTGGATTACTTCCACGAGTTCAATTACCTTGCGCTTGGAATACATCAGATTCATGTATAAATTATCTTAAATCGTAACCAATTTCTGAAACTAGTTTTGAAATAATTTACTTGATTTATATTTATCTTGTATGTATGTATTTTTTCCCCATATAAAATGTAATTTCCAATGAATATTTGTACTTTAATTTGGTTTTTCTAAACAAATTCAATAAATAAAATATTACACATTTCTCTTATAAAATCGGAACTAAACATGAAATAGATTTGTATGAAAATTTAAAAATATGAACTTGGTATGCTTGTTAAACTATTGCGGGATGTGTTTAGATGAAATGCCTTTATCGAACTTAGGGAAAAGGTATTTGCTAAATGATTCCGGCACGGCTGAGTGATGTGCCGTAGCAAATTTACCACGTATTCTGTCCATGGACATGGCTAATTTATTTGCAATTACGGTAATGTATTGATCGCTCCATCTGGTGATAATCCAAGGAATCACTCAGACCGACCGACCGTCGTTGTCCTTTAACTTCTGACATTACGACGCTGCCTGGAGCCAAGACATGGATGTTCTAAATGAAGGGCTGCGGTCGCCCGAAATGCCAGAGGAACTCGCAATTAATTCTAACTGTTTCCGACATGTCTGCACGCAGATTCCGCAAGTGGCAGTGCACCAGAAGGGAACGATTTCATTAAAGGGTGGTATAATAAAAAAATAAATGAAGAAGTAGAAAGAAGGAGATGAGAATAATCGTAATCGTAAACTCCGATTATTTATAGGGAACGGCGAATAAACGATATAAAAAAATTAACGGCTGTCCTCCACCGCGTACATTCAGGGTAGCGCGGATTCAGATTTTATCTTTACTTTAAGGAGCGTTAATGTCCTCGTTATATTTAATTAGCTAATTAATTGATTCATTAGGAAGTCTTGCGGTTGAAAATACAAAATCTCTTAAAATCTCTTATCCTTGTAATCCTATTATAGAAATCTCTTCATTTCATACAGTTGAAAGAAACATTGTTTCATTACACTGCAAAAATTAACAATATTTTGGAAATAATAAAAATATTGAATTTCATATTGAAAGTGTTGAAAAATGTGGTCATCAAAAAGATATTTGTAAGGAAACATTGTTTGTGGTAATATTTTTTGGGGTGCATTGATGGTGGAAGGACGCAATGAATTGGTCAATAAAGCCGGAATCAATTCCAGGATAATCTGGCCGGTAATCTGGAAGTGCCGCTTTGCTCAGCATGGATATTGCTATACGGCGTCGGCTGATGAAGGAATTTGGGTTCAAGGTATGAAAGGAAGGGCCGTCCCTTCATTAAACACAACAAACGGCAGCGGGGCCGGCCTCCCGTTTTGTACCATACCCATGTTCGGCCAAATTGCCTCCACGGATGTTTTTATTCAAATTCCCCCGGCGCGTTTACATTATTCAGTTATGCATAAATACTTGTGATATTTAAATAAAACATATATCTGAATCCGGATACGAAAATAAAAGCAGCAGCGGATAAAAAAAAGGAGAAACAACGGCATCGCGTATTTATATACGAGTAGAGGCATTGGACGTAAACGGGAAAGGGTGCATGTGAGAGGGATGAGGTCAAGGAATAAATCCAGGACCGCTTCGTGTATTCATGCTCTTCACCGAGTCAATTAGAATTAAGGACGGCAAAATACATTTTTATCCTGCGAATATATCAAAATAACTCTGCTCCCTCCGGCGATAAATCAAAAAGTACGGCGAGCGAAGGAAGAAGAGAAAAAGGATAGAAGTGGGGAAAAATAAAGCGGAAAGGAAGGGTGAACTTGAAGGTGGTATGGGGTAGGAGGCATGCGGGCCCTATTTATCTTGAAACATTTTTCGGGACGAGGTATGGAGTGAGAAGGAGAAGGAGAAGGAGGGAATGTGTACGCCACGGAAGGATTAGATGATTAACAAGGATCGAGTGGACAGGATCCAGTAAATATTTCATAACATTCCGCCGGAGTCGTCTGGGCATAAGAAATAACTTGTTATCTTCACGTTCCAAAAACTTTCCGGGGATGGAGTTCCATTCCGTTTCGTC
The DNA here is from genome assembly GCA_963457615.1 of Nicrophorus investigator. NCBI lineage: Eukaryota > Metazoa > Arthropoda > Insecta > Coleoptera > Silphidae > Nicrophorus > Nicrophorus investigator. The sequence goes on from OY735146.1 coordinate 13,208,808, forward strand.
TGAAACGGTGTTATCTAGGGACGATTAAAGGGCTTACGTCGCCTCATGTTTTTATTTTTGTTCTATTACCATTCTGTTTATGCGCGTCGGTGGATCGGCGGGACATTGCACTTCCATCCTTCCCAGCGAGACCCGCAAACGCCGACAGCAATAATAAACAAATCGGCAATTATTTTAATCGACTCAAAACTATTTTCCCATTCGATACTATACAAATTTATTCATTTCCATTTTGTTTGTATTGGAGCCCACGCTTTACCTTCACAAAATTGTCTAAATTGATTCCAATTTGCATTCGGACTTTATTTATATGTATAACGTACTGGCGAATAACAAAAACGTGCACTCCACCATCGGGTTTTCATTTAGATTGCTTTTATTCGCTGCATCGATGAAAACCAAACACCTATAATTCGATACGTTGAAATGGAAAATTCACTGGATTTCGGATAAATAACACCCACCATTATCTATTTTCATTGTGCCCATTTTTTGTTTTGTTTTATATTTTACAATCCGTTCAGATAAAGGGGCGATAAATGGTACAATATAGCTATAATAAGCATAAAAAATAAATACGTTGTACGCCACATTGTATTAAATAAACAAGCTTCAAATAGCAAAATAGCGAATTTCACAAAATAAATTAACAATAAGCTTCAAAAATACAAAAATAAAACATATTGTCAATAAAATAAATATTTTTTGCAAATTTTATTTGTTAATATTTTAATTAAAAATTTATAATATTAATTATTAGAAACGTTTAAAAACATTGTCTTCTATTCATTATTATTTTAATAGCAATTTTATGAAAAACTTGTATATAAACCATAAGCATTTTAAATATGAAAGTTAATACCATTGGGGATTACAACAAGAACATGCAATGCACGAGTCCCTTATGTCACAGTTCCATTATTCAATTCAAATAACGTTTCATCGAATCTCGATTATCGTGGAGCTCTGTAAAAAAAGTTTTCCATGAGATCAAATATGGATGAGTCACAACCTGTGCAATGTTCATCATCTGAAAACTGAAAAAAAAAGCAAATAAACGAACAGTACAAAAATATCCGAAAATATACACAAATCCACACAAACACAAGGCAATCACGTGTATATTTATTTTTTGCTTTAAATAAATAAATATAAATAAAGCCAATACAAATTCGGAGCGCGGAAACAAATTGGAATTTCAAAACGGCGAGCATTCCACGATGCAACGCCATTTCCACAAGATTCCGTTATGTTCCTGCTTCCAATGAATGCAAGATAGCAATTGATTATAAACATCATCTCGAAAGTTCATATGCAGCTGAAATAAAATTTACTGTGAAATCATATTTTTTATGAAATTTATTAGTTTAATTGAAAAATTAAAATTTTCAGTCAACAGACAAACAGACTAAATTAAAATTATTTTTCAAAATAATGCAGCATATTTTATTACAAATACATTAATAAAAATTAAAATTGAGGATTATATTTTTTGTAAGGCGTTAAGCATGTTGTGTAAATTAACAAACAATGGTAAATCCAACACCTTGATTAAAATTAATGAAATGAATGTGTATATGATCAAAGGATATCCGGAAGAGGGGTTAGAAAGTTCATCAGGATTACGATTTTTGAACGTAATAAAGTTTTGTCCAGTTTTTGGATAAGGTAATCCAATTGGAATAATGCAATGTTCCCGGCGGCTACTTGACGTTGTCTTTTATATAGATATTTGTTGGATGAGATTTGGAGAGGTGATTTAGTGGTTCGGGTCTGATCAGCGAGATGGATTTGATATGTCGAGGTCGGAGGGTTGAAACGCCCTCGCGGCGCTGATTTCGATTTGCATAAGTGTAGGTCCCATCGATATTTTGTGCTGAGGTAATTAAAGCAATTGACGTTTGGAGAGCGGAATCTGGGACAAGCAAATATACGGAAAACCGAAAAAAATATTCTCTACTATATACATATGCATATAAGGATGCATTCGTTGTAATTTCAAACATGCATAAATCGCAAGACATCCTGCTCGTGGGACTCGTGTCCTTAGAACACGCTCCGATGTCCTCGAGGTATTTGTATAATATGCAGCTGGATGCGCAAGAGGCACGTGCAGGAATCACCCAGGCTGGGAATTGAACTTTTACCTTCGGCCAAGGAAATCCGGCTCCGCTCCGCAGTTAACCATTGTTGGAGGAGTTACTACGGAGCCGTGCCGTGGCCATTCATCACCTCCATACATCTCTTCTTCTTCATTTTTTTTATATCCTCGTCCTGTGGATCCCGTAGGACCCTTCCACCTCGAGATTATTATATAATACAAGCCTCATTTTCGCCGACTCACCGAAATTTAATCGCAAATTTCTTGTAATTACTCTCCTAACCCACGACCATACATCACATCATCGATTATCAATTAGCAAGTAATCCAAACACACGTAGTATACAGGGTGTTTCTAAAAATTATTAATACTTCATTAAAAAAAGGTAATATATATCATATATTTGTTTCAAATTATAGGTATAATGAACTGTTTTTTAGGGAATTCGATAAAAAAATTGATTAGGGACACCCTGTATAATGGGGGGTGGTTTGAAATTAAATGTAAAGTGGGACAAAACGCGCAGGTGGATCCAATCAGCTGCAGTTTACGGGATGAGGTGGAGGAGTAGAATAAAGCAACGGGCAACTAAAAAGTGGATCCACTTTTATTTGACTTTCCAAAGGGTGTATATAACTCCGTGGAAGTTATATTAAGTTCCATGGGGTGTGGGTTTTTTGAATTAATGCCGCACATAAATTTTGCCAGCCCCAGTTTCCGGTTTGTTTCGCGAGCGCACCACCGCCAAACAGCGAAACAGTGGCCACTCTTCATCCTCTCCCATCAATCCAGAATATCAAATACCAGGATACCGCTTATACTGCTCATTATATTACCTTACAAATGAAAAAAAATATTTTTCTTTTAAATCCAAATGAATCTTTCAATAAATGAAAAAATATTCTGTATAATTAAAATTTGATAATTTCATAAATAAATTACTATTAAAATAATTCTAATTTAATAATACATTTGAACGACTAAAGAAGTTTCGTATTAATGAAATAAAACAACTTCGAACTTAACAATAAGTGTTTGTAAATAGATTTGCAAAGTATATATACATTTGTTTAAATTATCGTAGCGCTACAGAAGTTAGTAATGCATTTGGTGAGTCATTGTAGTTTTCCATCAGCTGCACTAGGTGTTGGAAGAACAAAGGGCCTGCTTCCAACGCAATTGCAATCTGGGCCTCGACGAGTCAAGTGAGGACAGTTTAAGTTGAGTGTTCATTTATGCTAAAGGTTTTCAATTTCGTTTCAGCGGAATGTTGTTTACTCACATAGTATACATTCAACTTACGGATTTCGTACGCAAATGTAAACTGAAATTATTCAGAGATGGAGTAATTACATGTTGATTAATTCATATTCAATTCAAAATACGTTTTATTTTAATATATATTAATATTATAAATCTATTTGTTTTGATAAATAAACGAGCTGCTAAAAATAAGCCGACGGACTTGAATAGAGCCGCTAGAATATAGACAAAAATTCGAGAGCTGCACTCGATGAATTAATCTGCACTTGAACGTATTACAAAATTAATACTACTTTACTTGATAAAATCCCTAAACGTATGGATTACGTATTTAATACTAGTAACAGTCATATTTGTTGCCGTTTTTTTAATTATTTTTTTTAGAATGAAGCAATTAAGCATAATTAAAATCGTGATATATACTGCTTTCTTTGCTCTTACTTTTTTGTTGATACCTCCTTAGATGAATTTCAAAGGGAAGCCATTTATACGCAGCTTAGCTTTGTCCCTGGGAATCCTCCGACGCCTCCCAACTTCTCGCACTCTCCTCACAGTTCCCTTCTTTTTTTCTCCCTCTTTCCACTCGACTTCTTCAAGAGCAAAACTCCACAATACCGAGAGAGCTCCAAGGAAATTAGTTATCAAAATATATAAATGTTAATTAAATGACATCTCTTTGCGAAATAAGCAATTAAAGTAATACGAAAACCCTCTGATCCGGCCGTGAGTGGGAGCCGCTTCTTTCATAACAAAGCCTTATCCTGACCCTTAGCCAGACGTCCCCGAGACGCTACCTCCTTTAATTAATCGTCCTCGTTAAATCATCGTCGCCCACTTTATAGGTGAGGGTGAATGGGGGTTGAAGGTGGCTCAGTGTCTCTACATGTACATAGTTACAAGGGTCCCTCGACGATTTAAAGCTCCGCCGACTCAATATTTCTTTGAACACCGTCCTCATTTATCATCTCAAGACAAACACAAGAATAAGCACGGCGGTAAAAGAGGGTGGAAATAAAAATTCGGTGCGGTGTAACGCCATACGACTCATTGTTTCTAGAGTTTTGTGTCCCTTCTCAAGACGCACACCCTCCATTGTGCGTGGTTCCCCATTATTTTGGCAACCGTCAAGGATATCCGATTCGCTCGGTACATTTGTTTTTTCACTTCTTCGTCCTCCTCCCTTTTTGGCCATCGCTGGTATTAAAATACGCAATAAGGATGACAGAAATTAAAATATATTTGCTTCATGAAATATATACTCTTTTTATGAACACCCCTTAAATCCAGCGAATTTATTACCAAAAACGAGGTGCTGGCAAATTAATTATTTTACTAAATATTCATCATCGTTACGAATTTACATCTGTCAACTTTGTAATATTTAAGATTGAAATTTGAATTAAGCTAAATACTAATATTTCTTATTAACATTTTTAAATAATTGGTAAGATGCCATCTCTCGATCGATGAAAAAAATTGTTGGTACTAAATGTCCAAAACAAATATAATAAATATTAATTGATTATGCCAGGTTATATGTAAGGAAACTTCTCTCTATGAACTCTTGATTGATACCAAAGGCTTATGTAATATAATGGAATAGTATATCATAAAGAAAAATGATTCAAAGTGTCGAAAGCTTTGGTGATCCTGCTGCATTCATTTTTGTAAGGACAAATTCAGTGGCTCTGAATCAATCCATCTTGCACACGCCAATAACTGGGACGCCGATAATATTTCCTAACGCAAATTGTCGACTAGATTAGAGCCTCCTACGTTTTATCATCCCTGTATAACCGGAAATGCGGAGACTACACAATAGTAAAGAGATACCTGATTTGATGTCGGGAGACAAGGAGAGAGAGAGAGTTCTTGTGAATCAGAGGTGGTATGATTGATTGAGGGATTAATTTGCGCCGTGATTAATGTTTAGAGGATTTCGCTGGGTTGAATGTGTCACGTGAAGGGATGCGGCAACAACGGGTGGCATTCTTTCCACTTGCCACTCAAATAATGTATGCAAATGCCCAAGTCCTTTGCAAAACAAACAGGAGGTGGTAGAGAGTAATCCATGTTAACTAATTTAAATTACAAATCTACACGGAAATAAATATATTTCGCAATGAATACCCGACGAGGATTTCGCGAGTGAGATGAAATTAAATTCAAGCGAGTAAAAATAGAGCATCGTCGGATGGACGAAGGGGACTGCATAGGGATGATTCCAACTCCCCTTTTTACAAACGAGAAAAATAGCGTGCCAACCTCAAACATGTTGTTGCTCTGGGGGGTTAATATATGACCCCCTTCGGTGATGTGAACAACACTTGTTTGTTGATCTCTTTTAATTAAAAGCAAACCTAACGGGGTTCTGTCACACTTATTGGTGTCCTCTAAATATTCAATTAAGCTTAGAAATGCTAATTCCTACCACTCAGTGCATCCCAATGACTTCATAATAAGTCAATAAACCGAAGGATCTCTGTAGTTAACTTAACATTCGCATATTTTAAATTTCAGCTCTGTCGGGAATAAATATTCAAACAAATATTAGACGTTCTAGATTTCTATATACACCACTATATTAATTTTCAATATATAATAATTTAAAAAATAATAATATTCAATCAAATTCTGGTTTACTTTTATAAACATAAACCTAAATAATTCAAGTTGTGAAAACGTCAATTAAAAAAATAGTTATAAATAAATGAAATGAATTGGAAGATTTATAGAATGCATGCATTTTTACTGAAGCGCATCTGGAGTTCTAATATCATGAAGTTGTAGACCTCTTTGAGTAAACAAGATTTTTTTTTTAACGGAATGCCGATGTGGGAGTCGCAAGGATCAAAGCAGCACAGACATTCCTGATACCGGGTCTCAGGTCCCTTTGTGCCTTCATTCGACAGTAAAAAACGCGTTATGAAATTGTCGTAAAAAAAATATAATAATAAAAGAATCCACCTAGTTGCATTCATAATTATATGAACATAAAATATTTGAGTAAAACGATACTTTTCTTCCTGAGTATGTATGAGTTAGAAGTGTTTGTGAATCGATGTATCATCTGGTGTAGTTCGGCTTAAAGTAATATTGCTGGCCACATGTTTCTCTATTTAGTTTCCCAGAAGTTGCGGGTGTGCATCATCAATATTTGTCGGTGGCGCCTCCCGCAGAACCACCATCGACACTTTAATTTAAAAAACAAAGTTGGCAGCACCGACTCCGTCCCTATATTCGGTTTATTTATACTTCAGGGCGAACCCCATTGAAACTTCCATCATTAATCCGGTCTCCCGACGTAACCGCGCTCCAGAACCACCGTAATTCCCGCAATAATACTCAAACACCTTTATTGCATAACGCCGGAGTGCGCAGACAATGCCAGGTGCAACGAACGTCTAGTGTCAGGGTGTACGGAAACATCAGAAGATGAGCAAAGCAACAACAACGATAACAACAAAATAAAGGGACACGAATAAACGAGGAGGAGGGAAAATAAAATTTGAGAGCCGCAAGAATGTCATGTCATTACTGTCATTAAGCAGGCGGCCGTGAGGGATCCCCTCAGGCAAAGATTTTATTCGCTCCATCCTGTGACTCCAGATGATATTGGTCCCTGATCCCGCCCGAGCGGAGCAGAAAAAGAAGCGAAAGAAATAAAGAATGAGAACGAACGAAACAAACAAAAAATATCACAACAACAAAAAGCTCTGAAAGCTTTATAATAGGTTTCCAACTATGGACCCGTGAATCGGATCCAGATTTCCTATTGTGCTTCGTCTGCTTCATTTAATTATTTCACGTCAATTAGGGATCACAATCACATATCGACAATCGATCCGTGATATTTATTAATCATCGTGCTTCCATTTTCTATATCGTATATTTCAATTATCCGAAATTGCCAGACGATAAGATCGGATAATAAATGTCAATTGCACTTGATCGCTGTGATAGGTGTCAATAATTCACAGTAGACGCGGTTCATAATACCTATCTTTTTTTCTTGTTTCTGCTATTGTTGTTGTTCTCCTTTCCTGTTTACTTCCTTTCGACTCGTAAGTTTTTACCGCGGCTTATCCTGGCCCCGATTTAATCACCCAACAAAGGACTCATTTTATATCCGTAGTACGTTGTAAAATTTATTATTCTTTGCTTCAGCTTTGCAGCTAGTAAAGTGCAGGACAACGCAGCTACTTGCTTGCTCTTACAATTTGTCAGACAGATAGAGCCATACCGCACCGCAGTGTCCTAATAAAATTACCGAAAGACTCGCAGTTGCAATTTATCAGACGAGCGCTCTAAAAGATAGCTTCAATATTAATCTCTAAAGTTGGTAATTTACAATAATATTATATTTACTTTCAAAATTTTTCCCCATACATATTTACAGCATTAATTTATTTAATTAGATTTCTAACATTACTGATTTTCTTATTCACTTAGCAGTTATCGTCTAGTATATATTTTCCTTTAGATTAATCCCTGAAGTTCTCATATAAGAACATTTAGTTTTCAGCAAACTCACCAAAATTCGACACCCCAATAACCATTCAAATGTATTGCTTTATTCCAAATCTCAAATAACTCTTTAAACCGATCATTTCTTAAATTCCTTTCTATCACCCTCTTCAGCTTTGTGCATAATTGTACATTCCAATGTGAAACAATAATTTACTTAAACAATTATGCAATATTTTTTTGTTTTCGAAATTTTGTATTTCAAATTGCAAGTTTGTTTAAGAATTATTTGTTTAGCTTAATGTTTATGTTTGTTGATGTCGTAATCGTTAGATGCATAATAATCAAGTTTATTATGCAACTGCGTCCGTTGATGAATGACTTTCTACAAAGCCATTTTGAAATAATGGCATGCAATTTAGTTTGATGGGTGAAACTAGAGCAAACATACTAATGAAGCAGCATATATCCATACGTAAATCAACAGATCATAACCTTCCATGATAAACGAGTGTAGTTTGCGCAAAGTAAAGAATGCGAGCACACAATAACCCCAATAGCAGAAGACGTGATTCAAAATGGTTCTTCGATATATATTGTTCACGTTGCATCAAAAATTATCAAGTTAACATGAAAGCCTTTGGGATCGATCAACACGCGCTTTATTATTATGATTGCTTTCTGTTTATTGCTTTTATAGAAAATAATAATTAAGCCGTGTTTGTGGTGTATATGATTACATTCATTATTCAACTAATCGCTGGCGCGTCCATTGATTATTGCCTCCTTTGTTTCGTCCATCCGACAGACATAATCTAAGCACAGAGCTGTTCCATTTATTTATTTATTTTATCTTTTGGTTTTCATGAAGTTTGTTAATAATAGAGACACCCCTATATCATTTCTACGCGACTGCCATTTATCGTGGGGTGGGGGATACTATTAAAATCTTGGGATTAATGCAACTGGAGGCGTCCTCGAAACGTGAGTCGGATCCAGACGACGGAATGAACGACACTTGATCGCCATCAATTCATTTGCCTTCTTCCACTTTTATTTCCCTCTTCTGTATACCTCCAAATTGCTTCTGAATAATATATTTAGCTTTGGGAAAATGGAAAAGGAGGTGAGGATCAAAGACTGAGAAGATGGCCCAGTACAAACGAACAAAAAGTGAAATAGGAGAGGAAAAAAAGTAGCAAGAATGATGCGGTTGGATCAGGGGAATTACCATGAATTCTCGTTAGACTCGCTGCTATACATATATGGAGTGAGTGTGCTTTTGTGGCGAATCCGAATCAGTTTGCCAGCGGCGAACTTTATCGGCATTCAACTAATTGAACTGACTCCTAAACTAATTGTGTGAAACATACATCCTGAAACCTTTCGAAACATCTATAGGTAACATTTATCTTTAAAATAAAACAAAATTAATCAGTTACCCAGTAAAAAAAAATTTATTAATTAAAAATACAAAATTATAGAAATTTATTTTCCGTGTTGAATTTTGAAAAACATAATATTATCAAATGTAGAATATTATAATGTAATCATATTAAAATCAATTTTTCATTTTATTTTTGGTGGAAAATGCGGTAATAAGGCTATTACGAATTCATTGGTATTCCGACATCAATTTAGGAGGGAAGACGTTCTTAAATTTGAATAAGTAATTGGAGGTTGAGTACAGGTCTGTTAAAGTGTGAGCGCCGAAAATCCGCCATCATTTATTCATCCACATAATTATATATTGCGCAAACACGAATTGAAATTAGGTTCACAGGTGGTGTAGCAAAAACGAGCAAAACAATTTTTACATTAAAAAAATAAAAGTAAAGCGTTTGAAAAAGAATCTGCAGTTTGTTTTTTTTAGTATGATTTCATGATTGATTTTAAAACAAACGGAGAGCTCTTATCGAAAGTTGATTAAATAATAGCTGTATTAGTGGTAAATGAGTTTCGCTCAACTAATGGTGTACAAGGCGTATGGAGTGAGCTTTAATCATAATTTAGTTCCTCGTCATTGCTTCGCATCGAACGCTACATTGAGTAGAGCACCGATTTGCACTTTATACGTACAAATTGATGAAGAAAATTCCTGGCGTCTTAGTCTATTACGTGTTAAATGAATCAACATTGAATGTTGGTGCAATTTGTTGAATGTGGACTTCCTACCCAAATTGATATCAATTAGGACCTAGCAGATATTAGCGTATGGTCAGTAATGTATTGGTATCGGTGAAATGATGATAAATTAATTACTTAATATGTATTCGGGAAAAGGGAATTAGCGTTAATATAAATGATTTAATATTGATAGAGAAGGTTAGGTCGGTTGGAATATATGAATAGTTAACATTGGTGATCAAGTAAGTTTCTTCTTTGGGGAGGACGCCCATCTCCTGGGGGGACCAGCTCTCTTTATTTATGACGCCCTAGGTCAAAACTTTTCGGGATGGGATTTAACGCGAAATAAATTCCGGCCGACCGAAATCTTGAAGGAGCCGGGGAAGTCCCCAGTTTTCACCCTTCGAGATGGCGGGGAAGTCTACCCTGATTCCTCCCCCGTGGGGTGGTTTTGATGTAGGGTTTGGGTAGGCGACGAGGAGCAACTTCGCCACCTCGTTTGTCTAATGCGTTCCCAGTTTAAAAGGGCGTGCGGTTTCCGAATTCCATTAAGTTGAAAATTTTCATAATTAATATCATGTGTGTTGAATGCGTGCATTTCGGTGGTGTGCATGCCATGCGGTTGGCCATCATTGAATTAGTTATGATTTGGGTAGACAAAATTTCACAAAACTCTTCAATGATTTATTTTAATCAATATTTTACAAGTATTTCAAAATTAACATTTAATTACAAAAATTATAAGATTCTAGAAATTAATTGTAATTCTTTGAATATTCTGTTCATATATTTTGTGAAAAATATTTATGAATGATTGTAATTTTGTTGGAGGAAAGACGGTAGAATAAAATGAATAAAATTTTTGAAAGATAATGTAATAATGCATTCAACTTGGAAACGTTGTCGAAGTGGAGCTTTTCAATGATGCAGTAACGTCCGCATCGCAAACGCGAGACAATATGCATTATCCGATCGCATCTATTTAAACATTCCATATATATCGGAACAGCATTTTGTATTTTGTGTTTGTATTTACACTGGCATTTGTATTTGTAGCTGCTGCCGCCTCCGGTTGGAGGTAATTTAAAGTGAAATACAGAGTGTTTTACATTTTATAGTGGATGTTTCTACTGAGGATTGAGATCTAGATACCGAGTGTAATTAGTGCTGCCGCCGTTCCTGTTCCACTGGATCAGGCCCGGCGATTGCCGCCTCCTCATCCTCAACCCCCTTATTCTCATCCTCATCTTCCACCTCTTCTGACGTCGGTACAGCGCGTTAAACAATAATTTGCATTTGTTCAGTTGCCACCCGTTTTGCATGAAATATTTAAACGCTTGAAGATTCAGTGCTGCGAAAATTCCAGAACGCTCGAAGGGGAATCCCCGTGCACTTTCTGTAATTCCGTTGCAGCGCTTCCACCGCCCCTCGACACCGCTGTCGTTTCCACCGCCTCCTCGACCCGCATAATCTTTATATTTATGAAAATTCGATGCGCGAGCACGGAATGGGAAATCTCCGAAGTTGGGTCTTCCTTAAATCGGACGGATCATTTTTCCATAAACCGGCTATTTGCGGTGTTAAGTCTACTGCAGTCAACGTATGCTTTAGTAGGCACGTATTTGTGTTTATCATGCATGTGTTAACACACCTGAACACCAACAGCCAGTGGCGTAGAAGTGATATAAACCAATCTGAACAATAGGCAAACATATACCTACATACATACACGCATATATAATATGTATATGGAAATACATGCATACACCCATACGTTCGTACGTGCACACACGTATAAACAGGATTCATGCAATTCCGCACCTGAAATTTCACATACGCAAATTCGCTAGAATCATAATGCGTTTTCCATATTCAATAGATATTAATGACTATACGATTACGTTTCGTATGCAACGACTCGGCGTCACCCAATTAAATCATCATATACTCATCTTACTCATAATCCATGCAAAGTTCACACGACGAAATTTACATGGTAGTTAAGATTTTTGACTGATAATTATCTAACTCAATAAAAAATATTGTCATTAAAAAACATAATATTTAATATCGATCTCTTAATTATACAATACATATTGAGACTATTTTTAACAGTAATTAACTAATCTAAAGAAAGGGTGCGAATAAAAAATGCAAACGCAAATTAAAAAAATATTAACGTTGTTTCTAATTGGATTTCAGGAGGAAACGGCCACAGCAATTTCCGGCGTTCTTAATTTAACGAAACAACGACTAATAAATAACTGAAATGAGTGCTATTTTCTAACGAGAACTGACGTCGCAAACGAATCTCACGCACGGCATTTCGTCCATCATTCTTTTTTTCCGTTTTCCATCCAATTTCTCAACGTGAAACATCAAAGCCGCAGGAACAATTAAATGTGGAGCATAGTAATAACAATAATGGCAGGGACTCGCAAAAATGATTAAAAAAGGAAACAAGCATGTTGAACGTAGAGATGAAAAATATGAAGAGACGAACGTAGATGCGAGAAATACTGTACCACTACATGCATTTCTGAGAGGACAACTTTATTTAGATCCATTTTGGGATATACCCAAATATTCAAAATTAGATTATCCATCAAATACATGAAATAATTACAATATGATGAGTATTAATTGATTTTTTTAATATAAAAAAAATATTTTTTTTTTAAAGAAAACTTAATGCAGTACAAAATCTATATTAAAGCGTCATTTAATGTAGTACAAACTTATGACGTTAAACTAAGCTACTTTAACGTGACCTTACTTAATGTATATTAATATAATCTAAGCTATAATAGTAGTCCGAATTTTCCGGTTGGTTCACGTGGAAAACGTTATTAATAATTTAAATGCGTACGTGAGGAAAGAATCAAAATTACATTAGGTTTTGGAAAAGCACATTAATAAGGGAAGCGTGTACGTGGAAATGAAATTGGGGGAAACAATGAATGCGAATTTGCAGTGCCATAAATGCGGAGGGAAATTTGTATTTATATTTTTTTAATTCATGTCCATGCATGCAATAAATTTTTGCCGTTCGAAGAGGTGGGTAACCGCCCGCAGTTTCATATTCTAATTTATTTATCTTCTATTTTGCTTTAATTAAGCCGGCGAGAATTCGTAGGATATATAACATATTTGGATTACGTCCCTCGAAATATTCGCTAAGTTAAAACTTAATTAAAATAAAAAAATCCGTAATTTAATATCTCGCACCCAGAAGAGAATAACAAAAAAAAAGATATGTACGGCAAGCAGCGAAAGCGAGAGGAAAAACAAGAAGATGCAATTAAGGACGCCCGGTTTTATTATCATGCCGCCCCCATTATTACGTTTAATTTTTGTTTCCAAGTTTACTCGATGTGTTTTATGTAACGTTTTTAGCTGTTGTCCAATTTTTTCCTCTTCTTTTTTCAACTGGTTTAGTTCGAGGTCCTTACGATATTGATCTTGCGGTGAATTTTAGACGATAGCTTCATCTTTTTTTGAGAGGATGAGCTTCGGATGAGGAATGTCCAAGTCGAGGGAGTATTTCGATGCTAGTTAAAGTTCGATTGTCGGTGAAAAATTTATGAGAGAAATTCATAAATGAAGTTTTATGAAAGGGCGAGAGGAAAAGTTGGGCTCTTAAAACTATTTTATGAAGAGAGTGCGGGGGTGGTGTCGGAACTGAAGGGGGTTGAATGTGTCGCGCCGCCGACCATTTTGATGGATCAATGAATAAATGGGTTGGAACCGTCCTATTATTTTTAACCCTCGGTTTCGATATTGCTTCCGCAAAAAAATCGCACGCGGCCGGACCGAAAATAATGTAATGTCGTTACCGTTTCGCGCTCTATTTCAAATATTTTTCAGATGGCTCTAGTCCCGGTTTTTTTTGCGTGATCCCGAAATACATGTATATAAATAAAATGAACTATGGTCGAGTTTGCAGCACCGACACTCGCATATATCACTTGTTGTTGCTGTTGTTGTTTACAGTTTCCTTCCTGGTCTGCTCGCGTTTGCACTTCCATGCTCTCTCCCTTGCACCGTGTAAACAACAGAACCCGCACATTCTTCCCGCTTCCGAGCTTTGTCTACTTACGACCAGACCCGCAGTCCTAGGTTTTTTTATTCCTCCACAATTCCTGTGGCCAGTTGTAAATAAACTGTCCAAGTATTGTCCTGGAAATGCGAAATAATTTTGCATACCCATATCAATAGTCCCATAAATTCACTACAGTTTTTATATGTTTTATATATAAATATATATTATTTTGTTGTTGTTGTTGTTATTGTTTAAATAATTCCATATTAAATTTACTACAAGTTGTAGCAATGAAACTGCACTTTGCACTTTAGTTTTAATACAGTTTCATTGATTCCGGAAGTTTCCGATATATATATATATTAGTATACTCATTAGTATATTCTATATTGAAGCAGTAGTTTTGGCTAATAAATGGAGTGCCTATTTGGAACAATCCACAGCATTGTCATTTTACTCCTGAATTACAATCACCCGAGGTAACGACCGCCGAATAATTACCCAGCCAGATGAATACGTCTATCCGCATTATGTAACTAACTACAACGCATAGTTGTTAAGTTGGATTGTGCAAATTCTGAGTGATGCACGGGTGGAAAGGCGCGGGCGTTTAACTCGACAAATCCTGTTTATTACGTCAGACAATCGGTGCGATTTGCTTTGCGATTTGCTGGCGGCAAAGGGAGACGAGGGTCGGTAACTGAACGGTAGCTTTCCGGTATTCTCTCAGACTCGCAAAACTCTAATTAAGATGCTGGAGGAATCGATAGAGAACAGGACAGGCCACGCAAATTATTTGAGAAAAGAATTGGTAGACAACAACAACTTTGAAGCGCGATTTTTATTTTGAAGAATAAGACGCGCGGATATAACATACCGGAAAACTTTATTACCGAGAGCCATTTATTCCGGCATATTTCCAACGCAAATTGACGGACGTTAAACGAATTTAAGGCCACTGCGGCGACACAATAAAAATATAACGCGAAATTGCCGCGAAGGCGCATCTATAATATATAGGGTATACAGCGCGGATGTCACGTGCATAATGTAATAGCATATAATATGACGGTGCGATACACGTGTCATTTCTAGAATAGCACTCGTGAAATGCAACGATAATTTTTAACATACATTTTCCGCGTATTAATAAAAATATCACAATTGAATTAGCAAAAATGAAAAAATATTAAAATGTTTCAAATTTTCGAACAAAGCACACAAATAGTACACGATGATGATAATAAATATATTTTTAAGAAAATATAACATACGTAAGTTAACTATAAAAAAAAAATATATTTAATGATATTTATTGGTATAATAAAGCAATTATTCAAAAACACTGTGTTGATATTTTTGTAGATGCTTTTAAAGATATAACTAATTTTGTGACATCTGCAGGAAACAAGGTTATTTGGGTTCAAAGGTTGATAAGAGTGGTTGCTGTAATATTAGAAATGCAGAATTAAAAAACAACAAAAGATAAACGCGTTGTTTGGGGTCGTGTTGAGTTGCGGGCTAAGCAATTTTTTCAGGATACTGGCGTGTTGCGGTTAGGGGATGAGGCTGGGAGGCTTAGTTAGTATTCAGGCGATCTGTAATCGTGTTTACTCGTGTTCAGAATTCAGGATTTATGCCGAATTAAATCATACTGCATATGACAAGTAACAACTGAGCCCGCGGATGACCTACTATATCAGCACCATGGCATCTTTACATCGATGTGTACATGCAAATGATTCCTATCCGAAAAGTCTTCCGACTTTTCCATCGCGCAATTCACCGGAAAACACTCCGCAAAATCGGCTAATTTAACCGGATTACGGATCCTCCTCACGGCCGAAACTGCAGATCCGCTTCCGGTCTGTCGGCGCTAATACATTTCCAATTAATAAGGACTTATTTTTGGGGCGCGCCCCTTCCGGTCTGGGGCGGCTGTCTCCACTCCACTCTAGGTACGAACCGTATAATCCTCATATTAATCCCGCAAATGGGATTCCGCATGCACTCATAATCTAATTTCATTTAATTACATTTGGATCCTTTTCACAGAGGATGAAAAAAAAACGGCCGGAGTAACAATAACAACAACTGAAGCAAAGAAAAAGGCGAACAAACAACTGGGCGAAACTAATTCGGATCTGGTCGAAGCAATATCAGAAAGGCAGACAAATCCGATACCCGTTTGCCGCGCAAAATCGAATTACTTTCTCGCGATCGAAGTAATTGCGAGATCATTAATCAACGCCCGTTTATCGTTTATTAGAAAATAATTACTAATCGAATTCGAAAGCGATCGATGAAGTTAATTAACTCGAAGGACTTCGGACTTATTAAAAAAAATAACAAGCGAGAGGCAATTTGAGGAACAAAAATAGTGACAAATCGAGTTATAGCCTTCAGCAGATGTAAGGACGCATTATGCAGCGATCTGATGCATAAATGATAATAAGGAAGTAGTCGCAGTGAAGTAGTAAAAAGAGGAAAAAACGCAGGAAACGTTGCAGAAAAGGGGACAGAATGATGAGAAATTGCAATCTACCGGGAGCGAAGTCAAAGGCTGTTTTCAACTTTTCCTTGACTTACAGCGTCACAAAGCTTTGTAGATTCTTAAGTTCTTAACCTCCTGCAGCATCTTCGACCTTGTTTTCGCAACCTTCCTGCTCTCAGGAGCATCAGCAGTGGGATTAATTTTTTTCCTTAATATTATTCAACGTCGCGAATCGGTGTCTCCTAAATCGCTTAAGTTTCCGCTCCTTCGGACGTTTTGTACTCTTTGAGAAACATCCATGAAAATTTCATTTCTTCCCTACAATACAATTGTATTTCCGAAGCCGGCTCACATCTATTATTTAATTTTTAATTACATCTCCACAATGTATTGCAATCCCTATCCTCCATCCGGAAGAAATTAATTAAGTTTTCAATTTAAAAAAAAAACTCAGTAAAATAATTTGTAGTGAAGAATTTAAAATACTACTTCTTCGAGATTCAAACAGAAAATAAATTAGATTTGCATTATGCATAACCAACGTCGCTTGTCGACAAGTTTATATTACTTATTTCTTATTTCTTATTTTGAATCATTTCTTCCCGTATAAATTAATATTATATATTTTTTTTTTAAATGAGAAGAAAATTTACATTTTCATTTTTGTCCCAAACTATTCTAAAATAGGTCAGCAGATAAACATAAACTGTCACATTGTATTTCCATTTTAATTAACTTAATTAAAGCACCCAATTATTTCCTGACATGAAAACAATCTCTATTTAATGACGTGGACTTATAAAAATCCTTTATATAAATGATTTTTCAGTATTTTATAATTCAAAATAGAAAATGAATTTGTTGTTAGTTTTAATTGCATTATTTATTATGACTCCAATAAAGATTTTAATTATTGTGATATTATTTGGGCATATAATAACACACAATTACATTGTAATATACAATTAATTATAAATTTGTTGAAAACTTCGTGAAATTTAATTATAAATGATTGAAATTAAATAATTCGGTTGTTATTTGCGTTGGATTAATGGTGAGATATATTTGATTAAAATATTATGAAATTATTTAAACAGTTTTATAAACATTTCAATAATTTTGCTTATTTACATATAATACCAAATAAAATGTAAATAATAAATAATAGCATTTTTTTTTATATAATTTAAAAAATTTACTTATATTTCAGATGTAATTATATGTTGAAGTAAAATCTTACGAAATTCGGTTTCCAATTTATAAATTCATGTCGTGGAACTTCGATGTGTATTTTTTTGTCGCTCGGCGTGACATCAATATTTCTAATTTAATTTCGCCGCCAATGGGAGGAGGCGGATAATAGATTTGCATAGGCTATTGGACATAAATAATTTATTAGAAGGGCAATTTCAGAATTCTCACGACACCGTTGGGCTCTGATTATGCCATGTCAGGCAATACGTGGGTTTTACAACGTCCACGAACAAATCACCGGAATTCATAAGCGAAAACCTCGTCATGATAAAATGGATACACTAAAACAATGAAAAAAAAAAGTGTAGCACAGTCAACCCTTCGCATGCTGATGTTTCTAAAACCTTTTACTTTTTTGTTGCTAACACAATATATAATTTTTGTATTTGTACCATTTTCATTCATAGTATATAAATATCCTATTAAAAAATACGAAGAAGAAACAACTTTGTATCAGAAAAGAATAATATTTCATATATATTCACAATTACCCATACATGTAAATACAAAAAAAAACATATTATGAATATATTGAAACAAGCAAAACATCATCATGTTTCCACTCTGTTTAAAGCTTTAATTTGTATGCACTGTCAGATTTGTTTACACTGTGTAACGATAATGTTTTAATTATTAGCAAATCTCAAATTCAAATTTTTAACCAGTATTATACGTATATTTTGTGCAAAATTTTTGAAATTTATTTTCGTGTAATAAACTGAGTATGTATATTAATTATAGACATAACTATGACCTTTTCAATGAGTATAGTTTAATCTTGCATTATTCAGCAGTCTTAAAAAAATTACAGTTTCTATATTTTGTTCCAACTGTAAGACGCCTGTTTTCATGTTTCACTTTATTGTTACATAAATCAATTACACACACTTGTACACACCCTTTCCATCCCTTTCGCGGCGCTCGTTTCACTCGTCCAATCTCGAGCTTTGTTTTATTTTAATTTATTATTTCCACGCCGCTTGTTACCGCCGCAAAAGTACGCATATCTAAGGGCCGCTTTACACGGGTCCGCTGCCATAAAATGAGACTGGATTCATAAATTACGAAGATAAAGATTTTTCGCCGCCCCCCGATGCGGTTTATTTTCGGATAATAAAATAAATACACACTCGCTCGACGGGTTGGCATGGTTAGTGTATATGTGGGAAAGAGAGTTAAAGAGAGACACAGGGAGAGAGAGTGAGAGAGGATGAACAAACCGCAGGATAGAGTTACGAAAATCCCAAAATGGGGGGATGGATGGACGAAAATAATAATAATAATACAAAAAAAAATACACGCAAAAATAATAGAAAAAAAACTGAGAACGAACCACAGTGTGTATATATATATATATACACACCGAGGGCCAAATTGGATGCCGCCTCCAAATCCCAGCGGCGCTAAATCAATCGCGATCGTTCGTTAATTTGTTTAAATACGGTCCGCGGTTTTAATTAATTAATAGAATATTCAGACCGGTAAACAGCTCATTGCATTACCAGATTTGCGCAAACAGTAAACAATTAGAAAAGATATTTAAAACATCTTTTCCGATGTGATTCTCGATTTTAAAAACTAAATTCAACAAAGTACATTCCGAAAATATTTGTTTTTGCCTTAATTAAATGCAATTTCCATGCTTATTTGCTTAGTTGTGAAACAATATTTGTAATCAATTAATCGTGATCAATATTAGAATGGTCTAGTCCGTTTCGAAACACAGCTATGTTGCAATTACACATCACTTGCGGTAATTCATTTCCAGATTGTTACACGAAGTGCTGACTCCGCACCACCGGTTCTATTTTTGTTTTTCGTATTTTTTTTTCTTCAGTTAGTTTTGTGTTTATTGTTGTTTGTTTCATTTGTTCAGACAGCACAGAATATGCATCAGCAACACGTATGTATTTTCCACCGTGATTCCCATTTTTCTCTTACATAATATTTTTTAGTCATCTGTTGTCGATTCTCTCTCGTTTTTTTTGTTTTGTTTCGCGCGGTTTCATTTAAAACTTCGCGCGTATTTTTATGGTTGTTGTAAAATATGCGCCCTTTCCAATAGGCCTGTATATTTTACCTTACAATTTCGTGTGAATAGAGAACGCGTTTTTTTCTGCGCCCGGAAATTTTCTATTTCACCTGGTTTTCATTTTGATCCGTTTTCCGCGCTAACAAAACATGCTAGAAATGAAAACAAAATTAAAAAACAAAATCGAAAATGAATATGAATAACAGGAAAACGCCGAATCAACTGACAACAAAAAATGTACAAAAAGTTACGCATGCTACGCAACGATTGCGTATTTCAATGGATTTGATATAACTGGAATATAAAAAAAAATGATTCATAATCATCTGCTTCTTTTTCAAAATTGTACTCGACAAATTTACAAAAATTGTTAATGGGAAAATATTTTTTTTTAGATTTAAAAAATAATAATTTAATTGGGAATATAATTGAGTTTATGAACTTTAACGATATAGCTGCGCGTTATACCAGGAAGATACTGCAGATATCCTGAGTACAACATTTGCCGATAATTACGAATTCGATATAGCTTTGACCTTGGATCTTGATAGCAGCGAGAGAATGAAGTGCGAAGCCACGTCTACTGTGCTCTACATACGTGCAGTTTACCTCGGGGACCTGGGACATGGGCAGCTCATCGAGCTAAACGGCGCATTTGTGAAGCATAACAGAGAGATCATCTAGAAGCAGTTGCATCTCCAATAATTGGATCCTGTGCTAATTCTAATTGGAAACCGGTTCAGGATGCCCATACTACTATGCTCGATGTCCTGCAACTTTATTATTAACAATATTATTAGCGCCATAAATTTTTATGTAATTATAGTTAAGATTTAACTATTATAACCCGATACAAATGTGTAAATGTATTCATTTTAAATTTATATTAATTGAAAATTAATATTATTTTCTTGTTTGTGCATTTCCGACATCAGAAAAAAAACAAATTCGTGGAATGCCGGAGCATCTGAAATATTTAGGATATGAATGCGTGAGCTGAATCTTAAAATTTGTACAAAACTGAAATATGCCCGGCATTTAAAAGCCGCGAATGCGAAAAAGAAGTAGTACATGCGGAATACTAATCTTTTCATTCATCATCGTCCGGATAAAAGCTACAGGAATGCGCCGTGCGGCCATACGCTTTGAAGTTGACAATGCAAATGCTTTATTCAAACGCCTTTGTATTAAAGATTCCTCCGGTTTTTTCATCCCTCATATTATTTCGTAAATGTCATGTTTCGATGAAGATCTTTTTTGATTACGGCTGAGGACAGACGAAACGTTCGCCACGGGTTAAGTTGTAATCCCAATGGGGTTAACTATCGATATTCCAGATTGGGGTGAAATGTACGACTGTGTGCGTGTGTTTTCCAAGCAAAAGGGGGGACGGATTGATATTTTCGGAAGGGGGTTATGATTACTCAGCGGAGGGTGTGCATCTTCCATTCGATGGGTCATAATCTAGCGGAGAGTAACAACGATTAATCACCTTAATCACGCTGGATTATCCCATTGGCTCAGCTGCACCCGCGGCCCACTTATATTAACGCAATTAGAACGGGCGCGGATGAAAACCTAGGGAAACCCCCGCCCGTTTCCGGATTGCCATTCAATTCCTAATGCAGCCGCAATTATTCGCAATGAAACGGACCCTTCTGTGGAATTTTCAAATTGCGACGATTAAAAAACATTTTTCCATTGGTTATATTTGAATGAAAACTGAAAATATAAATACAAGTTTGAATCATAATAAATACTTGTCTTGTTTGATTAACAGATGAACAAGAAATTTTCTATTTGAAATATTCATCAAAAACGTGAATATTCTTCAAAATATTTTTCGAATACGCATTCAATATTTGATGAAGTTATATTTTATCCAATGCCGTTTTCAAATCTGACATGTTTATTCTGATTTATTTGACATGAAATATGTAAAGTTTATATACAAATCTTGCGACCTACAATATTCAAAAATTTAAATACTTTATAAATAGTCACAATAAACAGTATCGTTTATTATGTAATTTCCATTAGGGCATAACAGTTTTTAAAAAATGTTGCTATTTTACCGGAAAGACGAATGCATGGAAACGGCGCAGAATAAATATGAAATACGTTATCAGCTTAATTTATTTATAAGCCACTCTGTTGTATAGATATATGTTTTACTTGTTGTTTTGTTTGGATATATTTAAATTTTATAAAAGCTTGCTTTATTTTTAATAGCATATAATGTAAACGCAACGCATGGCAGTCATTTACTAGAAATAATAATGGCTTTAATCATTGATCTAAATTATCTATGCATGTTTTATTTCGGTGCACATTAACTTTTAACATAAACGCGCATCAAAATTCAGTTCAGAATATTGAATGTTCACTTATAATTAGTGTGCGCAATGGTCAAACCGTTATCAATATTTATATGTTTTTAAATGAAAAACAAATGAAAAAATAATAATACTTACTAAATTGTTAACTATAAATGTAACATAATATATTTGGCTTTAGGTTAGGATTTGGACTTTAAGAGTTTACTATCTATTTGTTTGATAATTCATGTCAGGTTAGCATTGAGAGTAAGGCTGAGTTATAGAGGTAGACAAACAATTAGTGTAATTGCTTGGATTATTCAAGATTGAGAGAATAAGAGACAATGGTCGAAGAGGCGAAAGCAGAGCAATAACCAATTAATCTGAGACTCTCGAAACATCCCACAGAGAGATCGGTCAATCGATGTGTGGGTACTTCCGGTATTGTTGTAATAAATCTTTTCTCGGTTTCGCATTATTTGCGATGATGTGATTCGAAGCAATTAGGTTTTCGGTTGGATGTTCATCTGTGTGCACCGGGGCTTCACGTGCGGATGGATCATTATTTCGCCAATTAATGAGCCGATGAAGATAAGACTTTGGCGGTGCTGCGAGCCTCCACCCGGGACACGGCCCTTAGGGGGTGTTATTTGATTAGCGAAAGTTTGTCCATGGCCTAGGCACGCGATCGCCCCTTTCTTAATGAATGGAAACTGGAAACGTCAAGATTAACTTCGTCTAATTATGGAATGGTATGCAGCTCGTCCATAAATCGTAGAAGGCGCCGCCGCGGTCGAACTGGGCCACAATTAAAATGATATTTGCGTGAAAGTGATCCTTGTTTGATTCCTTGCACTCGACAAGTCACATATATATTTACTTCTCCGTGTTTGCCAACCTCAGCTTCCAAGCTTGCAATACAATTTTCGTTAGAAATATATAGTAAATAATTGAAAAGAAGAAGATCCAAAAAAAGGAACATCTCCGTGTTTCCGCCAATGCATCGTAGCAATCCGTAGGGTCGAAAGGAGGGAAAACACAATGGGAAAACAAGGATGATATTTTATATGCGAGCGTGTGTTTTTCCAGGGCGCCGCTGAAGGATGATGGATTCCGTATGGTATTTTAGGTCGGATACATTTACATTATTATTCCAAAAGGAGAATGTATACGTCTGGTGGTAGAGGGGGAGACAAGTCAGGGAAAAAAGTTGGGTAAGAGAAGAGAAAGGAGCGGCAGAACCGTAGCGAAAAAATAAATAAATAAATAAAACGGAATCGCGCCGATCCAATAAATTACACGACGTCTCCATTTTATATTGAGTTATTGGCCATGTAAACGGGGTGGAATATTTATCGGGGTCAAGGATTCCTTGGTATCCTTTGCATCTGTGGTGTATGTGCAAGGATGCTCTATTCGCACGTGATTGCTAATGACAAACGCAATTAATCTCCCCAGGTTATGGCAACTTTGTGAATTAAAATATCTACCCGGCAGTCGTTGTCTGAGCAGTACTTAATGCTTTTTACCACCCCTCCCGGTTCTGTAGCGAAATGCTCCTTGCCATAGCCATTAATCAAACTGGCGTGGTGTTGTGTAGGTGCCGCGGGGGTGGGTTCTGCGAGGGCTATATGCTGCCACCCCTGCGCCATCCTTCTTCGCGAAACACTGCACAGCATCCGCCGGCAACAATTCCCACCACCCCTGAACTCCATCCTGGACCCAATACTTACACCTTATTTACACGAATTACGGATAATTTCAGCTCGAATATTTCCGCAAACATATATTCGGAACTTATGCAACAATAATACCCGGGCGCAAATCACATTTAATGGTCGGAATTGAAATTTATTTCGGTCACGTCGCGCTCCAAATGCAAACACCGACCGCCCGGAAACACGCCAACCATTGCACATTCCCCTGTCGAAACAAGAAAAATTGTATGGAACTCTTCATTTGAGCCACACACCATAAATCTGAACATTGATATTCACAGATTTCAATTAAGAAGGACAAAACAATAAATAATTATTTCAAAATGAATAAAGAATTTCAATATGTAATTTAATAAAAAAAATAATAACATTTTTTCAGATATATTACTTTCATGAAATTATTTTCAAAATTTTAATATTTAATAATAAATTTAGCACATATATTAATGGTGTTATGTATATAAACTGAAATCGTTAAGCAATAATTTGGTTGTTGTTATTGTGTTAATAAATATAAATTATTTATTTACGAACTATATATTGTATGTAAATATAATATATATTATTTACTGTAATAAAGATTTGATTACTGTTATTAGTAATAAATGATTTGCATTATATAAACGATTATAGGTAATAGTTTGTGTACGTAATATTGTTAAAGTTATACCATTCTGTTCGGCAATTATATGTGTATCGCTCCATGTTGAATCAATAACTTAGATATTAGTTATTCCGAGCACATGCACATTCCCGACGCTAAAAATGAATGGAAGAGAAGTTGCTGTACTCATCTCCTTTTGCCTTTAATTCAGTTTCACCAAATATACAACGTCTGGACTTGTTTCTTAAGACCTAGTTACAAATTTCCTCCCATTATTTCCTGTCAAACTCTGCCTTCTTCTCCTCCTTCCAATCGCTGTCTCCTCCCTCTTAGGCTAATAGAACTTGCTTCATGTCATATTATCAATGCTTACTCTTCTTCCTTGCTTTTCAAGGAAAAAAATCCGTCTCTGATTTTTCCCAATAAGTGGATGTGTCGTCAATAAATGTGTTTTTGTTACAAAATTAATCTATTTCTATATAAATCTATCAATAATGACTATTATATTAGCAAATGGTTTCTCTATATAATTAATATTTTCATAATTTTGTAATTCGCAAATAAGGAATTATTAGAAAAATTACATCAATATCTTAGTATAATAATATCTATAATAGATTGTATTAAGAAAATATTTTTTTTAACCAAAAATAAATATTACAAAAAACTTTGCGTTTCCGGGGTTTATCTTTTGCCTCTTCGGTAGTTTCGTGCGGATGAACTATTCCAAGAGCGTAACGCAGGTACACAAAACCAACTTGCACGATATAACAACAAGCGGCGAGCTGACCGCTTATTCAACAATGATCGTCCCTTGGCAGCCCCAGAACTAATTTCAATATCCGTAGGGGATTCCCCTGTTACTATATGCATATGAGCGTCTACTGTGAGACCAAGGAAAACAACATGTAGGACGTTGGATGGGACAAGAGGAGAAAAATAAAATAAAACTGTTTGGTGCATTGTTATTGAAAATTTTTGTTACCAAATTCTTTGGCAAAGAAGATGGCACAAAAAAACTGCGCGTTGTGGTATTGTAGTCTTGTGTTATTCCTGAAAGAGGATAAAGCAAGGAGAGAATAAACGCGACGGCTGGAGTGGTGCGGTTACTCACATCAAAAAGTTTCGGCTTTCTCGCTGGAGATGGATATTCGCCCCCATTTTTTCGCTCGACCCATTTCTCGGCGCCTCTCCGGAGAGGCATAAGTCCAAAATAGGCTATGCATTTTTGACGATTCCGCCCACATAAGGAAAGGTATATTATCGAGATTTTATTGCACCTCCCTTTCACCTTGGCCGCTTCAAATATTTAAGGATCTCTCAGACCAACGCAGAACTAAAGCATGCGGTGGGAGGATAATTTAAATGCTTAATTGCCCTGCCACATATATTACTTCCATCTATTAACTCTAAAATAAATTGCAGTTGTATGCGGCGGGTAAATTAAATAGTTCCATTCTTCAGTTTTGTCAAGTAATGTAATGTAATTTTTCAATAATTTATATATAAACTTTATAATTTGTTTTTAAATATTTATACGAACCCTAATGTATTTTTAATTTGCCTATTAAATATTGACAATATAAAGCCTTGAAATAATCATTTTTCATGAAAAAAAAAATATAATTCCTAATTCAATGATTTTCAAACATTGTTTCCTATTAATTCATCAATAATTGCGTTTTGGTACATAATATCTTTTTGGACTTTGGCTTTTCGTCGGTTTCGCGGTTTAGCGTTCGATGATGTCGGTCCGCCCACCGTCGACCTTTTAATTAATTTAATTTATTTAAATGCCAATTAATATGCAAATAATCGAAAAGTAATTCAATTCCCTGAACGCGAAACCACGCGTACCGCAAATTATAATTAACACGTACGCAGCGCCATTGCGTAATGAAAAATACAAACGGCGGTTGCATCGAAATTTGCTCAACGGTCGGATTCCGAATGGGCATTAGGCTGGATGAGAAGGCGCATCAATTGGAATGCAATAATTATAATATTAGCAAATTGCTATTCAATAATATTTTTTTTAAATGAGTTATAAATCAATAATTTATTAACTGATATATACAAAACAGTATGCAGTGAAGAAAAAACAATAGAAAAAATATTTAAAATTATTAAATGGATATGTGGGAAGATGCTATATAATGATATATTATGTTTTTTTTCTTAATTTATTTCTCCATTAATTTTGATACTGCTTTTGCTGCTCGCATCGAGATTAATTGCGTTTCAACGAGTTGGATTAACACACTTCCCAAATTGCGTTCACGTTTGTTCATTCGAAATTTGCTGATTGAGAAAGTTTTGCGAATGAGTTATATACATGTATGCTTTTTTTCCCCATGCCAGTCTGCAACTGGCGTCTCCCTTTCTCTTGATCTCGTTTTCCTCCGGGTTTGTTATCTCAGCTCTGGTGTTTTGTTATCATTACTGGCTTTATTGTTTGTTTTGATATGGAACAGTAATAATGAGAAAACCTTAGATAAATATACACACACACAATCATATTCCCCTCAGTCGGTTAGTCGAGAGTCTACTCGGCCGAAAGTTTTAAGGACATCCCGGAAAACATAAACAACATCATTAAGCCCATTTTCTTGCGTGGAGAAAAGAAAACAAAGTATGAAGGCATACTTATATTTTAAGAAAATTCAGTTTAATAATTCGCTTGAAGAAATTTGAGATATTTCTACTAAATTATTTGAACTATTATTTAATTAGAAATAGTCTAATTTAAAAAATAATTTATATTTGAAACAGTAACTATATTTTCTGTTTAATCAAATTTAAGAAACGAAAATTGTAAATATAAAATTGAAATAGTTTTTTTTTAATAAAGCTTAAAATTTTGAAGATAAATAGAATTTGGTGAAGCAAATATTATTTTTGACACAATTGTTATTTTTTGTATAATCTGATTATTGTAACTGGACTAACATTAAATGTTTGCTCGCGGCAACCAGTATTCTGTTTCCACTCAGAATCGGTTTCATTTGCAAGCCCACCTCAAACAAACCCCAATGTATCCTCTCCACCCCCGCAGCACTCTTTTGCTTCACATAACATTTTTTTAGTTTGCGTGTGCGAGCTCCGCGGTTTGCTGTACGTATGCAAAGCATAGCTTTCTATTAAAGAATTTAAATTGCGAACGCAAACGGTGAAATAGTTTCGAAATTAAAATGGATGGAAAACGGCGGATAGGCTGGGCTATTTATTATTACGTCAATCTTCTGCGGCCGCGGACCTCGACGAACGGAAGAGAACAAAACAACAACAACGAACCACTACCAAAAAAATATAGTGAGAGGAACGGGAATAAATAAAATAAAAAAAACAAACGGGGAGAGAGCACTAACTGTACCATATAACATTCGCATCATAAAAGCTATATATTTCACGGGTAAACTGTTAGGTGTAATACTTGCTGATAAATAGCTCGGAGGAAAGATCATGAATCACTGGCCGGTCACTGCATCCATCTCTCTCTCTCCCCGGGATCGTGTTCCCCTCTCATCAGGCCGACCTTTTTGTTGCTATTTGTATGACTTATAGGCTACAATGGAAACGAATTGGGGGTGTTCGTCGCTTTTTATTCATTATCGACGCCCGCCCCGACGCCTCGTTCGATTTTTCATTAATCATCGCCGAAATGCAGAAAATGAAACAAATAGACGGCAGGTTATTTGCTTAATGATTGGCTTGTTGTATAGTAATCAGTGCCCCTATTAAATTTGCTAATACATCGATTAATAGGCTTACGCCGATTGATTGTTAATAGTGTGCTAATTTGGGATTAGTGTTGCGTTGCGCCCTCCCCCAGGTTATTATATTAGTTTAAATTATTATTAATGTACGCACTTGTTCAACCTGCGAAACAAATTGCCGTTCTAAAATATTGCCGCAGCCGGAGTGTTCCCTGATTGCCATCAACGAGGCGACTACCAATTGCCATTTCACTTTATAATTCCAACCGAAAACTTCAATCGAAGCTTTCAATCACATTAACCACTTAATGTATTAATTATGGTCGCCATTCAATATAATCATATCCAATGCATATTCAGTTTTCCACTCGCATTATGCATTTGCCGGTAATTAATTATAATTTCAACTTGTCACGTATACAGTTGCATATATTATTTCATATTTGCATTCAAATTTTATTTTTTCTATCTAACCCCCTTTTCAACCGTAATTTAGTATAAAATTACAATTATAATTGCTCCCAATTAATCGTTCCCAACATTTTAAAAATAATAATCTTAGTCATTAATTAAAAAAAATATATCTATTACTTTTTAAAGCTTCATTAATTTTAATTTAAAATTATTATAAAAATCATTCTATAATTAAAATCAAATATTATTTTTCTTCTCTTAATTAAGATTTTTGTAATAACAATACATTTTAAGGTGATTCCCTTTTTAACTTGACATCAATTAGAACTTTGTATACATACATCAATTATATGTTTCAATTAGATTAAGGTGACTGGTATAAAAAAATAAAGTAGGACACCTCGAACATTTTAGGTAAATAAATTAATTGGTTTACGTCGCGCTAGACATTAGGAAACGACCGTTTTATGGAGCACGGCAGTTCCGGTGGATGCGCCGGGTCGTAAACTGTTTTAACCTTTTGAAACGCCCGTTTCCCGTCAATGTCGGTAAGGAAATACATATCGCTAGCATCTACGAAATAATGCAAGAACCTTCTCTAAAAATAGGACGAGCATTGACTGACGTTCCTTCAAACACGGAATTAAAATTCTTTCTTTATTAATAAGCTTGTAATACGTGTGATGGGTGTAATCTTTCTATTTCTCTAGTTGTTTCTTATTCAGTCGGAAATTGTTGCGGACATTAAATAATTAGACCGAATTTGTGTTTACTAATATCGCTGGTTTGTTATGCAGATCTTGACGACAGCTTGCCACCATAATGGAAACATAATATTAGAAAGGCGGAGGGCTGTATTCGCCGACGCCGCTGCCGCCGCCGCCGCCGCCGCCGTTCGCGTGTTAAATTGTCTGTACACACAGCGCATTAGAATTGGTTCAGTTTCATGCAATTCCTAAACCCGCACGAAGATAAATTCGCGTTATGTTTACCAGCCGCCCACTTTTTATTCATATTTAAATAGCTTCGTTTATCTGGTTAAAGATAACTAATGTCGGCTTACTTTCGCCACGCTCGATACTCGTAAATTTCAAGAAACCCCCGCTGCGGTGGTTTTCCTGCCAATACATATACACACAGACACTGGACGACTACAATTAAAAGCAACGATCGCACGGCGACTTCCAAATTGCGTGGTTCTCAGGCCTCGTGATTTATCAAATCCCAACACGGAACAGGAAAATAGGAAGCGCGGCCCGGAAATGGGTCATTCTTTAAATTCAATTACGTTTTATCGGTACAGGTGAAAAAGTAAAACAAACACTATTTAACCGAATGATTTTGTCCTTGGCTCTAAGCCTTCCACTGTCCCAGATAAAGTGAACAGTTGCATGATTTCGGTTTGGGAACAAAAAACTATCAGAGTCCAAACTATAATTTAATTCATATTCAACTAATACTTGCTATTTCAAGACAACCCAAGTCATATGTTATTGTTAAGGATTCGTCATTTTAACAGTTAGTAACAATGTAAGAGTTAAGGCTGTGTTCCCAGGTGGATGCAATAAAAGTTTCAGGTAATGCTTATTTGTTATAAAATTGACACGGTTGTCATAAATTTGCTTAAAAATTATTAATATCCAAATTCCTCAAAGTTCTCCAAATCTCGAAGATTAATTTACAGACGTTCAGAATATAGTGTGAGCGTATTTGCAGGCCCCGACGTGCACAACACGGCGTTATTGAATAACTGTCAGATATGGAATCTGGTAAACTTACACCGCTCTCCGTCCCCGAATCCGCAAATGCGCCCCCCAATGTCCGGATTTTCGAACGCATCCCTCAACCCTCGCTTTGGAAAATACATCGAGCAAAGTTTGCGGTTGAAATATTTCGAAACAAAACGCGCGTTACCGACCGCAGAGCGGAGTCAGGAAATAATTGACAAGTTTTCACAATCGCATCCGGGTTTTCCGGGCGTACATATCAAATCATTTTCGGCCTCGCGCGGGGCTATCCGACTCCTACAAATCGGAAAACCCGCTTTCCATTAACCACAAAAGCTTCTACCATTCAGTTCAACCATGCTTTCGCTTCTACGTTTTTCACCCCTAAATATATAGATGTATATAGAACTCCTATTAGTTTTTTATACAAATATCCGGTTGCAGTTCAAGCTAATATGACAGTGAAAGAGTATGTGCCTCATAATCGGAAACCAATACCGAATGAGCCTCTACTAATTGCTTCATTATATCAGACAGCAATCCCAACCAAGTCCATTATTTCTCATTTATTTACTGACGCTGCAGCACCTCGCTAATCCATATATCAATGATCAGCAGCAATAGTGCGGATCTGACAGTTCCTTTACTTTTTATTCTTAAACTATTACAATATTTAAAGAGATTTAGCTCCAAAATAATAATCGATTTTTTTTTACTAATATTTTTTTACATATAAAATTATTGCAAATTCAAATAAATTTTGTATTTTGTTAAAAATATAATTTAAAATGAATGAATCTAAATGCAATTATTTTTATATTTTATTTTAGAAAAATAAATTGCCTTTAGGAATATGTCATGCGTTTCTGTTTTATCGGAGATTTTACCCTATTTTCATTTCGAATATTTTCTTTGGCCATCTAAAACTTCCCTTTGGCCGATACTACATTGATTTGGTTTCATGTTCCGAGATCAAGCATGTATGCACATCTAAAAAGAGACAAGACCAAAAGGAAGAAAAAAATGGAAGAGGAAAAAAGTTTTTCTCTCCAGCATGTGATGCCCACAGCGATTCAATAGAACATGCTCCGCGTAAAAGGGCGTTATATTGTTTCTCATACTTTGAAACATCTCAAAGAGAAGAAAAACTGAAAAAGCTTCACTTCGTGTTCTTTTTTATTCTTCTTGTTTGATTTCCTCGTGAGGCCTCGGGAAATTTGGTCCTCGCTCTGCCGCGGCTCTCATTTATTCATTGAACCTATTTTGGTTGCGGCTGAAATCTGTTATTGGCACTTTTCATAACGCGGAATTGTGGAAGCGACGGGCTATAATGATTCCAACATTAGTACGTTAACCGCGATTCGAAGTTGGAAGTTGTTACAACTCCTGGAGGTATATTGTGAATATACAGTTACAGGTAGCAAATTCTATGCGTCGCGTCTTCTCGTCCTTACCACACTGAAAATTCAGTCTACTTACTTCCTTATTATTTCAGAAACAATATAAACTTGATTAGATGTTGATAACTTGCTATAAAAAGGACGTTTTCTTGTGGCGGAATGAACGTGGCGCTGCAGTTTATTTTATTATTTGTTATTCACTTCAGTAACTTTAAGACGTCCACGAAATAAATTTTGTTGTTTATAATTTTAATTCTATTATTAACATGTTATCAACTGTTATATTATTACCAAAAAAAATGAATAAATTAAAATGATTCATAGACTAATTGAAATTTTCTAATGCTTATTTTATCATTCATTACCATGTCGACAATAAAGATTTATACTGAATACACATGGGGTGAAGCATTGTAAAATGGGAGTTTTATTGTCTGTGTCTTGTGGGATATCCATAAATATGGAACGGGCGGTGGGTCGCAATAGGCTATGGTATATGATTTTGGTTGGCTCATTGTTGACATAAATCCTCGGTTTTCAATTTGAGGTCAGAATGGCTCATTGTCATAGGAAATTAATCGATTCATATATATGTATATAGGTAATGTACACAAGGTATTTTCGGTGGCCGGTCTGGAAACTTTTCCGAGCGCCTTCCTCCTTTTTCGTCCTTTCTTCCTTCCTGCCTCTCGTCGTCGTCCTTTTGCTCCGGTTAAAATGAAATTTCATCGGGAAGTGAACAAAGGCCGTGGCGTGCGCATCGGCTATTGTTCCTTTCGCATACGTTACGTGTCCTTTGCATAGATTTATGGCCAGGCTCTGAGTTGAGAAGCGCTAACAACTTGGACTATGCGATATCGCCCGACGAGGACGAACTCGAACTATCGAAG
Organism: Nicrophorus investigator; assembly: GCA_963457615.1. Lineage (NCBI taxonomy): Eukaryota > Metazoa > Arthropoda > Insecta > Coleoptera > Silphidae > Nicrophorus > Nicrophorus investigator. Next base: position 13,241,376 of record OY735146.1, read on the forward strand.
CGTACTTTTACCTGCATTGCGGTTACTGCCAATTTACTTACGGTCCACAATTCTCCTTCTCTCTCTCGCCATCTTATTCACCACTATCCTCTCTTTAACTTCAATGCTGACCTTGTGGCTATTAGTGAAAAGCATCGATTGGCGGTTCCAACATCTTTGGTCACTTCTTCCGCAAAGGCTGTATCCAAAAGCGGAAAAGGGAATGGAAACAAATTTGAGGGAACTCGGAAGGGAAAAGTTCCGAAAGGGGGTGAACGCGTGCCGCATTTAATAATATGAAAGATTGCGTTTAATATTCGTTTCGACGTCTCTTACAAATCATTCTTTTGCATGAAGGAGCTCGCACAGCGGCCGTCATTAAAATACAATTTATTCCATATCAAGCCGAAATAAATGGCGGCGGCGAGCGGCCCGTAATAAACCAACATATATACACGCACATTTGTATATATTTCACGTTCTCGGATTTCTCTCCATTTTTTTTATTCTCTCCGTATAGACTCAAATCATCCTTTGTATTTCCAACAAAGATTTGCACCTATCTTTCTGGCTACATACAATTTACAATCAATTACCTTTAATCTATTCATTTCCATCCTGAGACTAAAATTATCTTGTTGTTATTTTTTAGATTAATTGTTTGTGAAGTTTAACAGTGATAAACTGTTGCTGCCTCGAAATTTAGTAATTTCAAAGAACGTGCTTAGTTAGAAATCCATAGAATAAGGGAACTTGCTGATGTTTTCTTTTTAGTGTGTATATATATATTTTTATACGAAGCAAACATGTTGCTTGCTGTCATGAGCAGCAATAATGGAAAATCTTTTGAAATCGTATGGCACTTATAGCAGGGCCAAAGATATTGGCATCAGCATTGAATTTATTCGTAGCAACACAAACCACTAGAGGAAATATTCTCATTCTATTGGATTTTCCATTGGATTACTCCTCGTACGGTGAAATTCGAGTTTAATAAATGTCAATAAATAAGCAGACATTACTTTGCCCCGGTTTTATACTCAACAATGAAACTGAATTGATTGGAAAGATGCATTTCTCGGAGATCTGACTATATTCCATCTGCAAACATTTGCATATTATGTATCAAATTTAATTAATCACATACAAAGCAAATATTTTATATAATTTGAAATATCAAAAAAAGGAAGAATTTTTTAGTATAAAAACTATAAGCGAATAATCCTTATTCAAGGAATAATGTTCATCGTTCTATGTAGGAACAATACCCCTTTCTTTCGATCGCTTTCTATACGTGCGAATTCCGGAAAGGGGAATCCCGGGTCCGTTTCGCTCCAGTTTCCAGTTAATCCCGTAGCATGTAATTAATGGTACCACGTAAGGAGATAAGTTGGTGAGACGTAGCAGTCGAGCGTTAGAGTGCTTAGCACGAGAACTTGCAACACTTACAGAGCAAGGGTATTTAATGGATTCCGGAGTTATGTGTGCCTAATAAACTTTGATTCTCGCAATTATGTACGTATTTCCGGTACGGTAAGAAGGAAAAAAGGATAGACCCTTCTGCGTGTCAAACGGTCTGATTTACTCCGCCAACGTTTCCTGTTTTCGCTTCTATTTTCTTTCGTTTCACCAATCTTTACGAGCGGCCCTTTCTCCAACAGCTGACCTACTCTTCAGATGCAGCTCAACCGGACATCACTTCAGCTTATATTTACACTAAAAAAATGATTGCATTTTTATCGGTTACGTTATGGACAAAATTATTGCGTTAAAACGATATTTTAAAAATATCGGTCTCAGTTTATTATTGTATCTTTTTGTATTATTTGTTGCGTTGAACTGTTTACAAATTCAATATAAACGAATGCTAACTTATCAAAAGACATAGTAAAAGCTCTTTGTATTATCGAAAACCACCAAATCAATGCTGTGCTTATTCACATCGAAGCTGGATCAATGCAGAATTTGGTGAATGCATTACTGTTATATAATAACAATATAGAACTTAAACGGCTCAAAATACATATACATTATACATCAAACAATAATTGATAATTTGTCGCAAATTCGAGCATAAAATAAATTTCATTAAAATCTTTTTTTTATTAAAAATAAAAATTGCAATTAAATAAAAATATGAAATTTATTATTATAAGCATGTTGGCTTTAAAATACTGTCTGAGGTGAAAACGACTGTAGGGTATTAAAATGTACCAGTTCTAATTATATTGATGAGATTTGGAAGAAGATCAGAGAGGTTTTGAAAGCGGGATACGCATTTATTGGAAACATTGTAAGGAATTTAAAGTCGTCTTTGAGATGGGCCAAAGGAGCATTGAGAACGTGCAAACATGGGACCGCTCGTAAAATAAGCCAGACGATATTAATATTTAGCCGCAACGTGTATTAATTATACGGGCGATTTCGTTGGTACATCAAAAGCTTTTCGAGGGAGATTAATAGAATCTTCGCGTAACAAGCAGATAGAGGGAGCGAATGCGTGGGTGGATGTGGGATGGAAAGGAGTAGGGGTGTGAGAGGGATGAGAGAGGACGAGTTAGTGAGTGAGTGGTTCGGGAGGAGATCATTTAGCTACAAAGTGAGGCACCTAATTTTCCTGTTTGTCTGCCGTCGCAATAATTAAGGAATTAATACGCCTGTGGATGCCTGCAGAAAGATTCCCTCGGAAATGAGTCTCCGGGTGCCGGGGATGTACGAAGGGTGAAGGGTGGTGAATCCCCGCATTCGTAAAAGTGGCCGCCTATTGGGAGTAATTAACCGTGCGGACGGCCGCCTGCAGGATTATCTCATTAACATTAGATTAGGACGTGCAAAATTACGCTTAAGTGCAACAACCCCCCACCGCCCCCTTCAAGCGAGGACCAAGGGAACAAAAGGGAGTTGAAGGGAGCAGGCGGCGGTGCCCTGTGGCACCTGCGTGGGGCCTGCAAACTTTCAACGTGTCCCGCAAAAACACAGAGGTGCCACCGCTGTTGCACCGGCTGCTTATGCAACATGCTCATACAGCGCCCCATTATATATCGCTTAATCGCAAATTTAAGTTGGCTTTCGTGCTCGCATGGAATATGAAAAACACATCCTGGAATCGCGCGAAATCCTAATCTAAATTACGCAATTAAGTCGGCGCGGCAAATCCGGGCCAGGTGGAACAATAACGAAACGATGCCAGAGAAACCAAAAATAAACATGGCAATAACGAAAGAATTATCGCAAAAGATATGTAAAACTATAAAATCATTAAATTTGTTAATAATAATGTTTATTTTCATGTTGGCTGTTAAATTTGCTATTTTAGTGGCGCCATTTACTTTATTATTATTGCACTCATCACGTAAGTTAAATCTTCAAATTTAGTAAAGTACTATATTTTATGAGTTGAATTTCCAATTTATCGTACGATTATCCTTGAGAAATTAATTTGATGACCGACAAATTACACTGAAGGCAATTTGATTTATATTATGTTTCCATTTTACAAGAAAACGGAATGAAAAAATAAAATAAAGGAGAAGAGAGGAAACAGTAGAAAGAGGGTAGGTAGAGAAAGAAATGTAATATTTAGGAAGGAAATGTGTACTTGCGAAACTCGCAGCGCCGGAGTGGAATAAATTGTTCATTTGGTTCTAAGAGGGTGCAATTACTACGGGGGAAATTCTTTTGTAATGTGAATCACATGTGGAAACTTATTTAATTTCATAATAGCGAATTGTGTAGTTTAAGAAAAGAAAAATATATTATTTATGTCAAAGCAATGAGCCAATTGGGTCAGAAGGCTGCCCTCGATGGAAATCGGTTTGCTCAAATTGATTTCCCTTATAATTGGCAATCGCTGAATTTGCATGCGTGGCGAGTTGCGGAGCGAAAGTTTGTCGAAAAATTAGCATGAAAAAGTTTCAAGGGGGTTGCGGCAGTTGCCAAGTGTTTTGCAAGAAAGCTGGAAAATAAAGGAGGAGCAAGATGGAAAAGAAGCCTAGAATACTCGGCTCTTAAGCGGCTTAAGAGAGCCACGATTTAGCGGGACGCAGCTAAACTAGTTACGATTGTGACGTGGCCAAATGTTTTCGGAGGACTCCTTTCTCGTGTCGCAAAACGAAATCCCTCGCGGAACTATTTACGTAACCACCGCCGCCCGGATTTCAGATGTAGCGAACTTATTTCCGCGATGAGAATTTCTGATGCTTCCGGGAATTAGTTGCTAATTACCTCAAAGCTATTTTTCGCTTTGCAACACACGAGTTTTAATCATATCCTAGTTAAGTAGGAACGCACTACACAGCTGCAATTTATTACAGTCAGACAATTGCCGTTTTGTCTTCACAATAATAAATATATATTTACACAATACTCTCCGCTTGATTTATCAAATAAACTAATAATTTGTAATTTGACACAACAACTCCACCCTTCAATTTATGTGCTGAATGTTTTTATATTTAAATAACAGAATAGAAGTTGACGATTTAAAACTCATTATTTAATTAAAAAAGCACTTTTTCAAAAAATGTATCATGAATGTGGTGCACTTCAGAAAGTTGTCATAAAGAAATAAATATGCCACGTATTAATATCACATGAAACCCTCCAGTATGCAACACCTACCGCATTAGTTAAATTATATTATTATTAGTATAACTTAACCAGCTTTATACATTATCATTTTACACAAATCTTCCACACTAGCCCGTCGAGTGCAATAAGGTAAACATATTTAAATAAGGACTTAATTAATGGAGTTGGAAAACTCATCTACCTTTATAATTTATCATTTTACAACATCACTCCTCTTGAGAACCAAGTGTTAATATATAATGTTAATATATTTAAATAATATAGTTCCAGTTAATTGTATTAAGATTAGTACTTGTTTAATTTACGCAACATCTACTTGTTTAAGCTGATGATTGCAATGGAGATGAAAGAGATTAAAAATAAAGTTAGTTAATGGTGTTCCAATATCCGGTTAGGATCATGTGCAGTGGCTCAGGAATGTTCTGTATCGTAGCTGCCAGAAGCTCGTAATGCAATCAAAGTTCTAAGACATCAAAGTTATTCAATCATTGCAAGGACCCCGGGAATGCTTATTAAAACTGAGGCGAGTTGATAATTCAGTTAATGTGTAACGCGCTTATGATCGATGCCTTTTAATTAAGGAAACAATTAAGGTGGGGGCGGCAGACGGAGAATCGGCTGGGGGTGGCCGGAATGGATTTGTGCGGTAAAAACGTGAAATTGCACGTGACGGCTTGCCGCTGCAAGTTTAATTGAGTATCGTGCCTTGCTGGCTCAGTTCGCAAATAAAGTTACCTACATGGAAACATACACAACCGACGGACTCGTAGCAAAAATTCCGTCGTATTCTAATGAAGGTGCCAAAATATTTTTCAGAACAAAACTTTTGCGGCGAGACGTCGCTGCCCCGGGGGAATTATAAAAGCATTAATAATATTCGAGCACTGCAAACGACATTTTTATGTTCATGTAAGACGATGAATTCTCGCCGGCGATGAGCTATGAATATTGCAGAGCGCCAAGATCTGTCTTTAAGACGTATCGATTCGGTGATCTATTGGGAAATTAATACTATCCCACCGACGAAATCAAGGACGGTTGACGTGCGGCCGCAACCGTAGGCGGGGATGTGTTGGGTAAAATGAAAAATATCGCTGGCGCACGCAAAAAAGTAGAACAAGAACGAAAAAAACTATCTTCATTTTTAATGAAACACGGCCAGTGTGCAAACGTAGGAGACCAAAAAAATACAGGGAGGCTTGAGGGGGCTCGTGATTAATTTTGAGCTGGGGTTAAGGATATAGAAGAAGTTAGTGTTTCCATCAATAAAGCGCTTTGATTAATTACTCGGCGCGCTCGGGAAATTAACCGTTGTATTTTTGTACGGGAATTAGGTATCCGCTCATGGGTTTGGGGTGGTTCTCTTCGCTCATACCTGGGAGGCTTAGGTAAAAGCGGGACTGATTAATGCATGAGCGAAAAGGAAGGAGTGCAATTCCTTGCGCTAAGATAAACTTATCATATGTTAGTTTTCGTCGCTTTGTGACACGCGATGCACACGGCGTCTCGTCATGTAATATTATTATAAGTAGTAAAATTTACGCGGAAATTCTAATGCAAATTAGACCGACGACGAATACGTTTTACGAATGATTTTCGAAACTAATTAGTGCCTCCCTTTCATGGCTTTACGACTTTGCAACTGCCATAAAAGGAAATATTCATTACCCTCCTTGTTACTATTATTTAAATAACGTTGATCCTTCCGCTTCAATAACATCTCCCAAAATCACAACGCTCTCTCTGCTAGTTTCTTATATATTATTTACACTCTGAATAACATTCTCATAATAGCTATTTACTACGACTTCTAATACGATAAATTACCTTAATTAGAACACCATTATACTGTAATTATTTATTTAAATAAAATAACTGCATTCAAGAAATATTAATATTTTGCATACATTTACGTAAATCAATTTAACAAATTGCAATCCACAAATATTTGCATTTTGATTCAATAATGCGATTGCGATTTTACATTTTGAATACGTAAGGTAACACTTTGGAGCATCAATATTTTTGTGATGAATACCCATCGATAAATATCTATTACTACTATATGACCTGCAAAAAATGTATAAAACCGAAATTCAAAAGGGAGCTTTGAAATCCTATGTAAATCTCGTATGCGGCTGAGCTGAATGGGAAGCATTGACTGCAGTGTTACCTATATATTCGTTCACGAACGTTAAAATATTGTAACAGCAGTAATTTTAACCTACATTATCAATTACTTCTCTTTGCGAGTGTACCATAGAAAAGAAAAACTACAGTAATATGAATGGATTTCCAATACAGATTGTAATTCAATATTATTGAAACCCAATTTTTTTTTATTATACGATTGTAAATAAAAATGTATATCATCAGGAAAAATAAAATAATTGATTAGAATTTTAAATTAATTTGCTAAAAAAATGACAGAAAATGTTTAATCATTTTTACAATTGCTACTTAATATTGTAGGTGTATGAGAAAATAAATAAAAAATATATTGTATTTGCAGGACGAGCTATTGATTCAATTAAATCCGCTGTGTTTATTTTATTATGTTCTGTAACAAATGCCGTGTTTTTTTTGTGCACATGTCAATTAATACTTATATTGTTTCAATTATACACAACTTTCATAAATAAATATGGAAGTTATGTAGTTTTCAATTTCAACGATTGAGAGGCACTGAAACGTATTGTTGTTCTGACATAAAAAAATATATATTGTTTGCATTTCATGATTTACAATATTTGATTACTTGATTAATTAAAATAAACATGTATGTTTTAGAAAGAATAATAATTAAAATGCTTCCTTTTATTTACAAAATATTTTATAGGTGTGGTAGTAAAAATGTTGCTTTGCATATTACTATTATCTTTACATTAAGATTAATGGGTAATTTAGTTATATAAACAATTATTGCTAATGGACTATCAATTAGATTATCATAGCTTAAAACAATAGTTACGTGATATTACCTAATTAAGCTTTCCTTAAATAACATTTTAAGTTTTTTTTTTTAATATTTGTATAGTATATTAATAATATTAGAAACAATTATGTTGCAACGTTAGTTCCTTAAAATGCCTATTTTTAACAAAATGATTTTAATTTTACCTGACTTTATTTTATTTAATATTAAGATTTTTTGTGGTGTCTACGTCGCTGGATTTGTTTCAATTAAGGAAAAGGGTGTAGTTTTTTAGAAAAGGTTTTCGTTTCTTTTCGTCTTCTTTTCTATAAACAAGTGTTATACTCTGCGAAGGGATCATTTCTATGTCCATTCGGTGTGTATAATGTGATTGGATCCGGATGGTAAAACATTCAAATGGGGGAGGCGGCAGCATTGGAGTATCTTACATGCGTTCGGATGGTCAGAGTCGATATCCTTGCTGGTGAGGCGTCACGTCTGGCATATAAATTCCACCCCCGCAGAAATAACGCGCGGTATGGCATGGTATGGCATGGGCCATCCCGAAATCCCAATCTGGGACCATCCGACATATCCGGGGCCGACGTCGCGACGCGTAAATCTCGCGTGTTTTGTCGGAAGCCCATAAATTCGCAATCGTTATATTAACATTCCACGGGAATGAGCAGGCGACAAAATCTTCCCGCCGCTGCATACAGAGCGTAGTCCGGGCGCCCAGAAAATGGCCCATGCATCATCATGGACATTTCATTAAGGCTAATTTCATTTCGGAGGTCGAGATTGATACGGCGCGCCCAGATTCATAAAGTACCCAACGCCGGTCCCGAAGACAATGACTCCCGGTTACCCACCTATGATTTACCACGACTCCGGGGTAATTTTATTAAGAAAACTAAATCACATTAACGGCTGCCCCTTCACCCTTCGGATTCCCATCTAGTGAAGGTATGGGACTCGGGACCACTCATAATTTGCCAATGTAATATTTATAGTCCAATATCCTGGATGCATGCAATTCCGTTTTTACGGTGGTCGGTCGTAAAGTGAAGAAGGACCTTCGCCTTCCTCAGCCGAGCTAAATGCCCTAATCGAATCAATGTTTTACTTAAATGCTTGACCAGGTCCGGTCCAATTGCGTATTGTCCTCGACGCCTCTGAATTATGGACAGTTTGGAGCATTAATAATGCGCTATCTGTTCGAATTTCCCGCGCCGCCTGTGTTCAAACAAAATAACGCCTGTTTATCAGTTCACCCTTGCAATAACAACCACTCGTTTTCGATATGATTCTCCGAAATGAACGTCCGTGCTTTACTACCATTGCAATTCCATTTCCAACATATTTATATTCCATTCGATTGGGTGGCAAATAAAATCGCACCGAATAGAACTTTCCCTCCCTGATTTTATGTCGAGAGTTTCAACTTAGTCGCGGTGTCAACAATGCACTGGGGGACATAACTTTAATAGCATGCAATGTTCCCAAACTGTTTTGGGACAGTCGACATGAATTACATTTACTTGCAGGATTTTTTTGCATGGATATTTCAATCCTTTGCAGCAAAATTATAATACTTCATTCGCACAAAACTTAATTAAAAATTATATAATCAACATATATTTTTAGAATTACAAATATACGAGATATATCATTGACCTCAAACAAAATTACTGAGGTTGAGTTTGGAATTGTTGAAGCGGAAGTGGAAATAGAAGAAATTAGAGAGAGAAAGCACGTTGCTGCTTTATCCGTTCTATGTCTTTCAACGGTTCAAGTTTCTTTAATGCGTTACTTTAATCCGACTCTCTTATTAAGTGAGTGAACTCACTGTTCGTTGCAATGAATTTATACCAGCGTTTTAGCGGCCCTGTCATGGCTGTAATACGTTTTAATAATGCTCCATCGCATCCGGACATGTCCATTGTAATAAAGAAGGCATAATCAAGTACCTTGAAATTGCCTTTACGTAACAACCGCCGTAACTCACCTTTCGTAGATGGTCGTATTAACGAATTGATTTTCTAATAGTTATTTTTAAAATGAAAAGATTCTTTATTTCTATAGAATAATTCTATTTACATAACATCTATAAACAACATTTTATAATATAAATTAAAATACCTATGATTATAAATACAACTATCCAACTAAATATGCATGTTTCACTTTTATTGTTAATATTGGTAACAGAAAACAGTGGACGGACAATTTCGTTCGGATGTCCTAAATTATTGAGCGTTGCGAGGATCACGAAGAATTGTCGGATTTTGATTTATATCTACCGCACGCGATCAATGTTAATATTTTATGTTTAATATACAGAATACATTGTTGGAATATATGTATATGCGTGCATGGTCGATTGTGTATGTGTATACAATATAGGCATTATATATATATAGAGGGTCTTCCGTTTCAATAGTTTCGTTATCTAACCATAGCTAGATTTACAATATCAATAATGCACTGGACTCCTTGTTCCGAAGGCTTCCATCAATGGCGAAGCTATTGTCCGGGCCCAAATTTAGGACAAATCATCCCTAATTCCATGCACAGCATTCTAGTCCACAAACAAACGTTCGCATCGTTTGTATAGAAATTTACAATTTTTGCTGAAAAATGTATACTTTTATATATAGAGAAGATAGCGGCCCCTTTGTGAATTAGAATGTTCAGTTTTGCTCGCGTTATATAATACCTATGCGACATGAAAGGATGCAGGACGTTTGTCACTTTCGTTCCGGCAAATTAATATTAGATACGGCATTTTGTCCCGACAAGCGCTTGCTTTAACCTTTCTTTTCACTTAGATTTACATTTATATTTCAGTTTATTCTGCATCATAACAATATCGCCTTTGACGACAACAGGTTACATAACGATGCCGCAGGCTTCCAAGTGAAGCGAATGAAAAGTTTAAAATATTCATACTAAGTATCAACACAATTATTTGCGGACAAATATTTTTCTTAAGGATTCGAAATAATATTGTTGTTATAACATGGCTTCCAATATGAAATTTAATTTGTGAATCTCAAAAGTACCATTTACTTTATAGTATAATACGATATACTATATATTAATTTATATAGTAAAAATAAAGTCAAAATGACATAGTTATATTGATGCCTAGTAACTGGAATCAAGGTCGAGCGCTTGGGGGATAGGCTAATCTCCACTTAGGTACGCTTCGAAACGCAATCCCGCTCGGCTAATCCTATTATGTAACATGATTTCCTTCTTTCTGTTTCGCGCGCGCGGGGGCCGGCTTGCGGGGGATGGTTGTGGTGTGGGGCATGGGGGGGAGGCTAATATCGATTCAACTGCAGCACGGCAAAGTGAATTGTTCCGTTCCCGGTTCGAATTTGTAGGCCGTGCCTTTTAAAGTCTCCCATCCGAGATCTACAATAATGTATGAAGTTTCTCTGAACTTGGTCCCTATTACACGCTTTGCAGCACGACCTAGGGATATTTACAACCCCCGAACGATAACAAATCTCGCCCCAAGTCCAATTAAATATCGGAAAAAGGAAACACGATGGCGCCCAGCATTTGTCGAAACTAATTTAATCTCTCGCGACCATTGCCGTATTATCCTCGTTATTATCTTTATTATTATTATATCACTTCCCTACTATTCTTGCTACTTCGCTGCTACCGTCTTCGCAACTAGTTTTACTTTATTTCACTTTATTTCTCGTTTCTTTCATTGCAAACCCACCCCCATACCCCACGTATTAAAAAATTAGATAATTGTTATAGATTCAATTTTTATATTTAAAAATAGGTTTATTATTTAAGAAATTGTATATAGAAAATAATTTAAAGTGAAATCAATATATTCGAATCGAAATCGAAAAACGTTTTTAAGTATCAAAATTGTTGTATTATTATTTTAAAAGATAAGAGATACGCAGCCAATAGTCTACGTGACGACCCGAGCGAAAGAACCAATAGAATTGTTAACAACGAACAAATCCGCGGATTGCCGAAACCTCGCTGTGATTTGTAGGTGCAGATGATTCACCCGCACAATCGCCTAATTTTTATTGTTTTCTGCGAAACGCACTATTTTCGTGCCCAAATAAGGATTGTTTAAACGCAGCTGCAAGTGCAGGTGTTCAATTTTTATAAATAATCTCATTTTTATTACTTTTTTATCGCATACATTTTATGTTGGAATTCCTTCAAATAAAAATTAACTAAATTAATATATAAATTGATTTTTCGGTAATCTCTCAATTTTTATTATTTTTCTATAGTTTAATTATTTTAATTTGTAATTAAAATTCAGCGAAACAGTACAATATAAATTAAATAATCCGTAAATACATGAAATGATTTATAATTTCTATTAAGTAATTATTAATTACAATATTTACTATTTTTTTAATTGATTGTTATTACTTGGCAAGTCTCGATATGCGTTTAAATAACTTATGTTTATTTCAACGAACGAGTACTTCTATAATTTACTTGGCAAATAACGCTTATAGAAGTTACTCAATTTGTAATTCTACTAAGTTAAATAATTATAATATGTAAAATGCAATTTATAAAAAAAATGTAATAATATTTTTATAAAAAGAAATAAAATTTAGTTTTTCTGAGAAATTGAAAAATAATAAGTTCTAATAAAATAATTTTGGTGATTAGCGTTCGACAATCGCAGCAGCAGATGATTCACCCGCACAATCGCACTATTTTCGTGCCCAAATAAGGATTGTTTAAACGCAGCTGCAAGTGCAGGTGTTCAATTTTTATAAATAATCTCATTTTTATTACATTTTTATCGCATAAATTTTATGTTGGAATTGCTTTAAATAAAAATTAACTAAATTAATATATAATTGATTTTTCGGTAATCTCTTAATTTTTATTATTTTTCTATCGTTTTAGTATTTTCATTATAATTAAAATTTAGCGAAACAGTACAATATAAATTAAATAATCCGTAAATATACGAAATCATTTATAATTTTTATTAATGAATTATTAATTACAATATTTACTATTTTATTTAATTTAATTACTTGCTAAGTTTCGATAAGCGTTTAAATAGCTTATTTTTATTTCAACGAACGAGTACTTCTATAAGTCACTTGGCAATTTTGTAATTCTACCAAGTTAAATAATTGCTATAATTATTATATGTAACAAATCTTAATAAAATAAATGATTTTATTGACTAAAGACTAAAATATATTATTGTCAAATAGGTTTTCTAATTCAAAAAATTGATATAAAATAATTTAGTAATTTCAATTTATTCGAATCGAAACGCGTAAAATACACTTTTCATGCATTTCAAATATTTGTTTAAAATTTATTACAATTCTTATCGTATGTGCGAAACGCACTATTTTCGTGCCCAAATAAGGATTGTTTAAACGCAGCTGCAAGTGCAGGTGTTCAATTTTTATAAATAATCTCATTTTTATTACTTTTTTATCGCATACATTTTATGTTGGATTTGTTGCAAATAAAAATTAACTAAATTAATATATAAATTGATTTTTCGGTAATCTCTCAATTTTTATTATTTTTCTATAGTTTAATTATTTTCATTTGTAATTAAAATTCAGCGAAACAGTACAATATAAATTAAATAATCCGTAAATACACGAAATGATTTATAATTTCTATTAAGTAATTATTAATTACAATATTTACTATTTTTTTAATTGATTGTTTATTACTTGGCAAGTCTCGATATGCGTTTAAATAACTTATGTTTATTTCAACGAACGAGTACTTCTATAATTTACTTGGCAAATAACGCTTACAGAAGTTACTCAATTTGTAATTATACTAAGTTAAATAATTATAATATGTAAAATGCAATTTATAAAAAAAATGTAATAATATTTTTATAAATAGAAATAAAATTTAGTTTTTCTGTGAAATTGAAAAATAATAAGTTTTAATAAAATAATTTTGGTGATTAGCGTTCGACAATCGCAACTGCAGATGATTCACCCGCACAATCGCACTATTTTCGTGCCCAAATAAGGATTGTTTAAACGCAGCTGCAAGTGCAGGTGTTCAATTTTTATAAATAATCTCATTTTTATTACTTTTTTATCGCATACATTTTATATTCAATTTGTTATATTTATTAATTAATATATTAATCGATTTTTTGTAAATCTCACAATTTTTATTACTTTTCTATCGTTTTAATATTTTCATTTGTAATTAAAAAATATCGAAAAAGTACAAAATTTTTATTAAAATAAATTTGTTTAAATTAATACATTCATATTATAACATAATCTTCATTTAAATAAGATAATTGTATTATTTCCCCTTTGATTATAGAATATTTTGCAAATATCATTCAAAAAGTAATTTACAATTAAAGCTACAATCTCCACGTTTTATCTCATTAATCTTAAAAAATTAGATAATTCTTATAGATTCATTTTTTATATTTAAAAATAGGTTTATTATTTAAGAAATTGTATATAAAAATTAATTTAAAGTCAAATCAATATATTCGAATCGAAATCGAAAAACATTTTTAAGTATCAAAATTGTTGTATTATTATTTTAAAAGATACGCAGCCAATAGTCTACGTGATGACACGAGCGAAAGAACCAATAGAATTGTTAACAACGAACAAATCCGCGGATTGCCGAAACCTCGCTGTGATTTGTAGGTGCAGATGATTCACCCGCACAATCGCCTAATTTTTATTGCTTTCTGCGAAACGCACTATTTTCGTGCCCAAATAAGGATTGTTTAAACGCAGCTGCAAGTGCAGGTGTTCAATTTTTATAAATAATCTCATTTTTATTACATTTTTATCGCATAAATTTTATGTTGGAATTGCTTTAAATAAAAATTAACTAAATTAATATATAAATTGATTTTTCGGTAATCTCACAATTTTTATTACTTTTCTATCGTTTTATTATTTTCATTTGTAATTAAAATTTAGCGAAACAGTACAGTAAATAATCCGTAAATACACGAAATGATTTATAATTTCTATTAAGTAATTATTAATTACAATATTTACTATTTTTTTAATTGATTGTTTATTACTCAAGTCTCGATATGCGTTTAAATAACTTTATTTCAACGAACGAGTACTTCTATAATTTACTTGGCAAATAACGCTTATAGAAGTTACTAAGACTTTATGGTTGTACTGTGAATGCAGTTTTGAGCAAGTCGGGTGGCAAATTTCGAATAAGTTCTCGCTATAACTACGCTACCAATCCGCGACCCAGGAACCCGGGTCACACGAAATGGGACCCGGAAAATGCGACGCTTGATGCGGGACCCGGAACCAAGGCTCGACACATCAAAATAGTATATTAAGTTATCGCAAAAATGCCTGGCGCGTTCCGTTTTATTTTGGCCGTGTCACTTCTCATCCCTGGAAATGGAAACAATGATTTTCGTTTACCTTGCTTCACGCTTTTTCAGCCCTCGACGAATTCGCGATAGGGCATTTCACGGAAGCCGACTTCAGCCAACTTCTCAACTTTTCCATCCGACGCGGACCAAATGCAAACTGAAAACCAAACTTCTACATTATTCTTTTCGAACCTTCTCTATTTGACTTTTCGGCAGCCAATTAAAGCAATTTTTGCTCTTACTTTAAAAAATCTTAGACATGCTTTCATCTCTACCAAAAATGAATTAGTGCAGTCAATTTATTAAAAATAATTAAAAAATATAAAAATATATTTATGAACAATTAACGTCATATGGTTAAATGATATAGAGCATCGTTTGTACTTGTGAAACCATTATTTTTAATGAATCGATATCAAATGAAATCTAATATAGTGGCCATAAAAAGCATATATAATTTATAGTGCGTGTAAATTTGAATTGCATCGGTGTTTCCGAAAGCGGCGTTTTCAAATTGTTTAATATCAAATAAAATCTCGAATTAACGGTATTCATATTTCATTAGGGTCAAATCGGGGATAATTATCGTTGGCTCATGAACAAAACGCCGGTGATCAATAAACAATGAAACCGAATCGATATAGCGAGGCGAAGCACGTAACGAAAAATACCGCAACAACAACGACGGCAACAATTTCAAAAAATAGAGGTATAAAAGCAACATTAAACCCAATTAAAGCGAATTAATGGGCGAACCGTCAGCGAAGCGATATTGGAAATCGCGTGCGCCCGAACCGCTCATCATCAAGATATAAATATAAACCCGATCCGATTGCATAATTAATGCCATTAATTAGGCACTTTTCATGCGCCCAAATTGTGCGATAATTCACGAGTCCAACGCGCAACATCCCTATTAAAATCGGGCAAGCTATTTTTTTTTGACAAACTTTTTTAGGAGATAAATAATAATAATAATGAAATTAATGCGAGCGAAAAACGGATGCAATCGTTCTGCGATTTGAAATAACGACGGGATTATCGAGATGGTGGAAAAGAATTACACGATATACCCGGCGCCTCCACCAGTCATTCGAAGTTCGTTACGTGAGTCGAGTCATTAAGTAGAAGTTTGGCATTAAAGCGAATATTTCAATAGGAATTAACTTAAAATAAAAAAAAAACATGATTGCAATATATATCATTTTTTTGTATATTAAATAATTATTTCAATTGAAAGGATATCAATTAGAAAACAAATATAAAAGTGATTCATATAGGTCAAATTTTAATTTTATTTCATAATAAAATAATCTACTAGCGCATCCGCCAATTATTCTCGTAGATTTAGTTTCATGCATTCAATAATTCGATGAATTCAGGCCGAAATAAAATTAAAATAAAAGTTGACGCGGGACTGCGATCTTTGGATCCATTACAACAATGTAAATGGCTCGTTTTATGATCAAAAGTTTTAATAATCCTTTATATTAATTTCTATATCTTAATTTATGCTACAAAGGTTCGCCCATATTTTTCGGTGCTTTTCTCGTTTATATAGAGTTGAGGGTTTCGTAAACTGTAGGCAGTTCAAATATTTGTTTTTAATTTCGCGCGATTATTTAAAATTCTAATGATCCCAAAAGTTGGTTTTAATATTAGCATAGGTGAGGGCGCAACCCGGTAATAATCAAATTCAATTACAGCGAGCGTGCCAGGTGTTGCCCACTCCTCAACTGCCACTTGCAACTACTTTCTTCTTCAAGGCAATTATATTCAGAATGTTCTTCATTGTTTTCTCCTTCTCTATTCCAGATTATGGAAGCTCCACCATCATTCTCTCCCATTACGGCAAGGAGCATGGTAAGTCGCATTTACTTACTAACTATATTCTTGGAAACTTTAACTATATTCTCGTATGCAGATTATACTCAATTTTAGTTATTTTACCTGGCGCATCCACCACACCGATTACGACGAATTGGAAATACTTTTTGGCCCAAGCTGATGTTTATACAACACTCTTCGAAATTTTAACTTTACGCAATGCTCTGGTAATATTACAAGGAAAAATCAATTGTTCGTGTGATTCCCGTGAAATGAAATTCTCCTCTTTTTCTCTTCATAATAATTTCATTCAAATACGGAGCGGCGAGTTCTTGTGACGTTCTCTATTTTTCAAAGGACTTTATGAAAATCTGTTCGTATCTAGCAATCCGTTTCCCGGGGCCTGTGCTAACTTATTAAAAAATATAATAATTCCGATTGCAGCCAGATGAATAGATCCACCATCTATCTCTCATTCAACGCTTCTAAAGTTGCCAACGCTTAGAAAAATAGTATAAAAAAAAACAAGAAAGGAAAAACAGCCCTCTAACTAATTGAAATTTTATCTTCGAGGCAGATTCTCCGCTTCGGTGGAAATACGAGTTTGCGTCCGACAACAAACAAGAAATTATAAAGTCAATTACTATCGCATACTTTAATTACCCTTAAATGGTCCTGAATTCGCAATATTACCCGGCGCTGCATTCCCGTCTTTGCTCCAACTCATCCTATCCTTTTGTTCGAATACCCGGATGCAAACGTAAAAAGCGACTCACTCAACATAGACAAACTGTCTTTAAAATCAATTCATTTACTTTATACTTATATCAAATAAATATAAATTTACTATATTGAATTCCTATTATTTAAAAATACAAAACATATATGTTTTATAAAATTTGTTGAAAATATATTTTGTCTATTTTACATAAAAAAAAATAATTTATACTTTGATAAAATACAGTTAGAATATTGGACTGAAATAAATAATTATATTTTGGGTAAAATGTTAGTAAGAAAATGAAGAAAAATTTAATGGAAATTTTATCTTCCACCAGCTGCAAGCTAATTGCAATTGCAGATGACCACTTTGAAAACTCTCCACCAAAATTCCATGTAAGGGTTGTATGTGGGTTTTTAGTTGGTTGTAAAATTTTGAAAGGGGAATATCATATGATCCCAGATCATAAAATGTGCTGTTCACCTGAGCCTACAATTTGAAATTTAACACTTTAAAATTTTGAAAAAAAAAATGAGCTGCAAACGAGTAGTGAAGTGATCAAATTGAGTTATAAAAATGGAGAAGAAAGGAAGCGGGCTGTGGAAGCCCTTATAATGGGATAATTAAATTAACATTTAGTGAGAGGTTAATTCATTATAAATGCAGCGAGCCCATTAGGGCGGATGCTGGGCACAGGAAGAAATGGAATACGTCGCCAGGATCGAGTATTAAATGTCATCCTCAAAGGGTGCGGAATAATGTACGTAAAAAAGGTTTTCCGAGGGTGTAATATTCAAGTGATCATAAGTCCCATTAGGAGGGTCCGGGCGTTATGCATGTTGGAATATATCCGTAATATCCGTTCAGATTGTGGGGCCGAGCAATCCGTTTAGCACATTAGCTCTTCGAGGATTCCGCAACGGGTCCATTTACCTTTTTATGGGGGTTTGGGGGTGTGTATCCTGGGCGCAGTTTTCAAAGGGGTGGCGGCAATGTTTTCGGTGGTCGCACATTTGTTTGTCAAAAAAGTAGGGATATGCGAAATGTCCGAACGGCGTCGCCTTTAAACTGGCGCGATTAACGCGAACAGCTCACTATTTCGTCCTTTAGTCCTCTTTAATAGTAAGCTTATGTTTGATGTGACATTTTAATTAAGTCTTGTTAGCCGAGACCCGAGGCATAACTTAAAACTCGCAACTAATTACAGCGACTACATCAATTATCTGCGCGCCGTGGGTCCCGGACCCCAGACCCGAGATCATAGACCCGGAATCAGCGTATATACATACATACGCATGGAACATTTCCGGTTGCGACTAATCTTGGCGACATCGCTCCTAAAGCAATTAAAAATCGTTGCGCAACTCATTCAATTTTTAATTGGATTGTCTGCGGTCGCCAAAAAATATTTTTTCAATTATGAATTAAGTTTGTACTAATTTCAGAAAACTACATTTTTCTAAAAATAATTCTTTCATAATAAATAACTAATCGTTTTAAAAAGTCGAGCCAATAAAAAATTATATATTTATATATATTTTTGTATTACGTACGTTTATAAATAAATATTTGATGAAAGAAAATGTTTACGGCTCATGTTTGACTTGCACATAAAACAAATATATAGATAGCCTTAACTCATTCCTCTTGCTTGCCCTTATCCCACTTATCCGCGGATTAAGACCGACCGTTTTATTCGCAATCCCGGATCGATACCAATTGTTGGGCTGTAATTGAAATTCCCGAACGCTCCTTTACTAAAGCTATCCTCTTTCTTTCATTTCTCCACTGCCATCACTTTAATGCATTTATTTTATATACAAAATGTAATGGATTTATTTATTGGTTAACTTGAAATAAAATCTTCGCTAATATGTCCTGAGATATATTTTCCGCTTAATGAGTTCTGCAAAGTTTTCGCTCGACTTTACGTGCGGCAAAACCTATTATCGCTATCCTACTTGACAACAAAAGTAATCACAAAGTACCTGTGCGAAACGCGACTAAACCCCATCGTATGGTTATTTTCCGGTTGTGCATATTGTCGTTGCCATCAAAAACCATTTCCGGTTTTTTGCCCCCACGTATAAATACACCCGCGGAATCGCAGCCAATTGATTTAGGATAATTCTGTTTGCTGGATATTGAAGATAACTGAATGATTCCAACTTGGAAATTGGATATCGGAGAACGTAATAAATTTGGGAACTTGTGGGTTGTATCCGGGATGGGGAAAGACCGGTTCCTTCGGAGGGTTGAGACGTAACGATGAAGAAAGAAATAGATAAGCTTTTCTCTCGTATTATTCAGGACGAAAGAATTGTTTATGAACCCATAATTCCATATATGTATAAATATATAAATATATTAATTTATAAAAATAACTTCAATGAAATGACGCAATAAACTTCGGCGAACTTCGTCGATGGTGAAATAATAAGCAGACATTGTGCTTTTAGGATAATTGGATATGTCATGGGGAGCGAGAAAAAAAATCCTATAAGCAAATGAAAGGTACTGAATAAGTTATTTCACCCCTGAAACGTACAAATCTGTCTGGAAACTGTCTTCGCCTTTTTTTGCTAAAACCTAAACACAATGTTTTTAATAAATAATTATAAATTTCGCAATACATTTTCCAAATTTACACATTTTGCAATTATTAATTTCTCATCAAGCATTAAATTTTAATGTATTTTTTTAAATA
Source organism: Nicrophorus investigator (assembly GCA_963457615.1). Classification (NCBI taxonomy): domain Eukaryota; kingdom Metazoa; phylum Arthropoda; class Insecta; order Coleoptera; family Silphidae; genus Nicrophorus; species Nicrophorus investigator. The sequence goes on from OY735146.1 coordinate 13,261,504, forward strand.
TTATTATAGATTGAAAATTGAAGTACACAACTTTAATCATGATATAACAATTGAGAAAGTACGTTATATAATTTGATGCATATTTTTATTTTTATATATTTTTTAGCACGATGCAGATAAATAGGACGTGCTATTTCGTGTTTGCATCTGCAATTCACGTGACAATATTTTGAAAGCAATCCGTGAGCTACGGGCGATTTCGCAAAAACAGCATTTTCCCATTCCGCAGAACAAGCAGGAAGAGCTACGTGTAAATAATGAAATAAACGGATATACAATTTCAAATAAATTTTATTGATAGAAGGTAACTAGGGCACATTTTTTTGTAAATTTTTAAATTATTAACGTTTTTTCATATCTCTAATTGCTGGAGTTGGAGTATAAATATACATCCATTTTTATTAAAGTAATGTAAGATTTGGAATACAGAAATTTAGTGCTTTGAAAACAGACAAAACCATTCATCCTTTATAATTATATTAGGGCAAGGACCGAAATTCTCTCTGCTCTGGTGAATTGAGACACGATTCATATGCATTTTATGCGGATCCTAATTCGGTATAAAACGTTATCGCTGGATCCCTTTGTTCCACTGGAACGGCCAATATGGTCCATTCCGTTTCCGCTTTCCATATTCCCAGCGTTCCTTATTGAAAAAAATACATAGAAAGTGGTAATCTAGAATTTGCTGTATGCAGGTGAAATATATTATTATATATTTTTTTATTATTATTTCCTGCCCTTTCACGGTGTCCGATAAAAGAGTCAAATCGATAAATCGCGCATACATGTTTAAAAAGCTTTCAGAAAAATGTCACCTCCTCCGCTCCGACGAATAACTAGAAAAGCCGTTCGTTCGAGTCCTGCTTCTAGCTAATTCCTGATGCTCACTTCTCGATTTCCAAGGCCGTTCCTCTTCTATGGATCGGAAACATAGTGATTGCAAATGCGAACGATCGCATTCGACATAACATATCCAGTGATTGTGATCGTAATAGCCAACTTTATCGTCCAAAAGAATGAAAAGTACCGAGACGAGTTTTGATGTCTTCGCGTGCTATAAATTCGTGCCTTCACGATGCTATTATGGATGCTAACCTAACGTATACACAAGATTTTACGTCAAGTTATTAAAGCTCTTTCAGGAGCAAGTATTAACGCAGTTTTCATCCTTATTCATAAAGTTTTTAAACTTCTTCCTTTCTAAATTTGATTTCGTTATCTCCTCTTCTCGCTATTTAAATCAGCCATTCTGGTTTCTCATAAACCATCAAAACGGTTTTATCTGATATGAGTTAGTTTTATATTAAACTCAATATTATGTGACATCCACAAACAAAATATTATACAATTTCGATAATAAACTAGATAAAAATAATATTAGATTTATAAAAAGTTTTCAAACATTTTAAAGTCTATAATTAATGTCCTTCGACTCGCACCCCTGCCTCTCTTTCAACGAACTTCGTGAACGTTATTGTTATATGTTTATATGAAGGAAATGAACGTTTTCAGGAAGTCGCTATGCCCGAGTTAATTTCGTCGTTTTAGAACTTGATTATTAACTTTGCCGATGTATAATTATGGAGTCCTGCAGTGATTGGGGACAATGGACAAAAATGATTATTTTATACTTGCTCTTCACTTTGTTTCTATTACATTGTCGGGAATTTTGGTTAAATGAAACCTTTTCATTTTCATATCATATTTACTATTTAAAAATATTTAAAAAATAAAAGTTCTTCTTCTGAGATATTTTCATTTAAATTTGCCTTATTACATGTTTTTGGTCCTTTGAATTATATATTTAATTAATAATTTGAATTTTCTGAAATTATATAAAGTATAAAATTTAGCAATTAAGAACTGCAAATGTACGTTTCATGATAGTCGTAGCATCTGTAAATATAACTGGTGCAGCGAAAATGTTTTACGATTATTAAATTTTCTTGAAGTGGCGGTGCGTTTCATAATTACCATCCTGAGTCCGCTAAAAATGTGCTCCGACTTTAATGGCTGAGCTTGGATTATGTTAATCAAATAAGAGGTGCAAGCGGTGTAGGCAGATTAAGCATAATTGGGTCGTTTTCGGCGTTTTCCAAATGGATAAAGCCGGGAATGGATGCATCCGAAAAATAGGTCTCCAAATGGATCAGAATAAAGCAAAGTCTCATCAAAGAGATGAAGTGAACAACGCTATGAATTTCTATACCTATACCGTAACTTTAATTTGCAGCAATTACGGATGAAATATTCGTATGCTATTAATTTCCTAGAAATGGGGGAATCCCCCGGGGAATCTAATTAAACGGACAAACCCCCTGACCGTTGGGACACCGGTACAGTATTTGGATGCACAATAGCCAAAGGACACCCCAAACACAAGCTCATGTTTATTAGTAAACAATCCCTGATTGCTGAAAGGATTCATTAAAAACTTTGTTATTATTTTTATATAAGTGACTGTACATTTACATTTGTCATTATCATAAAGTAAGCACCTTGGTATACATTTTATCATATTACTTCAGTGTGGATCCAACTTTACAGCAATTACATTCGTTACTCTTCCTTACAAACTTTAAGGTTCCTGATTTGTGACCTCTTGCCAACGCGAGAATAGCAATTTGGTATTGGCATCTTGGCAATTAAGGGGGATTCCCCAATTTTTGCTTCCCGCTTCCGAACAGAGGCCATTAATTCAAATCCAACAGATGCGGTGGCGGATCCGGTGTTTGTCGGCGTGTTTGAGAGATGGGGACTTTGCGAAATGTATCGATTGATTTATTATTTCGGGGACGTCTTTCCACCTTTGGAGATTTGGGATGCTGCACTTGAGCGGCGCTCCTCTGGGATGCTCTCTCTCCGCATCGAAGCCCGCGTTATAATCCTCCGTGAATCCCGTTTCGACGATAGATAAAATACGGGACGTGTGTCGGGGCCCCTTTTATTGGCCCTCATCGTCCTGGTACCCAAATAACCCCCTCAGCACTCGAAAAAAAATACCCAACCCACATCTCCACAGACACGCTTTATTTATTTACTTGCGCTGCTAATAAATTGGCCATATTCTATTCCCACGGTGAGCTATGGTCATTTGCAGAAAAATTCTACTGCAACCTCCATTTTATATATAAACCATAAACAAACAACACAGCAAACTCCAATTTTTCTGAAACATCGTTGCCTACTATTACACTTGCATTTACCAAATATATATTGTTATTTATTAATATACGAGAAATTAAAAATAGTAAAAATGTTAATTATAATGAGAGGAATTAAATATCTAGAAATTAAATTCCGATAAAATTGAAACGGTAGTAAAGGAAATATGTTGTTTGATGTTTGATATTGCGGATGGACTAATCGTCGGATGGTTAATGTAATATAATCCGGGAGTTGGAAATACTGGACAGAAGTGGTTTGCGGATGCATTAGTCGACCGGAGGGGGTGTAGCAATAAGCAATTCGTTCGATGCGGGGCGGATTTGTTTGTGTTTAAAATTGTCGGTCGGATGTTGGTTGTTTGCATTGTATTAAAATTCCCGAGCTGGCGTTTAATTATAATAAGGCGATGATCACATTTGGAATTGAGCCGGTAAACAATCTCTGTTTCGCCCCCTACGCTAGATGCAAAAGTGTAATTGCCACGGCAAACATTTAAACATACCGGAGCAATCCTTAACGATGGCATCACGTAATTTCCTTCATTACCAGATCGCACATAAATATTGGGTATCCCGATGTGCCCCATGTTCGGCGCCAGAATTATTAATAACATAACACTAATGGAAATGGCCAGAGAGATGCGATTTCTCACAAACCATAGGGCACAAAGCAGCAATAACAAAAAGAATCTAATAATAGACAACAATTCAATGGAAACAAATATACAAAAAAAACGAAGCAACTATTCAATATTGAATATCGATGGTAATTGGATTGGGAATAGCTAGAGCGAGGGTGAAAAAAAATGTATTATATGATATGTTTCAGATAAATTGCACACCAGTCAAAATATTTTTGGAATGCGAATAACGGGCCGCGGGGGTGGAAAACTAACGTTGCACGAGACATTGCGTTCACTCCGTGTATTTTCCGCACGTGTGTTCGCGGTTTTTCTCACTTTTCTTACTACTCCTTCCACTTTTTTTTCTCTCTTCGCAATCATTTCGCAAATTAAAGTCGCCGCTACCATATCGAAACGTACTACGCGGGGTGGAAACCCCATATTCAAACAAAACGATATCTCCCATTCGAAACGTCCCCCCAGCCACAAGCGCAAACGAGTTTCTTATCGGCAGCCCTCTTTACCCATATACACACACATCAACACATTCACACACCCATACGAACATATTTCTTTTTATTTTCTTCCTTTATGTAAGCTCACGCAAGGGGCAACTCCCACCCTTTTGCATAATCGATACATTTTTAATAACGTCGATATTGTTTATTTTTATTGCGACCAATTCGCTGAAAGTTTAATTGGCGACAAGAGGATTCATCAAGGACACACGACCCTTGCTACGATGACGAAAAAAAATTGAACGGTTCGGAACAACAACTAAATTGTTTTCGTATTTCGTCGTTTTAATTAATCATTCATTTTCGTTCATTCACTTTTTTCTGTTACTTGTTTTTTTTTGTGGGGGTTGTCGGGGGTGGATCGCGCGGGACGCGTGCGAACGTAATTGATTCGGCACACGTCAGCGCGCATTTCAGCGCAACCATTTTTCAGGAACCGACACCAACCGAAATATTCGTCAACGTTTATTATGCAATCCGATGTCCGTAAAAAATATAATAATAATGGAAAGCACACTTGCACGTATATATATGCCGACAGCTCCGAAAAATAAAATGTGTTCAAAATAATTTTACACTTAAAGATTTTTTTTTTGATAAAATTAAACACTTTCTTGGTTATAAAATATCACATTATTTTTAACTACTTTTAAAATTTCCCTGAATTTATTTGGAAAATACATTTACTGCAATAAGAAAAACATTAAATCCAAACAATGTACTATTACATTAACTAATGAAATTTAGATTAACATTGCTTATTCAAACATAATTACGTATAGTACCTTTACAATTCGAGAGTGCAGCAGATGAACACGCACTATGTTGTGCATAATTCAGCAATTATAAAATATTCAGAAATACTCGATAAGCGATTTCAAGTCCCTTCTAAGCTTAAACATAATCAATTCAATACATAAATGATTGCATATCAATTAAAATCATTGAAAAAAATACTTTCAGTGTTTCCTTGCTATTTTCAAAGTTATACATCATCTGGCTCCGCACATAAAATAGAATTATTTCTTTGCAGATATTAATAATCATAGCTGTAGGTTAGAATATAATTTAGTGGTGTATCGATACTGCATTGATATATCGCCATGGCCCACCTCCAGTTCGTACCGTTATCAACGCACAATGAATTTGGAGCCTTTGCGCAACACGTCCACTGACGCAACGCTACACGATTTTATTACGGGATGATTGATTAGGGCAAATTAGCAATAAAGACAACGCAGACGAAGAAGAATTACCATCTGGAAGAATGATATTTTATTTTCAAATAAACTAATATTGAAATTGTTTATTTCCTATGTTACAGGAAAATTAATATTCTGCTAATAATAATATTTTTTATGCGTTCTTTTGTTTATTATAAATAGTTTTTTATAAGATATGTGCATATCATTGAGTAGTTTAATTAACGTTATTGGACCGAAGCGGGTTGCTAGGTGCAATTGCAGGACATATGCATATGCGAAGCTGCCAAGTGTACTTAGTTTTAATGAAACTGAGGGTTGTCGGCGATCAGTTCGTAAAAGTGATGGGGATGTTCGAATAGCAGCATTGGCAATAAAAATAATTTAAACGCAAGTTGGGGGTGGTTCGTGGGGAGACGTTAAACGGAATTAGTTGGCCGTTAAGTTGGCGACGAATTGAATTTAGGGCGTCCGCCGTCATTTGCTGTGTGTATTCCCGTGTTGACATAAATTCTGGAATTTCAGGCACTAAGTGTATGAACGAATTGACCGGCCACGCTTCGGTTTATTTAGTTGGCAAGTGCTGGAGATTCACTTCCGCCGCGATCATTAAAGCACCGGCCACCTAAACCTAAGCCCAAATCTGAAACTAAAGGTAAACCTAAATCCTGAATAGGAGGGCTTAATCGGTTAACGCATTTGGCATTGGATCAAAGGAGATTTTAGACGCGTACTTTTGTTTGGCAAATACCAAGTCGTTTTGCGGCGACAAACGCAAAATTAAGTTCCATTCAGGCGCCAAATTCAATATTCTCGCGCGTTTTGTCTTATCTGCACCACCACTGCTGCTGCCGCCGCCCCCACGGTTCCGCGATTATGACACTTTGTGACAGAATGTATATCAGACGCGGTTCCGTGATGCGAATAAATAAATTTCCTGCCGCACACGGGACAACGGCACGGGACGACGACGGGGATGAAAGACGCTTCTCACCCCGTCTACCACCCGGTTGTGCGCCACCCACTTTATTTTGCAGAAACCGTCCCTCCGCTCGCGCTGCCATTAAATTAAACAAAGTGCCATTAAACTCGCTGGCGAATGGAAAACCGTCATTACGTAATTGATAAAACTTATTACTTGCCCGTAACGGCGTAATCAGTTTATTACCGGAGAGGCCGGTGGGGGGGTCTTTTTCTCGCGCCCCGCATTATCCGGCTTATTCGACTTCTGATTTCGTTGAATCAATACGATTACGACAAACCGCAAACTTGTCTGCGGACCGCTTTACTTTCCGACAAACTTCGTTACGTCTCTTCAGGGATTCCATGCACTAATTGATGATGATTCGATCCCGTGAATCACTTATATATAAATAAAGATAAAGAGAGAGAAAGATCTTGTTAAACGTCTGACGCATTGTTTTCACTAAATAGTCACGGACGTTTTAATCGAGATACTTTGCAATGTTTCACTCCCTTAGTTTTATTTACTTAACTTCCTTAATGCAATAAATCACTAATTAAGTTAACTATCCTGATAATAAACTAACAATCCCATTAAAACAAATAAAACAAACAGATTAACAAATACTTACATTTACTTCACATAATATTATTATAAATATCTGATATTATTTATGTCTTATTAATGAGTAAATTACATTTAAGAATATTTTTTTAAATTATCGATTATGCCAATATATTTTTAGGATTGATATATGTTCAAAGCAGATTTCTTTGAATAGATTCTATACGAATTCCATTAAAGAAAGTTTGTAATAGCTTTTCTTCATTGTAGTTTTCAAGGACAAATTGTCGGTTAGGTTCAGATTTAGTTAAAAGGATATACATTTGTTTTCAGTATATTGTAGACGAATTCTTTTCCTGAATTAAATAAAGTTTGTAATGGATGCTTAATCCATTATAAACTTTCATGATCTTTTTTTTTTGTAGAATTTATATGTTATTTTTAATTTAAAATAAAGGTTATTATCTTGATTAGCGTATGTATAGAACAATCTGGGTGTTGTCCCATTTAAATAGTTGCTCCAAATAGACTTGGAATAGTGAAACGTCGTGTACTGTAAACCGGAACGGAATAATATATGCGACATGCTTCTATAGCAAGCTGTAAGGCACTTACATTTCTTTTATTTAGAAATGCATACAAACAAGATTGTTCTATATTTATTTAACTAAACGGATCGAAACTTCCAGGCCACCTGTAATCATCTCCTTTTTCATTATTCACAAACCTAAATAGATAAATCGATGCGACTATATTAATCGACCTGCATTAAGTTGTAAGAGCATGTCTGAAGGTAACTGCAGCGCATTAATTTTTGAACAACAAATGTGGGCCAAGAAAGCCGCCACCTGACAGATGGCAATTCGAAATTGGCACACGACATCGAATCGATTGATGCATGTATTTGACGGTTGATTTGTTTGAAGGGAGCTTTTGTCACAGATTATCCAGTATTTCAGGATAAATTAATAAGTAATCGCTTCCGTTACGTAACGACGTAATTCCGTCGATGCAGTTTCCGGAAACGGTGTGATAAGAGGTCGCGATTGTCTTCGGTTGTGAGGGGGGAGGGAAGGAGGAGACGTTGCTGTTCCCCAATTTCCAGCTCGGTATTAAGTGTACGAGCAGCTCCTTAGATTGTTGATTGCAGCACCTGTTGGCGCAGGTAATAACTCAAATTGTTTTTGAATAAACACGGAATTACCGAACGCGGCGTTTACTTCACTTACATCAATTATTTACCGAGATAATTATATGCGCCTTTACATAGCATAGCATAGCATAGCAGGTGCAAAGTTAAAGTACTCTTTATGTAATTGATTGTGAATAGAACGGAGGTGTCTACTATCATTATTTTTTATCGTCGTTCAAACCCATTTACTAGTTGCTTCTTATTGATTAAAGTTTCATATAATATTAAAATTGAAAATTATTTTTTCTAACGCTAAATAATATGCAATCATTTAATTTAAATATGTAAATATGTTTTAAAACCACTTCCGTTTTACCAAAATACGTACACATTTTCGAAAATTTGCACGAAAATATTTTTTTTTACATAGTTAAGCATGTGGAAATTGCTACAACACGCAACTTGGAATTGGATGTAGGGCTGTATCGAATAGTCGCAGTATATCATTATCCAGACGAGAGGGATCTTATCCAATTAAGTGCTATTGACAAGAGTGTAGGCGAATCCGTAACATTCCACCTGGGCCGACCCCTACTGCGGCCAGAAATCACTTCAAGCGGCGAATGTATTGCAAGATATACTAGCCCTTCAAGTGGCTGCGGAAAAGTAAAAGCTCCACGGCCGGAGTGAGAGAAAAAGGGCACATTATTTATAGCCCTAGAGTAAGACATTACTGACAAAACAGCTTTAAATAGTCTATAAATCTGTACTCCATTACAGAAGGAAAAGTTAAATAACGAAAGAAGCAAGAGGAGAAGAAGAGAGTGAGCGAGGAGAAAAAAAGATGGCGGAGGAGAAGAAGAAGAAAGAAGATTAATTGCGAATCGCGGTTCCCATTAAAACCACCCACCTTCTGGTATAATCTGTAACAGCGATTACCATAAATTAAAATCGGAATTTTACCCTATCGCACACAAAATAATAATAATAAAAAAAAGGAGTACGACAGAAAATTATGCTTTTTGTCCGGACAGTTATTGGTGCCTGGCACCTGTGATTAATCTGTGAATGCAAACGTTTTACATAACCGCTTCTTTCCACGTGCAAATAACGCGCAAACAATCATGTTTTTGGCACTATCAATTATTGGTGGTTGGCACCTGTGATTAATCCTTCCAATGTTTTGCATAACTGATTTATTGAAAGAAAAATGAAGTATTAATGAAAACTAGTTTGCGTGCATCAATAATCCTTGGTATCTGGCACCAATGATACACTATCATGCTAACTTTTATTAATTGCAGTAATCATAGCAAATTTAGGTTCGAAATTACTAGTAACATTCATAGATTTAAATTTATAATAATATGTGATTAACATTTAAAAGTTTGGAACAAAATAATATATAAATGGATATTTTTTCATAACTTATTTCAGGAGGAACCTTGTGATTTATGTTCTCTGCAAAAAGAAAAGTATCGAGAGGAAAGAAGTTGATTCCTGTGAACTTTAAAAGAACGTCGTAGCCAGGAAAGTAGATGTTTTCTTTCATTTCCGATCGAATTATTGGATGCGAGATTAAACGTTCGTCTTTCGATTTATTCTTCTCCTAACATCCGTTTCAACTGCTAATCGTAATTATTATTTTCTTTCGAACGCAAATTGCTCGGAACTTTAATTACCCATTTCCTTAATCCATTTCTCGGAGATTTCACATAATTATTTTTCCAAGTTCGATTATGAAAATGCATAGAATTGATTATTTAAAACAGTTTAATTTGACAATGATTTTTAATATTTCATTTACAAATCTATATCGATTTTTGCACAAATAAATTCTTATTACAAAATTTATTTAAGATGTACGCTTTTGAGAAAGGTCAACAGATTTACGTAGTCATAATATAAAATAAAATACACGATTTTTCGTTGCGTGTTTTTTTTTGCATAAGCTTCATTTTAATGGAGTCCATTATAAAACAAGTTTAGGTTAAGCTTTAACATGTTGCATAGGCCGTCCAACTGTCTGGCCATTAATTCAAAGTGTTGTGTTTTAAATGCGGTTAATTATAGTAAAAACATCGCATAAACAGGAACTAAAATAATAAAATCAACAGGATTTTAGATATTTTATTTTAATAGAACTGTTACAGTTTCTGTTTCTGTTATTGGCATGCATATCATAGTGGCGTTGCGGTAATCCAATTCAATTTATTAATAGAAAATTATGGTGTTTCGTATTAATGCAACAATTACATGCGAACTTCATTGATTTATAACCTGAGCTGCTACCGCCCCCCTGCGGCTCCACGAAACCTCCCTGAAAACGCAATTACGCAATAATTCACATTTTCCTCGTGTTTCGCCGAACGCAATTAGCGAATGAGCATTTCGGAAAAAATGGGAGAAAAAGGGGGGCAAAAATTTAAAAGCAAAAAGTCCCAAAGTCATTTGCAAAATTCGCGTGTTGGCATTAATAAAAATGGGGGATGCGAATTTGCATCCTAAGATTTTTATTCCTTTACGGACGGAGTAAAATTTTTATTCGTCCCGTTAAAAATGCACCCTCGCGGATTACTTAACATTCAGTTACGAGGTATTCCCAGAAACTATTCGTTTCCTTCCATTTTTCCAACACCCATTTTATACAAGTTTAATGATATCCATAACTCTAACGACCAAATTAAAACCAAATAGTTAATATTTTCATTTAAGAATAAATTAACTTAAAATATAAATATAAAAAAAAATTCACATATTATCATATTTTTTAATAATAAGATAAGATTTTACCAAAAAATTATTGTATTTATTATTATATAATCCATCATACTTCCTATATTAAGCTGATCCATTTCAATTCAACGTGTATAAATCGGAAACTTCTAGCTCTATGGTATGCTGCGATGCGAGTTTAATTTAATTTAGATCTGCATCAATTCGTAATTTCCTGTTTGCAGCGCCTTCACTTGCAATCTGAAATCCAAGCTATGAAGTAACAAATGATTTAATTTATATTTATTTAATAGCCTTCTAGGAGTTTGTTGACCAAAACAAATGTAAGTTCTAAACAGAATATTTCTAAATTCTAAAGTTATTTCATATTTGCCTAACTTTTAACAATTATTTTTGTAAATTTCTAGAAATAAATTGAAATTATTTGAAATTTATTTTTGTTCTATCTAACTCAATTTAGAAACTGAATGTAAATGTCTTAAGCGTTCTTTAGAAATAGATTAAAACTAAATAGGGTAGATGATGAAAACAAAGGTGAGATGTGGATGCAGTAATGAATTATTAAACAGAGCCGGACGGCAGCCAAGCCTGCGCGCTTTCGCAGGACGAAACAGCAAGGAGCAAAGCCTGTATTTTTGTTCTTCTTATCCTCATCCAGACCGGTCCTCGGCGTTACGTGTATGTGGGGAAAGGATTAGGGGGCGGCCATTTAACGGGCGTCATCCAATCGCTCCGATTGCGAAAGCAATCCTGGCGAGTGGATCCCGGAAAAGGACCTGGCTTTATGATTTTTAGTGCTGCACATGCGACTTGCTCGGATCCTACCATGTCCCATGACCATCCACCACCCCCGCCCTATGTGTGTATTCTTTTATGCCTCGTCCGGTTGTTGCGGTTGTTGTTTCGGCGTACATATTTTGTGCACAGGACTCCGAGGATCGTGGACACTCCAGGGGGCAGTTTGTTTCGCATCCATTTAGTTCAATTAAAAGGACGAGATAAACTGAAACAGGCGGGAGGAATTAAAGGGAATTAAAAAAGAGTGTCCGTATATGTATATGACAATGGTGGAAATAAAGGAAACGATCCCTGGGGCGCCCTAAATACTTCGATTGATTATCCTTCTCGTCTTTTGCTCTTCTATTCTATTTTTATGTTGTATATTCGCGTTTGTTTATTCTACCGACAGATTAATCATTGCTTAAGATTTTGGGATCAATTCAGCACCATCTGTGACATTCAATTATCAATATGATAAATGGCCATGCCAATCATTCACAGCTGTAATCAGCTGTAACAGATATTTATGTTAAGTGTAATAATGCTCCAGAAATCTGTTTATACCGTCAAATATGTAGAAGTTGAAAGCACCGCACCGCCTTCATGTTTAAATTAATTAGAGGGTAATCACGCAAAATAATTACATAATTTAGTAAAAATAGATATATCTATGCAACCTTTTAAGTGAGCATAATCTCCGATTCGCTCTGTAGCTTTGTAGTTAGGTTCGTTTCTACCTAGATCCGTAGGTCCCCCTCGGGCTCTTCTGGCCGATTATGGTCCCGGTGTACGTTTGATAGTAGAACTTTTGTGCGCACCCCCCCGCGGCATAAAATCCATTCATTCCGGGGCGTATCTGGTAAATACGGCGAGGAAGTAAAGTAATGTACAAAAGGAACGTCCAAAAGGCAAATATTCTTAAAATACATTCGCACGGCGCGAGTGTGTAGACAGGGGAAACTCCTTTTGTATCTCACCCTCGCCACCATAATCCACTTCATCTTTGATAACGCGCCGTGAAAGAAGAGCCCCTCCTCATCCGCACGAGGAGGAAGGAAGATGAGGATGGAAGAAGAGGATGAAAAAAAGGTCGCGAAAAATACTCTAAATAGGGTATGTGTATGTGTATTCGCGGCTGAGGAAGAGGCAGAGGTAGTATAGGGGAGATAGAAGCTTGCAACAATGGAACTTCCTTGGGTCGCTTTGTATTACGCTAATATGATACGCAAGGACGGAAAATTGAAAATGCTGTGCACATCTCGCATTAACTCGCAACAGCCAAGTGAAGAGCATAACTTATCTAGTTCGTAACATCTTCCGCACTAACAACAACAATAAAAAAAAAAGAAGGAAAAAAGACATAATGTGTCTGCGCATACAATGGATTTTTCCTTGCTCGATGTTTCCTAAATTACAACTAAATAAAGCATCCTTTTTACGTGCACACAAAAGTGGTTTACAATGTAACAGCTTTATGTTACTGCAAATTGACTGTACAAAGAATATTCAACAGTTTAAAATGTTACTCAATTAGTAATTTGATTGAATCATATTTAAAATTATTGATGTATTGTTTTTTTTTTAATTTTTGCTATTTGAAAAAATGTAAATATTTTTCAAAAAATATTTGTCAAATAATGTATCGTAATTCACGTGCTAATTTTCGTGACCTTATAAGGAATGGTTTAACGCTCGCACCTGCAGCTGAATCATCGCGACGCACGTCACACGTTTTCGTGTCTAAATGTAAATAAATTGGTTTTCAACGCTTGCAGCTGTTTCTCTCGTGACATGGATCGTGCGTTTTCGTAATTTACTCGTAAGAATACCTTATTATTAATGTTACTTAAATATTTGCTGCCAATTTTTATATTTCATTTATTGACTGTAATTTCGGCCAAACTGTAGAATTTTTATAATTTACTACGTCGTTCGGTTTCCGCGTATTCGTAATATTCTTTCTTTTTTTGTTCTTGCATCAAACGAAACGGCGACAACGTTACATAACCCGAATTGCCGTTGTAATTGCACCGCTAGTAATATGAATTATGTAAGTAATTTTCCCCTCCGACGTGCCGGATGGAAAACACTACAGCGGAGGAGGCCGCATGATCTGTACAATGTGCAATAAATATCCCATGGTGTAGCGGAAAATCGTTATCGCGACGTGTTCAATACATTATTCGCATCAAACTTTGTTAGAAATGCACATGCAAAGTTAATTGCAACATTCACCAATTTTAACAGCATGAATTATTTTATACAGACAGCTTCGTCGTGAATTATTCGTAGTTGAAATAAAATAAACACGATTTGTACATTTAAAATAATTGGTGAAAACCATTCAAGAATTCAATGACAGACTATATTATTATTTTTTTATGATTGTTTTATTCTTTCAATCGTCTGGTTTAATATGGTGATTTTTATTTAAATTTCACGGGGGATTAGGCTGAGCTTTGTTTAGGAGATTTTCGTCGTCGGAGGACCCTTCAAAGGCTTGCAGGATTCCCGAGTCGAGTCTCTAATATTCGGAAAGGAGCGGAGCGGAGTGGCAAAAAAATTAAACCCTTTTATGAGACAGTGCGGAGACATCAAAAGTCCCTTGCGAAAGAAATTAATAGAAAAGATGTTTGAGTGCTCTATAAAACCACCCCTGGAGGCGACCTTCCTCGACACGTAAGCACCACTTGCCAAGAAACAAACACAGTTTTTTCTTCCTATAATTCTCGTTCAATATTTTCGTTCTACCCATGAAAGAGGGTGGAGAGGACCAGATTTTAAACCAGATTGATTTTTCTCTATAAGAAGATAGAAAATATAATATCTTCAGCGTATTTACACTTTATTGAGTTTAGAATCAAAGTAAAGGAGATCTCCCTTTAGCGCTATAACATGAAACGTATTTGATTCGTTTCGTTGCGACTTGATTAAAACTGTGTAATAAAAGTCACTTTTCTCTAAAGTCGGAATGAGAACTGAAGAAATGCTGCACGTTTCATTGTGTTCTATTACGAAATACTAATCATTTTTATATTTGAAAATTCTTTCGTAAATAACTTTCTTCCTCAAGATAAAGATCAGTCATGATGTTTTATTAAAACACAAATTAAAGCGCAAATTAACATTACAAATTTGATATTCAGTATCTTTTAAAGATAAAAAAAAATATGTTAAATTTATTAAATAGAAAAAAGTTTTTTTTAATTTATTAGATAAATCTGTAAATTAGAAATAGATTTTAACAGGATACTTTAAGCAACAGTTATCGAGATATTCGCACTGATTTGACAACATATGACACCTGATCATATATAGAAATAGAATTCAATTTTATAGTTTTTTGTTTTAAAATCACACTAAATATAGAATTCATTTAAAAATATTATTCTATAATAATTTCCAAAAGAAAGTTAAAATTTAGTATATTCACTTTATTAATTGAACTTTTAGTATATTAATTTATTGACCGCAACTAATTACAAATTAATATTATTTATATTTATACTGATTTTGCCTTTAAAGTTGCAAAAAGTTGAACACACGAAAAAGCTTTTAATAAGTATTAACACTATAATTAAAGTCAAATGTTCAGACTTCAATATGCAATATACCGTAGCTATGCCACTGATTGGTACCAGGACTGACTAACTTCATCAGCTCCGATTGTAACAGTAACATCTACTCTGTTCTTAACTTCATCAACCAAAATCTATGAGCAACTTACACCGGAAAGTTGAAAACGCAATAACCGATCCGCACTGATACGGGACGCAATTTGCTTAGGAACATGGATTGTTTCGTCCGGTCCGAAGGCGGCGGCATTAATTTCTTGACAACCTAATTTACCTTCCAGCTTTATAATATGTGTGTGTGAGAGACGGCAAATTAGGTTCCTGATTATTTTATGGATTTAATAAGGTATCGTGACGGCGGCTCCGGCTGTAATTCGAAAATGACTCAATAGTTCCTTCAACTTGGACTACGGGATTAAGCTGTAGCCGGTGGAAATAACACGACGCGGTTTTCCCTGTTTCGCACGTGTGCGGCCGCCACAACCCCATTATTTCGCCAAGTGGTTGTACTTATCAGATCCCGACGTCGCTACTCATTTCAGCCGAGCTGAAAATATTCGAAACCGCATTATGTAATAAACCGGCATCGTTACATTTTACACTTCCATGTATACAGGTTTTTGCTTCACCACTTTTTTTTATTATTTATTTTCGTTCTTCCTTTCAACCCAATAACAACAACCCTCAGTGCCTCCTCTTTCTCTATTCATGTATTTTTATCCGCGTTAATTCCTGATGAAATTTATGGTTGCCTGTTAACGCGATTCGTTCCGAATCTTAGCGTCCAATCGTCCATTTGCCACGCTACAACACGTAGAGTTCAGGATAATGCACGAAAAAATATATATATACATGCTGTATGCGAAGTACAGGGGGAAAGGGTAAAGTCACAAAACACGGATAGCAATTAATCAGCAACAGGATCTAAACGAGAGAAAGAGAGAAAGCGAGGGCTTATTTATCCACAAAACCGACGAATAAATAAACTGCAAACGGTATTGACCAGCCGTCTGCGAGCACTCACATAGTCCAAAGGTATAATAAAAAAATATTGATTGAGAGATTGATGAAACGATT
This sequence comes from Nicrophorus investigator, assembly GCA_963457615.1. Lineage (NCBI taxonomy): Eukaryota > Metazoa > Arthropoda > Insecta > Coleoptera > Silphidae > Nicrophorus > Nicrophorus investigator. The sequence continues at coordinate 13,277,845 of OY735146.1, forward strand.
ATTGAAACAACACGAATTCAAATAAATATTGAATCAAAAAATTTCCAAACCACTATCGATAATCGATCAGCTTTCGGTGGTGTCAATATTTGCATTTTTGTAACGACTCTCCATGTGTATTCAACCCCGCAAAACACATATTCACTTACATTTCTCAGATTACAATTTTACGTCAATTTTAATAAACAATATTAACGTATTGGGTAAATTTTTTAAGAAAATATTTTATTTCATGCAAATAAAATCTATTGTATAAGCATGTAAATTGCAAATTTTAAGGACTCTCAATTGTAATCGATCGATTGAAACATGCAGAATGAATCACGATGAAAATCGAATATTTAGGTGATGTCTGTACGTTTCCGCTTTTCAATTTCGACGTTGCGAAATGAGAGCAGCATGTGATAGGTATTTCATTAGAGATACTGCCACTCCAAAAAAATCGTTTTGGTCTGTAAAATTTATACATATACATCAAGATAAAGAAAATGTACTTGAGTTTAATTAGAAAATATAATTTTCCTACTTTGATAATTGGAACTATGTTTGGATGTGGGTGATAGGAAATAACTAATGTCGAATGTGATAAAAGTGATGAAAGACGTCTTTGATGGAAAATTGTCTTTAATTAAATGCGAGCTCCCGAATACGTATCGCTTGATTTATGACGATTTACATAACAGGTCGTGGGAAGTGCGCGGAGGGGCTTCAGTCAATGAAACATCCTTGGCCCAGGATAAATTGGAAAACCCTAAAGCGGTAAAGCGATCCGTAGTGACGGAAAGGTAAAGGGTGAAACGGGACGCTCCGCCGCCTCCCCTAATCCCTTTTAAAAGAAACTACCCTCCGACTTACTACGTGGGAAGACACATGCATCCTGCGATGCCAATTCCGTTGCTTCCCGGAACCCGCGGGATCACAATTGCAAAGCAATTTATTTAAATTGCTGCGTCGTGTCGTACTAATTCGGTATACAATTTTATGGAAACTCTTGAAAAAACTTGAAATTTTCGCACTCCTTGCGCGATCAAGGATCTCGTTTATCAATAATAAATAGTTGAAATTATGTAATAGAAACATCCTATTGAATATTTTATTATGAATGCAGCATTACGAATGTATGGAATTGATTAACAAAAATCTACATTTAGAAAACATCAGCAGTTTGATTGCTACAGCATTTTCATTAATTGCCCGTTCTCATGGAGTCGAAACGTTTTACATTCGGAAGTTCCCTAATTAATAGTTTCATCGTAATAACCCGGCTCCAACCTTCCACTCTGTTATTCAATAAATGCAAAATTACACAAATTAATTGGAAAAACGAAAAAGAAATGCGTTTACGCTACACCAAGTGCGAGTGGTTTTTGAATGTTGAAAGTTGTTACGTGCTGAGAAGCCAATATAAAATAATTGATTTCCACTTCCGTTCTATTTTCACGCGTAAACGAAACTAATAATAATAACAAAAAAGAGGAAACAAAAAGTGTGCAGTTTGATATTTAATGAAAGGAAAGCATCGAGTAGAAGAGAGTGAGAAAACTGGAGGGGAAAAAGGACGGCGGAATAAATTCAAAGACCCTTCGGAGCGAAATGTGTATAAATGAATATGCGGATTTTTCTCCGCAAAAGGAAATTGTAAGTAGTATTTTTCCCGCAGCCGTGTATACAGCATATTAAAGCCATTTCCCAAATGCAAGCCGAAAAAGAAATGGAATGTACGAGCGCTGTGCGACCTGTCGTTAAAAACGAATTACGCAATTTTGGAGAGCGTTTTGTTAACTTCCGTTTATTTCGCAAATAGAAATTTTCATTAAGAAATTACTATACATTTAAAAAAAAAAAGTTCTATAATAAAAAAATATCTTTCAGTATCTCTAAAGTCGTATGAAACAGACTTAATATTTTTCGAAAAGTATCTGCAATATAATATGACTATTGTTATGCAAGAAGTAAATATAATAGTGGAGTGAATAGCTATCAACGGATGTATTGTAAATGTTGAAAACTTTGGGAGTGGAAACTTTGGATTTTCAGCGGAAAGTTTGCGTCGGGTGGCGCAGATTAGCCGATATCCGTGCGTTACAGATTAAGAAAACCCATCTATCCTGAAGTCGAACTCAGATGGTGCGACCAGAAGAGACAATTTGGGAGATGAGCGGAAATATTCACTTAACAGTTTAACACGGAATATTTTTGTTTGCACTCGTTTCCGATATCCGAAACGATTCTGTTTAATTTCTATTTTCATTTTATATTGGATTTGGGTGAAAACTTTAATTACACCTGTTTTTTCTTGGGAATAGGTTGAAATGAAAGGACGAATCCCATTCCATCCCATCTCCGACCTTCTCGCATTTCTGTGCGAAGGGTGCTGCTGTCGCGACGAGGGCCGAAAGGGCCTCGCCAATTTCGTGTGTTTACTTTATGTTCCGCTGCTGATCTCCGGTTAATGGCTTGTTGAACTTGCCTGCTGACATTATAATTCTTGTCGGGGACAATACACACTTAAATATCTATTTAGTCCTGCGAAGTGACACAGCGGAACCTCCGAAATTACAACCATAAATCACTCCTGAAACTGTACAACTATTTGTATGCATATACACAGGGTGTTCCTAAACGAGAGCAAACATTATTACTTCTCGAATAATTTATTTCAGAAAAGTTATAATATAATAATTATTACCCCAAAATTGTCAGTTTTTGAGTCATTAAATGATCGCTGAAAAATTATTCTAAAATTATTAAACATACTCTCTATTCAGTACAGAGAACATATTATATTCAAATAGAAATAATTTTATAAAATTGTAACTACATTTGAATTAATACCGTTTGTATTGAAGTTATCTTTAAGGAATTGCCGATTAGACACACCCTGTGTATTAACATGCATGCACATATACATGTACATATTTATGGTTGTAAAGGGTTTTACCACTCATAGCCTCAATGGAAGTTGCCTTGCCCGCTCGCGCGTCCGATAAGGGCATAAATTCATTGGTAAGGCAAAACGGGGAAGGGCGCTTCGGGTCGGCTTAATTAAAAGTTTTGGCCCTTTTGTTTCATTCCGTATATTTGGTTTGCCGGTGGAAAACAGCGTTATTCCGTGCGTGAATTCATTTATAATGTGCTGGGGCTCGCCGATTTCTCGCTGAGGGCGTAGGGCCGAACTGCTTACGAGCCCAAATAAATTCCGAATGATTAACGAAACCGCTCGTGGACGTGACGCAAAACACACAATACGTATTAGACAAATGGAGCACTGTATCCCTTTATACACTTAAACATGGCTTAGGAATTTGTATCCAAGAATAGAATCACCTACAAACCATCAAAGGGAGGACACGATGTAAATAAACTAATAATTTATATAGGAACAAAAGGTTTCATTGAACTGACCATGGAGCACGAGCTTAATTGGATGGGGGACGTCTTACTGGTATGACGTGGGGGAGGCCTGAAGATGAGGCGCAGAGTAGCCCTGGGGATGAGTAGAGGATCCTTTCTTGATGTGGATATGGCCGAGTGCTGGATGTATAAAAAATACATATCTGCCAAGACTTGGGGGTGGCGTAACGACAGGGGTGGATAATAAAAGAACGTCCGGTAATGTGAGAGTCGGTGACCGGCGGCCAATCCGCTTACGATCGTCAAGGGATAGCTGGCATTTAGATAGCGCTGCTAGAACCTTCGGTGGGAGCCCGAAAGCACTCTAAAGACAACCCTGTTCATCTTCATAATGCTATTTTTGAATTTTACAACGGGGGAAAAGGAGCGGAAACGGCCGGCCGGATTCGAATCGCATCTAAATAATAGGATGAAATGGGGCGAAGTCCCAGCCGCAATCCACCCGGCTCGCATGGAACAAGGGTTCTTTTGCTCAAGGTTCACCATGACATCCATCCATTTACCCTAATAATCAGATACATTACCTGTTTAACAAAATAACGCAGTTTTATTAATGGTATTGTTTTCGCTATACCATTCAACAATTGTTATTATGCAACTATTACTAATGAGTTCGAAAAACGCTGTTTTCCTATATTCAATAAGTCGGGCTAAATCGAACATAAACAACTAACACGATTTGTTCCAGTAATTTGCAGCTATTATTAGTACGAAATATTAAATATCTTCAGTCAAAATAAATCAATGCAAAGACAATAAAACAATTACTCTTACTTAATTGATGCACCTTATTAATTAGTAGCAAAGCAAATGCGAAATTCAATTACACGAATCCTTTTAATTATCCCTTCATATGTTCCATCATCTTTTTTCGTTTCCACCCTCTGATCTATATAAAATATGAATGCTCCGCCATTCGCAAAGGCCTCTGTGTGTTATTAATTATGTGATTTCCCGTGCGTTGTTCATTTTCTGTAGTGGGGAAGCGAAAAAAATATATACAGAAAGAGAGAGAGAGAGAGAAAAGAAATGGGATTGGAATTGAAAGGGAAACAGTAAAAGGTTTGTTTTGATTGAACGGAGCGGGACCGTAATAAGAATAAGAGGGTTTTCCGAAGGGAAATTCTGGCCTGGCGTGTTTCGTTAGAGGGTGTCGGGTTTTATAATTCTTGCGACGAATGAAGTCATTATTGCTCGTATGATTGTGTGATTATTCGGAATGTGCGGCAGGTATTTGAATAATGGATTGTTGTTCACAACTAGAGCACACACACTCACACACAAGGCTAATTCGGCTATTATTTAAATTGCAGATGTGGCCGCAATTGGGGTTGAATAAAAGGATAGCGATGAGGGCGCGTATGGTGGCTTTGTTGGGTGTTGCGGGTGTCGGTACGGAAAGTGTCAGTATTGTGAGTGTCGACTAGCTCTATGCGTACATAATCAGGGGATAATTGGACGTCGCCCCCTGTACCCACTTAGAAGCTTTTTGATATATAATTGCCAGCCGATGGGTAACTAGCAATAAACTTCTCGTGGTTGTTCACCATTACCCATTCGTGTGCTCATGCTGCGAGGAGTAAAATTACCCACTTCCGGGCCGAATATTAGATTGTTATGTAACACGACACTGAGCAATATCTAGTTTTGATATTCACTGTTAGCAAGGCTCTCCTATACACATACGTCGTGCACATATTTACATGCTCAGAAACGGGATGCATACATGCAGAAGTGTTACTTTAACAATCCTATATATTCTCACGTAATGCACGTCATGTCAGAAACCTAATACAGAGGGGCATATGTTGTATCCGTTCGACAGACGATTGCGTCCGAAGGAGTATAGGAGATGAATAAAATGGAACGGTTCCATTGTCACATATCTATGACCTACAAGAGAAATCATTTCGCAACGTAAATTGGCACACAAATTACAGCCGGCAGGATTCAATGCCGACGCTCAAAGCATGCAGAAATGAAAATCGCACAATGGATCATGGCTATCCTGATTTGCAGATACTATTGCGTCACGTGTAGCTGCTCCTGCTGCTGGACAGCGATGAGTTTCAGGAAAAAAAAGTCTGTTAACAACTTCGTGAATAATAATCGATGCCATGCCATGTGTGTAATTATTACATACATTATGGATTTTTGCATTACATTTTAATAATGTAACATAACTCCTCAGAGAGGGATCATAAATATAATTTTAAGAAAGCATTGCTTTTGATAATTATGTTTAAATTATTATAATTGCCCCAGAACATGGGGACGAAAAATATTATGGAAATGTTATAGTATAAAATATACTTGTTTGGTAATTGTAAAAGTAGCAAAATTTGATTCCCTCGTATACAATAAACCTACTATAATGAAACAGAGAGTTATAGTCAGTGACATCTTTTCCATGAAACTGTAATCCTATTGTAAGATTACGAGATGACCATGTTACCTAAGTACTAGATTATTATTTTCAGCGCCATCTCCTAACATAAGCAAACTTAAAATAAAATTGTTTCATATATTTTTTTTATTTTTGGCACACAAATTACAGCCGGCAGGATTCAATGTCGAGGCTCAAAGCATGCAGAAATGAGAATCGCACAAGCGATCATGGATATCCTGATTTGCATATATACCATTGCATCATGTGTAGCTCCAGCTAACAGTTTGTATGTAATTGCATTATGATTTTTGCATTACATTTTGATTTTTAGTAATGTAACATTACTGCTCAGAATTAAATCAAAAATATTACTTTTAGAAAGCATTGCTTTTGATAATTATATTTAAATTATTATAATTGCCCCAGAACATGGGGACGAAAAATATTATGGAAATGTTATAGTATAAAATATACTAGTTTGGTAATTGTAAAAGTAGTAAAATTTGATTGCCTCGCATACAATAAACCTACTATAATGAAGCAGAGAGTTATAGTCAGTGACATCTTTTCCATTAAACTGTAATCATATTGTAAGGTTGCATAAATGATTTTACGAGATGACCGTATTGCCACCCCTAAGTACTAGATGATTGTTTCATATTTTTTTTTATTAAAATGAATATTTTAATTATATTATAATAATCTGATATACTCTGGTATTATTTGATGGATTTATATAATTGTATGATGGTCGTGGTGTCCGACCAGAGCTGCTGGACTTTATGTTATTGATATCGGCTTGCAATGCGTTTGCAGAATGCATGAATTCCTGTCCTGGCCGCAGGACGTTCGATGGCATGCGTTCCAATAATATTTAGTTGGTATTAACCGCAGGAAAATCTCATCTTCGAAAGTGTAACAGCACTCGTTAATAGCATCAGTAACAAATAATGGATGCACAAATCGTAAAAACCGGCGGCGCCTTCGAGCCATGAAATCCTTAAGAAATTGAAACGTAATTTGTCTGCAGTCGTATTTCCTTCAAGTACCCCATCTTCAGTATAAATACATAAATATTTGTGAAGCTTTTTACTTCAGCTCGGATCCTTTTCACTCCGCCTTTATGGAGATGTAATAAAGGCGGTAGTAACTGGACCGGCAATGGAGACAAAATTAAAACAATGATGAAGTTAAATTTACGGATGTAAATTGCATGTAATTAGCGAATAGGCACGAAACCGATTTTGTAATGACATCGCCATCCCGCTTACGAGAAGCGAGCTTGGTCTGAAATTGAAAAAGAAGAAGAAGAAGAAGAATAAAAGGAAAAGAGCACGGAAAGAAGGAAAGCAACCACCTATAAAGCTTCCCCTTCGGGGACATTCAATTCGCCTGCATTTCTTTATTTTCGGGGTAAGAGATTAGCATATAAATTTGTGCCGCCGCTTGCATAATTAAGCGTGTCTTAATGTTCTCGGCGAAAAAGAGGGGATCGTGATCTTCCAACACCCTCGGCCGAGCTTCACCTCTTCGCAAAAGCTCTCCCACTATGTCTTGTCTGCATAAGTGTATAAGTGTATAAATGTCGAACAACTTTGGGATCTGGATTGATTCCAAAAGATCGCCCACGGCCCACCCGTCTCGTAACGTCCCCTCATTCCTGCACGATTTTCGCTGCAGATCTTCTCGTTCACTCTGTATGTGCTTTCTTTTTCCGTTCATCTTTCTCTTTTTCCCACCCTTTGCGAATAACACCATCCCTCTTCATCCTTCGTTTTGTTTCATCATTTTGTTTCGCTGCTCTTTACGAGCGTTGCTCTTTGCGCGCCCCATTTCCCGTTTATTGATAGACAATTATACTCCACCCCTGATCTTAATTTATTTCAAATCGCTTTGCAATTACACTCACCCCTCCGGGATTGTCGACACGAACGCTTTTCGTCACCAAATAGAAAAGTTTGCCTACTTTGTTTTCTCCTATCGAACATTATAACCTCTAGAATTATAAGTATAATGGAAACATAATGCAGCTAGACACGGATATAAACAAAAATATTGCAACAATTGAGATAGATTCTTATTGGACCGACGAGAATTGTTTATTAATTTCATCGCTTGCAGCCGTTGCAATCCTAGCGAATTATTATTAAAATCGAGTTAGAATTCACTTAAGGATATATAGATTTCTAAAGTTGCTCCGAGTGAACATTAGGGTTTTCATAAACGAAAACTTTTTACTTGGTTTCGTGCATGTGTTTCTGCGTCCGTTTGTATTCTCGCTTCTGAAACTTTTCAAAGTCATGCAATTACATAATTATAAACTTCGGTTGCTCGGGTTTTTGAAGGGTTTAGCAAAGAGAAACAAACAGGAGATGCGCTTAGCGCATACACTTTCCAAGTGCTCCACTGCAATTTTCCTTAAACATTATTATTCATGATTATTTTATGTAAGCACAACAATAGTTATATTACTTTTATAGTAGTATTTTCAATTAATATGTATTACATGGATGGGCGAAGAAACGCCCTTATAAGTTTCAGTCCCAAATTTCTAGCAGCTATGATATAAAACTCTTACACATTACACCGACACCCCTATATTTTCCGACTGATTCTTTTCTCTATTTTTTGTTTGTTTGTTGGCCATTTCTCTCTGTTGCGTTTCTCCCCGGGCCGTCGGTGTTTCGCTTTTTTCACCCTATATTTTTATTTGCACGAAGAGCTTCGGATCCTGTAGTTGTTAACCGCGCGGCGCGCATTTTGTTCAGTTTTCTGGGCAATAAAATCCGCCGCATTTTGTGCAGCGTCGGGGGCGGCAAGGGTGGCGCGCTTTATGGCCAGAAAGAATGATGGTTACATAACATAACCGACGACTTTATTTACGTGCATCCATCCCAGTCATTACCTGCGCTAACGGCTCTTTCCAAAATTAAATCCAAGCTCCACTATCGAATGTATAAATGAGCTCCGTTGCAAATGCACCCCCGCAAGATAAATATCAAGCGCAAACCGCTCAAATCATTTAATTATCTTTCTCTCTCTTGCATATATGCAGACTTACTTTACAGGGTAGTTTCTTGTGAAGCATACATACTTGGAACAAAAATTGGTAGTCGCTGTTTAGTAGCAGAATTCCCTGAGCTAATATTTGCCCGACCGGCGGCGTAATCTTTGAGCCAGGAAAAACAACTTTAATGTCTGGAATTTTCGGTTTGAATTATTAATTTGTTTGACAAGCAGTCTTCCCGGACATCGTTTTCGTTCTGTTCCTAATATAAACAGAACAGTTGATGGCCAATGCATATTCCTTCAAGGGACGATCGTTTTATCTAGTTATACCTATTTTATTTAATTCCTAACTTTCACTTAATTATTTTACATTAATTTATTAATAATCATTGCAATTATTGTATTGTATTATTGATATACAATTATTATGTTTAATTATCAAAAAATGTTAGGACCTACTATAATGAATCCCAGATGTTGGTTGGTAATTTATATAACAGCTCTTGAAGGGCTTGAACGCATACAGTTCTAATGATGCAAATTATTGCTTATATATCACGTAGCTTAATGTCGCGCTTGCTACTGTAAATAATTCATACGTAATATATGAAGGTAATCTTTCATTCGCGGCGGAATTAGGACTCCCGTGGGGCAATCATCGTTTTCCTGCAATTTAAATCTATGAAATTGACCTGCCCAATATGACGGAAGAAAGCGTGGATTCGATTACAGCATCGACATGCAATACGTGACCCACATATACCTCCCAATATTGTTTTATTTTCTGCTTTCCTGGTTTTTTGCTGTAGGCGGATGGGGGCTGCTAGCCAGACATGCCGTCCCCAGCACAGACAAGTGAATAATGCAAGCTATGTGGACTTATTCGTGCGATGCGATAATATTTTTGCACAGCACTGCAAAGGGGTAAATGAAAAATGTACAAGGCAACAACACACATCTTGCTTCCTATTTAAATAATATAGAAATAAAAAGGACGAGCGGAATGCTTGACGTCGTCCAGCTGTAAAATATTGGCATTCGCTGAGTTTTTACCTAAATATTTGCGAGCATCGAAGGGCTGTAATCAAAAGCGAAAACACGGGCTTTGCAGCGCTGTAAATTTTGATCCTTACCAACATTAAACACTCGTATATAACTAATAAAAGGAAGACTTTGAAACGTTGCTAGGTAGAATACATGTGGTCCGAATTCGGCCCTAATAAATAATGAAACCCAATCGCTCCGAGCTATTCTTCCTTCCGACCCACAAGCAGCGCTCTTTTCCGTCGGATACTCTAGATTTATAACAATTAATAACGAACTATCCCGAACAATAACATATTCCTTTTAATCTCACGATCTTGAGATCGATTCTCCACAATGCGATAGCGCTCATTGGTTTCCACTTTGTAAGGTCCCAATAAATGCCCCGTACACGCCAGTTCCACGAGTATAATATGAGCTCCTTTATCACCAGCCTATAAGATTTCTCTTCCCCGCATTTGTTACACTCAGAAACTTCTCAAGCTGTTTGATGTAAACTATTAAAACAATTTCAACACAAAGAATTTTCAGTTTATTTTATTAATATTCAGTAAAAAAATGATGCAATGATGCGTATACACTGCTCTAATTCACTCTAATTTTAAATCAAACTGACATTTTAAGGTTGGTTAAGAGGAACAGCGAAGATGGTTCATTTGTTGGAAAACGGAAGCGGCATCCGTGAAACAGATTCAATTTCATCGCGAAATTAGATCGCATTGAATATTCATCATCTGGAAATCCCGTTTGAATGACACCGCAAAGCTACGAGCAAGCCAAATCCCCAGGATTAAACCTCCCAATATTACGCGAGATCTCACTGTTGATACCGATCTCAACAATCCTTTTAACTTATATATACGACACTCGATTTCGTATCAATTCTTTAATCCGAAAATTAATTTCGATGTCGCTCGAACATTTTCCAGGTTTAGTTTTAATCTTAACATTACATCATTACGTAAAAAAAAAACGACAAATTCAATTTACATATTTAACAGCTTACCCAAATTAATCTAAGATTATATAATCTAAAACAACATGACCTAACCTAGCATAAAATTAGCTCAAATTATTATATTAATAACATATTAATATGATTATATTAAGCTTAGTTACAGAATTATGAATAAAATTAATAGTTTTGAAGTTATTTCTATTATCAAAAAAGCTGATTCATGCGAACGGAAGAAACAGCTAAGATAAGGCTATGCAGAGTAATTTAAATCTATATTTATGTTTGCACGGGTCACTGCTAAAATCAATGTCTAAAATTAAGCCAAGAGTCCGGTTCTCACGGCGCTAGTTACAATTAATATTAATGAAGTTTTATTTCGAGAAAAGTTGATTTACATTTATTTACATTCATTATTCAAAATTATTTATAGCGCTTATCGAATCCGCCGTCCCGGTTTATACATGAGCAAATACAAATAAAGCTGCTGAACGCATATTTGGGATTCCTCTTTCCTTTTTTGTTGCTGTTCGATATTTCCAAATTCCGAAGTAAATATTTACAATCCAGTGAGCATAAGAGAGTTATGCCTCTTTGTGTTTTATTGTTATTATTTTCTTCAACAAGATTAAGCATCAATAGATTATTATAGTACGTAATTCTGTATAAATGTTTGGCTTCAATTAGGATTGGTCCGAGCATCTATCCTCGGGGAATCATCATTTTCGGTCCCTATCATATATTTCCATGGATCCATCTACCATTACATTTGTTTATTTAAACAGTACTACGCTTTTCCATTTTCTTTCAAATCGAAATCTGCAACAAATTTATAACTTTGAAATAATAGTATTTGCATGCTTTGGATTAAAATGATATTATACATTTTGTGTAGGTTTTAAAAATGTTAAATCAAATTGAAATTTTGATGTTACTGAAATGAAATGCATACTTAAATAATTTATGAGTTATCTTTACATTACTATTTGATCCGGAAGTTGTACGTTGTTGGTGGAAGTTCAAAACTATAACTTTTGAGTAGAGAAGATATAATGGTGAGTGTTGATGATCTCTGTTTTTACCTGTTAACATGAAATGTGTGGGAAAAATGTCGTGTCGGGGCGCAATTTAAAGCACTTTATATAAAGTTTTAAGCGCACACCAGTGACACGGGGGAGTGAACTTATCCCCACAAAAAAGTGGAGGAGAAAGGATTCCGTTCGGAGAAGCAGACAATGGGGATGATAAAGGACGCAATATTTATACCATTATGTATCGTCTTAACATCAGCTTTTCACCTACATGATACAATTAAGCTAGTTCGACCTAACGAAGAGTCGAAAACCTACCTGGCCGTTCCCAAATTTGATTACAAATATCCTTGCAGGATAATAACATTATTTACGAAATCATCAAAAAACAGTTTGCTGAGTATACGTGCGTATACTGTATACATAAATTAGAGTCCAAGTGAGACAGAGATTTTCGAGTATTCAAAGTTCGGGATATTTCATGCTATCCCGCAATATGCATTAAATTTGCTTTGAGGTAAAACTCGCGATAACAAGAAATAAATTAAAGCGGCCGCAGTTCGCATTGTAGCGAAGAGCAAGGGATGAAGAGGTGGTAGAGAAGGAGGAGGAGGTTTCCTTTCTAATTGCTCAAGTACGATGTTGGGGCGAGGCATGGACCTGACCCAAATCCAACCCCCAGAACAATGCGGGGAAAGAATGATGCACGAAAAACAAATATCAACAGAAAAAAATATCATCATAATCGCAATGCCGCATAACCTCTGTATTAAAGGTTGACGAGTGAGGAAGAGATTGAAGCTCGCGTATCGCAAGGGAACAAATCGGATAATTAAAAAGACATCACATGGAAAACCAGCTAAATCTGCATCATTCCGCTTTGATGTTTATGGCCTCGTGGTTTATTTTACTCTCTTTCCTTTTTTTTTTCGATTACTGAACAAACCAAACATATGTTTACATCCGGCCCGTATCTCCGGAAATGCACACATTGCCTTCCGTGTACTTCCATTAATTATGTACGGTTCCGCTCTCAATTGCCTATTCACTGTCTCCCAAAATTCCTAAATATTCAGTCATTTGAAAATCCATTTATAATTGGATTTTATTTCTACAATCAAATCATTTTTATTTAAAAAACAATATTTTTAAATTGATATATTTTACAAATAGGTATATACAACTGTAGTTCCTCCGGATTCATTCCTCAATTAAAGGAATTAAGAAATCAGGCATTAGCGATTACAGAAATCTGAAATTTCTAAAAGGGACAGAGTAAGCCCATCTCCGTCGCCCACTCTATCCGCTTTATTACATCACGTCAACCCCTGTGCACAAATGCTGACCCAAACTATTATTTAATTAGTGCGGCCTTTAGCGCTTTGCAACCGAATCAACTGTTATATACAAATTGAGCGTTTCAAAATTGATAACAAACGACGTAGCTTAATTCCATTTTGTGATTTGTCACGTGAAAAAATAACACGACTTTGTTACGCAACGAACGTCAAAGCCTCCAGCTTCGATGTACAAAAATCGAGTTAGAGTTTGGCAAACGTCTGGTTAGAAAAGGGCTTCCGCAAACTTCCATCGCATTCCTTTGTCGAACACGTCCAGACGGACTTTCCCGTCTCCTTATTCCTAGTATGGCCAAGTGTTTTCGAACTTTCCGCCACTCCGATACTTGTATACTAGTTCACCGCGAAAACCAAGCAAACCGCAAATGCTACAGCATACCGAAAAAATAAAGTTTATTTCAAAATTTACAATACTCGTATTTATAATTAAGTTGCTAGAACGCCTTCTCTAGTAATTTTTCCGTAAACCCTCATGCCACCTGGGAATTTGCAGATCGACCGTGCCCCAGATCCTTTAGCCAAATAACCCCTTATATAATCCATCCAACACTCAGCGATAAAGCAAATATCGCCCTCCATTAACCTTCGCATATCCAAACTAGCAAAGTCCTACGTTAATAATTTCATGATCCTCGGGAAATTCCGTTACTGAACTAAGCACTTCAACTCCATCATTCGTTCATTACTATTATTACTGGTCATTTTCATTCCATTTTTACTACATTCTTTTTTCATTACTTACCTACGATTATTTACTAAAAGTACTCTACTTTAACACAACCAAGCAACATATCTAAAATAGGAAAGAAAATTAGTTGTTCGTCTTCAAACAAAAAAACTTTATTTAATTCTACTCATACTGTTTAAGTAAATTTGTTCAAAATACCAATAATTGTATTGCATTTAAGGCTTTTTCAGTTTTTTTTTAAATGTACTTTGTAATTTCTAATATAATATGAATGTACATAATAAACTTTCGGTTAAATTTTAAACTACTAGTTATTTTATTAGATATTAAATCATTGAGTTTTTTTTTAATCACTAATGTTTGATGTTATTTGCCGAGGGACACAAAACTGGTAAAAACAAGCGCGAACTTCGTTGCCGTTTTAAGGCAATAATCCCGTCATGAATGCATGGACATTTTTTTTTGTATTATTTTTGTTTGTTACCGCGTGAGCTTTATGCAATGGCACGAACAAAATGCTTTTCCAGATAAATCCAAATAAAATCATTGCAAATAGATTTACTATTAAGTATTCAAATTTTATTCTCTCGAGAAATCAAAGAAAACTGTTTCGTAAATTTAGTTTCCTTATGGTAAGAAATAAAAAAAAACGTAAATAGTTGAAACAAAATGTTCCGGGGTTTTGAGGCTGCGGAATTTGGACGGTTTACGGCAACAAAAATATTATTCTGTTTGCGCCGATTCGGCCAGCTTTATTTGTAACATTTGCTCAATTAGTGGTCTGAAACAATATTTGCTCTTTCCCTGAGTATTTATTTATACGAATTTGTTCATTTACAGCAACCTTTTGTCGTTTCGTCGAATTTTCCGCACTTCCCTGACGAATACAATTTTTTGCTTACTTGCAGTAATTATTTATATTTGCTTAAATTATATTTACTTCTTTTAATTATTTAATCTAAATATTGCTCTCTGTAAAATGCTTTTAATTCGAGTATGTAATTTAATTTTGTGTACTATACATTTTCAAATAACTATGTTTCGGGTATCAGATTATCCCTAAAACATATTATGATAGAATTTAGTAAAGTGCCTTTATATTACGAAATTTTGTTAATATTTATAAATTTGTGTCAATTTATCGGAAATTCAAAAAAAAAGTATAATTAATAAAAATAATAAAATGAAAAGCTTAACTTCTAACATGTACAAAATAAGCTTTTCAGACAGAAAATCCATAAGTTTGATTAGAATACTATTTTGTAATGTTATTCGGGTTAATCCATTTTTTGTACATGTTAAAAGGACTAAAACAAAACGTAAACTGAACAAATGCACTAGCTGACAATCACTGAAAATTTGTTAACAAACTGAAGGATAAAATAACAACGACCAAATTTCAACCGGGATGTGTCTGAAAAAAATAGTACAATGAAAAATGGGAAATGCAAAGCACAGACAGATGTCCGATTTTACGAACGTCACAAAATCGATACGCAACGGTAAATACCATAATGTGGCGTAATTTCGTCTTGCTGATGCGTGATTTACGTCGGATCGGTGAATTATAAAGGGAGCAAGCGAAATTTTTCCGTTCCACTTTTTCCACTCCGATTTCAAATTAAATCGTAAAAAAGAAGAATAATAATACAGAAAGAACTTAATGTGCTGCCGGCATTCGGATGCGTGGAATGCTCCGTCGAATTGAAACATAAAGCGCTGCTACATAAAAGGAGGCCGTACATTTATTAAATCTGGAACAATCGTAATAATAATGAAAAAAAAATATATGTGCCAAGAAAAAAAAAATAAAGGAGCGAACGGTGTGATATTGCACTCCGCGGGAAATGCTTTTCAAATTAAATGAATATATTAAAACTTCTGAGAATCTAGGCGGTTTCATCGATTGATGTAAATAAATCTCGGTTTTAGTTGATTGATATAAATTAGTAATAAATAACTTCTGAAAAGCGACAAATTGAAGACGGTGCAGGATCACTCGATCAATCGGAAAACTTTAAAGACAAATAGTGAAGATTATTCAAAGCTTTCGTTAACCTAACGTAATGTAATTTAATCTAAATAAAAGCTTTATACAATCACGATTTAATTAATCTACGTGTATAATCCGAACAAATGAACTACTCTACTAACCAGCTTGCAGTATTTTTTTGTTATGGAAACATCAGTCGCATGCACGGTGTTTGACGCAGGCGACGCATATCCTGAATACAGAGTATAGCTTGGAGCGGGACAGCGTTGTTTTTCACATCAAAGGTTTCCGTATTTCAATTAATGCCTAGTTTTCCAATCTGCCTAGTTCGCTAATGAAGTTAGGCTAGGAATCGTGTAAAATAAAATATCAAATCCATAATGACCGCACGTCAAAGCCACTACGTTACGTAAATATTAGGGAAAAATATACATCGATCCTGACGTGACCAATTTTCTAATTTACTGAAATGATATTTGTATAAACGAATGGACTGATTATTTTATTCATCAACTTTTTTCTATGTCCCTAATAGCCCTCATTACGTATTTAGTCACCAGTTGAATTACTGTGTATAATCAAGTTGAATATTGATTTAACTGCGGTTCTCATGTTTCTAAAATTTTCATTACAATACGTAGGGATCGTTAATTATTTAATTAAAATCGTGCATTTTGCGCGAGAAAAGCAAATTTTCATGCAGCGAATGCAGTGTTCAGCGAATTTTACGCTATTAAACTCATAGTATGAGAAACGCAAAAATAAAATAAAATATAAAAATAAATATACAGAAGGACTTGCAACATGGGATAGGAATAAAAACAGGATACATCCTTTGATCATTTAAATTACTTACTATTATGCGATCAATTTGCTCCCTAAAAAGTTCAAATAGATTTTTTCGTTTGATGCATTCAACTACCTTTAATTATTTTATATACATTTCTTATGCACTAATTGCAAAGATTTCTAAAATGTCAAATAAGTAAGGTTTGTATCTGTTTTAAATAAAATATAGATATATTAATAGCGAATTGCACTTATGGAAACTCTGATGATATTGCCTACTTACGGAAGATCAATGGATAATAGCTCTGTAAATAATCCGTGTAGCTGTCAATTTTTCATGAGCTCACGACATCGGAAAACTTTCTTCATCGAACGGAGTTTTAGCTTTTCAGAATTGCAAATCTTTTTTATTTCTATAATTATTTACCTTTCTTTAGCATACATAATAAATTATAGTTATATAATAGTACAGTATGATATATTACATAATATGCATCTGTTCCTAGTATTTATACTATATTAAAACAGGATCTGGATTGGCTTTTGTAAGTTGCTGGGAAGTATTATACTCGCAGCTTGCTAAATTGTTAATATTGAATTAACTCCGAACTGAGGTTTCTGCACCTCTAATATTTACATTGGCGACGCCTTATATCATTTCCGTTGCGTAATGCTTTCCTAGCTGGATTATTCAAATCCGCGTCTCATTCTGGATCGAACTTCGAAAGTATAACATACAAACAATTTGGATTTAGATTTAGATTATCATAAACAATAATATTTCTTTGCATTGCCGTAATTGTTTGCACATTATACCATGCAAATGCTATTATGCCTCCGGTCAAGCTTATCCTCAAATTGAATTAAACCAGAGTAATTTAATATACCATGGTACGGATTAGTAACACGCTCTAATTGCGGCCGAGCCTTGATTGTCGAACATTATTTGCATTCGTATTTTTTTTTAAACAGTTTTGTTTTCGAAATTTTAAAACAATTATTTATGTATAATCAAAAATTCGTTTCGAAAAACAAATATTTGGTTTGGTTTGATTAAAAAATGCAATAATAAAATAATTTCTTAGGCAAGATTAAGCGAAAGAAGAAATAATAATTAAAAATAAAACGATTATTTGTAACAGGACTGAAATACAACTCGCTCGTTACAAGCGGCAATGTTAAAAACTTATATAATACATGTCCTGTGGAAACTATTGTGTAATAAAGTAATGGTCATCTGAGAGCGTTCAAATAACGGGAAAACTGTGCAAACTTTTCCCTTTATATTTCCTTACTTTCAAGTACCAACAGTGTGCACTGCACAATAAAATGCTTTACACGTTGTCATTATTAAAGGATTTCCACCTATTTTATTGTACGCTATATTAAACGGACATTACTATTGTAACAGCATGTACATGATTATATACATTTACCAAATGATATACGCATACAATAAATTTAGATGTATCGATCAATAAAAATAATATGATATTGAAATTGAATTAATAAATTTCACAATATATAGATAAATTTAAATTATTTCTTTTGGGATATATTTCAATGATATTTATTGAAATATGTAATTTTCAGATGTTAGCTATTTTTTGTTATGCTTTTGTTTCCTAAATTATACTAGTAATCGTAGTTCAAGAGAACTAGGAAGCTCTTAAGACCCGCTATGCTAATGAAATAAAATTAATCATAATAGTGGTGGTAGCTTTGTTATGCATACGTACTTTTCGAGGTTATTAATGATGGCTACTGGAGGGTCCATTATGAAGGCAATATATGCGAGTCTCTAAGTTATTGTTGGCAGCTTAATGAAAGTCCGAAAGGGCAATAAATAAAATGACGAACAGTGAAAGTCCTAGGGTTGAGGAATAAGTGCGAAGCAATTCGCACACGCTGCTGGTCCTAAATCCGAAGCCCTTGGGTCTTAATTAATTTTTAATTGGTGTCCCGTTAGGAGCCGAACGCACCGTAAACTCCGTGAACACCCTCGCGTGTTAAATCCAGAGTAAATACTCAAATGTTTCCTGTTTCCTCCAAAAAAAATCTTCTATTTTTTTAATGGATTATCGAGCAGATTTATTTACATTTTTTGCCACGTCGATGTTTAAAAAAAAACACGCACACACGAATCCATTTGCTGTGCGTTGCCATCGTTTTTCTTTGAGAAGCACTCAAGGAATCGGTGATAAATTTCGTTACATTATGGCAGATTTTCCGCGGCGACAATTTCCCGGTAATATTTTTTTTTCAGCAGGTAGCATATTTATTCGGCGTCCCCTCCGCCCTCGACGACACATGCTTTTATTTTCTTATCCATCCTCCTTTCCACAGCCATGATCGACAGACCTGGATTCCCTCTGCGACAAATAAGGAATCGCGAAACCGAAATCCGTCATGCTTTAGAAATAATAAAAACGTCACACATCTCGGAACCATAATAGTAATATTATTTTCCGGTACAGAGATGCTGTTTTCCGGTTACGCCATTCTTCATTGCAAGTTGCATCCATTGTGCTACACAAAATTATACCAAAAAGAAAAGACTTTACTCAAATTAAAGAAAAATTTAATGAATCTACAATCATTTATTCGTAGTTTTCTTATTAATTTTTTAAATTTGAATTAATGAACAATAAGTAAATATTTGGTAATAAAAAACTCTCATCGTTAGGAAAAGATGTGTAATGTAATTTCAGTGGATCGACCATTTAATTGATATAAAAAAATATTTATTAAAAGTATAGTAAAAGACGGTGTGGTGCTTTATTAACCCTTTGTAAGTTTAATTAGAGCGGCGAGAACTGCCTTTCTTTCTTACTTTCATTCGTTCGTTGTCCGCATCTCCCTTTACACATTTTTTTTCCTCTAGTCGTTTTAATTTAAATATCCTTATTGTTTATGAGCGCAGCAACGTGGAAGAGAAAGGAATAAATTAAGGAAACCCCAGCCGCACTTTACATAGGCAGACGACAATAAAGTTGAAAAAGAAAAGGAACGAAGCCCCGGCATTACTTTTTCCATTAATGATATTAAGAATTCAATTTTCGACAATTCGTCCGGATGTATTCATTTCGCGTTCCGTGGGTTGGAATTTGACTGATTTACGTATAGCAATTATTGTTTACTGGGTAAATAATCCAGAATGAGGGCGGTATCGAAGAATTGGGAAAAATTTAAATATGGTAATTTTTTAGGGCGCGATTGTGCATTTAATTGCGTGCTCTGTTTTGGGGGTGTATTTATAGGTTGTTTTTTTTATATATATATATATATTCTCGTTGATTCTGTTGTTTTGATGAATATCAATTTGCGATGATTATTAAGTAGTAAGCAAATTGTAATTGTGGTTGTGTGTTTGGGGGGTGGAGGATGAGGTCGTGTGCCGTTGGCAGCGGAATAAATTATGCTGCTAA
The DNA here is from genome assembly GCA_963457615.1 of Nicrophorus investigator. NCBI lineage: Eukaryota > Metazoa > Arthropoda > Insecta > Coleoptera > Silphidae > Nicrophorus > Nicrophorus investigator. Next base: position 13,297,943 of record OY735146.1, read on the forward strand.
TCCGTTTTTAAGCTCTCCGCTAAATAAATTTGAAAATATGAAGTATAATGGATTTTTAACTAGTCACGGGCGCAGCGTTTTAAACGTACACCCGGATTACTTAATCCTCGTACGGCGCTCCATCCCGGGCGCGCAAATTATTTTTAAATCCTCCCGCCAGATTTATAATTCCGGATCTAATTCGGATAATATCAATTCGTAATAATCTAATAACCCTACGTTCGGCTTTTATGTATGGGACCCTTTCCTTCGAGACTTCATCCCCTAACCTCAACAATTAATCTCCAAATTTTTTAATAATTAAAATTACTTTTAATCAAATTTACAAAATAATAATAATATTTATTCTTTCATTTATATACTTTACATATTTTCTATTCCAAGGAAAATTTAAAAAAAGTTGCAGTTTAAAATGTAAAAGTTTTCCTTATTCTTGTAGAAAATCTTCTTCTTATTATTTAAACGTGTACTTTGTAATAAAATAGCTCTCGAGCAGAGTGTGCCTCGTTACGGAGGATACAGCGCGGTAGGATGTCACCGGAATCGTTCTAACCTCTTCATTATCCAGTTTTAATAATAAAGTAGAAAGGTCGGCGTTAATGTGCGGATGTGATGCAGTTTAATATATGTAAAGTTGCTATAAATAATCGCTGCGGCGCACATAAGTTAATGACACAACGTCACCCCAGGGCTGGGCTCTAATGAAATTCAACTTAGCTGCGACTTGGGCGACGACCCTTCGCCAGCCCTCATATATACCCTTCCCATCTAGGGGTTGCGAAGGGCGCGCAGGAATTACACCACAGATCACGATTAAAACACCGCCGAGGGATGAGACCCCAGCTCCATCCATCCACGAAAATCATAATCACAGAAAAGACAAAAAAAATGTAAATGTTAAGCAAACAGCAGAATTGAAATATTAAGCTTGTTTTCATTTATGTAATTGTAATTAAGTCGCTTGTACGATTTTAATTATGAATTGTAGAGCAACAAGGAATAGGCTAATTTCCAGGGATTCATAAATCTCTTCCTTACGTATTAAAAGTGTGTCGCCGTTGACCCATAAAGGCATCACTTTGATAGCATTGAAAAGCACATAGCGTAGTGGAAAGCTTTATCATCTCCCCAATGCAACTTGCGCATCAATCATCTTGTTTTCTCCATATACGCTTTTTTATATCTTCGAACTGCAAAGGAAAAACTGATTTCATCGTGTATCGTACATTCGGATAACTTTATTACATATATGAATGTTTGGAGTCGTTCCATCAAGATTTATAATATACGAAACGAAAATAGTTTTTCAATAACTCGGATAACATATAATATTAGTTTTTCAATAATATAAATTATTTTATATATAATTTTTAATATTAAAAAATATATACAAAAATGTGGATCTTCAGAGATAAGTTCGAGAAATTTAATTTCGTCGGCCATCTGAAATGGGCCGCGACTTCCGTCCATAAATCAATAGGCATGGTGTGTAAGTGACCTCAAAATATGGAGGAATTTGCCATTAAAGTCTCGTAAGAATGCGGCAGTGGTGTAATTAAGAACTCCTTCGCGTGCTACAAATTGGAATCTTAGTTAATGGCCGTGCCAGCGCCTCGGGCAGAGCAATCATTATCTAATAATTACAGAAGCACCAGAGGGCGTCAACGGCGGTTGTTTGAGATCGGGGGGTCGCCTTCTGTGGGCACCACCACCCCTCCGAAATCGGCACGTCTTTAAATCGTCAGCCCTTGGCACTTAAAATCTGAAGAATATAAGGAGAAGAAGGGAGAGGAGAAAAAAAATCACCACTAGAGGGGAAAATTATAATCCTCATAAATTTCAATTGAAGGCTACAGGGGAAAAAGCTACCCCGGCCACAATTCAAAACGATTCGAGCACTTCCAATAACACTTAATAAGTCAGTTATAAGCTATTTATGATGGATGGTTGAGTGCGTTTCTATGCTACAATGTAAAACTACTTATACTTTTGGTGTTGTGATTATCCTTGTTATCTAATGGATATTAATGATTTTTAATAATATACCAAAATTTTAATAAAACTTGATTAATGAGTAATGTTAAAATAAGAAACCACTCACTTTATCATGTAAGAATTACTATTATTCATTTCGTTTTAATTATTAAATATTTGTATAACAGCATTTGGTTAAAATAATTAAATATAATAAATTTTATAGTTATTAAGTAACGATGCGGAATTGAACATAAAAAAATGTTACATAATATAACTTAAGTTTATTTAAACGATCAGAAGTTAAGATAACCTAACGCAAATCTAAGCAAACTTATGTAACAATAATGTATCAACTACACAAGAGTAACTTTATTGTTATTGTAACAAATATGAATAGTGCAACTTAAAACAATATTATTATGCAATTATTAAATTTCTTGAATCAAAAGACGTTATAGGAGACGTTGTTCTTTAATTAAAGACTGGAGACATACTTTAGCATGGAAGGTGTGTGTACTTATTACATTTTCCGTGCGCGTCGTATGTAGCATATTCAATTACATTTAGCGGGTTGTCTGCCGAGAAATTCACACCAATAACGCCAAAGTTTCGTAACTCGCAACGCAACACTTAATTTAATACATGCTACCGCTAATAGATCCACCGACGACGTAAAGCGAGACACCTACTGCACAACCCACCCTCTATTCGCACGTGACATGCAGCGACCGGAAACCCTAATAAAATTCTGCAAAATTTAAATGAATTCAGGCGACAGCCATAGATTCTGCTGTTGCTGCACTGTTGTTATTGCAAGTTGATGAAGCGCTTCAACTCGACGTGATTGATTCCCATAGAAATAAAACCATATCCGGGTGGATGCTGCACGCCGTAATTTATTGCATATCGTTGCTGGATGCATGTATTAATTGTCTCGGCCATGGAGAATTAAATATAATTCTTCGACGTAATGGATACACCACGTCAATGTGATTGCTGTCGTTCGAATTACCAAATCGGCCACGAACCGAAAGCCGCCAGATTTATGGGTAGTTTTCGTCAAATTCGCTGCGACGAACAGGTCCAAAACCGCCGTTAAGCCCTTCGTCGCCAAAGTTTAAACATGGCTCAGACTCCCGGTTTGACAGCGAGCGACATATTTTGAATAAATTTGTTGCTCCTGTTCAGTTCTCAAAACTTTTAATGTGCACTGAATCCTTCAATACTGAACATACTACAAAGTAGACTTTATTAAACGTTATGCATGTACTTAATTTGGCTTTCATCTCGTCCAACTACGAAATTTTTGTAACAAAACAGAATAACTCCAATCATAATCAAATAGAGTATATAATAAAAATAATAAAAAGTAGGTCGATATTGAAATTATAAATATTATTTTTTATGTCTTTAGCAATAAAAATTACATTTACTAATTATAAGTAAATGTAATTAAATGTAAAATGTTTTTTACCCATTTACATTTGTAGCTGCTAACTTTATAAATAGTTTTTTAATAATTTGAAGATGAGATGTATAAAAATTTCATTACAGATAATTAAGTAATAGGGAAACGTAGCGTTGGAAAGGAAGACAGATGAATAAATAATGCAATGTCATTAATTTTAAGAGAAAACGTTTCATCTTGCTGTAACATCTCAAGAGTTGAAATACACAGTCGATATCCGCAATTAAACTATGCAAATAAATAGTAGTTGAGATGAAATCAATATTCAAAATGCGAACTTGATTACAAGCTATATCAGCGTAAAATACTAAAACGAGAAAAGAGCAACAAAAGTGCGTTTGTAATGTTTATGATGATGACGATGATGCTTGTGAAGCGCTTTTGAAAAATGCATAATGGGATTCCACTTGGCGCGACTTAAAAGAAGAAAAAAAAACGTTTTGAAAAAGGTCAAAGTATTGGAATAATTGTTAATTATGAATAATTAAGGAAGGTTTCGATCTAAAATATTAGTTTAATAGGTCGATTTAAGGTTGTGAGATGCGAGTAACAAGGAAGACTGTTAGCGGCGAAAAGCGGATGCGCCGGGCACGGCTGACATTTATCTTACGTGCGTTTTGCATGTCGTTATTTCTTTATTACATTACGGCGGAAATTATGCCGCTCGAACGTTCTGAAAACTTTTCTTTTTTTTTCTGAAAGTGATTTTCATTTTATGCGCGCGGAACGAAGAATGGGAAAATTCTAAGTGAATTCGCATAATTGTTGTACACCGTCGTATCCCTTTGCATTTTTCGTTCGCTGAATAAAATAAATATCAATGTCGGTTGGGTAATCCATTCAGTTTCTAAGAGCAAGATTATTTCAGATACGTTGCACAGTCGTTTATTAAATTACATCCGAAGTGCCGCGAGGCAACGTTTCTTGTTTCTTGTCCCTTCATTTCGATATTACATTTTTATACATTTAACTCAATATACATTTTTTCTTAAATTTTAATATAGATATTTTAACGTTATTATAAACATTCCAATGCATTATTTAATATTAATATTATTGCAATAAGCACATAAAATAAATAAATGTTATTATATAATATTTAGCTACATATTTTTATGGTATAAATAAATTATTTTTTAAATTATATATGAAGCTGCATTTTTTTTGAGTAAAGCAAGTAAGTATAAATTGTTTATTTCGAGCAGACTTTGGTACAACAACATTAATTTTTACGTTCGTGTATTATTTATTTATAAGTCGAAGCCCGCACACAACGGATGATTTATTTAGTACAGCGATGTTACGAAATCAGGATGCTTTTGATGTAACAAGATACCATTACAACGTATATAATTTCGTCGACATTTGCCTGTGACACAAGGGCCCAATGTTATGGTGGATGCGCCGGGCATATATCTGCACGTGGATAATTCAGTGGAAGCGAGGGGAGGCCCCCATCTCGTCCGTACTCGCATATATCTATACATATTTTTTTTTGTTCCGGGTGAATTGTTAATTTGAGAGCAAATATGAATTGGGGGGTGGCGGAATGTAGGTTTCTGTTTTTACGATGCGATTGTCTCCGGGGGTCCTCGGGTCGCGTTGGGGGATGGGATCATGGCCGCATGTTTTATAAATATTTGAGAGCCCGTTTTTGTGTGTGTTTCAGGTCGGGTTCAGAGCATGTCTGAACACAGCGCCTACTGGGAGCAGCCCTTCTCGCAGCCCTACTTCGACAACTCTACAAGGAGGGAAGTCACGACCACCGTGGGCCAAACGGCTCATCTGCACTGTCGCGTGCGCAACCTCGGCGATCGTGCTGTGAGTTACCGTGCACCAGACTATATCAACTAGATCCCACAGATAAAGGACATACATACATACACACGCGAGCGCAGAACCCTTCACTGCTTCTTTTTGTCCTTCTGCTCTTCTTCGACGTCTCCTCCTCCTTTCTTTCTTGCTCTTGTTTTTGTTTGCTTTGTTAGATCCTTTCTCGAACCCTTTCGCATTGAGAACAAGCAAGGATTAATCTCAAATCGGTAAAGCATTTCGAAGCCCTAGCCCTTTCTGCGACTCCTCCAAAATACATTTTGCACACATCGAAATCACATATTTTTTTCTTAATTTATAAATTTATTCAATGTGATTTAATTTTATCACTTAAAAATAGATTATTCCAAATATTTTTTTTAATTGTATAGAAAACGAATTAAATTTAATATATAAATTTTTATTATCAAGTTCTTATAATTCATCTCTTTATGGACGTAACGCAATAATTAATGGTAAACGTGATAAAATGTAATTGTTTTTGAGATGTAGGAGGTGGGAGCTGATGGATATTGTGTATTCCTTTCACCTGGCGGGTCGGAATAGTCCAGTTACGTCGGGCCCGGAATGTTTACGTAGCCAGTGTTTAATCTAGAGATGAATAAAGTATCGCAGGGCCAAGACAAACCAACCTGTGAACAATTAGGAAGAGGAGGTTCATCAGACGACGCTCAAACAGTCGATCGTCTGCGTCCGAGTGCATTTGAAATTTTCAAAGGCGCCTCGGGAATAGACGAAAAACAGACGATTGATTGAAGATAAACAAACGGAAGACGTGAATCCCAAAGGGCCGCAGACAGGCGGACGATCGGTAAACCTGTGGCCTTCTAATTATCCCGCCGTCCCTTTCCATCCAGAATACAGAATCCACAATCTTAATCCAGCGGATATATACATATATATTCTCGCATATATATATATAATATAAATATAGAGTGAGGGAGAGACTGTGAGAGTCTCGCATACATATATTGCAGTACATTATAGAGGCTATTGTTCACATGCCTATCTGTAATATGGGGGATCAGATTGAACAACTTGGAAACGTTAACCTATTTCCAGTTATCTCATGTTCATTGCGAAACATGCGAACGGGATAGCGGCAGCATAAAATACTAGACAGGAAGAATTCCCTATTCCTCCCCCCGATTTAACAAACTGAAACGAGGGACGGTCAAAATATTAACCAGGGAAAGAAACAAATCAAAACAAACAAAACACGCGAAGAAAAAAAATGTTGCATGGAGCGAGGCTGGCAAAGGGGATGGGATTTTTTAACGACTAATTTATATTCATATTATAAAGGGGGATTGCTCCAGCACGGTTTTTAATAAATCGCTGTTATATACTCGGGCCGGTATTTATCCTAAACACCTTCACTAAACACTCTTTAATTTAAGTTCTTAATTGCAGCGTTCATAATTACAGTTTTTAATTTTTTATAACTGCATATGCAGTAATTCAACATGCCGTAATGTTAATTATTATTTAATAAGTATTTAGTATGCAATTTGATTTGAAAAATTAAATTTAAAAAAAGCAGTGTTTGCGGGAACTATAATACTGAAATCCAATAAATGTAATTTTATTTCAATAACTGCGAATTGTAATCCCAACAGGATAAGATCTCAAAAGTTGCAATAAGGGGGTAGATTTGAAAATGCGTGTCACAGGCACCTCGTAAAATACAAATTTCTCGTGCGCCACCCAAAAAACAAATTAATCATTTTCTCTATAATGACGCGGCTAGGATAAGTCCTGTCTGGAATTTATTATATAATACACGGTGCACACGCCGCCACCTACGAAACCGCCACCCACTAGCCCTCGCCTTTTTACGCTCTCGTAAATTCCTCTTCGGTCCTCGATGGTAATAAATTGGTGCGTTTGATATCTGCTGATCCTTTCGGGCCAGCAGATAAGGGACGTGTCGCCTTATCAGCGGAGGGCTTAGCGGTTCCTAGTTTTATGAGAAAAAATAGAGGGCCGGATTTAAATTGGCCGAATCCTTTTTCGGTTTTGCCCTCCTTGTGCGACTCTTCTTCTCCTTTTTTACCACCCGTAAAGAAGAAACCCTTTTGTCATATTATTTTCCCTTTCCGTCCTTCCTATTATTTTTTTTTGGTTTCTTTTTTTCGGAAATATAGCTGCGACCAGTGAATTCCGCGCGCGAGACACTGTTACGGCAATAAAATTTATACGCGCCTCGAAATGTAATCTGTTCCCCGTTATTCGCGGCGTTTTGCTGTCGCTGCCCTTTGTGGCACGTCCAAAAATTCCCAGATAATTAGTTTCCGATTATTGGCAATTAATATCAATTCGCTGCATGGGCTGTACACGTTAACAGAAAAATAGGTTTCGCCAATTTCGGTTTGCACTCTACCGATCCCAAGGGTCATTACTTATGACCTGAATACTAGTTGATATTAGTATACTCCAACTTTGACCAACTTATCCTTAGGGTCCATAAATAAATCCAGAAAATAAGATTATAATTTTAATTTTTGATATTGATTATTCTGGCCACTAAATATATTATTAAATGTTAATTTTCTTAAATTATATAATAACATTGAAAGATAGTGTTTCCTTAGTCAAGAAATTAATGTGATCCTTGAACATGCTTTCATAAAATATTTTCTTAAACTTAATTCATTTCAGCAGCAATAACTAAAAAGCACTCTTCCTTTAATCCAATAATTACGACACTGGCGCTAGTCCTGCTGTAAGAACCATTTCCTATTCAGCCCTATAAATGTTTAACAGTAAGGGTCTAAGCGAGAAACCCTGTCGTAAACCTCTATGTTTCAGTCCTCCATTATCACACGTGCACAGGTATTCATGTAAAACACCTCTACCTATCTTGTCATAAGCGTAGTTGAGAAATGTTATATTCCACCTTAAAGAAACATTAAATCTTACAGGAAATTAACGTTTAAATAAAATTTTCAAGAAAGTATTTGTTGTTGTAACACTACAAAAAAATAATAAAAAGTAATTTTGAGTGATTTAATGATTTAATTGTAGTATTTTGATAAAGTCTTTTAAATTAATTGTTGAAAAAACGGTCAATAATTAGAAATCTGAATCCCTTGTGACACGGACCTTATTACCAATACATTATTCATACTCTAATTTTGAAGCGATTGTGATTGATGTAACGTCGTCACGCTCCTTACACGATCATCAATTATCATCCTTCGGGCAGGATACTAATCGTGTGTTCTCGCAGGTATCCTGGATCCGTAAGCGCGACCTGCACATCCTGACTGTCGGCATACTGACATACACCAACGATCAGCGTTTCCAATCCTTGCATACCGACGGTTCCGATGAGTGGACCCTCAAGGTCACCTCTCCGCAGACTAGGGATTCCGGCGTCTACGAGTGCCAGGTCAGCACCGAGCCAAAGATCAGCCAGGCGTTCAAGCTGAACGTCGTAGGTAAGTCCAAACAACTTCAGTATCAACAACAAGCGGTTCAAAATCAATAATTAAAGCCCTGAAACCTAATCCAATTTGACACAAGCCAATGGCCATAGCGAAACCGGAGCTGCCAGAAGCAGGATACAAAAAAAGATGAAATATTTACATCAACAAAAAAATATATAATCTAATTACTAAATCGATACAAGTTTCATAAATAAACTGAAAACGGAAATATAATCTAGAATCTGGCTTTTTTTGTGCTCTCCATGTTTCTAATTGCTGAAGAGATATATTAAAGGTCACACATCACAAACCCTTAAGGATAATTCATAGCACTTTTTTCTCTCGCCAATCCCCTTAACAGTAGGCTTGGTTTATGGATGTTGGTTGAAGAAAAAAATTGGCACTGGCGAAAGTAAATCAGTGTATTGCTATCTTCCGGATAATTTGTGCGAAACATCCATCTGGATTGGTCAGATGTCGCGCTATCCCTGATGATAGGAAAGGCTTTTATATGGTCGTGTTCTGAGAGGTTGCAGACGCGGAGGACTCCGTTAACGATCGTCGCTTCATTTGGGTTAGCTCCAATTACATGTAAATACACATCGAACCTAAGCTGTACGAAGCACACTGCTTATTATACGGCGCTAATATTAATTACCCATAAATTTTCATCAAATCCCTTATTGCGAGGACGCATTTTCGTTAAACCCGCCCGCAGCGCGGAGCAAAAGTGGGAATGAATTGCTCCAACAGCCTTATCCACCTCATCACATTATCGAATGGTTTTTGCTCGTCCTCTGGGTCTATGAGTATTCCTGGGACCAGAACCCTTTGTATTTCTATTACGTGCCAACCAGTAAACATGTAATTATTATATTCGTTTACTCTAATCCCTTCAGCAACATGCATGAAGAAAATATGATAACGCAACATAATCCTAACGTTATTATACATAAATAAGATTTTCAATATGCTTTAATATATCTAAGTTTAATTAGTATGTAAGTGTTTATTAATTGAAAATTTATCAATTTATAATATAGTAGTCAGTAGAATATTTGATTTGGAGACAAATACTAAAATACGAGTATACAACAGGTTGTCAACATATGCAACCAATCGTACGTTTTCATGAAATAATATTTTATTTCAGAATAATATGTTAATACAAAACCTAGTTAAGCGATTCATAATTATCGAATGAAAGTATAAAGAAATTCTTCAATAATTGAATAGAAAATTTGACTATTTAAGCGAGAAAATATTGAAGCTGAAAGGTCGCTAAAGAGATTCAAAACGTCCATCGTCAAAGAGCAAAGGCTCGGAATTCAATAATATGCTATTATCCAATTTTCATTTAAAATTCCCGCCGGTGAAGGTTCACTGCTTTCTATTTTTTTTCTGAACTGCCTTGCAAGAAGAGGAAGGCAAAAACGCTCAAGCTTCCACAATAATGCACTCACCCATACATCTCCATACAAAGGTTTTCCCTCTATATACATCTTCGGACCGAAGCCTTTCCCGCTCCGGAATTCAATAATACACTATTTTCAAATTTTCATTTTAAATTCTTGAAAAAGAATGAATATATCTCTTTCGGCTGACTACAATTCTTTCTTTGTATACAACGCTTACGAATGTTGAAAAGGCACTATCGATTCACCCATTCGGTCCCCATTTTTATACGACCTATAATATATAGGTGCTCCTCGTTTAATTTTATTTTTTACTCATCCCATGAGCGAAAATGCACAGGATATTGAGCATTTTAATAACGTCCGTATGCAAGCTGGTCTACCCAGACGATTTTCTGCAAACCGTAAAAAGCACTGTACTCTATATTTATTTTCGAAGCTTCGATTTTACGATGGCGCCTTATCGAAAATTGGATAAAATATTAAAAACGTCATAAGAATTCAACACACTTTTATGGAATTGCGCAAAAATTCTATTAACTTTCGAATCGGTTCGCGCGAGGAGAGACGTGACAGAACAAATACTGAAAATATAATGCGCAACAATGTTGCGAAGCGGTACATTTGACACACCGAAAATGTAATGAAATTGTATTCGTCGCTCTGTTCTATGAAGTGCAGAGAGGTTCATCTAACGGTGTTACTTTGGAGAGAGAGAGGATGTCTTCGGTTGCATTAGTAGGGCCAAGGTACATGAATTGCGTAAGGAATAAATATATTAATATTGCCTTTAAAATCATTCAAGTACAGAAATGTCGAGCGGATCGTTATTCAATGAAAATCTTCGCAAAATTTGCTTGTAAATCGAGTCGCACTCTTAAGACTCTTACGCAATACCGCTCCTCAAACAATAATATATATGCATGTTTAAAATGATTGATTTACTTATAATTTACAACCTATGTTCGATTACATTTACTAAGTATATTAAATTACAAACTGATCTACGGATAGTTGAATAGGTGATTTGACCAGTTAAAGAATTTCCCAAAAGTTTACAAGAACTTTCTAAAAGATAATTTAATTCCATATAGAACTTTCCTTTCGTAATCATTAATTTTCAATTGAATTCTGAAACAGAGAAAATATTAGTTTATTTATATTGCGAGTGCAGATTGAAAAGAAACCTGAATAAAAGAGATCACCAGAGGTTTCATCAATACAAGATCCAAGTGAAAATACTTATGTAACGGCATTGATTCGGTAAATACTAAACCGGAATCGGGTTTTTATATAAAAAAATCTAATTGCGTCGGAGGGAGTTTTCCGGCTCCTGCGCTTTTCTGTTTAGTAATAAATTTAAAGGAAGCAAGAGTTTAGATGGAGCTTTAAAGTTCTGCTCCAGCTACTTTCTTTTCTCCTCTCATTCATTCCCACTCTTCTTTCGCCTTCTTTGTCTGTTCGTTTTATTTCTGTTTAAATTTTATTCGCAAAGCCAAGGGAAACACGTAATATCAATTAGGACCGCGGCCCTTTCAAGGGTGGCCCCGCATAAAAGTTAATATTATTAAGTGACACCAAATGAAAACAGCCCTTCGCGGAGCAATAAAATCGTTCAATTTTTGAATTTCCAGTATTTCAATTACAGCAAAATGTAATTACGTGAAAGCTTTAATCAATTAATTCCCAAAGTTGGTTTTCTCTCTTGCTCGTACTTCGCCTTCCTACACAATCTTTATTTGCTTTTCGTTTCTCTGGTTTTCCTCATACTTGCACTGGTTCGGTATTCGAACACTTGCCTATTGGGAGCGGGCCAAAGTCGTAAAATTGGTGTGCCTAGTAGCTGCAATATCGTAAAGGTTTCGCTATTGTCCGCTACTTCCTTTTTATTGTTATTATTACTATCATAATCAATATAGCGGAGGCTATAAACTACAGCTACAATCCGTTGTATCGCCTGGCCTTTTAAATAATGTTTCGATTATATAAATTAATAATTTCATCTTTTTTAGTTACATTATACAAATTTATAATTGTGATTAACCACAAGCATTTTGTAAAGGCGTTAATAAATTGCTACTATTTGTTCATATTAGTTTTCAGAGCTTCGGGGAAGTTTATCAATTATTTATGGTATAAGTGATAAATTACTAATGACTGTTATATATATATGCTTGTATGCTTGTTAATGTTTGTTACATTTGTTGTTGCAGTATCAAAGGCTAAGATCCTCGGAAATCCGGAGCTTTTCATCAAGAGCGGAAGCGATATCAATCTTACATGCATCGTCCTTCAAACTCCGGACCCACCGAACTTCATCTATTGGTACCGCGGCGAGAACGTGATCAACTATTCCCAAAGAGGAGGCATCAACGTCGTCACCGAGAAGCAAACCCGTACTAGCCGTCTCCTGATCTCCCGCGCTCTATCCACCGATACCGGAAATTACACCTGCTCCCCATCCAGCAGTGATGCTGCTAGTGTCATGGTCCACGTGCTGAATGGAGAGCAACCTGCAGCCATGCAGCACGGCAACAACAGCAGCGCTATCTGCTGGACCATCGACCTAGTCCTGCTGTTCATCGTCCAGTGCTACATCCTTGAGAGGTGAATTCTCTGCCCCCAATACTAGAAAACACACCAACTCTCCACCTACACCAAAAAAATAACCCACCCAAACCTAGTCCTTGAAGTCCCCTTCCTCCTAGTATCCAGGAATCTGATCAAGTCAAAATTCACAGCTCCTTTAATGTATATAACAGTTGAGAGTTATATGTACACCACGCTGACCAAAAACACCCCCACACTAAAAAAAACGAAATCCTAGGAAACAGTTGAGCAAAGTTAACGGAAACCTTCATCCTTACGCCCTCACCTGTCACTGACCATAATCCCTGCCTGTAATCCACACTCGAACGTCACCTGCTCAGAGAGCCCTTCACCTCTATCCGCTGCAAACTTCGCCAGCGAAATCATCTTCACGTGTACTTAGGCTCAGAAAGTAACCACCCTGTCACAACGACGGAGATAAAAAAATATATAATTAACTAAAAAAAATGTTTATATGTGTATCTAAGAAACAAGAACAGAAAAAAGAAAGCAACCTGTCTCTCTTTCTCTCTATTTATCATAAATATATATATATAAAAAATATACTTATAATAATATTGATAACATAATAATCATATTGATAAATGTATTTTAGATGAAATGTGTAAATATAATGGAATTGCAACATCCACCATTCATTTAGCAGCAAACAAAAAATAACAATTACTGAAAAAGCAAAAACAAATGAAGCGATGATTCCTCCAGATGAGTGATTCACCGGCTTTAAGAGCTTCATAAGGTTTTCGAAATGGAACAAGAACGAAATTTGTAGATATTTTTTTAATCCGGTAGAATTTGTACTGCTAGTGATCGGTCTGGGATATTGCGTTTATATTTGCACCTTTTATTTGTGGACCCACCCCTTTGCTGTGTATATATATATAAATATATTTAATGAAAAAAAAAGTAATGATATATAACAACATATACAAGAAAAAAATAATTATATTAATCGCATATATGTCTATGTATAACAATAACACTAGTAAGATTACATGTAAAAGAAACAAATAATAATATATAAACAAGAAGCAACATAAGATAAAGATAATTAAAGAGAGCATTGTGAACGCACGCGTAGAGTTGGAAGTTGAAAATAAAGTGTAAACTTTTGATGCATCCATCTGCGTGCGTGTAATGTGCATCTACTCTATGTAAGCACTGATATAAAAGTACTTTCGTTTTCTTCGTTATCGAACGCATATATATCTCTAGGTCATTCAGATTACAATAGATGTTAAACCCTACTCTATCTCTGTAAAGAAATATATAATTTACTTTAATAAAACTTTTGCCTCCACCCATCTCGACAGTTATATTTTCTTTCAGAATGCCTCTACTCAATTTTTCGTCTATTCCTCGCATTCCTTGTTGCGCTTGTCGTTTTCCTTGTTGTCGCTTTTTATAATTCACTCTCCATTATCCATAATGCAACGTAATTTAATTAAGGGCGCTCGAAACTTCGAAGAGAGAAAGAAGGAGAAGTTACCGTGTAAAACTTTCAACTATTACTGAAAATCCGTTCGCACTGAGATTGACGGAAATGCATAATTTAAAAAAACCGCCACGGGAAATCGCTACATTTAGCAAACTTCCTTCCGACCATAATTATGATATATTTATCATATGCCTTTTCTGCGATACCACAGATCTTGACAGATTTGATTTGTTTTCAACAACTTCAAAACTTGCTTGCTTTCTGTTGAGTTTTTTTTTTGGATTATTAGGTATTTCTTTGAGCTTCATCTACAAATTCTATTTAACATTATCCAAAGCATGGTTCTCATGCATCATCTTATAATGTTAAAATTAAGAGATCCATGATTACTATGCGATGGATAATGTCATAACTACCATAGATCTTCTAATTTTGGTAAGTCGTAATTAATATTATGTAACAATTTTTTTATCAAAAGTAGCGCAATTTTAAAATATATACAAATTATTTTGTATAATTAAAAGTAGCTTAATAGACTAGTATTTTTTGAGTTATTGATTTTTTTAGTTTGCACTACATTTCAATGTATTCAGTTTAATTTACTTGATGCATTAAGTTTCATAGTTGTTTATCACTTAATTGTAATCCTCTTAGTTCAAGTTTAGAATTGAAAATAAATACGAAATACATTAGGTAAGTATAACAGATCAATATTATTGTTAGGAAAGAAAACTTTGCTTAACTATTGTAAACTTCTTAGGTTAAAATTATATTACGTCTTGAAAGAGAAGATAAACGTTTAGCTACTACTAACCAAGGAATCGAATAAAGCATGTTATGTTCGTAGTGTAGTAGACGAATACGACTTGAAGCTAACGTTTTCTTTTCCTCCTTTTATAGAGATTTAATGTTGCGGAACATAATGGTAATACAGAAGTAATGACTGATCATGCTGTACTGTAAAGCATCCACTATCGCCGCTGACTCATAACCATTACATGGCCATCAACGAGTGTGGAAGCCCACATAAACTATAACCATATATGCCGTACATCAGCATCAGTTAATTCCAAAACCAAACATACAAATATTTTAAAATCCATCATAATAAACACACAAAATAAATTCCTTGTGGCAAACCAAGATACATAGCTCACACACATTTCATTAGACATTTGCCCAGTGCTTATTTTTAACCGTGACCTTGAGTAGCTGTTTATCCAAAACATGTACTATAATAGCAATATATAGAGTATTTCTCATGGCTTTGTTGCAATATATCATGAGTGTTACACTCCTAAATGAGATGCACTTACCTTCACTTTAATAAATTAACACTAATTATTTATATTTTGGGAACAGGGTTATTTTAATAAAACACTAGTTGACCCCACTATTTGTATTAAATATTTGTATCTGTGAGTTATAACTTATTAATTAGATGCCTCTTATTTCTGGGCGTTCGCCTCATCTTCGCGCTGATAGTTAAGCAAGATTTCTTTCCTCTTAGCGGCGATTCTCTCATTTCGGCGTTCTTTCGCTTCCTTGACCTTTAGTCTCCTGGCATCAGCCTGGTCCTTCAGCATCTTGGTGCGAGCCTTCTCCGCCTTCTTCTTGTGGATGTATTCCATCAAGATCCTCTTGTTCTTGAAGACATTACCCTTAGCCTTCATGTACAAAGCATGGTACATGTGACGATCAATCTTTTTGGCAACACGGTACCTTTTCAGCAGGCGTCTCAAAACCCTCATACGTTGTACCCACAACTCCTTTTGTGGCATACGTGCATTTGCTGTACCCTTCCTTTTACCATAACCACAATGCCTTCCCTTGCGTCTTGCCAGGTTATTAAGACGAGCCCTAGCGCGGGAGTGCACAGCTACTGGCTTCTTAATAATGAGACCATCCTTAATAAGCTTCCTTATATTTTGCCCTAAAAATAATAAACATTTTAATAAATAATTTAGTTTAGTTCACTCATATCAACTAGTAACAAAATACATTACAAAAATGTAATATGTCTTAATATTGTATTGTCAAATTGTACTCATGTTCTTCATGTTTATGTTCAGCTCGGAATATGTTGTTTTTGTGTTTACACTTTTATAGAAATTCATATATGCCGTAAATAATAATAATATAGAAACATCAACAAAAAACACTTTATATCATATATTTTAAAATGAGAATAATAATAAATAAAAAATTCTCATGATATCATGTGCTTCTTAATAATTGTACATATCATGCTTTCAGGCAAACATTTGAGCATATACACATAATGAATCATCGGAAAATGCAACTTACTTGAATTGGTATTTGAGATTTCGGTAACTTCATTAGGGTCCAGCCAAACCTTCTTTTTGCCGCATCTCATAACAGAGGCAGCAAGCCTTTTTTGTAACTTCAGGGAACTGAAAATAAAAGGCTTCTGTTAAGTACAACTATATGCATTTATTACCTTTAACATTTTCTAAAAATTGTATTATTTAAGAAAGTTTAAATAATTTCTAACATTGTTTTTTTAATATAATATTACCTCATTTTAAACAAACTCAACCAATGCACCCAACGTGTGTAAGCAAATAGAGGATGTCATAAATGCACGATAACCAAAGTGAACATACTCCGATACTCGACCAGAATTGTTCTTGCTAACTTCACTTTGCATTTTTCATGTTTTGCATGTTTTTTTTTTTGCAAAATGCGCTGAATTATATTATTAACTAAATTATTTATTAAATAAATGCATTACTAAACATAAACTATTTGTTTTATGCTTTTTTCACGTAAAGAAATAATTATTTACAAAAATGACCCATACAGCGCCATCTATTTTCAACATTTTGAACTAGTCACTAATTTTCAAACTGATTCATTCAAACGAAGATACAATTTTAATTAAAAGACATGTTTTGTTAATTAATGTTACATGAAATTTATTTATTGTTAATCTTGATTTACGCTAACAGCATGGGTTGGGGTTTGAAAATTGGTTGTAAAATGTTTTGACAAATATGCGGTTTTTTTCTTCGATTTTTTTGGACCCAATTCACTATAATCTAAATGTTAAGAGAACGGGCAGGAAATATCAGACAAATTTTTATTTCCGCCAATCGTACACAATATGATTGGGCCGAGAGTTCATCATAAAAATACGGCGATTAGTATAAAAATTCCCTTACACACAAAAGTTTTGTAAAGATACTTTTTTTATGGAATACGTGTCTATACCTAAAGATTTAACGTACTCATATGTATAGCACAATGATATTCTCACAATATACATATATTTATATATAGATACTCCTGTACTATATTTATATAAAAATAAATTCCAACGTGGCCCTCTGAGAAGCCTCGTTCCGGATTATCCACACGAAAAAAGGAATTAGCATGGTTACTTAGCCCCTAAGTATATAATATCATAGTATATAAAAGAGATCACAAACATATGTTAAGTATCACAAAATAAATGGAACGAAAATATGGAAAGACAAAAGTAGGAAGTGGTTTCAGGGTGAGTGTAATGTTACGAAACTTATCCTCCCCTGGAAGCCTAGGATTACTAGAATCATTAGGTACGTATTACTTGTTAAGGAATCTTCTCATCTACGTGTAATATCAGCTTCGTCCTGGGAGGTAAACGAGACATATCTTAAGTATCACAAAACAAATGGAACAAAAAACATGGAAAGACGAAAGTAGGCTGTGGTTTCTGGGTGGTGGTGCCGTTTGGATGCTTGCCTTCGTCCGGAAGCCTAGGGTTGATTAAATCATTAGGTTCGGACTATTTATTGAGGAATCTTCTCAGCCACGTGTAAATATCGGCTTCGTTCTGGGAGACCCAATTGATGTTCAATTTGATGGTTTCCAGACTTTGCTCTAGAGCCCTTGACGCGGATCCCACGTGCATACCGTTGAAATATGTTGAGACCTGCGTGATAACAACTCAATAAAATCAATATATTCATTTCGCGACTGAATGAACTTACGTCATATAAATCATAAGGAGTGGAGAGATGCGCTGTTACTGCTGAGATTAAACTTCCCATCATGAAAGTAGCGTTTCCAAAAAGCGATTGCATTGTGGGCCAATAAGCCTTCAGGTGTCTCCAAGCATGAAGACGTCCTTCAGGATTAGCAGCGACGACCGCTAATACAATTTTAACATCCTGAGGCTTCACCATGTCTCTATCCAAAGTTTCCAATAAGTACCTACAATTAGATCAGGCTCGAATCAATCTTAAACTTTCAACTAATTACTAGAGTTTAAGTTCATGCAGGCCGAGCAAATATTATTACCTTTGTAGAAGCCATGGATCGGAGGCGACCCCGAGTGCCTTGAGTAATAGTTTCTTCTCGCTTGGTACTTTGGTCGTGTTGTAAATATTCCAACAATGCTGCCATTCTGCTAAACCGCCGTATTTTATACCAGCCGCGTATACCACTTCCTTCAAATCCGGCGCAATCGTTTCATTCTTCTTCATCCACTTCATAAAAGATGATTTCGCTTTGGAAACTGTCTCATTCAACTCGCAATGCACAGCCGTTGATAATATATCAGTACGCATTAATCTGAAGATACCCGAAAATTAACAGAAATATTACCTAAAGTACGTAATCATTACCTTTGCAAATGCGTTCCATCATCATTCCACCCCACGAATTGCGTGATCGGTTGAAGGATTTTACGCATGTACTGGAGGAATAGTTTATAGGCCAATGACTCGGAAAGACGACGACTCCAGGATTCGAAGTGCTCAATAGCGGTAGCCCAAGGAACATAGTCCCTTTCATCAATTAAGTAAAGGGACATTTCCAAAGGAATACTTGCATTTAATAATCCTGCCCTGAAATATATGAAATTTATGAAAACTTTTTTTATTTGTTTTATTAATTGCAATTAATTAACTACCTGCACAAGGTGAAGGCATCGTCAATGAGACTAGCCCTGTCTGCAGCATTGAATATGGTATGATTTGACCTGAGAGTTTCAATAATAGATGCCCACATGTTATCGTCATACATGACTCTGTAAAACCCTGTTTGGTTTACATTGACTTTGATCCACTTCACATCAGGATCAATTTCGAAACGCACTAAGAAGTAAATGTATTAAGAAATCTTTTATATAAATATAGATTATTGGTACTAACCATTAGTCATGTTCATCCAAACATAATTTATTGTTTCGGTATCATTGTCCGTGATGTAGGTCAAAGGAACGTACCATTTGTAATCGTACTTTGATTTTGGCGATGAACGTATTGAGCTGTTCATTCCCTCTGTAGTCAATAAAAATCTTTCCTGTGAAGCGTACACTTCATTTTCCTCTCTTGTAATTGTGATTAATGGAAAACCCATTTGATTAGTCCATGTATCCATAATAGTCTAGAAATTTTAATTTGATTCAATCAAAAATTTAAATTAATAAGCATTTTTCAAATACCTTGACTTCTAAAGATTGATTAGTATTTCTACTGAACACATTCCAAAGTTCTTTGGTGTCGGCGTTACTATACTTATAAGTATTTAAATAATCATTTAGACCGTTTTGTAGAGTCTCTTGTTGTAGAAATTTGCCAAGCATGTGAAGTAGAGAAGCACCCTTAAAAATAAACTTGAAAACATATTTTTGCTGTGTCGTAATATTTACCTTGCTATAAGAAATAGTATCAAAAATAGCTTCAATTTCTGATGGATCATAAACTGAAACTGATATAGGGTGGCTACTGACTAATGCATCCAGTGCTAAAGCTGGCTGCGTTTTATCCAAAATGAACTGTTCCATCATCCTCCATTCGGGGAAAAGACTATCAACACCTAAGTATTCCAAAAAACTGGCAAAGCCTTCGTTGAGCCACAAATCGTTCCACCATTTCATCGTAACCAAATTACCAAACCACTGCAACCAAAATAAATTTGTTTAACATCGTTTAGTACGTTCCGTACACGTTATTTTACCTGATGAGCTAATTCGTGCGCGATTACAATTGCAACCCATTGATGGGCGGCAGTGGAAGTTTCAAGTGGATCATAAAGAATGGCAGTCTCGCGGTACGTAATCAAGCCCCAATTTTCCATGGCACCAGTTGCAAAGTCCGGTATAACGACGAGATCTGAAAACGGAAATTGGGAACTCCTACTGACCTAAATGCGATTGAGACTTATGCTTACCTTGTTTGGGCAGTGGGTATGGGATCATGAAAAAGTCCTCGAAGAAGTTCATGATGTGGGTGGCGGTGCTCAAGGCGAACGATGCCTGCGAAATATAAGGGGTTGGTGTGTAGACGGAAACGGAAACGCCTCGTTCTGTTTGCTTGTTAAGGTGTTTGTAATCACATATAACAAACGCCACCAAGTACGTACTCATCTCGACAGACTCTTGAAAATCATCGCGCAACTAAAAATCAAGACCTGAAGTTCTGGATGTAAGGATTGGCTATAAGAAACTTACCAAACCAGTACCCATGTAAAAGCCAACATCTTCTGTAGTAACCACCGGCATATTAAATAAGGCTATGTGGAACCTATCTCTAAAAATTGATATTTTAAATTTGGCTTTGAACTGGGGTTCGTCGAAACAAGGGAACGCTGTCCTTGCGTATGTTGGTTCGAAGTGTGTTG
Source organism: Nicrophorus investigator (assembly GCA_963457615.1). NCBI lineage: Eukaryota > Metazoa > Arthropoda > Insecta > Coleoptera > Silphidae > Nicrophorus > Nicrophorus investigator. The sequence continues at coordinate 13,318,745 of OY735146.1, forward strand.
TAGCCAAATATCTATAAATAACAATAATAACATATTTTTATTTCAATTAAATATATATATATGTTGTTAAAATGTTTGTCAGAAGTGTTCTGTACCTTTTATCACCATCTTCATTGGTATAACTGGATATATAAAATCCTTCAAATTCATGTCCTAATTTTGAGGTGAATCTTAGATTCAGAGTATAATTGTTGCGTTTCCTGAACTTATCTTTAATTTCAATGTATAATTGTTGAGCGGCGGGATATTCCAAGAGTTTTGAAATCCTCAAGTTGTGACCCTTACGATCCTGTATCATCTAAAAGAATTATGGAAGTCCAATGTTAGAGCTATTATTTATTCATGATCTCGATATACTTTACTTACTTTATCTGTGATGGTTAGATTTTTACTGTGCAGTACAATAAAGTGTGTGTCTTTTTCTACATGAAATTCTATGGAAACTTGACCTGAGGACATATGAGACATTTAATTTGTTTCGTGTGCTTGTGAAGCTTATAGAGGTGCGTGTTTGCATGTTGCGACTCTGGTACAGTACCTTTTACATCAAGCGTCGTTAGATTCGGATGAATAGTAATGTTGTAGCGGGATGGTTTCGCGAATGTTGGAAGACGAATGTTGTTCCATGGGAAAACTTGTCCGTTCGTAGCACGCGGGACGAATACTTTCGTCACGTTCCAATCTTCGTCCACATAATTAGGTGGCTTTTCACCGGCACATGTGCATTCTGTAATTACATCAAAATGGATTAAATGCTGTACCTTAGGCAAGATTTGATGCCTAGGTCTTACCACTTTGCGGGCCCGTGTAAGCAATGATGACAGAGACCAAGAATAATACTGCAAAAACGGCACTTGCAATGAACAAGGCTCGTTTTTGGGAGCAGGCCGCCACTCCATTATTCTCGTATAGGCTTTTTTTCGTAGGACCTGCAGGACTCTCTGTTCCTGCAACACCGCCTGAGTCACAGGGGAGATTAAGCATGAGTGAGGGTGATCGGTAAATGGTCATTGATTGACTGAGTTGAATGTTTGTACCTGTAAGAAACGCAACATCGTCAACATCTTGTTCACTCATCACTGATTTTCCACGTCTCCAGACAACGGCCTCGATGTTGCTATCTCCTGCTACGACGGATGATTTGACTAAATGATCGCGACTCTTGCCCTCCAGTATTTATGATATTTGCCACTCGCGTACTTCGAAATGCTTGATTTTTGCTTAATTTTTGATTTTCTGTTACCGGGGATTATTGACTGGTTGACCAGGGGATGGAATGTATTACACGAAAACCGTTCAACTGATTTGCCGCAATGAAATCATTTAGCTACATCTTCAGACTAGGTTGTAAGTTGATTTCGATGTTACTATTGTTTTAGGTCGACATGAACAGTTTCTTCTGTTAGTAATAATCCTTAATTTAGGCTAATTTAGGCTTAAGATTTTTATGGACAAGGCCTTACCAAAAACGGTATTAAACGCGTCACGAACTAATGGAACTACTATCCATTGGCGTCGGCGTCGGAAATGGAAACTCGACGCCGATTGACAACATGCGCGCGACCCCGAAGGGCGGGAAAAAAAAGAGCTCGATACGCGAAACTACCCCAATTTGCGTGATTTCCCACGTGGTAATCAGGAAAACATCTTGAGGCGTGAAATGGGACGATAGATGTAATTAAATGGATCCTACCTTCAGGATGAACATTGCCGTTTTGGACCTGCTTGTAGCGCCCCATAGGCTCCATCCGGATCGCATCCGTCGAATCCGCCGTCGGCGAATTCCCTTGCGGCATCGTATATTTTATGATATAAATATATATTTATACTTTCTTTGCGATGGTGATGTTTACGTACTCTCTCATAATGCTACATTTAGTTAGACTACATCCTAGTCTAGTCTACGTTCAAACAAGAAGGAAGAAAACAACGGAACTGCAAATGACATGCGACGCTCTCGTATCTTTAATATTCTACCTGTTGAATGATTGATGCGTTTGGCATTGTTCTTTGTGGTTGTTTCTGTTTCTTTTATCTAAATGCACTGAACAGTTCTCATGTTGCACGGCGACGTCAAACACGGTGCGCCCTGCCGCCACCAAAACCGAACATTAAAACAAAATTCTGTTTGAAACTAGCCATGGATGAGAGCGCTATCGATCGTCTATTATAAAGTCTAAACGGACCCTCCTGCATAGGAAAAACCCGGAGGGTGTCACCCCTATAATTGCATAGTGGAGAATGCTCGCAAGGGTTCACAAACTGTGCCGAAAGTATCGATTTTATTTTAAATAACTGTTTCCACGCATGCGGATCTAATCCTCTAGGTGGGCATAATTTCTGATTATCCAGATGCCTCGCGCAGTGTCCAATACTGTTATACACAGCCATTACGAACTCAATTATTTACAAATACTTACTCAAATGATTAACCCAACTGTATCAACCGAATTAATTTTAACTAAAATATATTACACAAGTAATAATACGTTAGGTTTGAACGTTTTAATGTGGTTGAGAAATTTTGAAGGCTGTATTGAAAAAAGGCTCTGCGTGTTTTAAATATATTTATTTTAGCACTGGTGTAACTTACATTGCATATGATGAATATATTACACAGAGATCTACATTGGCACCAATAACCAAAGAACGAAAATACAAAATAATAATAAAAATAAAAAAGAAAAGAAATAATAAGTAAACGAAAACGAAATATTATTAATAATAGACTTACAAAGAGAAATATCAATCTTTCCATTTTCACATATATTAAATATATATATTTATATATATATATTGGCATTGTTCGAGGAGAATTAAATTAAGGTGGGTCGGTGAAAGATATTGAACTCCACATTCTAATTTTGCATCAACACAAACACGATTCGATAGTTAACCTCTAGTTACGCAACAATATTAGCAATAAAGATAGTAATAATAATAAGCCCTAAGTACTAAGTTATAGCGCCATTGCTCGTGTAGGCCTTATTTTATTATACACTTACTTACAATATACAATGTACAAAAACTACTTTAGTTATAAAAATATTAGCCTATAGTTATTCATCGATATTATATTAGATTTATGTTGTTTGCATTTCTAACATTTACCAAAAAGGAAAGAAAAAAAGAACATAAGGATACTAGTAAAAAGTTATAAGAATTAATAATTAATAAAAGAAAAATAAAGAGTACGGTCACTAACACGAGTTACTCGTAAATTTGTATAATAATCATATAATATTATTTTCATATCCATGTATATATATATATATATATATATATATATTTCTCGTATTGTTTTCCGATCATTTCTGCCTTGCGACCCAACAATATTTAACTCACGTTTACTTAATTATCCTCACCGGCACGAAAATACATTCACGCACACTCAATGCATACACGCACGCTCAACTCGTCATTCATACTATGCTATATACAAGTTACAAAAAGGCAAAAAGTCGATCACCTGTAAATATTCTGTTTTTTTTTAGCTTACATATCATATATATATAAATTTAATTTTTCTTCTTTATATATTTTATAAAAATAGACATCTCCCTAACAATTCCAAGGATGGCGAGACTCTAGAAACTTTTGGTTTCCCTGCGTTTATTGTTTGTTTCTTTCTATTATAACAGTACTTTTTTTGAGAACGAAGTATTTGAATACATCTGGATCAATTTGAATTTTTAAAAAAATAATAAAGAAAACGACAGTTAATAAGGGAACGAGCAAAAAAACAAAAGAACATAACTAGAACTCTTCTCAGTTAGATTTTTCCCAGAAATATACTAACTAAACTAACTAAAATGGTAATTCTGTACAAAAATAAAAAATAATATTAATAAAACAAAACGAAATGCACGCACATCTTCTTGTGTCTCTGCTTTTGTGTGTTTGTGTTTGTTTTTTTTTCCTGTAGCTTAGAGAAAGAAAAACGAAACGAAAACAGAACTCTAAATAAATTTTACTCTGGATGGCAATGTTTGTTTGTTTGTTGTGGAATTCACACCACATATGAACCGAATCAAAATATTCACTCCTTGCGACCGGGCGGTTGTGGTTCCTTCCTCTCTGGATTCGTGATACTCGAGTTGGCGCGAGGCACGACCAGGATCGAACCATCCGCGGATGTTTGCAGGCTGTATTGATAGGGCGAATACTGGTTACCGTCAGGATCTCGCAGATTCTGGAAAGGAACGGAAGCAGGTAGTCAGCGCATTCTAGATTGCCTGTGACAAAGATTAGACCTACCTGAAATACGTGACGGTAAAGCTGCTGGTACTTGTCTTTTACGCGTTGGCATTCGCCTGAGAGATACTCATGCTCGTTGAGGAGTCGAATCTTCCTGTCACGCATGTCTTTCACTTCATCTGCCAAACTCAAAATCTGGTCCAATTTGCGCTTCCTGCAGTTCTGTGCTGCTACCTACAACCATAGATATTGGTTAAGGATAATTTTCTTCAAAGATTGCTTTCAATTTACTTACTTTATTCTTGCCTCGACGACGAATGTCTCTGATCAAGCTAAGCTGCGCCTCGCTCAGGTCGTACTTGGAAAGACGCTCGTTGAATTCGTCCATTGGTAAATTGATGATCTCGTCGACGGAGATGGGCACGCTCAAAGCACGAGCGCGCTTCTCGTCCCTAGTCAGATGTTCCTCCTCGGCCTTTCTACTCTTCATCTTATCCCTGGAGATTGGTCGTTGCATAGCTCCTGTACTCTCCACCGGTAGATGATACGTGTGGTTATGCTGGATGTGCTCCAGATGATTTCTTGCCAAGTTGTGTCTGAACTCCATGTTGCAAGGGTACTTGATTTCCGGCGGCTTCGGTATTGCTCCTTCAGCTTGGTTTGAACTGTTGTACACGGATGCACTTCCTGGATCACGGTACTCATACTTGATCGGAGCTTGTGCTTGCGTCGAACCTTGTTCCTAAAACCGCAACGATCTCGTTAATTAACAATTCCAGCTACACCGGAGTGTACAGGCACTTACTTGGAAGCAACGTTTTCCAAACATATGATGTTTCTTCTGAGCTACAGGCAATCGGTTAGCATCTGATGGTCCGAAAGTAGCGGTCGAGTGTTGTCTGCTCGAATAACTATAGTCGTAGGGTCTGTATTTTCTGTAAATAACAATGTGGTTCTTCATAACAATGCAAATGAGTTCAATTGAAAAGGACGGAGCAATAACGATGACACCTATGGACAAGGCTGTGGAACGGTTTTACGATCTCTAAACTGCATTACCAAAACACAAGCGCAATGAATCGTTTGTTACGTGCAGCGTACTTTTCCTCTCCTCTATAGCCACTAAACAAATCATATTAACTATAATTTAAAACGACTTAAACAGTGCGTAGTTATATTCAATTACTCTACTTCGTAATAGATATTCTATTAAAGAAAACTCAATTACAAACTGCTCTATCAAATTTCAGTTACAAAAAAAAAACAAAAATTCATATCTGATTATCTATTGCAATTAGTTCCGTAGACATGCATACGTAAATGAACAGTTAATTGACTCGAGTGATATAATTTATCAACTATCAAACAACTGAAATAAATAAAACGATGACAGTGAATGTGTAAGAGCTACGCAAACTGCACACTGATAAAAACTGTACTTGAATAAATGCGCAAGCAATTGATGATGTGCACAGTTATCATAAGGAAGTTCTTTTTTTAACCGGCAGTTAAAATACAACTTTTTAACTCCCAACAACGAAAAAAATTTATAATTTCGATCGTCTGAGCCGCGAAAACTTAACACATTGCACATATCAAAATTTATTGCGAAAATATTTCCTTTTCGATAGACGGCCATCAATTATAATTAATTTCATATCGATTATGATTTTTTTTTTGTAAATTTCGAAATACTATGAAATAATATGAATTAAAAACAGAATTCAAATAGCAGAAATTGAAAAAAAAATATAAGAAAGAAATATAATATATTTCTTCTAAATGTACGTCTACATGACTTTATTTTCTTTATGAACTTTCTTCGACTAGCTGAAAATAAAAACAATTGCGTCCAGCTGTGCCTTTTTCAATTACGTAATATATTGATGTATGCGTTTGTAACATGAATACATGTTTTGATTATCATTGGGAATAATAGAAGGGGCATGGCTGAAAGTCTTCGGTCATTAGCTATTGATTGAAGCCTTATGATTCAATAATATTATTACTATTAAGCAGTCTTGGACGCTCCTATTCATTAACTTGCAAACAGCTTATTAACTACTTAATATAACGTAGATTAGTGGAACAATTTGAGATTTCTCAATAAAATGTTATTTATAATATTTTAACAATTTTTAATTTTTTAAATAAAAGACAAAACCAAAATGATATGGATTTGTTGTTTACAGAAAATTCGAATTCAAATGAAAGATAATTAATTTCGTGATTTGATATTTCAAAGTAAATCACAGTTTGAGTGAATTTGTAACAAGCATTTAATGTATTAAAGTAATTCAAGTAATAAGAGCTTACTTGGATTAAGTATGATTCCAAGTGATGTTGAAATAAAATAAATAAGAGTATAAAATGTATTGAGATCTTACCTTTAGTGTATCTGCGTTATGTGACAATGCTCGATTGATTAAATATTATTTATATAATAGAAATATATGTGACTTTTGTGATTACCGGTAGATTAAATGAATTCCGGTGTCTATTGTGACTGTTTGAAGATTTTGACTCAGATATAATGAATGTTTTGATTCTCAGTGAAATATTTTCTGGCTGTAGGTGGATAATCCGGTTTAGGGATAATCTAAGAATGATGCTAAAGGTAGTAAGGCTTACGTGTAATCGTTCACATAATGATCACCAGCGGTGTGTCCAGAATCGGAGCCGGCATCGCACCACTCTCCGTCGGATAGGGATGGTACTCGTTCGGAACCCATGGAACTGACGGCGCTGTCGCTGGAGGTGTCCATTCGTTCGACGTCCACACGAGAGGAGGACATTGGGGTGGCACCCGTCGCACCGGACATACTCAGGTTGCTGATGGCAGCGTTGCTATCCAACATCCGCATTGTGTACATTCCTGCAACCGAGGGGAACAGTGAACAGGGATGTTAAATGGAACCGTCAGCCGTGAACGGAATTGCATGATTCATTCCAAAAATTTGGTGCTCGCTTAGTTAATCGCCGTTTTGTAGGTTGACGCTTTATCTCCAGCTGATAAAAAAGAGCTGATGTCATTGCGCGCCGTGGATTTTGCTTACATAAAGACAAACGATACGAGTCGAGCGCATGCGAAATCAGAGAGCCGAACGGAAAACGCACCAAAAGGATGATGCTATATACATCTAATCCAGCCAATTGTTACCAATTTCGTAACATATTCTGCGTGCTGTTTTGTTTTTATTCTTGTCTGTGTTTCTTATGCTAGCTAGCACTTCCGGTATAATTCTGAAGAGCATAATATTCATTATTTAATCGGTGGAGGGAAATTAAAAATAAACAAATGTCGGTAGTTTTAGCATGCGAAGGTCGCGGTTTCTAATTTGCGGGAAACACGCCGAGAACTTACTGCGCGCAACTGTGGAACGACCAGCATCTTTTACTAACCAAAGGTTAAATGGGTAAACTTAACTTTAGCCAGGAAAATCGTACTTCAAAACTGCAACGAATACCACGCTTGGTCGCACTTTGCAGAGCACTGATACAGCTGGGCATCCAGAAGGGACTCCAGTTTTATTCCGCGGAAGTGAGCCGCGAGTCGCGGACTGTTCGGATGCACTAATTCCACACTATTGAAACTATGCCAATAAGTTTCGTTACACACAACATAACTTTAAAAATAAAACGAGGCGCGCGCGCTTCCCAAATATTATGAATGCCTCACGTGCGCCATCAGGCAACAAAAGACCTATCTACGAATGATTTATAGACTTGACTCAACTTTCCCGTTGACATTGTTCATTTTATTATTATTATTTGTTTGATAAGATTGCGCGAATTTAGCGTGTCGTAGATATATAAGTTTCCTGCATTGAATATGCACCAAAATAGCCCGCAGAATTTTGAAGCCAATGTGCGACCTACCTTCGTTCATCGCCATATCCATAAGCTGCAGGTCTTCGTCGTTGAGTATGGATGAGAGGAAACCATCGGTCTGGTTCAGATCCGAAGTGGTATTCTGAAAACGAGACATTAATTGATGGTCTTTTCCCGCCTGCCGAGGAGATCCTACCTGATAATACATCATATCGTGTGTGGGCTCAAGTTTGTAGTGGCCGGCATTGCTGGGTTCGCCCATGGGCTCGCTGCTATTCGTAAGATTCATCGAAGTGGCAACGGCGTTACCCAAGTTTGTACCTCCTAAATTAAAACACAAAAAAATGCAACCATAATTGTGTTGTTTATGTAGGACTTTCGAATTAATTACCTAAATTGCTGTAAGGTACTGTGGAATTGATATCGCCCATTGGAGGCGTCAGGGTGGCGTTGTGGAGGAGAACCCCCCGCGCTGCCTCAGGACCGTATCCCATGCCGTGCGTGTGGGGGTGGCTATAGTTGTGCAGCGCATGGTGGTGGTGGCTAAAGGGATGTGCCATGGCCGCTGAATCGCCAGGACTGGGCAAGCTCAGGAGGTTAGCTAGATCCTGCCATCTTTGCTCCATGCTCATCGTGCGAACGATCGGCATGCGACCCTACGATTCCAAATTAATCCCAAATTAAAGTAAATAAAGTCAAGTGAAATTCGAATCTTGAATAAACACCGGTACCCCACTCGACGTCAGGCCCCGATCAAAGTGGAGGACAACAAAAAAAAAAAACGGTAAAATAAACACGACTCCCAAATTGTATTTTTTTTTCATCTTTTAATTTTTTTCCATTTCAGGAGAATCGACGTAGAACATTAACTCCTTGAATAGAGGAAAGGTTCTTACACTTGTCTAATGGGGGGGGCAGGTACCGAAGAGACGTAAAGTTGACGATGATTTGACAAGAGGTGCCCACAAATGACCACAAAAGTTACAAACCATCTTACCTGTCATCATAAAGCAAGCCCGAATAGAAAACAACCATTTGTCACAGAATTACATAATTAATTGAATTGTTATAATGCATCTCTTATAACAAAAATATATATAAAAAAATAATAATTTAGAACAGAAAAATTTCAAATACCCTAGTGAAAATGAACATTATTTCAGCTATGAGATTCTGCAGATTTATAGATTCTATAAATTACGAAACATTGAACGAATTGATTTGGTAACTTAAAATATATTTCAATATAATACTTCGAGGAAAGTGCTTTAGAAAAGTTTTTGAACTACAGCCAAATTAATGATAATTATGATGAAAATTGTTATTTGAAAATTGTACATAATTTTGATAGTATTGATATTGAGTTCTTACCTTCTATAAAAATGTGACATTGCACGAAATCATATTCATAAAATTAGGGACAAACACTAAGAACTTTATTTGTTTTGCTTTCATTCAGGAAGAATTAATTCTTTGAAAAGAGTTAACAATCTTACACTTGTCTGATGGGGGGCAGGTACCGAAGAGCCGCAAAGTTGACGATGATTTGACAAGGGGGGCCACAAATTGCCACAAAAGAAGTCACAGACCATCTTAGCTGTCAACATGAAGCGGTAGCAACGGGCATTTGTCACACAATTGCATAATTCTCTTTCCCAGGCGTAATTACACGACGGACGGACTTTATATAATAAGGACCCGTCCGCTGCGCGAACGGTAATTACTCGCATGGAATCGCGAATCCATATACTACCGAAATCCAACGTTAATTACCATTAATCAAATGATACTTAACCTTGGCCATCTCGCAAACAAACCACCAAAACAATGTATTAACCTCAATCCATAAGGCAACAAACAGGACAACAATTATCACCATATTCTACTCCTTTTTTTTTCGTTGTTCTTCTTTCAGACCGGACAACATTTAATGTTCGTTGCGTAACCTCACGAAAAAATATACGACACGGAATCACCGCAATTAACGGGGAAAATCTGTTCGTGATCCAAGGTGACGCAACGTCCGCTCACGAAAAATGTGTAATCTCGAAGTGTATATACACAAGCGAGGAAAATCAATTAAACAGAGAAAACAGGTTTCAATAAATTATAGGACATTAAATTTAATTGTCGCAAGTTGTTCGCAACGAAACGCGTTCATTTGTAAACTAACTTTTAGAACTTTGCTGTATATTTCATTTTTTAAAGATTGTCACAAATAAAATATTTTTAAATGCTCAATTTTCATTCGAATAATTATTTCAAAATATTTCTTTTCAAATTTAATCAATTTAATTGTGCTTCATTAAACCAAGTTTCATATATTATAATGCCAATAAAGCGAATATATTATTGAAGTATAAAATGCTTCCAAGTATTAATTATTTTCCTTCATTATATAAATAATTATTTTTGCGTTCATTTTCAGTTTTATGATAAAAATTGAAAGTTGTTTCTCATCATTGTTATCATTAATGGGTAATATTAAAAATAATTAAATAGAAAATATTTGTACCGTTGGATGCACAAGAGGTAAAGTTGAATTTCACTTGGATTTTTGTTTAAATAATAATGTTCCAATATTTTACTATAAAATTGATCCTAATTTAAACAAGTGCTATTCGGTAAGTAGTTTATAAAAAAAAATGTTGTACTAACTATGTAGGCATTTACCTGGAAAGCCCGGTGATGGGGGTGGTGGAACTGCGTTTGGATCATATCGCCGAAGATATCGAACTCGTCTTCAGATTCGCTCTCCTTGATGCCCAACGGTCCTGTAGCGGTGGTGGATGTGGAGCTGCCAGCAACGGCGGTGTCCGGGTCCGAATCACCTGGAGATGCGCTTTCCAAAGCCTTCTCGTTCGCCGCTTCCTATAGGAAAACGAGGATTAGTACTTTGGAGCGCGCTTCCAGTTGCTGATACTTACTTGTGGTGCGTCGTCTTCTAGTCCGACTAACTGGAGGGCCTGTTCCAGAAGGAATTCGGGGAGCGGTAACGATAGGTCCCCAAGTGGAAGATCGCACGAGGGGCCGCACTCCGCTCCAGTAAGACTGTCTTCTAACTCTCCCTTTATCACATACTCCCCTACAACAACAAAATATCCTTGCAATCATTGAAACCAACAACTGGAACGGGCACTGCTATCAACGGACTCCTCAGTTCTGGTGCGTGCCTCAGTGCAAACATATACAACACAGAACGAGCATCGCGAAAACAACATTTCACTAAGGATGAACGAGGTTGGATGAAACGGGCGAACCAACAACCAACGAAAATGGGCACGAATTGCACGGAAAATCGGACGCAATGATACTGAGCGCAACCTGGGGACCCCTCCGGTACCCATCAATTTCTCCCCGCTTTGTGAAAGCTGCTCGCTCATTGGCCGACGGTTACCTGTTTCTAAAGTGTAACACCTAGAATATATTCTCCTTTTTTCCTCTCTTCGCTCCCCCTCCAATCGTCCTGTCTCACTCACTCTACCAGACCCACAGTTCTCCTCGTTATATCCGACCGGCCCACCATTATAATCTAATTTCGGGCCCCAAAAAAGAATATGGTTCCTTGCATATTCCGTTTTACATAGAAACACGAAAAGCAATAAGAATGAAATCAATTAAAATTTAAACATCAGTGTTCATTTACTTTGACTTTTTCTTGCATTTAGAAAATGACAAAGGAAACTGGAACCGGATTTCGATCCAATTAAAACCGCTTCTTTCCTCCAACAATAACTTTTCAATAGAACAATTATCGTCATTATTTTTCTCAACTATTCCGGAAATATACATTCGTTATTCTATTTTGACTTCTCGAACAAAGATTATCCTGCGTATAATAGTTTTTTTTTATAAAAATTTGTGGTTACTGAGATTACTTGTAAATATATGTAAAGATGCAAAGCCGATTTTCTGAAGTTAATCTTAATCGGAATGCTTTTCAATATGAAAGTAGCTTAAGTATTAAAAAAATCAACCCGAGTAGAATGTAACATGAAAACCTGTAACTACAAATTTACAAAACCGACTATTACATTTTTAACTGTAATCCTAAATTGCCATTAATAATATTACACTTCATAAAATGTATTCATTGAAACTTAATTTTCTTAAATAAATTGATTCTAATAAAACGAACGTTACATATTTTTGAATAATGTACTCTAGTTACAGAAATTTTATTTTTGATACGAATGTTACGATAAGATGATTGCGTTATTTATGTTTCACGCAAATACAATGAACATAAATTATTAATAAATGACACGGACTGCGGATTTTTAATTGTTTTTTTTTTATGTGGTGGAATAAAATAATTAAAAAAAAACATCGTTACATTTTTAATGGAGAGTGATCAAAGTTCAATAGTATGATGCTCTTTTCCTATTCTTATTAACTATTAATTAATCATTGCGACAGAACACACTTCTTCAAATTAAAAAAAAAATCAATTCTACAAAATGAAAATTATATAGAATTTTATAACACTTAATATAATTTAGAAACTATGCTAGATCAAGACATTATGCAAGTTAACGAAGGTCAGATGAATAACTGTTTAAAGAAATAATTTAATTATATATATTTTTACTCAGCGTTTTTTTTTTTCATTAGCTTTTTACGAATAGTTTTTTTGAGTACAGTTTAAATTATTTTATCATTCAATTGGAAACAAATTAAAACTTAATTTTTATTTTATTTATTTTTATAGCATATTTTTATTACACAATAATGAAATTAATAATTTACAAGATTTTAATTGAAAAAAAAAGTATATTTTATAAATCGTAGAGGTTCGGAAATAATTGAAGTACTTGAAATTGCTAATACTTAATTTGGAAGAAGATAAGTATTTTATCACGAGCGGAAATAATGTATTAATGGAAACTTTTCATATAATAGAATATATAACGTGCATTAGTAGTTCTTTTTTGCTATATTTGTAATGTATTATTATAATATGTTTCTAAGTAATGGGTTTAAGTAATAAAGTAACAATTATTATAATTCTATATAATTATTAGAATATTTTGATATTATTATTAGTAGTAATTTTAAGTTGAAATAAAGGAAATTGCATATTTTGGGGTTTCTGAAATTTTATTTTTTTTTTGATAGAATTTAGAATAATATTTAATAAAAATATATTTAGTTTTTTTAAGTTAACATTTAGTTTATTGGATTTCTTTAAATTAGAATTCAATTATACCATGACCTGCATTGAGTTTGTAATTGTCGGTCTATACGATTAATATTACTGATACGGATAACAAAACTTGTATTATACCTTAGAGGTGATATTTCACTATCCAGGATGGAGCACGGGTAATCTAGAGATTAGTATTTTATAATCCTGCTCGATTGCGGTTTGATTGTTAATGAAGTCCTTAGTGATTGGAGTCGCGAAGCACATTCACTATAACTACAATACGATGATACCGACGACGTACCTAATGACACAAATGTTGGTAACCTCTAGTTAATGGATATGTTGATAGCTGTTGACCCAGAGGTGCAACTTTACCAGCGATAAACGTAAAACTGCGGCCGGCGACCGCCGACATCTCGAATAAATCCGATCTGATCGGTAATTGGGCGGAATTCGCGCGTCCGACCAGAGCACCACTTTTTTCCCTCATTATTGGTATAATGTCGAGTATTCCGTCATCTCTCTATCGCACATGCATGCATCCATGCATGCATGCATACCAAGATGATGCGAGAGAAAACGCCATAATCACACACGTGCCGCACCGACATAATTGCACCAATAATTGATTCGAATTAAATACCGAACTGCCGATAAGTTTCGTTACATTTTGCACCTCTCCGCTGACCCCCTCGCGCCGCCACTATAATTAGCCGGCTAATAGCCATCATACAAAGTCGTTTCAATTACACCGTTTTACGTAAAACAAAATCGTCAAGCCAGCAAAGTGCGCTGCTCCTATAGTTTCGAATCCACCGGAACAACCTCTTATCCTGAGCTTTTTCCTTATTAATACGCACGGATTTTAATGGTTACGCAGCTGCCGACAATACGATAGATGGTTTTCCATCGATGGTCAACAACAATATCAAAAGAGAAAAAAAGAATATGAAGAAGAAACGAATAAAAAGAAAACCGTACGTGCAGCATATACAGACGATGGTATATGGGTATATACATGTGTATACTGCAATATAATGAACGCATTCCTCGACGATGATTAATGTAGTATTTTCCGTGGAGAGGCGTAGCTTTGGAATTAAAAACGAATACATTATGTGGTGCGCGCAACGCGCAGCCCATTTGTGGTCTCGGATGGAATCGAAAATCAAAGGATGCCGCCATGCGAGCCGCCATTTTGTCGAGCGACCCGATCACAAAGATGTGTTAACGCGCGCATCTCTTAATTTCACCTTAATCACATTCCAACCGCAACCACTTACAAGAAAGGAAAAGGACGATGAAGAGGTGGAAGAGAGAGGAGGGTGGGAGTGGTGAGGCGAGGAGAAGGAGGAGGAAGAGGTGGAGGCGAAGCGAAAGAGGAGAGCCGCATCCTCGTAACTTCTTCACCTGATGAACATCAATCCTGTTTGGAGTAGACTTCGCCGGTATTAAAATCGAGTATATATATATATATATAGTATATATATACCATCTTTTTTTATGTGTACATATATACATAAAAAAAAGATGGTTGCGCGACTGCGGATTGATGAACGATGGCGCTGCTACAATGCCCATCGAATCATGTTTTGTTTTTTTGTCCAAAATTAATGCAACATAAACAATAAGTTTAATTAACTTCCATTATATATTGAAAATATAGAATTTTAAATTACCGAAAATTTGGTTAAATTATATTATTTTTTCTATAACATTTTTAAAATGATTTAAAGAAATCCAATAGCTACAATTTTTCCTATCAAATTCGGCATGTATTCCGCAATTACCTTTTCACAAAATAAAATTAATGGATATTAATTTAACTCATAAATCAATTCGAAAAAAAAAGAACATCATGGGAATTAATTAAACGTTTAATTTTGCGTCCCTGGTGATAATTTATATAGTGGAAAAAGGTAGAATACAAAAATAGTCCAAATTAGTAAATTAAAATAAGGTTGTCATCTGCAATTTCGTCAGTAATAATAATGTAATAATTTCGCTCTGAATTTCGTATTTAAACACGTGTATCGACAATTGCATCTTTATTGAATATAGGTTTGAAAGCCTGTAACAAGACATTATGTATTAGCAAATTGCCATGACTAGCAGCAATTTTAAATATATAATGTAAATGTGGATAATTGTTGCAGTAACGTTGCATAAATTGCTGTATAAAATAGGAAATTAAATTTGGACCTTACCAGTTGCAAAAAAAACTGTAACTTGTAACTAGGAAGATGCATAAATTTGAGTAAATATAATTGTATGATATTAAACTTGACCGCATAACATGTATCCGTTTTATGAAGAATCGCTGGCTCTAATTTGAAGCACGTCTCAATCTTGCATTCGTTGTTGAGAGAGAAATAGAAAGAGATGGAGGGAAATAAAGGTAGAGACATTTTGACACCGGAATGGTTCTATTACAACAATAGATTAAAATCTATTCTCTGAGCGGCTCGGATATATATTGTAAAGACCTAAATTACAGCCGTCATGTATCCTTTCAATTTAATTCATTTTTCAAAATCGAACTCGTGTTAAACCGAAATCACAAACTAATCAACCGTTTTGGTAACGTACTTCTATCTAATTAGAAAGAAAAGAAAAAAAAACTAACTGATGATAGGATCTTTAATTTGAAATGACGTGTTATAAGATTAAAAGCGCGCAAAAGGAAGCACGCTTGAAAAACGTATTTCTGATGGGAATATGTAAGAACGTTATGGACGAAGATATCATCAATCAAAGACACGCTCGAGGTTTATGAAATACGAAATGAAGAATGGCGTTACGTGTTTTAAACGAAAATCGTTATTAAGTTTAAACCAGGCTGAAGATAAGATAGCGACATGAAGGAAAACATGTAATTAGATTAGATTTCATTAAAAAATATAATACGCTATAAATATGCTTCAAACTACTTTTTCAAAAAATATGAATAATATAAATACTTATTTTTTACCAAATTATAATGAAAAATATTATTTTATATATATTTGAATATTTTATTTACGATAACAGATACGTGAATAAAAGATTTCGTGAAATAAGTAACAAACAGTTATGTAATTAATTACCAAATGCAAAAGCATAACTGAAACGTTGATGAAGGCTGAAGCAACGGCACTGGAGATGAGGAATACCAAAATAACAACAACAAAAATTAATAAAATAAAAAGAAATACAAGAACGTAACAAAACAGCAGCGTCGAACGGCTACAAACTCGAAGTGGTACAAAGTGATGAAAGTGATTTCACATTGAATACAATTATGTATGTGTTTGAAAAAGTGAATTGCAATTGAAAACAATACGAAAACGGTCTAGGCGACGGCGATGATGATGATCATCATCATCATCATCACAATAAAAGCAGAGCTTTTCGCCTTCGCCCGGCGAAGAGAGTTGGATCCTCTTCAGAGAAGAGAGACCGTTTTCTTTCGCATCACCGTTGCTCAGCGTTCGGCATTCACGGCCGTCTTCTTCCTTTACATTTTTTATCCTCTTCTTCTGTTTCTGTTCCCCTTGTGGATTCACTCTTGCCAAGCACAATATTCCGTAGTTTCGCGCGAACGCATGAACCACTCAAGAGTCAATAACCAGGAGGAAGAGCAAAAGCAACAAAATCGCGGCCCGAAGGATTAGGAAGAAAGGTAAATAGTGATGAAGACTGGACATGATGGCTATCTCAAGTGGGTTTCCCCTTTTTCAAAAATGAAAGAATAAAAGTGGTAATGAAGGAAGAAACAACATCAAAAAATAAGAACATCTACCCTCAAGGATGAGATCGCGCCAGAGATAGGAACGGAAATGGCGTTTTGCCACTCGAGACTAAAAGGGCCCACCCCATTGTGCTTAATTGCGAGAAACAAAACGGCGCATGCATTATGTATGGTCGGCTTATTATGATTCGGTTCTTCGTTTCGGAGAAGAGGAACAACGAGTATTTGATGTTATGCGACGGTCAAAAATCAACGAACAAAAAAACTGCAATATAATATTTATCGACATGAAATATAACATTTCTATTATAAAAAAATAGAAATTCTTAATATCTCAAAATTAACACGAGATACAACAGTTATGCTCAATTATTTTCAGATTAAAGAAAATCAGTGGAAATACCAATTTCGAGAATTTTTTGTTGGACTGCGTTAACATTTTTTTTAAATAATTGTTGAATGTAAGTAACTTCAATAAAACTCATTTGCATTAAATATAATGAAACAGTAACTATAACGTACATACTTTATATTTTAACTTTAATTTTCTTTTTTTATCTACACTACATTTTAGATAGCGATACTTAATATTAATAATTAACCAAGTTCGGTTTTCTGCTTTTTAATTGCAGTAAAATTATTTGAAGTACCGCAAAATTGTTATAATAATGTAATTTTATATGGTAGCCAATTTTCTTAAGTTATTTTTTATTCTATAATTATATGATTAATTTATTTTAGTTATTTGATTTAATAATAAATTATTTCAGGAAAAATTAAAAAAATAATAAACATTTCGTGAATATTTTTTAAGACTGTATAATATTTATATTATTGTGTATATTAAAAAAAAAATATTTTAATTAAGTAATAATACTACTAAGTAAAGAAAATATTAGGTTTGTTCAGATTATTTGTGCAAATGTGTTTATTGTTGTTCGTTGAGCTTTACTCATCTAAAGACTTCGGTTGACAGTCATGTTGATCAATAAATACTAGTTACTATTATAGTAAAATTACAGACTCATGGTGTACTAACTTTAGCACGCGCTTATGTTCTTCCATTGTTACTTTGCATATAATATTTACAACTATTTTGATTACATATTATTAAAAAAAACAATAATTGTATTTATTTGAAACAATTATAAATATATTTTTTACTGTAAAAGCTACTATTCGTGCTATACGAGCTTTCTGGGCGTACGCGAAATGGCGACGGGAGGCACGGCTATGGTGGATGCGCCGGGTAATTGGTTTGCCGCCGTCGGATCGGGAAAGTCTCGACCCGTGCAAACAAAGCTACTACCATTGAGGCCCAATATTTGATAATGCTCACACCCATCTCGATGTGACACTCTGTCAATATTGAATTTAAACAGTACGATTACAAGGGAATATTGATACAAATCGGTTAAGCGACAATATTTACAGTAAACAGTCGTCTTGTCCTTCTGTTTGGACACTACAACATATCAAACTAATCGTACGGCCAGAAATCACGCAAATTTTATTATCGAACCTACCTTACATTTATTTTTAATATATATTTATCTAGTCTTATCGTAGAGCATCATAGAACACTTATGATAATAATTCAATGCATTAAACGCGATAGTGCAGTAATTTTTAGATTATTGAAAATCGCACAAATTACAATTATTTTCTAGCAAATTTCATTAATTTACCATTTCAAATAATGACACATGAAAATAGAATAAATATATAGAATTAATTTAAAAAAAAATTCTTAAACAATAAAAAAATGCGACATAAATATTAAATAATCCATATATTATTATTTACAGAGAACAATAAAATCGCGGCAAAAATTAATTATAAAATTCTGTTATATTCATCATCTAGTTAATCCAACTGGAGATTATTCCTATATGAACCCACGCGTTGATCTCTAATAAAAGCGAAGATTATCATTGAAATACAGGATTAAGAGTATTAAATAAATGTTAAGCACGCAATTAATGAATAAATAAAAACTTAAATATTTTACTTGCATTTTTGTTTGTACCAAATTGTTAGAATTTCATATATATATTTTTAATTTTAAATTAATGTTTGACATCAAATATCTAAAAATCTTATTAAATTCTTATGAGAGTTGCGGTATAAATTGTGATGAAAATTGCAATAAAAATAATTTTAGATAATGGTTTTGTTTGTATTATATTAATTCTTCAAACATATGCATACAAATTTTAATGCATATAAACAAATTGAATTGTATGAAACAATTGAATCCAACTGATTCATTGTTGGACGACAAACGACGGAAGAAATAATGCGACGGAAATTGTTTCGCGGCTTATATTTTCGTTTCGATGCGTTCGGCTTGGGACCGCATAAATTAATTTTAAAACTAAATAAATAAACACGACTGGGTAACAAAAATGTGGTGGACGAGAGTTGCGTTGTTTGTTTAGGACTTTTCAATATTAAATATCGAAGAAAGAAAAAAGTGAAGTGGCGCGCTAAGAATCTGACTGCCAAGAGGAAATACATTTCTAGCAGATTCTTAAATGAATGCAACATCAGTTTTACAACCCTGCGGCGAAGGTGATTAAGGGCGGTATTATTCAGAGGCAGGAATGGAGGAGGCAAAGGAAAATAAAAGGTAGGAATTATAGTTTTTGGAAGTCATGGTCTGGATCAATTCCCAAGTGTACATGGACAATCATTAATCATATATTGGGCCTCTATAGAAATTATATACATTTTTGAAATTCATCTGCAGACTAGAAATATGACAAACAGAAATATCATTAATATTTCTTTTCTGATGCATTGTCTGAGGGGATTGGGTTTATTTTTAATGATTCTGTTTCACTCGACATACCTTGAATTCAAAGTTGTATGTTTATATTCCACTGTTTAAAATCCTAGGAAACTGCACTGAACAATACTACGTCCAAACACATTGGATGCTCACACAAAACATTTTAATGCATGACACAGAACCATGACATGGAAAAGCACACATTCAGTCCTCAACCGCTGGACTACAACTGGATGTCTCGACTGAGTAAAGCCAATCAGGACCCAGCCCAACGGAGCAAACTCAAGCTAATATGGCTGCCACGTAGGCTTGCTTACAGACAATGGTTGCCAGAGAAAGGGAACTCTCTCAGAAGAGGGGAGCTCAACCCCCAAATTTCCCAACCCCCAGCCATGGGATAGTGCTGGCTCCAATATTTATATCCCAACAGTGACTCAGCATACTATCGTATAAATGCATATGTATATATATATATATATACCTGCTTCTCACTCATTGGCATTAATTACAAATACACTAAATTTCATTTGCCTTAATTTGTGGGGTTTCCCCCTCCACGCAATGCGCTGGAAAGAACAACTTCTTATTAAATGCATCGGAGGCCTTGGCTTTCAAGTGGTGTTCCTAAAAAAACTGTACAATTGAGCTTAACTTAATCCACTTAAAGAGGTAGAATACATTCTTTCCCAAGACACCTTTTAATGACAACACTGTATTCTTAAGTCCATTATATCAATACAAACAGATTAAAAAGTCTGGGAATCGTTATTGTTTAACTCTGTATATGTATGCATTTGAATATTGCCAGTCTTATCAGAGCACTTGCAATAAAAGTAAAAGTCATATTAGTCTGCGGAATGTCTAGAACTTGATGTCCCCAGCACTGACCAGTGAATGAGTTGTATTTATATTGTTTGTTATATCACCTGAAAGAACCAGAAGCGTAACGTCATGCACTAGGAAAACATATTAAAGTAGGCAGTCATGACAACTTGCAAACAGATTCACAAAGTAGCTAAACATTTCTATTAGCACCTCTGTGATGACTTCTTTTTTCTCTCTTTGTTATCATTTGCTTGCATTCCTTTTTCTTTTCCAATAGTTCAATGAATTAATTCAATTTTCCAGTATTTTCATAAATTAAGCATAATTCCAGGACAGATGCTCTATCATAAGATTCATAATATATAGCAGAGACTTTTCCCTCTCTCTCTGCTTTATATATTTAATTTATTTTTTTTAGGTCCATGGGGGCTTTGGTTCATTTGATTCCGAACAGCATTCAGCATGACCAAACACTTTTTTACAATTGGGAATGTTTCTTAGAAGATCTACCCCTGTACAGTTTCATGGGGGCCTCCATATATTCAACCCAGCATCTCATGGCATCGGCACATCCAACCAGGGGAGACACACTCATGAATGCAGTGCAGTTGCATAAGCCCCAGGATGGGAGCTCTGCTGGTATTGTGAACCAGGGCCACATGGAAATTTTTGCCGATCTCATACTGGAGTGTTCAAAACTGTCAGAGCCATCATTACTCATATAGTAAAGCCATCTCTCCAATATACCAGATGCAGTAGAGAGAGATGGGTGAAAGTGAGAGTGAGAATCTAACTTCCATTGTTAAGTTATTAATCTGAGTATAGCAAAACTGAAAGAGCCCAGAGAGACAGAGCCTCCATCAATCTGAACAGCGTGGTATTCTGTATTCTTTCCTTCAGATATTAAAAAATATAGAACCTGAAATTCCACTAATGAAAAAGAAACTGCACGCGACTGAATGTTAGCTAAGAAACCGCAAACTAAACACGCATACTTAAACTGATAATAGCAACTTTATTGCCGGAGAAACGTGGTAATAAAACTGTCTTTCTCCTTTTGCCAACAACTTTACAATGAACTCATAATTCCCTTCCTTCAAGGTTCTACTTTTCAAAATCGTTACCATAACAATTTGGCATTCAAAATTCTTATTTGTATATAACTAAGAAGAATAAACCAAAGAGTTAATCATACAATTTTTAAGATGCGTTTAATATATTATGAACTTAGTAAATGTTTTCGGAATTTAAAAATAGCTAGACAGACGTTTTACAAGTACTCGAGTACTTTACTTTTCAATAATCATTTTTTATTTTAGATTTTGATTAAGCGAAAGTATTTACTGGCTCAAACTAGAAGCAGTGGAAAAAACATTCTTATCAGCAAAAAAGTCAAGTATCTAAGATCTACATACATATCGTATGTACATTTTTTTTGGTTTGTTTCAATTATTTCGTCTGAAACTATAATTTGGTGGCTGCATTTAATCAATTTTGTACTATTGCAAAATTAGAAGCTGATATGTTGAACCCACAATCCTCTTAGGTCATAGTCCGAGCTGACGTAATCCATAATTAAAATAAAATAAGAAATAAACATCTCTGCAATATACATTAGTAAATTTGAAGCAATTATCCGGAAAAAATAAATTCAATACATAAATCAATTGCATAATTGTTTAATCCCAAGAGATGTTTTTCGTCGGTTTCCTGTACCCTTCTTCCAGGTAACCGAAATCTATTATTGGCAGTAATCTCTGGTAAAGAGCGAAACAAGTGTAGAAAGTGTTAAGTGCTCGTCGGATTAGTGGGCAACACAAAGCAAAAATCAGGAAAAATTGTCGATGAAATTAACGACTTCCGGTACGAAACACGTTTTATTTCTTTGTGTTCACTAATTCGTCATTAATATTTTGGCCAGCCGATTTTTAACCTTTAAGCTGTAAACATGACACGCCCGCATCGAAGATAATAAAGTGTTCGTGAAATATCTGATTACATCCAAAATCGTGCATTCCAAGTTTTATTTTTGTTCGATTGTTTGTTTGTAATTTTAATTAGATTTAATTGATGATTTTCAGTTACTACACAATCAATAAACCAATGCAGTTTTGAATTTTTATATAAATTTTGTTCTTGAGAAGCTAGGAAAAAAGCTAAAATTAAAGTCTATTATTATTTGAAAGTACTTAAATAAAAATCATTGTATAATCAAATTCTCTTATTTCGTAGAAACGAAAATGGAATGAAGCAATTGCGTGCTTAATGATGGTGTTTGTACTTGGAGATTTCCGGTTCCAGGTAATATTTTCCTTCTAATCTTCGCAGGGAAAGGTTAAACGAAAACAAGACAAAAAAAATAGCAACTCATATGAATTA
Source organism: Nicrophorus investigator (assembly GCA_963457615.1). Classification (NCBI taxonomy): domain Eukaryota; kingdom Metazoa; phylum Arthropoda; class Insecta; order Coleoptera; family Silphidae; genus Nicrophorus; species Nicrophorus investigator. The sequence continues at coordinate 13,341,650 of OY735146.1, forward strand.
TGAAAACAGGTAGGTGACTGTGTAGTTGCTATAGGAAGAACAGTTTCAGAAGTTTATCCACAGAAATTAACGATATGTTTGGACGCACTTTGCTCGTCCAACAGATAACTATCGGACTCTTGTTTCGGTTATAAAAAGTGAAACAAAACACATCTCGGATGATTTATTATCGGTAAAACGAGAGAAAAATGATGGTATACACATTATTGTCGGGTATTATGATTATCGCGATGGAGCGTTTTCTGTGTAAATAGTTACGATTCGGCGTAGATAACAGATAATTAACGAATGAATTGATTTTCGCCGCTTCGTTAGAACGGGAAACGCTAATAAAAACCGTGGTGGCTGTGCATGATGTCATTTGCTCGCAACGATTGCCATGTATAATATGAAAATGGTATTGGTTGGAGAGGAGGATGACTCTGTACTTTTCGGTTTGGTTTCGATGGTTATTTTTTTTTTTGGTATCTTTTCTTGACTGACCTGTCTCCGTGTCCACGGTGTAGTTCAATCCGGCCCAAGGATCCAGGTCCTGCGACTCCGGCTCGACCTATCGTTAACAAAGAACATATATTAGTTGTCTTAATGCAGATAGAAGACGGTTGATTTACTTTGATGCTGCTTTCGTTGAACTCTTTGAGTGTTTTAATATCATCCAAGTTTCCTTCTTCCTTAGAGGTTGTAGGAGTCGAATTCAGATCGGGGTCTAGTTTTTCCGGTTTGGTCGGTCCCACTTCTAATGGCACACCAAGATCCACATCCTGCTTCCACAGCACCTCAATCAAATCCATATCCTGAAAAAAAAAACATAAACACATTAGTTTTCATTTATATAAGTTAAAGTTAAAATATAGTTTCAGTTAAGTCGAATATAAAATATTTTCGAGTTAAATTCCCGGAAATAATAAAACATTTAGGATAAGAATGCAATAACAGATATGATTATATCAATCATGAATAACTCATAAATAAATTCAATTATAGCTGTTCTATTAAATAATCAGTGCGAAAACAAATGCATTATATCATTTTTCCAAACAAGGATAACATTACAAAAGCAAGATTTAATCAAACCAATTCTATCGCAAATTGTTATTCTACAATACGAATTAGATTTATTCTTGAATACGTTTAAAATTACATATATCTACATCACATTCATTTATAAATTAACATACATTTTCAACATGTTTCGTGCACCTCCAATAATTTACTTTACTTATAACAGTTGTTAAATTTTATTATTTCTTTTAAATATATATATTTGTGAATGAAAGAATTGTATAAAATTTTTAAAGTAGCTATAACAAAACATTTACTATAAGTTTAGATTATTTTATAATTAGTCCATATTCAAATTATTTAAAATAATCCCAAGAAATATTTTGATTAAATTAATCGAGCATATGATTTTTTTAACTATATAAGCTTAGATTAATTAATAATAACAGAGTTTGAGAAATAATGTAGCTGAAAAGTCTCATTAATGAACGTATGTTTCTCGCTCCCAATTTTATTTATTTCGCCCTCCTCTTTCCATTCCTTCCCAGCCGAGCCGATGGGGGAAGGTTTCATTAATTTTCTTTCTTTTTTTCCATTGTGAAATCCAATTTCCTATTAATTACGTGGATGGCCAAAAATGAATGCACCTGCCTTACACAGGCGCTTCATTAAAATAACGGCGGAGGAAAGGAGCGGAGAGGTAAAGGAAAAAATATATATATTTATATATACATGTGTTTGTATATATATATACATATATAACAGGCGCGTTCGCACTGCGGGTCGACAAGATGGCGTCCTCGGAACGATGCGGGATACCAAAGGTGCGGTTCGATAGATGGCTACCCTCAACTAACCAAACCAAACCCATTGTTTTTCATGCTCCTCCCAGTTTAATCACATATCCGTGACCGAAAAAAGAAAACGAAGAGGGAGAGAGCGACGTGCAGAGACAGAGAGAGGTTACAGAATGACCAGAACTGCGCTCTTTCATTTACTTCTTTTTTTCTGACTTTTGGAAAGGGTCAGCCGACAGCCAATTGGCGCAAACTGTTTGTACACACTGCACCAAGGACTAATTAAGCGAGTGCTGCAAAATTGGACATTATAAGAATTAGGTGGTCCAGACGAGACGAAGAGAAGGAACAAGGGAAACGGATACGCGTTTTCTAAAGGAAATGCTCGATTGGTAATTCGGTATGACGGTTAAGGTCTGCTGATCCAAGAGGAAATAATAACAGCGAACGGTTTTACAGTTGTTGGCGCGGCGTCGATTCAATGGCAAACAACAATCGAAACCGAAACGCTTAGAAAGTGAACCCGCGAGATTTTCCCTCCACTACAAAAAAAAAACAAAATACCAAAAGTTAAATTAAACCATAAATCCAAAAGACACATTTATAAATCTTTGGCAAACAGAAACGGGCAAGCGCTAAATACTGGTTAAGATAAAGACGATGCATGGTGGTGTTGCGTAACGGCAAATCCTCGTCCTTATCGTTATTTTCTAAAATTAGCCTCGTTTGCTCTGATTTATGTAACAATTGCTTTTGGATGTACGCTTTTTTTCTGTCTTGCACGCTTTTCTCCCACGGGTGGCAATTGATTGCCATCATCATTAAGGTTTCGGGGAGGGAAAAACGACGATCCAATCATGATTATTTCCATGGTCCGACCTCGATTCCCATGGAACAATTTCATCTATTAACGCCGCCGCTAACGAACGATCATCATTGTTGCCCGGAAGAGAGAGAAAAAGACATAGACGGAAAAGGTTTCTTCTCATTTCGTCTTCCTTTACTTCATCTTTATTCCACGCACACAATAACAAATTAAATTAATGGACACCATCTTTTAACACAAAGTTCTTCATTATTTTGTTGTTGTTGATTTCAACATCCATTGTATTTGATTGAATACAAATCGATCGATGCACGCACCTCGTTTTTATTAATCTTCACCAACTTGTTTGCAAGTCTTTATTCAAACTATAATTTACCTAATTACTTTATAATTAAGTTCTAAAAACAAACAAAAACAGAGTTATCAAATAACCTTCAACTTCTTCATATTTTTTTCCTTTCATATTATTACATATTTCTTCCATCCTGATTCGCAGTCACGCACAATCTTTATTTAAAAAAATGTAACATAACATTTTCGTTACGTTATTTATTTAGTAAAAAAAAAACGAATAAGTTTTATTCCACGCGAAAATACAAATATTTATAAAACATCCATTATTTACTCTGCAAACTGCAATTTCTTTTATTGTATAATAAATCACAAAGTAAAATATGTACGAAACAAAATTAACAACAAAAAAATAATAATCAACGTTCTTTTAATGAGCGCAATATTTCAATTGCATTGTTTTAATACGTAACGTTTTATTATTTTATTTTTAAATTTGGCATTTGAATCATGCTTAACGTATTTCTAAAATAAGCACATTTTGAAGGTAACTAAATTATTATATATAAGTAAAAAAAACAACAGCAAAGTAAGTAAACCGAAACACTGACTGGCCTTTAAAAAGTCAAATTGAATCCCGTTACAACGATCGATCTCACTAATATTTTGTCAATTTCTTGCAGACCTAACGGATTTTCAATAATTAAAAAAAAACTATGGAAAATTTTGGAATCCGTATCTCAAAAAAAATTATAAAATTAATAATTGTTAAAAAAATCAAGGTAGAAAGTTCGAATTGATTTTACTTGTTTTATAATTATTTGTTTGTTGATCGAATTGAGGTTACAGATTAATAATTTGTTTTCTCTTTATACGAATAACTGGAGACAAGCGCAAAATAGTATAGAAAAATAAGCTATTTATGTTTACTTTATAAATATTATGATTGTTTTCGAAAATACTTGGAAATATGCCAAAATTTCAACATTGCTTTATTCTTTATATCCATTTATATGAGTTAATTTTTTTGTTTCAATGAATGAGAAATAAATTTTTAATTGTTATAAATAAATTTTATAAATCAAAAATAATTTGTTAGAAATTTTAGAATTTTCGAAAATTATTTTTTAAAGAAAACTGAAATAATTTCTGAAAAATACCAATGTATAAATCACATCATATTTGTCACTTATACGTAAAGTTTGAACTATGTACATTTGCAAAAGTAAATACTTAAAAACTCATAAAACGAGTGTTTAGATTTGAACTTGTATGCAGCTGCAAGAGGTTATTGAAACAAAACAAACAAACAACACCTTAACCGTTGGAAGACGCGTAATTTGCATAGGAATAAAGCAAATACACAGATGTTATTTACAAGTAACAACGAAATGCGCAACTTTTCCGAGCGAAATTTACGACGGCTCCATTTAATCCGGTGTTTTTCTTACCAAGGGCGTTCAATCAGATGGAGCGTAATCGACCACATTTTGAAAGAAACAGGTCTCCGATTGCAAACACGGAAAATTCGATTATGAATTTTTGCCTCGGCACCTTCCACCGGATTTGCGAAACCTATGATCCGTTCATGTGGAAAATGAGTTTACGCGAGATTTTCTTCATGCAAAATATGAAAATGAAAAATAAAGAAAGTTGATATCCGTAGTGGCAAAGCGTGAAGGGTGTAGTTAGATGTTATTGCGAGTCATAAATTTTGCGCATTTGACTCGCCAATAAATGCGTCAAGAGTTTTGCGGTGCGTTTCATGCGGTCAACTACTTTGTGGTTATTCTTTCAGGGCACCTCTTTCAGGGAAGTCAGGTGGCGGCAATGACGGAGCCATTAAGGGTTTTTCTGCTGATGGGTATCTGAGAGAGAAGGGGTTGAAGTAGCCGCGCTTTACGAAAAAAAAATAATACTGAAGGATACGGACGAGCCGAAGAGCTGTAATTGTGTTATAAATTATTCAAGCATTAATCACGGTATTGTCAAAACTTGGAACTTAATACATCCGAGCGACTTGTTTAACTTAGATTTTTAATCACAATTCCTTCTCCGTCGATCGCCTCGTCGTCCTTCTCCTTCTCATAGATTTATTATTTTTCTCTCCTGTTCATTATTCCTTTGAAGTATTATAGATTGCATGTCAAGATATGTATAGGTCTTGTAATTATAATTCTCCGCCTAGTTTTAAGTCTATTAAAATACATTCACTGTTTTTAATCAGTTTCGTTTTGTTCACTTTAACTTTTACATTTTACAAAATGGACAGTCGTCGCGTTTTGCAAATCAGAGCGGAATGCGACCGAGCATTCGTGGATTTCACGTCTCAGTCGCTTTTTGTTTTTCCTATTCACGTTTAATTTTCATATTAAATTTTGAAAACAAAAACTTTCAATCAATCAAGCCAAATCTTGCCATTGATATAATATTAATATATTTCTATATTATAATTTCTAAAAATGTTACAAAAATTGTTGAAATAATTGAAAAATGAAATATCTGCCATTTTGTATTCGGTTATATTTAGTTATCAAAATGTCGATTGCGTCGGCTAATGGATTACGAATGGCACTCGACTGCAGACTTTTAGGGGTTTTCGAATTGGGGGAGCCCGAAAATGGCACACACAACCCTCGACATTCGGCATCCTCAAAAAAAAAGGAGAGTATAGGAACAGACGAAACTATCATTAATTCTGACAAAAAGGAACGGACAAAAAAAAATATGTATGTGTGTGCGCCGAGCGGTAATAATAATAAAAGTGACGAGTCAGCGCGTTTTTCCCCAGCGAAACACCTTTTGGTGAAATTTTAATTATTTCGAAAAAACCACCACCTTTCTGGGTGCCACCTCTGGGAACCCGAATTGATTGGCTGCAGAGCCACGAATTGCCACTTACCTTTACGACTGGTGGAACCCATCATCTGCTCAACTCGCACTGTACTTTAAATATTGACCAGATGATGATGATGATCAGATCATGGCCGTGACCATCGAGTGGTGATTTCCGCGTGAACGATAATTTCAAACAACAAATTGGGAAACATATGAACACAGATTTGCGCAAACAACTGGATCGAGTGATGCAATTAATCTTCGCACGGTATAATTGCTATGTAAACATCGGATTCCAAATATGATACTTACAAATTCGAAATTGTGATCATGTGGTCCATTGTGAAACTTTACAACAGGAAATTGCATTATTGAAAATATTTATTGATATATAGGACCTATACTTCCTTCCAATTAACTACGCATTTCTGTTAGTCATTAAACTATTTAGACACAATTAAAACCACAATTAAATTCGGACAAGTTAAATTGAAGCAATTGATGGGATTCTATTTGGTACATGACTAGCATTGATACGAGCCTGATTCTGGACTTTTAACAAGTGTGAATGCATGCACACGCATTCGGATTACGCAACGCGATCGTCGATTCTCAGAACGGTTTTTCCCTGCGAAAAAACGTCCATTAATTATGGTAATTCGCATTGTGTCACAAAACATATTTCCATATTTTGCGCGATAAAATCCTAAACAAAATTCATTTCCAATTTCATTATTTCTACAACAATCTTCAATTAAAGTGATATCAATTACAAATAATAATTGTAATAAGGATATAGTAGAACTAATTATTTTTTAGCAAAATAGAAAAACGGCTTTTCATAAAAAATCTAATGAATAGCTTTTGTACTACATAACATAACAAACGATTTCATTAATGTTATTAAATATTGCTGTTATTTTTTTCTTATTCTTTCTATTTCGTTTAATAACAAGAATAACTCATATATGTTGATCTCGTTCGATGAAGAAAAATGAGGCTGTTGACATTTGCGTGTGTTTTATTTATATTTAATATTATTTTTAGTTTTGTTAGATAGAATTTCTGACATGTCCGTGCCTTGATCAAAAAGCGCTGAAAAGTGGGTTACGTTACGCGTATCTAGGAAATTAGAAAAAAAAAGAACAAACAACGTATTAATATGCATTATGCGATTTGCATATTTAAGTTTAAAGAAACAAACCAAAATGTAATATATCACATTTCAAAATATTGCAAATAAATATTTTTACTTCCCAATAAACTCATAAATATTTTATATATTTAATAAATGTTTTAATAAATTATAATAATTAATTTAATAAATTATAATTATTAATTTAAAATATTTTAATCGTTTAAAATAGATTTTTCTTCTTGCAATATTTATTGAATGAAGTCTAGCCGCAAGCAGGATTAGAAGTAATCATAAATATTTTATCGTTTTAAAAAATGTATGGATGAATAAGTTTGAGATTACTATGAAGTAATTACATTTATTGATTATTAGAACAATAACATTAATATTATTGGATATTTTTTAAAGAAATTATAAAATGTTAGTTTTTTTTTATGATTGCGTGTACAATTGGCCAAGATGGCGTCGTCGTTTGCGCAAATGGCGGATTGTTTCGAAGGGGAAAAAAAATCAATGTTCCATTTCGGTAATAATGAGTTAAACCAATGGAAATAGGGAGGACGCCCGATGTAGCAATCCGATGAGAACTGAATTCCTATTAAGAGCTATCATTTATCATCTGTCATTCAGTCCGACTGATGCCTGTATGCATGTATCGGAGCATTACAGATAAAAAAAGACAGGGTCGGATCCGGAACGAAACGACGGCGCACCGAAAATTCATTTCGTTAAATAACCTATGCTATTGTATTATGGAAAACAAAAAAAAAACAAACAAAAGCAAATTGTTCAGGAAAAAGGATGAAACAATTTCGCAACGAACTCGAGATGAGCGGATCGCCATGGACCTGGTTATCTAATCGGAGCCGAAGATAACGCTCATCTTTAAATAAATAAATAAGAGTTCCACAATACCTCCACGGACTTATATAAGTTTTGATAATGGCACACATACATTCGACGTGGAGATACAGATATGTTTATGTTTTTTTCTTAATTTCGCGATAATGAGGAATTCCGATGATCGCAAAATAAAACAAAACATTCGATGTGTTACAGCAATCTTGTGTTTTTGTTAATTTATTGATATTTTTTTTAAATGATTTCCTTCAATTTCGCCGAGGGTTATCAGTTGAATTTGGCCCCGATTTTTGCTCCGAATTGCGACTCAGAAACGGAATCCTTCGAGTACTGCCCTGTTCATGAAAAAGCTCCCCGCATCGATACCGCTAATGATATAAGATAGTGGCGAGTGCTCGGACTACTCTCTCTTATGCATCATCATCCTTCTTCCTCTCGCTCAATGCCCTCTCCCTCATCCATGTAATATATATTTATGTATTTTCTTCTCGTTTTTTTCTCCGTCGGGTTCTGACCTCCTGCCCAGAGGATCTTGGCGCATTAACGATCCGTCTTATTTGACGATACGTAACCGATCGTGCGATTACAAATGACGAGATTGTTGTTAACTATTGAAGAGCGCATTACATCTCCTCGGGGACGGGAGAAAGGTTAAGGATTTGTTTAGCCAATAAACTAATAACTGATGAATAAAAAACGATGGAAGAATATGAAGAAATTAAACTGGGTTGGACCCATCGGAATCGAATCCTACCGTAAAAAAGCAATCCAATCAACTCTTTCCGTTCCACTGAGGAAATTTTATTATTAACATTATTTCGCTTTTTATACATCAAAATTATTTATATTATAAATAAAAATGAAAAAATTTCAATAAATTTGTCGTATTTAAAAATGCTAGTAATTTTCTAATCAATAATTACTCAATAAATTTCAAAGTACGGTAATTATTGTAATAAAATTCAATATAAAAGTAATTGCGCAATGATCATTTTCGTATTTTTCCATCATGTGCAAACTCAAAAATAAAAATTATTGAAATATGTTTCATAATAAAAAAAAACAATTTATATTTTCTGATATATTTTATATAGAATATATTTACACGGTAAATTAATTTAGTGAATTATTTCAGATTCAATAATTTCTATATTGATTTAAATTATGTTGCACGAATTAGAATGTTCGATGTTCGGCATTTTCTTTAAATAGAATGAAACAAATGTTTACAAACGTTAGGTGCAGTTTCTATCGCGATTTGGATAATACCGCTCAAGGCTTAAGAGTCGAAATAAATAGAAATCTTGTGCGGTTTCCAAAACAAAATCAATTGCGAATCGACGATTCAAACGTGACCCTTGTGTGATGTAATAAACTTGGTTTTTCGTAGAGTTTCATAATTTTCCTTCAAATTTCATAAACATAAAAAATACATTTTACGATTACGATAAGTTTACGACAAATTTAATGTATAGTTGAAGAAAAATAAGAAATTTCTATATATATATATAATTTTCGTTGTACGGAACATATTATCTAGTGCCAATTTAATTTTTGGCGATGTTAGCAGACGAGATATCACCACGTATTTGTTATTGTTAATAAGAGTTGAGGTCGGGTCGATATTTTTCGTTTTATCACTGTCTATATTTTCATTTTTTTATAGTAAGATATGTTCAACACAAAATAATTTACGCGCAATTTATGAGTGCTCAAAACAATATTCGCAATTTGGATAACATTTAAAAATTGCTACACAATAATATTGTTATCTTTCAAAAAATATTGGTAGCACAATATTGGAGGGTTGTATCAGTGATGTGATGGAAGAATTAGATATGTCAAATTTAGTTGTTTTATGATTGCTTTGTAGTCAATGCGAGTCTCGTAAGTGCTTCGTTGTAAAAATGGCAGATACGCATCTTCCCTTTTCTTTAGAAGATATCGTATCTTGCCATTCCTTAAATGTCTTTTACCGCTTGTCAACGATTTGTTTTTGTAAATACTTTCATAATCAAATACATCTTTTAGATATAGCAATAAAATGTTTTACCTTTAATACTTTGATTATAGAAAATATCATAAATTATATCTTAATCTTGAATTTAACATAAAATCATTAATCTAACTATCATAAACAAAATAAATTTCTTAAATATATAGAATTCTAGAAGGAAATACCGTTACTCTGCCACCATGCAAGGTCCTTAGATAATTCCAAGTTATACAATAACACATAAAGTAAATAATATATTATCTATTATAACAAACATGTTAGCTAATTAATTATACATTTGTCTGAACTTCTCCAAAATTATAGAAGAATAAATGTCATAACGTATGATTACTATAATAAATAGCCTATAGAAAATTGTAATGTGAAATTTTACAAATAATTTACAACTATTTTCATATTTAATATATGTAAACATGATAAAAATTAGGACATATTATATTAGCTTAAAATAAGGTATAAATATGTATTAAAGTGATAGAGGATGTAAGCACAATGTGCGTTCGCTTATGCAATCGATCGTGCAGAAAGCGCGGGGGAAAATCTGGGAGTGGCCGTAATAGATACCGAGGGGATGAAATAAACAAATATCGAGAGATTTAAATGGCGCAGCTCTCGGTTGTCAGGATCCGGGGGTAGAATCATTTAGAAAGGCCAGGCGCTGGGTGGCTGCTGTCGGATATTGAAATCGCGGACGCGGATGATAAATTTGCCTGTTTTGCACCCGGGAAGGCGGAAGGATTTTTAAGTATTGTTGTCCTGAGGGGAATGGATGAAAGATCGGGCGATGCTGTGGTCCTTTGTTGGAGCTCGCGCAAAGGGATCGTCTAATAGTAAGAAAAGAGAGAGGTCCGCATGCAACGTACACAATAAATTAGAAAGAGAAAAGAACAAACAAAAAAAAACAAGAAAGGACTGAAAGAAAGAGCATATACGCATGGCGTGGGGGTGGTATACGTGGATGGGTGTGTTCTGGTAATTAATGAAAAATGTATGGTAATTCGGGCAGGGCAATTCATCATTGACCGCATGGAACTGTAATTAAAAATAAAAAGAATGGAAATGGAACGGGGCATGGTTGCACGAAACCTCATCTCTGGTTCTGGTCGTGGTTCTGGAGGAGGAATAGCTCGGAACGCGACGGCGCGAGTGCGGGAAAGAGACGGGGAGTGGATGAATGGAAAAGAAAGGTCGCCGATGGGGAGAAAGACAGAAGAAGTAAATTAATGAAGTCCGGGGAGCGATGGCGATTGCCGGGCCCGATTCGCAGCAGGGGTCCCCTCACAAAAATGGTGTCTCGGTGAGATAAGCACGGAATCGCATTTAATAAACGATCCACATAATACGTATTGTATTTTAATCACGCGGAAAAGAGAATGGAACTCATTACTGACGGAGGCCTAATGAAAGTCCCAGCGATGGCTCTGCCCAAAACCCATTTTCGATGATGGTACACGACGGTTCTTCTCCGACGTTCGTTCTTCGGCTCCTCTCCTCTTCCTCTTCATCAAAACTTAAGTTCTTTTTTTTCCTTTCATATTTTATTATTCATCATCATCGCCCGCTCTTCTTCCTCCTCCTCATCCTCCTTGCTTTAATGATAATGGTTTGATAACTGAGAAGACGGGGAGGGCAGACAAGTGGTCCGGAGGTCAGCAGACGGCACGAAATGAGGCATGACGGCCCAACAAAAGAACCTGCCGACACAATCAATGCTGACCAATCAGCGACCATCCACCCAATGATGGTCCGCACCGGGAATCGGGGATGGACCCAGCGGCGCCTTCGGAGTCCGTCGACTCAACTCCTCTTCGTTGGAATGCACTGTCCAACGAGGAGAATATATGATCATGTATATCAAAGGGCGATCAATAATACCGAATATTCGCGTGAGGGCGAGCAGAGAAAAGGCGAAGGAGAGGGACCAAAGTACCTTTGCCTTCAGGTACAACGGGAGGCTTTTGTGAAAGGGTTGTTGCGGTCGACAGATTATTAAGGCGAACTAGACAAACGGATATTTGACAAATGACTTTTTCAAGTTATCGGGTGGCCAGCGAGGATGAGAATGACAAATGAGTGTTGGGACACATCCCAGCAGCAGGCCTCGGATCTCAAAGAGACAAGACCACCTCGCTGCAGCAGCGGTGCCGCGCCGAGAAAAGAACAAACAACAAACCACCTGTACTACTGTAGTACAACTACACAGAGGTAGCTCTAACAAATGCCCTTATGTCAGGACTACATGCACGCTTCTAGCAAGAACCAATTGATAAGGGCCTAAACACCTTTACCACTACCAACTGGTATCGCTTAAATAATTGACTATTATTAAAAATGTCGCGATTGCAATTGTTATGTGCGTAGCCAGTCCCAGTAAGCCTAGTCAAAACTCACCATGATCGGCGTCGACGCGTTGCTCAAACAGATAAAGTAGTATCCACGAAATCAGCGAAATGCTTTAATTACACACCATATCAACGAATGGGCGAACGATCACTATTGTCAAAACCGCTTTTGAAAACAACTACGGCGGTAACATCCAGATAATGACGCACTGATAACAGACTCTATAATAATTCACTAGAAAGCGCCAGCGGACGGCATCGCAATTTAATATCCTTGACTTTCGGTTCGCAATAATTACGAGAACACGTGGTACACACCTCGGTAACAGAGGATAACAACAGCAGAAGGCAATTGCGACTTACAATCAAACAACGTGCAATGAGCCCCGATTACCTCAAATATCCAATTAGCAGAAAATCTGCCCTTAGCAGATTCAAATCTGCAAAACAGAAGAGCGATGATAAACCGAATTCAAACTACTGCAGCGCATACAAATAAAACAAGAAAGAAAAACCGCAGCTAAAACAAACTAATTGCCATTCAAGGTCAGGAAAAAACATTACTTTCATCTGCCAATAATTTCAATCATGAGAGGTAAGAAAACAAATAAGTGAGTAATTGCAAATCCATTTGAATAGAAGTTGCGCGCAGTGGAACTCTCACGTGGCGCCATCTATAATCCATATCAAGCACTGGAAAAGTATCAAGCTGATGGCGCCACGATACACCGACATCTATTGAAATTAAACCGTACTAAGCTCAGCAAGATTACAAAATCCTGCTAAACGAAATAAATCAATACTCGGTAACTCGAAATCATACCATATCTCATAACCGAAATTTTCAACAACAATATAATTACTTAACAATTTTAATAAGAATTTATAAAGATATAAAAAATCTTTAAAAAAACGCAAAACAAAGTTGTTTCAGATTTCAATTTTGTGCATATTGTTTGAATTGATTATATTTACTTATTTAGACTATCTTACACGATTGGTTTACAAGTAAAATATGTAAATAAAGTTGCATACACATCAATTTTTGTTTTTTTTTTTACATTATTTTTAGAAGTTAAAACTTTAAATAATTATGTTAATTAATATACTAATTAATAACCATTGTAGAAGTTTCTTAAACTAATTATAATGAACCAATATAGTTAATCCCTTTACACACAGATGGCGCTGCGCCAGTTGAAAGATATTCAATTAGTGTTTTTTTACAAATTTGCTTTTCTTTTATAAGCTTTGCCACTTTCATTGGATTATTTTCTTTGTTTTCCGAGGTTCGAACTCGCAACATATGTAAATAAATTATAAATTTAAAAAATAAAGAATTAATTGTTATTAAATAATAATATTTGAATAATCGTAAAGCAACAGGTATTAATGAGGTCATCCATTATTATAATTGCAGAACAAAAGCATTTGCTTCAGCGTTCTTGGAAACAAACGCATTAGCAACGTCGCTGAATGAATATTTAAATATAATCTATTTAAATTGCACTTTAACCCCCAGTTGGCGTTTATTTAAATGTATATATATATAATATATTCTAAAGCATTCACACAAATACTTTTTTAAATTCTTCAAATTCCAAAGTAAAATAAATGATAAAGTTATATAGTAATATATTTTGTTATATTTAAACGAAAACACAGATAAAATATTAATAAACGTGAATAGTAAATATGATTCAAAGCGTAAATAGAAGTAAATAAAGAGAGCACTGGTCGGTGGTATTATTGCACTACAATATATATAGACAATTTTTTCGTACCGTTCATTCTATATAAACAAAAATGTTGGCGAACTACCAAAGGGTTACAAAGGATTGCTTATTTTAGCATAGGTAGTTATTTTTGCACATTTCTTTATATCTGATCACATATTTTGAAATTATATTTTCATTATGACTACATATTACAATACACGTTTTTTTTACAAGTGCATTATCTAATCTAAAGTCGTCTGTAATAACTAGTCTTGAGATTGTTGTTTTCAAGAAACATTTTTTCACCTTTATTGCAAAACTTTCTGAATTTCGAGTTTTTATTAGTCTTTGTCGAGTTCATTGCGAGTGTTAGATCATTGTTCACCTTGTTTCTTAAAACCAGTTGTTCGAACAAAAACAAGCAGTTGATGTAATCAGATCGAACTTATCTATAAAACAAACACAGTTTAGTTTGCATTTAATTAAAACCTAAAGATTATTAACAAAAAGAATGAATTTTGAAACCAATACTGAATATTCTTAATATTAACCATCTGGTTAGTAACATAATATTCGACCTTAAACAAAGTGTTTTGAAGGACCTTGGAAGATCATTAAGAAGGTTGATTTTTTTCATTCTGCTAAGGCAATATTAAGGACCTTTATGTAATCCCCATTTTTAGCAATAAAAAAAGAAAGTTGAATATATTATTGATTTTTTTGCAATTTCTTCATAAAATAATGAAATATTATATATGAGAACAACTGATTCTAAAAACGTAAATACGTGATGGTAATTCTCCATAACAAATAGAGAATTAAATTAATTACAAAACCGGTCGTTGCGATATTTGTTACAACTTTTATTGATCATCTACGACTAAAAATATTCTATTTATATTCGAAATTGCACTAAAGCGTAAGACTTATGTTAATACATGTAAACATTAAATAATAATACGCAGTCCAAATTTTAATTAGAAAACGTTAAAATTAAGTTTCGATGTTTTTTGACGGAAATACGCGTATGCTCGTCATCGACTCACACTTATGCGAATTATTGCAAAATATTTTCGAGATTACTGCAGTTACATTTCGCTTTATTTGCGCTTCGAATTGATTAATTTATCTTCTGCGTGAAATTTCCTTTTTTTATGCTTACAATTGCATAACCTTATCAGCGTAAATAATAATAAACACAATTTTGAAGTTAAACAACCTCTGCTTCATTGATGCAACATACATTTTTCTACTATTTCTTTTTACATCTGAGAATACAACTAGACATTATAGAATCTGAGAATAATTAATAATTAATGTATTTATAATTATTTGTTGATATTAATGAGAATTGGCTAGTATTGCAACATAATTCAGTAGTGTTGCGTAATATGGTTGATGTAATTTGTGTAAATATGTTGAAAGTGTATTTGGGAAACCTGTGGAAATATAAGAAGTATTTCCATAAAAAAGGTTGCATGTTGGCTTATGAACATGACGTTTGCAAGTGCTCGGAATTGAATGAGTTGCATACCTACACCTCTTACGTGTGCTTCAATCCTTTGGATCAAGGCCAACGCAAAGTCAACGATGTTAATTATAAATCACTAATCAAGTTTGTCACCTGATATTGAGCGGTATTAGACGTCTACAAATCAATACATCTGCATGTTATTCCCATGGAGGAGGCGTGTTATTTTCGACGTTCGATAAGACTTGATAAGGCATTGAGGAGCACATGTAAATCGAAACATTGAGAAACACTGAATTCAGCGACGATATCCTCCGATTCGGTATAGAGAATCCGCAGTAATCGCCTAGAATGTTCGAAGAGCATTCCAGAACCATGTTTATATAGTCCGCGAATTATTGAGCAACAAGCAGACTTTGGACTTTTTTTTTCACATTACTATTTTTACCGCCGCATGGCAATAAAAAAAAAGAAAATGAGTAAAAACAAAAACAAAATTAATCGCTGGTAATGAAGTTATAAATACGATGGTCACCGAAGACACTCTCATTTGTTTCGGTTCTAATTGGAGATAGGTGCAATACGTGTTTGTTTATTTATGGGAGCATGACGGTGTTTCGAATAATCCCGATAAATGGTAATCTACGGAAAAGCTGATTCAGGCTCTGCTTTTGTCAGATAAAGAGATGCCCAAACGCGAGGTCTGAACACAAAGGTGAAAATCCGCGTATCACTGACCTACGACGAAAGCCACCGTAAAAATAGACGTCGCCTCGCCTTTCGAATTTTTTTCAAGTTCAAATGCGATTCTCGCACATTTTAAACGAATACAAAATCGCTGCATAGCAGCAGGATACAGAAAAAATAATTGTATAGCCAGCAAAAACAGCGTCTATTTTTACGGTTGCCCACCTATTTATCATTTCGCTGATGTTTGTTCGTAACGCAGAAGAAATGTGGGGGGAAGCGATGAAAAAACGCAATTGGTATCCGACCTGGGTCAAGAAATAAGCTGATTATTTGCGTGCTTCGATGTGTTTTGACGGTGGGCCCTCTGTCCGAGGGGAGGCCGTGCGTGGGGACCCAGACGTGTAGGCTTGAGGTCATAAAGACTTTCGGGTTGATGATCTGCCGGTCGGCGTCGCGACGCGCAAAAAAACACGCTCTGCGTTTATAAGAAACGTCTGTGTTCAGTACCAAATAAAAAAAAAACGCGAGTTGAGGAAAGCAAAACAAATGGATAGACGCAGATATTTTCTGAGCAGAAACAATACTCTGAGCGGTTAGCAACCTGCTGCTGCCACCATTAATCGTTGTTATTATGCGTATATTTTCAATAGGTTGTGTCTATTTACGGAAGAACGTCTTTACATAGGCGTCCTTTCTTTACCTTTTACTTTATGGAAAGGGAAGGTTTACTGCTGTCTTTATCATTTATTTATTTTTTTCGCATCAAAATAAGTCTTACAACGAAAATATGTTTATCCATTTTTATCATTTTTATTTAATCACCTCGACGACAGAACCCACAATATGGCCAAATTTATCGTACTTCCAATATTACTTTCAACATAATTATGATTATTTTTTGCGTCCAACTTTTACTCTTTATTTTTGGTACTCTCATCCTTGTAGGATTTACCATTTTAGTTGTAACAAATTTTGATAACATATTTTAATCGAAAAAATCTGTGAATACAAAATCTTATATTCAATGTAAATTATCATAAAATGTGATCATTTTATAACTAAACAATAGTCATGTGGACTACTATTATAGGTAGTAAGTAATATTAACTATGAGATGTAAATGCAACTAAATTAAGGTAAATCCGAAGGCCTAGTATTTTTATCTTCAGGATAACATAAATGTATGATAAACAATACACAAATTGTTGGGAAGGTAAGTAAAATATATTTTTTAATAATAATAATAAAACTATTTTAGAATTCGAGGAATGATGGTATAGTTTAACGTTTCTAATATGAAATTTGTACACGAAAATATTTTGAAAATAAAGTCATGTCAGATGTTCGTATCATTACTGGAAACTTAAAAATAATAACAATAATGCGTTTATCAACGTTTATCATACATTTGTGTTGTTGCAAACTCGTTGTGTTTACGTTGAATTCGCTATTTGTATTCTTGAAATAATTCATGCACCGAGCGCAATGCTAGTTCGACTGGTTTCTTTCCATATATACTTTATATATTTTTTCATTTGAACGGTTTTCTAGGCAAACAAGACCTTCAGTGTTGAAGTAGACTTAACCCAATAGCACCGTTGCGCAAAAATGGTGAACCGAAACCACCAATGATGTATGGATGGGAAAGTGTTCTGAGTCAAAGCAAATTAGTCAGTGTCTATAAAAGCGCACGCAATGCGAAATTGGAAGAAAAATATGAAAATAGCCCAAGGATTTAATAATTTTCTTTTTGAATGAGGTGACACGCTTGTTTTGGCATCGTCCGGCAGCAAATAATCCTGCTCCAAATAAACTGGCATTTTCGGGTTGATGCTTCTTTATCCAGCGTCCGAAAAAATGTTTATAAAAATAATGGGGGAAGGTGCGACGTGCGCCCGTTGAAGGCTCATACATATTGACCCAAAAGTTCAACGTTTACATATTAATATGCTATTGTCCTTCGGTGCATAGCTTTGCCACGCATCGTACGTCGCAACAATGTTTTTTCTTCTTCTTTCTATTCTGAACATAACAGGGGGACTTTAGCTACAAGCAATTTAATTAACCGCATCCTCGACGGAAATTGGTACTAGCAACACATTAGGAATCGTCGCGGGCGAAAAACAAAATTTTTGGTTTGCTTTCCGACAAATGCACTTAATGCAATGCAATATTACTTATTTTAAATTAAGCGATGTTTTTCTATATATGAAGATGAGACAAATAAAAATGCAATTAGCAATTTGGAAGCGCAACCAACATTTGAAAGAAAGTAAATACGCCCAATGCCAATTTTCATTTTCGTGAGTGCAGATGATTATTTATTTGTTTCTTTAGAAATGCCGCGCAAAGGAAAACCTGTGGTTCGTTTATTTTGCGAAATCGGTTTACCTTGAGCTCATATTATTGAGATCAGAGGAGTAGACGTGGGAGCGAACAATTTCGGGCTTTTTTCTTATTCAAATCGACGACCCGGAAGGAAAGGATAATAAAAAGGATAACCACAGACGCGCTCCAATACTAATGCGCTCTTTGAAAATGTAAATGACGAATTATGCAAATGCTGGATTGTATTCATAAGGAATGATCGAGACCTGCATTAACATATCAATCGATATTAGTGTTTTCGAACACATTACGATTTCGTATGTTGGATTCAAAGATCTTGTTTTTTTTTTTCCTTTTTCCGCTCATCGATTATTGCTTCGTAATTCAAACTTGGCACAATTGTACTTCCGTTCACACGTTATTCTTCGAAATGCCCTCCAACGAAAACACTTCGACTATTACAAATGAACACCGTTTTGGCAAAGCTGTTTTCGTTTTCGGAAATCCTTGTGACGCACATAAACAAATAACGAATATTATTTGTTGTTTACATTTATAATAGGATGCAACGAAATGCCAAGAGAACAACAATTAAAATAAAGAAAATTTCTTTCAGCTGATGCAATCCCAATTCTAAAATAACATGGTATTATCATGAAAATACAATGAAAATGGGACATGCAGCGTTATTTACTTTTTGCGTATAGCACTTATTGTATCCAAGTTGTCATTTTATCTTTCATTTAAATTGCTAAATACATAAATATATTTCAAAGTCATGGAATATGTAAATAAAATATGTTTAGTTATTACGAGTATAATTTGGATTTACTTGAGAACTATCGAAGAATTGAAACTTATGCTGAAAATTCCCACAGCTATTATTCATGAAACAGATGCGAGTTTCTGGGGACACATAAATTGTCGAAAGCTATTACTGAAAGTGAAGTATATACATCATTGAGAAACGCTATTCGAGGATCTAAATTTACCTTGATACATGGTGCTTCGTCTCGCTTCTTTCGCAGAGATATGGAATGGAATCAATTATCAAAAATGTGTTGATACTTAAAAATAGGCAATAAATGCATTCCCAAGGATGCGAGTCCCACGAATGAAAAACAATTGCCGCGAAATCTCGACGTATTCGGACAAAGGACGAATTCAAGGATCAATTTACGTATTTTCCATTTTCAGATCTTGCTTCTATATATTTAGACAATTTACAAACTAAGTATTGATCGCGACATCTGTGACATCTACAATAATTCTTACGTATTGATCCCTGATCATTTATCCTGTCATGCACAAACAACATGAGCTAGTCCATTATTCAATCGTTAATATGACTAATAAACAATGATTTCTTTGATACTGAAAGCACGTGTACTGAACATCACCCAAGTTGCTTTTGAGAAAACAGGGAACACATTTACCATATTGATTAAAGTGCAACTAACTTAGCTGTTGCGAAATCTTTTCCTTGCACCCATAAAATGTCAATTGTACTCAGCAATACGCAAACTCATTGAAACAATTCGAGGGATTATATTGGATACATTTCGATGTGCTATCGTTATAGGTTTCTGCTTATGACAAGTGAAGAACGCATCACATGCACAAACATGGTCCATGTGCATGAAACAACGTGGCCAGAATTGACGTGAAGAGAACCAATAAAGCGTTACGCTGATCACGTTTTATGTTCTCTCATTTTATTTTTATTACCGTTGTCAGGAAAATATGCAGACATTAAAAAAACACGTTCATTGAGGTCCTCCCATGTACAACTAATTTTAAAAGCTATATGAAATCTAAAAGAAAACTAACATCAATTTTACACAGTACCTCTATTTGTAGATGTTATTAAAACGCTCATTTTTGGAAACAGGATTGATGGCACTAAATTTTACTAAAACTGATTAATGGACTTTCGATGTACGAAACTTTAAACTAAATGAAATTTTCACTTAATAACACATCGTTTCTTATTTTTTTTATATGTAATATTGAAAATAAAATTAGGGATGTAGCCAATTTTCTTCTTAATTATAGACATAGCTACTGGAACTGATTTGATCTTTATGTATAAGTTAATCACAGACGACCTGCAACTGGGAAAAGCGAGTCCAACACTGAAGACAAAGTCTGTAAATTTGGATATAAGAAATTTATAATCGTATCAATAAATGGTCACACAAAGAAGGAAAGACATCTTAAGGATGACCGTTGGTATATATATGTAATAAAATCAAATATTTCTTATGATTAAATATTGATACAAAAGTGATAAATAGAACTATCGCATGAAGGCAAAATGATAGGTTTGTTTTCGGTTTCTAGCCGTATCGCGCGACATTTATTGAAGAAAGCCATGATAACGGGAGTACTTCTTCGATGGGCCAAAATAAGAACTTGGTTACAGGATGTGCGTATCGAAAAGCACGTAATGAGTAGTAATTTAGCTCGCGTTTCCAGTGGCAGGAGAAAGTACCGCACTTTTATTGTCTACCAAACGATCCTCCATTTGAAAAGAACGACAAAATAACCTATGCAATTGTAAATCTTTCCTCTACCTGACCCCATTGTAGATGCGACAATTGATAATTATAAGCTTGGTGCAACAGTAAATGTTGCAATGATCATTTCGTGAGAATCATTCATCCCGAGGTCCGAATTGAAGAAAATAATTACATTTATTTACGTCCGCTAATTAAAATGAAAGTTTAGATGTACAACGCAATTGTATGTACTTTGTTTTAATGTGTTTTTTATAACTCACTTTGTTTATTTTCACGGCGTCGTGTTTTGCGCAAATGCCAAATAGCTCTCGTTGCCGACCAAAATAAGAACTTTTTCACTCTTTTTTCTCGTTTCTCCTTTGATCAATAATATTTTGTTCCCAAAGCTAAACGCCGCATTTCCACGGCGAGATAAAACAATAGACGCACAAAGTTTGCGACGCGCTGAAATTGCCTCTAATAATAGCAAAATAATACAAGAACACTGAGGATTCTGTATCAAAGTTTTTATTTAAAAATTAAAATTAACAATTAAAAACAGATTTTAACTAAATTACAATAGGAAAGGCCTGATCACTTGATTGATTAAATGTTAAAAATTATTTAAATTTTACTAATTGTGACATACATGTATATGATATTTTAATTGGAAATTACGAAAACAAGTAATATCAGTTAGTACTTGTCTACTGACAGAAAATATTGAAACTGAACCTGGGAAATAGTCTGGAAAACGGAAGAGGTTCATTATCACCATTGGCGAGAAAAGTAAAATAAATTGAGAAGCCGAGTTGACACGTTGGGAGGAAGCGGAACAATGCTTTAAATTGAACGTAGGGATCTTGCCGGGGAAAGTTTAGATTGAAGTGACCTTTCGGTGCGAGCAGCAAAGCTTCTGGATTAAGGGCTTCTTCATACGCAGCGAAAGTGAATTACGCGCAATGACCTTGAGGAACAGTTTCCATCACACCCCATTTGAAATTCTATTCTATTATTAAAGAGCCTTGTTAGCAGGAACTTCGCTAATTGAACTATTTTTTCTATAATTAAACTACCCCAACTCAGAGTGTAGCAAAACAAAAAAACAATATTTCGATAACACTTCGCCTATTAATTCGGTAGTAAGAATTATATTCAATCAAGCAGCGGCTATTCATAAAAATCTACATTGTACAGGCTTTCAACATATCCACCCAAACATCGGATCAGGGCAATGACGCGACCGGGCGATTTCGATTATTCATCGTTCGGATTGCATCATTTCGCATAATTAGTCGTCTGCGTGATGAGTTTTCGTTTGGATTTTGTTCTCTTCTTTGTTTTGATTCTGAACGATCGCTATTTCGCTTTCGATTTCCACCGTTTTGTTTGTTAGCAAAAACAAAAAATAACACGGCAGGGAAAATAATGAGTAAGAAATTGCCGTGTAATCAGATAGTAATCATGTCAAAGCAACAACAAACTTATTCCTCGTACTTGCTATTATATTCATTTTTTTGTTTAGAAAAATAATTGACAGTAATTGTTTAATAGCTCGAATAAAAGTGGCTTACGAACATGTGTGCAATGCTCTTCAAACTACCTTCGAAAATAGTTGTCATTAAAATTCTAATAGGATTACGACACGAAAATAGCTTATTTTATATATACCAGAAAAATAAACAAATATTGCTAAAAATTGCCATTTAAGATAATATTTAATATAAGTATATGAAATTAATTATATAATTGCTTTATTATAAATGCATTATTATAATTATAAGTTTCGTGTATATGACAAGAATTTTTCTATTTAGGAAAGCAAAGAAGGTAACTGTTAGTAATTATTGTTTCGACTTTTGTATTAAATTATCAAGACGACATTAAGTTGTTTATTATTATTAATAAATTACTTATAATTCGCTTCTGCTAAATTGGGAATTGCAAATAAGAGACCTGAGTAAAGTACAGTTTGAAGGGTATATCGATGAAACAAGCAATTGCGCCGACCGTTAATGAGTCCGTTACTTTAATTATTGTAAATCGCTTTTCTCGGTACATTTCAATTAGGTTCGTCCTATATAATTTGCAACTACCAAATCAATAATTGAATTGTAATTAGTCGACAAACTTATATTCTATGCCTAGTGACTTCTTTGTTCATCAATCATTTCACTTGAATGATTAATAAAGCAAATTGTATTATTTGTTATTCGTCAATGAAGATGTTAACAATGTCTTGAATGGTTTTGCCACCTTAAATTATAGCATAACACCACAATGCTTTGTGAAAGTATTTCACAATTGGACCAGGTAGCAATTCCCAAATAATCCAATAGGATTTACAATATACATTTGAATTTCACTTACCTCCTGAGTGAGTTCCAAAGAGTTGTCAACATTGCTTTCTCCAGGACTCTCAGCTGGCTCATTAGTAGGCTCTTCAGCAGGGGACTGAGGTGGTATTTCAGGCAAGATCTCAGCCGCTGTTCTGTCTACATTCAGGAGGTACGCAGTGATATTGGGTTGATGGATGTTGGCCCTGTGGTATCTGCCCAGAGAGTTGAGATCCGCAAAGACTTCCCTTTCATAACTCATGAGTATAGTGTCAAGGCTCTTAGGATGGACATAGTGAGACCGGAGCACACTGGGCCCCATTGATCTCCAGCTAGTGCCATTATCCAGATCATAATTGTTGACTGAAGAAAGGATGTCAGTCTCCAGGTGAGAGTCAGGATGAGACCTGAGGAGGCTGAGAATGAGGGCGAGCTGCAGGAGCTCGTCGCAGTACACCTTCTTCAAGCTCAGCATCGTCGTTCGCTTGTTGTTATCGCACAGGTTTTGAGGTTAAACTAAACGGGACTCTGCATTTCACGCTTTGTTTACGCTGACATCGTCTGCGATCAACAGTTCGTCTTCACTATCCTAACAGCGTGTGCGATCTACAAGCAAAAAACAAAAAAACGCGCACACAGTTTTGATGGTGTACTGCAGAGCTGGTGTTTAAACCGGTGCTGGTAGAGACCGGATCGTCTGTTTTGCAAGTTTCACCTTTTGTGTCGCGGCCTCGGTGTGTCCCAAATGCTGTGCACGAATGCCAGGGGTTTGTCGCCTCTCAGCTGAGTCGTATAAGTTCGAAATCGGTGGAGTGCAACGTTGTTGCAGTTGAACAAGAGACACAAACAAAACTTTACACCTGATCACTTGACAAGTCGGAGGTTTAATCGCAATGCTGCCCGATAGTACACACGGAGTTTTGGAGGTTGCGCAGTGGAGGTATATATACCAGTGACGGAGAGGATAGAACCTCGAAGAGGGGTCTCCTCAATAATATCAGACGATGAGGACTACTCTTCGGGGCTTCGTCAACTCGCTTATGGTACAAAAATAAATTGCGGAAGGACGTGGTGCAGACTAGGGATATTCTTCTCGGAGAAGTTGTCGCGTTTGCGCAAATTCAAATCGTGACCAGAGAACTTTGCAACAAGTTATACGATCATCGCAAACTTTACAGCTACATAGTATAAATAATTACCTGGCATATGATCTTCTGCTCCTCAGCTAGGCTCAGGGATAGGTACACCTTTTCATCCATAATTCCAAACAATCGGAGCACTCAAAACGAACCCATTCCGCGTTTAAAACAAAACAAGCGCGCGCTTTTTTTTCCTTTTCGCGTTCCCTCTTCCTCACTGCAGCGGTTACGTCAAACTCGCTGCCCTCTGACCCCGATCAACAATTCCACAGGAAGCGGACAGAAAAAAAAATCAACTGTATTTAATTATTTATTTATATGAAAGAGCAGGACAACAAGAAGAAGAAAATGAAGGGAAAAAATTGTGGCACACACACGGAAAGCGGTCCCGATTGTTCAAAGCAACTTGTGGAACTTCCCATTCATAGCGAACGGCGCGCTCTCTTTGCACTGGACATAATAAATTCCCCTTGAACTGGAAATACAATTGTACATTAATTAATATGGAAAGGCATAAAGCAACGCACCTTTTCGGCGCGTGGTAACCCATTGGTACCAGGTGATTATCCCTGGTGCAGTAGGACCACTCCAAACCCGGACAACTCTTCGATTTGAAGCCGGTGCTGGTGATGGACTCGGTGAAGTAGAGGATGGACCTTAGATGGCTGCACGTCACTGCAACAGACTCAACCTGAATTGGTGGTGCACGCAACGAAAACATTTCAATTAAAGCTAATTAAAGAAATCGAAACTGCTACCAAACTGGAAATGGCAATCAATTTTAAAATGGAAATACGACTGCGGGCCTACCATTACTTTAGTTCCGTTAGTTATGAGATTTCCTTTCGATGGAGAACAGAAAAGGACATGATCCAGAATCCTTACGTATTTCGCGTATTTTTTTAATAAACAATTTCATTGTTTTTAATGTCACATATGTTTAAATAGTTATACGGTTTCAGTTATACAAAATTGTCGTTTGACGTAACATTTAGCGAATAATTATTAATTAATTACATTTAAAAAGTAAAATTGAAATAAATTAAGAAAAAAAAAATAAACTAAGAATAATTTATTATACGTATTATCTAAATTCTTGCATTCTTTTTACTTCATTATATCATGCGTTAACTTGTATTAGTCACTTGTAAATATTTGTTAGATATTATCTGTAAATTACTTACTATTTAGTAAGTTGTTGTTTTCCACGCTTCTAGAAACATTTAAACTTACATGTTGCTAAAAAATATTTACATAAAATATTAAACTAAAACAGGGTGCTGTAATTGAAGTTGCATGTTATTGTTAAAGCTTGATACAAGTGCCATACATTCATAAATTACAGCGTTAATTGCTAAGTTATAATATACCGATGCCGGTCTCAGAAATATATCATCATCATAAATACCGACATTTTTTGCATTAAAAACAATGTTAACTACTTAATTTTCAAATTTGATAGTACAAGAATGGTATTAATTTTAGACTTTTATATATTACATTATATTATATATAATTAGATAAATCAAAATTATAACTTTGTTTAAAAAAAGTACCAAAGATGTGAATTGTATGTTATTTTAATACTGTGTACGGTTTCGGGTGTTCAGAGTGTTATTAACATAAAATAGCAAAGGAAATACTTTCTAATCCTGACAATATGAGACTTGTTAATATCTGTGTAACGACCATAAAATACAAATCTGTCAAAGGACCATTGTAAATTTATAACATTAAATTCGACACAATTTTACAAACGTCAGGTCATAAAACTGATGCAGCTTTCACATTTATGGGCAGACGTTAAAATGTATTGATTTGCTAATCGATAAGTTAATGGGTTTTGCTTAATAACCTGTTACTATAATGTTATCGCATCCGGGCTGAGGGATGGCCCCACCGTTGGGATAGAAATCCGCGTGTCCTATTGGTTTCAAGACGCCAAAGAACCACGAGGCCGTGTGGATAACGTCCACAAAGTTCGCATCACCCGAGTCCAAGGATAATGAATTGTTCACTTCGCCCAAGAATTCATACCCGGGTCCTGCAGGATCCAAACCTAAGTAGAAGAAGGAGAACAACATAATACCGATCCTAAATATCAAACAAAAATTGAATACAATTCGAATGCATTATTTCATAATCTTGCTGTGAAATCGGATAGAATATTCGATGTTATTAAATGTTAGATCGGCAATATGGATCACCTGTTATTCTTCCAAGCTTTCCATCTAGACAATCTCCCGCGATTCCCGCGACGTGCGCACCTAGGCTATGCCCAATCAAGTGAACCATGGACAAGTCTGTATCGAGGTCCAACAGAAACCGGGCGATCTCTTTTCCAACTTGGTAAGTATTGCTCATTGCGGTAAAGTATATTTGCTTAGCCGCACGGCTCCAATCCACTACGATTAAATTAGCCTCCACGTTGGCGGCAAACACTTAAAAAAGACACGTTTAAACCTCACTATCAGGTACCTCAAGTAGCAAAGATGCTGGTTCACAATACTTTGCCTTAGATGCTTGAACACCTCGCGTTCTTTGCTATCCGTGTACCCGTGGATAATTAGGATCGTAGGGATAGATTTGTTGTATACAGAATCCCGAACACCATAAAATTCATCCAACTTATGTTTGTCGCTGTTATCTACGTGCATGAAGTAAGTGACCACCAGATGCATATTGCTCCGATAATCAATTTCGGTGCCAAGTGCGAAATCATAAAAGCTCCTCAGCTGTGTCAGTAACTT
The DNA here is from genome assembly GCA_963457615.1 of Nicrophorus investigator. NCBI lineage: Eukaryota > Metazoa > Arthropoda > Insecta > Coleoptera > Silphidae > Nicrophorus > Nicrophorus investigator. The sequence continues at coordinate 13,368,695 of OY735146.1, forward strand.
TTCTTTGACCTCATCCATGGTTCCGGTGCACACTCCAACTAGAAAACAAGACACTTATACAACTACTACACAAATTGTTTCAAACTACTCACTCAACAAGAACAGTCGGATATAATTCATTTTAATTAATCATATAGTTCACATGTATTACACGGGATTATATAATGTTACTATATAGTTCTACTTCAAATATGAAAGAATAAAAGAAAATAAAAATTGTTACGAAGTGTAACAATATACATCGATTATTTTAATAGTACTGATATAATACTTATTCGTCTTGGTCATTTGTGAAACACAATAGACCATTATTTTTAGCAATTATGCGAATTAAGCGCATACGATGCAAATCAGTCAAATCGTAATGTTTGTTCATGAACCTCTCGCATTTCACGAATGAACGAGAAGGGTCATAGCGGGTTCGCATATGTTGTGATGTTAAGTAAGAATTTCTCTGCACGGCCAATCTTGCCATTGCAGTCAATATAAAATAAACATTATTGTTAGTCAAACGACTGCTGTTGACTGTGATCATGCGCTTGAGCCCTTTCAAAACATCAACGAACTTCGCCCTTGGCGAGACATCTGCGTAAAGTCTTAAGCGACTCTTAGTGATAACATCGAATTGTGTTGCTAAGAAAGCTTCGTCTGATGCAAGAGCTTCCAATCCCAAGGTCTGTTCAGGGAAGGCAATCACGTTCTCATTGTGCGATCTGGTCAGCAGACTTGCGTATAGTAATTTGCTCTCTTGCTCGCACTTCCTAGTTGGACCATGATATCCCTTCAACAAGGAAAAGAGCCTCGGGTACCATAGGAAAAAGTCGAACAGACAGAGGTTCTTGTAATTATCGTTCGATGGGAAGATGCGTTTCACCAAATCATTGAACAAATAATTTACAGCGTTCCTAGGAAAATGTATTAATATTATATGATTATTGTGTGCGGATATAGTACTTACTGGACAGAGAAAGTGTTGAACTTTGTGCTGATGTACAAGCAAAAAATAATAACATCTTCCAAATGCCATTCGGTGCAAGTCTTCAAGGTCGAATCCGTCATGATTTCATCCAAGCAATGCAATATTATACAAATATTATCATCATTGATAAGCGAGGCATCTGTCATGGTTTGTACAGCGTTCTTGACGAATTCCTAGTGATATAATCATTTTAGTCATGAATGCAGAATTAATCCATTTCTAGAATACCTTTTTCGTAGCGTGGTCAGCACTGGTGCATAATGCGAGTAATACGATTCTATGTTCCAATGATCTCCTCAATCTGGCGGACGGTGAACGCGCAGAATTGATCAATTTATGCAAAGCGTAATTGTAATAGCTGTTGTAGAACGCTTGGTAACTTGCGAATGAAGATTGAATAAACTTAGTTAAGTAGATCTGAAGTTGAGCAACCGTGGATCGCATATTGCACACGAGCCCTAGCTCCACAACTTGGAACAATTCCTCACATGGTTCTCCCATATAGAGATATATTTCAAATGCTGCCTGAAGATTAGTAATCCAATGAATATTTATGACCCAAAAGGACATCTTATGGTCTATACTTACTGCTAAAGATCTCTCGGCCAACTTGATATCATCCTCGTCGTGATCCTCTAAGTTCTCATATTCCTCCAGAATATTGTATATAAGCTGTTTGATGTTTTCGTGAAAAGTGACTTGCAGTTCTCCACCAAGCTTAACGTAACGGCACAGCACGAGTAAGCAAGATACCAGGTGGCATTCAATCTTAACGGTGCGTAAAATTAAGCTGCTCTCCAAGCATTCCAAAGCTTTGTCAATGATTCTTGATTTCAAATTCTCAGGATAATACTTCATTACGAACTCCATATATCTGATAACAGTCGATTCGATAAATGCGTCTGGCTTGTGAATGACTTCTTTGTATATGTATTGCATATCATAGCACGTCACAATATCAGCAACGTTATCAAGTATCATGAATACAGACAATATAGCTTCAGCGTTGTCTTCTTTGATGTTAGCGAAGAGTTCGATAATGTCTTCTCTGCTGCCAAATTTCCAGTTGTTTTTGTATATTAGGTAGTCCAAAAATATGCAGTCAACAATTTCCTTTGAAAATCCAGACGGCAATTTAACGCGTTTTTGCTTGAAGATAGACTCGTATATGTTGCAATAAATCAACACACCTTTGATGATACGTTCATGATCATCTTGTTTCAGTAGTTCCATGGCCATATCGTGCAATGTATTAATCATGCTCAGAAACATATCTATATCCCCATTCGACTTCAGAATTGTAGTGCATTGTATGTAGACATTGCATATGAAGTATGGAAAAGTTGCCAATTCCTTGCATGTGAGATCCCTTACACAGTCCAACACATACTGAATTTCGTCGGGTGTATAAGGTTTCCTGTCTCTTTTCTTTGCAATAATCTGGAACTGCATGCACCTCATTTTCTCGCAATCGCTATAAGCCAAATCGATGGACTTCTCGACCATGCTTTGTAACTTAATTTGCACGCAAAGCAAAGTATCGCTGTTGACACGCGTTCGGATGTAATTAAGAATCTGATGAACACAAGCATGTCCACGCAACTTGTATATAGCCGGAATCAGGTAGGTCAGGATGTTGTACAAGAGTATTGAGCTGAAATATTCAAAAATAGTTATTTGAATATTATTAATGTCCAAACGATCCACGAATTCTTATTAGAGAAAATGAATAGAATATAAGTCAATCGTATAAATACGAAACGCTGCAAAACAATATACGTACTCGACGTCAGGGTTTTCCTCGATGGCGTGAATGATGTTGCGGGCAAGAATCAGAGAGTCCAGTAAATGATGGACGTTCTGAAACAAATACATTGCGGCTTTAACAAATTCTTTATGATGCAAAGCAATCAGAAGAATTTCTCCATAGTATTTTCCGGTAAATTTTGAAGTGCAGTTAAGCTCTGTCACAATATACAGCTTGAATTCGCTGATCATCAGTTGTTTTATTTTTTTAATATCTTCATCTTCAAATGGTATTCTTGGTAACATCACAGCTAGCAGTTTCTTCGGTAAGTTTCCTTCACCACCGTTCATCTTCTTTCTTATGTATGGCACGAGGTTGTAGAAGTCTTCTTTGGACACCCTTGGTTGGCCACTGTAGTGATTAATGAGATTATTCATATCAGGATTGGTTGGGACGCGGTGTTCATCGTCCTCCATAGTCTGTAGAATAGAATATTAGTGTTTATTTACAACAGAATTATAGTGAATTTTTGTGAACTTACGAATTGAATATGATGGGACCACATTTTCATTTAAAATGAATGAATGAGTAACTCCTAGTTAGTTTGATTTTTTTTTTCAAAGTTTTATATTTCGTACCGGATGTTTTTTCAAAACAAACACTAGCTTGTTGATCGTTTGCCGATCCCAACAAATATGTCTGAAATGTCTGAAATCGTCTGCACCGGGAAGTATAATTCCCAACTGGTAAATGCATACACCTTTACTAGAAATACCAACTGTTATTACCAACTATCAAGCTAAATTTATTACACTTTTTCTTCAATACTACAATTACGTTTAATTTATATAATGTTTGCGAAGGATGCATAATTTTATATTAATATAATAACAATTTTTCATAAATGTTTGCTTAATTTTACTTGGAACAATTATGATATACAAGCTGATGACGGACGGCGCAAATGCGATGATGGATATCATTGATCAATAACAGATATAGCATCTCTTCTCAAATTAAAAAAAGTACAAAACGAATTGATCTACTTCCTATAGCATACAGCTTATTTGTACGATGCTATTACGTTAATAAATTGTGAAAATGATTATTAAATAGCACTTATTTCATCCAAAATATTCTTATAATAATAATGATAACTGAAGTTATTTTAAAAAAAATTATAATGAAAGTACATTCAAATTAGAGAACTTAATGAATCGAATATTAAAAGTCTAATATCTGATCGTAATGTCATCGTTCGGTATTTATTAACAATAAGAGGAATATAGAATATTCAAAATTACATAAACATTAGAAATACTATATAATTGTAAAAATAACACTTAAAGGCCAAACATACCTATAGTTATTAGCCTTTTACTAAATCAAAATCTTCAATTACATTATAAACTGGTTATTAAAGTTGTCTATATTAACATATCACATCATAATTGTTTCGTGATAAATTTATATAACTGAAGATTGAGTCTGCAAGAAATAGATTTAGTTAAAAGACTTTTACTTTTCTTATAATAAATACGATTTGTTAATCATTTTGGTGCGATATTTAAATCTTTTGGAAATAAAAAATAATATGTTTTCAAATATAGAATACATGATATTTGGGTTGCCTAAGAACAAACATTATATAATTCTTATACGGGTGAACATATTGATGTTTGGGTTGTCTATATTAGAAACTAAATATATCTTACCAATGTTAACGATATTTAATTGAGATCTGCATTTTAAGGTTTAATTGTTAATTTTATGATTTAGTTATTGAAATAATAATAGGCGGAAAAACTACGGTCGATAGCCTTTTGGTCAAATATACCATTTATGTTATGTTTTCTTATACCTTGTTTATTATTACCATTTTCCTTTGTACTCTATTATATTTATGGCCAATAAATATTTTTATTATAATAATAATATAGAGCTGTCGTGTGTTTCATATTTTACAAGATAATTTAATCAATATTATTTTTATGAATATTTGAATTTAAAAAAATATTTTCAAATATTTGTGCAATGAGTTGCATACAATGAATGTTAAGAAAAGTTGGAAAGTTAAGGAAAGTGAAATAAAACAATAAAACATTAGGATTTGTGTACCTGCTTATTTAATTTTTATCCAGTGCCTCTACAATTCTACAAGAACTATCAATATAGACCGTCAGATATTTTAAAAACAATCTTTCCCAAAATGTTACTCTTCTGTTGTATTTTTTTTCAACTTTTTAAATGACAATACAAAATAGGTGTATATATATATGATACAATTTTATATAATAAAAAGCTACAAATAATTACATTGCACGTAATTTCGTTTACATTCGAAGCACAAAAATACGAATTTCGTACACGCAAAGACGCTCGTTTTAAAATATCTGCAGACACATCCAGTTTTTTATTATTACATAACGAGAGATGAGATGTACTTAGTTTTTTTTATATATCTTCTTCTTCTTCTTCATGGATGATTATATTTTCGTTCAGTTAGGGGTGGGGAAGGATTCGGCTTCGTTAAATATAATACAATAAATAAACATGGGTACATACAAAAATAATATAAAATAATTCGCTAACAAAAGAAAAAGCACCGGAATCGTTTTGGATTCCCATGACGTAGGTTTGTTCCTTTCCGAATGAGCGGTGCTTACTGTACACATTTGTCAAACATAAGGGTAATAATTGTAATGATCATATTGGCAATTAATTAATACACATCGCTGCTAAGTAAGTCACAGTAAAATTAAATAAACGAAAAAAAAAGAAATACAAAAATTATATAAAAAATAATAAACGTACAGGCGAAATATAAGTAATTATAAAATGATATAGTAAAAAATATAGTAGTCAAAAAGCGTTTATTCTATGTATGAAAGTTACTATGAGTTGAGGATATAGAAAGGGAACTTAAGTCGGCTTACTGGCATCATATCTAAAGCTACACATGGGGGACATTGGGAATTCATGGGTCATGAAATGGTACATAAAACATCAATTACATGTCAGGAATATTGTTTTTTCTCTTCTTCCACTTCTTCTTTTTTTTTTAACTTGACCGAGATCACAGTCCATGGGTATCCGCAAAATTGCGGATGGACCCTCAGTCATAATACATATACATCGTCATCTTCATACATACATACATTCAATACAATTATAGAACGGATCCCATACTTGCGATCATCGTCCACGTAACTATTATACGTCTTCCTCCTCCGTTTACACTTAGACAACATATTTATTTTTACTTTTTGGGAACGTTTATCATACATATATATTATATAATACTGGAAAAAGAAAGAAAGAGAAACAAAAAAAAAAATGAAAATATAAAAATGAAACAAAAATGATAATTAAAATTACAATGTAAATGCTGGCAATGTCATTGGCGCCGGCTGCAGCGCAAATGGTTTCAATCGAAATAAATACACAGAATCAGTACATTTAGTGGTGACATTTAAATACTTCAATATTACACTTCCACGATCTTTAGTATTTGCTAATTCTTTTTTTTTTTGTTGCAATTTTCGTTTAAGTCGTGCTTATTCTCTCCTCTCTGTTTTTATGCTCTTACTCTTTTGGCCCCAAAAAATTCGAAAATAGTGGCTTCTTTTGTTCGCGTCTTCCTCCTTCTCGATCCTCATCTTATTCTCCTTAAATATATATATTTTTTTTTTTTTGAATATATCCATACAATATTTATATAATAGTTTATAATATTCATTAATATCCATATTACATTTTTTTTTATAATTTCTTAGCGAGGTTGTTTCAAAAAGTTCTTCTCTTTTCTTCTTTCATATATAATTAACACGAACGGTTCCTTCTATTTGCATGCATACCAGATTATTACACATATTCGGTTTTTTTTATATATATATATATTATATTACACACAATTGCTAAAGAACATCGTTCCATTTATTTATAGTTTTAAATATATATATATATTTCTTTTTTTTACTGATAAATACACTGAGCGAGCCTTATACTTGAAGACTTTCAGAAACACTCACCTACATTGTAAACTGTCTTATCCACTAGGTTCTGTTTTTCTTACAAAATGGAACTAACTATTGCAGATTGGACAGAAACAAAAACCGCCTGCGATTTCTATTACTATGATGTAAACGGCTATGTACTTTCCTTTTTGAAACATCCCCATTCGTCCATACTGCATATGTTAAACACATTTCTGGCATAATCATTTCATATTAATACGTTCATATAAATATTTTATATGCAAATATATAGAACTGCATTTGATAGACACACAAAAATCAAACTTGGAATTGTCTCCTCCGAGGCGGAAATTCAGAAAAAAAATATTAAAAAAAACGCTTCATCATCATTCTCCTCCAAGAAACCAATAATCTTTAAATAATACTTTATCACACCAGCCTTTTCCATAAATTCTTTCCAATATTCACGCTCTTCCACTTCACACTCGCACATATTCTTAAAGCGTCGATAAAAATATATTTTTATATACTTATATTTTTTTTTAAATAATATAGCAACATGACCAATATATAAATTATAGATGCGAGAAGTATAATTTATATATTTTCATCTTCATCTCAATTTTTCTTTTACTTGAGGAGGTGTTTGGGTCTGGGGGCAATTCGGGGCGCGTTTGTTGTGGGGGTCGTTATTTGTTTTACTTCTTCCTCTTCATTGCTTCTTGTTGTTGAGGTCATAGGGGCTGGGGGGGTTGTTGGCTGTGGTTGGTTTTTCTTGATTGGATATTTGGGGGAAGGGTTTGACAGCCAAAGTTCGCAAAACGCACTCACTAACACAATCAAAAAATCATAAAAAAAAGTCACTTGGAAACTTGTTTAGAGACGGACGTCGATAAATTAATTTACATTATTTTACAAATAAGTGTCGACATATTGGATGGCAGATTGCTGGGGCGGTCCCCTGTTTCTTGCTCACCGCCATCTAATGACTGCTATACACACAGCGACGATGAAGAAGCTGGATGGGGCAGCCGACAGCAAGACTCCCTTGGAGTAGGTCAACTCCTCATTCTTGACCACCTCGTTGGGATGTTTCTCATATTCGACTGTGGACAAACAACAAATGTAGTCTCATTAGTATATTGATGTGGACGGTGGTTGAATTCAAGCTTACCTATTTTCTTAGTAGGTTTTCGAGTGGATGTGGATTCTGTTCGAGCGATCTGAGTTGTTGTAGTGGTGGTTGTAGGTCGAGATGAGGGTCGTACGGGCCAGTTAATCGCGGTGGTCGATGTGCCCGCTTTGGAGGTGGTGTTGCTCTGTGTCTCCGGGGCGCAGCACACCTTGAACACGATCTTCATGTTGTTCGTGTCGCAGCGGCCACCAATCCGTCGATGTAGGTCCTCCTTGGAGGAAGTAGCTGCAACATAATACCATTTTTTTTGTAGATAATGATTTTGCCTTATGTAATATTCTTATAAGTATTTAAGTGTGTCGGGTTAGAGCTTTTGGGGATAGCATGTTAGACAATGATTATTGCAGGAACATACATATTTAAGAGGTTTTAAAATATATTGATTCTGTGAAGCTAAGCGAAAAAATATTTAATAATGAATATGAAGGGTTCATGTGTGATTTGCGCATACAAGATTAGGGCTGTTCCAGTTTTAAAGGCAGGTATGAAATAGTACACCGAATGTAGGTTTCCTTAAGAAAAATGTTAATGCGGAATAACAAATAGCAAGGATTACGACAAAAAAAAACGAAGGGAAGAAAAATGGAAGTAGGAAGGCGTATGAATTGTGTAACGTGGACGAAAGGGGCTGAAAGCGTGTTGTGCAGGGGAGGCATTATTCTCGGGGGCCGATTAAAATCAGCGGAGTAATTAAATAAAAGCTCCCCCTGGTTTTCTACCTTTCTACAAATTATAACACATGTGGGCATCTGATTTACTCGCTGCCCGCACGTTAGGGCCCGTTAAAACGCTAAAGACTGTTTTCCCCCTGATTACAATCAACGGCTTGTTAATGTGACTCCGTCATACATCCCCTTTGGTTCGTTAAATTTATCGCTGATTAGAAGCGTCCGATCGTAAACAAAGGTTGTTCCACTTACAAATGAAGTAATAGTCCTTTCCTGGCTGGAACTCCAGGCCGCCGGGCTGCGGCGTGAACGGTCTGAAGGTGATCGTGAAGTACATCAGCTTGTGAGGCTTGTCGCAGATGGCGATAATGCGAGGATTCGGGTTGGTTATCCTGCAGGTCTCGTACTCCTCCTTGGACACGTTGTAAATGATGTACTTCTCGGCATCCTCATCGAAGGTGCCCGGCGTGTAGACCGGGCAGATGATGTTGACCTGGTCGTACTCGAACTGGACGTTCCCTTTGTTCACGTCGATTATGTGGTCGGTATTATCTATGCGAAATCTGCAAAGAGACAACAAACACAGGCTATTAGTCATTAGGTCTCCCTTTTATCTGCGAAGGCATAAATCTCGACAGCCCACTTGTACTGAAGCTGGTCCTAGCGCTGCTAAAGGTGAGAAGCTACCATTTCAGCGCGTTTTTGCTCCGATTTATTGTTATTATTATTACACTTCTTTCTTTTCTTTTCATTTCTTTTCTTTCGGGGATCATTTAAATACTCGTCTCGACCAGGTGATGTATGAGGAGCGTAATGAGAATATGTGGGTTAAAGTGGTAGGTGTTCTGATATATACGATATGAAATGAGGGGTCGTCGCCCATGAGGGGGGACTATAACTCGCCTGTCCCGTCGCGCCGCTTATTGGAACCCGACTTTCCTTTTCGCTCGCGTAATTAAGGTTACAGCATTATATTGTACTTTGTCCATTTCTCTTTCTCTCTTTCAATCTTCCCATCTTCTTTTCCCGAATATAATCCTGCATGTGCACAGTCCGACAGATTCACATCCCCAGGGATTGTTAACTCTCTGCCAATATTGACTATTGGCAAACACGCACACAATGGCCAGTAACCGCAACTTGGCGTTCCGTCGCAACGTATTTCTATTTAATCAATTCTACCCCGATACAAACGAATCTCTGTCGACGCTTCAAGCTTATCAATTTGTCATTACAATTCCAGGGGAAACAAATGAAGACCACTTCTGTGTACGCTAACATTGGCACAATTCACTCATCGGTATTGCATTCTGTGTACTCCCCTAATATTAAATAAACTCCTCAATTCCTCCCACACATACGGACACAAACGAGCGCGTGCAGAGAACACATCTTGTTCTATTTATATCTAAACTGAATTTGCCGTAATTTTTGTTACAAACTTAAGAATATATTTTTATTTATTTGTTAAAAAATAATTTGGTAGAAACATTTTAATATTATTTTATAAATTATTACTATAGTATAAAGGAGTTCTCGTCATAAACACCATTACGATAAATTATCACATAACATTCTTGCAGCATCCTTTTGGCGCTCCGTTGGAAGCAGATGCATTAGTGTTACGGGTTAATCCGTAGTCAGCAGAAGCAAAGCTTGTCGGTGATAGCGAGGTCGTGTAGTTGGAAGTCATAACTAATAGTAAATTCAATTTTTGCTGAATGCCACGATAGCAGCTACTTGCATAGTAGGAGATAGCGCTTGAACTTTAAGTGTGAGATATGTCTAGGTGTTTCTCGGGATATTTTAACTGGCAAAAATAAAAACAAACGAAGGAAGTCCAAGAAAGAAGAATAAGGAGAGGAGAGAGACAAAAAAATGCACGGACGAATATCAGAAGCTAATCTAAGTTGGGGCTTAAACGAGCAGTGGAAGAGTTGTGTACAAATCACTCCCAGTCGAACAAAGCACGACTTTCTTATCGGCCTCGCAGTGGTAACAATGTGCATAGACATCTGCGGCATTGAATAAAATATGAAGGCTATATACACACATACACACACCTATGTACATGTACCTATATACTTCGCTTATATGTAGTGGATGGTTTTCTCGGGGCACAATGAGTTAAATTAGCGACGCTCATGTTTCAATGCGATTCCAGCTTTTTATTCCCTTGTAAATCAAGTGTTGAACATTTAATAAAGCTATTATTAGCATCTTTTAGTGAGTGTGCAGAAATCGCACAGGTCGCTTCAAAATGCTAAGCTTGATGGGATCCAGAAATCGCTTGAATATGTTCTTTAGACCCATCTATCGATTTATAAACTCATTTTTAATTTAATTTTTAATAAATATCTTAATTTTTAATCCAAGTATTACAATAAAGAAGTTATAGTGAGATATAATGCTATAATTACATAATGAAGTAATAGATGTGACAAAAGCAATGGAATAATATAATAATAACAAATATAAATAATTTTTTGTCTGATGATCGAAGTATATTAAATGGAATAGGTGTATTTAGAATCAGTAATTACAATGCAAACATCAAAGCGTTTGTTTTGTCGGGAAAGCTTTCAGATTTCCCGTAATTGCCGAATAACGTAGGTCTTCTGCAGTTCGAGTCGTAGTAGTAGGTGTGCATGTGCGGAGTTTCCCAAAGTATCAGCCAGAATCGATGAATATTGTAAATCAGATGAGAAGAGAGAGAGAGAGAGAGGCGAGTTTTCGAGTGTATTACGATACTGATTCTGCTCTTCTGAAATTGGTAACTCTACCCGGGAACAAATTCCGCAATAATGGATCGTTTTTAGCTGTAAAACGCAGGAAAGAGAAGGCTCGGAAAACTGGATTACTTTCTGGATTGGCTCGGTTTCCGTTGCGCTTCCGCAAATTGTTCATTACGTGAGAGGCGTACGTGATGCATCAAGATTTGGAGCAGCAAGCGAGAAGCTGTATGTTTCTCTCCGGTATTCAAATGTCACTCAAAACGCACCCGCCTCAATGCATGCGTATACACAATCACTTTGTTCGTTTCTCACTCTGGCCATTGTAGTGCTTGAAGCTCCCCCCTTGCTCTGCCATAACGCATATATGTTATACCATGCCTTGCCATGCCGTGCTTTACCATATACACTATAGTATTGTTTCGTTGGGATTTTCATGGACGAAAGGGGGGTAAAATCGAGTGCGTGAGTGCGAACGTCACACCTTCGGCGCGAGGGGTTTCCAAAGGGGGGAAAGCAGCAGCAAACTAACAATGGAAACTGATATTTATGTGATGAGACACCCTTTTATTCCTAGTTCCAACTCATTAAGGCACGTCGGGCGCGTTAATTAATCATAAGCCCATCAGCAATGAGAACGGAGAAAAGTAGAAAAAGACAGAAGATAAAGAGAAAGAAAAAAGAAAAATATACACACACACAAAACAAAACGAGCAAACACCGCACACGCACACCTTGTTCTCTCCGAAGCAACGGGATTGATAGACAAGAAAGATAAACAGTTAGGAGGAGAGAAAAAAATTAGCCGATCCCGAAAAGCGAGATCATCGCAACTCGTTAGAGGGAAATTACAGGCTACGAATGGGATTCGTCTATGAAAATTATCTAGGATGGGGCATGAGAAAGACCCACGACCAGCGGAGCTCTGCTCTATTCCATTTCCCGAGGCACGTTAATCATAACAATAATATTCCACCGGCAAATTTAGAAAAGAAACCATGGGAAACATGAAATTGGATACGGCGTGCCGCCACCCGTTCCTCTCAATTTTTTCTTCTTTCGTTTCGTCTTCCTTTCCTGATGTTGTTTTTGCCTAGACATAATCTTATATATAAATATATGCAGAGACGAGATGATAATAAAAATAAGGGTATAAACGTAATCAGTTAAGTTCACTGATTGCCATTTCATCAAGTAAATACAGACATCACATGCTTTGGGATTGCGAAGGTCAAAGCCAGTTAGGCACAATTCGCCTAAGAGGCTCATTGTAACCGCAGTTTCTATCCATCGATTAAATACTTTGTTTGTTTACGTTTATGGATTTTCCATGGGAGGTGCGAGGATTCTTCACCTCTTCTCATTATTATTGTTTTTTTTATGGTCTTCGCTATTAATACGCGAAAGGTTCAATGGCGGAACAAGGGGATTTCCCGGTAGCTGCATTGTTGGGCAGTACCGAGAAACCGAGCGAACAATAATTTACACGCGACATGGCGTTATAAATAGGATAAACACTTTTTGCAATGGGTTCGTTTGTGCCATTCGATGCCCAGCAAAATATTAAATTGTCAGGAGGATTGTGCAATCCGGTTGCACGAGAGGCAAGCTCCGCTTAATTACGTGCAATATAAATGCTTGTATTTTAGGGTTCGAAAGTAGATAAATTAAGACATGACATTACAATAAGAGACGCCGAGTGATTAGTGTATTTAAATGTGCGCCGGAGTCATTCACGTACTTCCGGTTGGAATCACGAACGCGAACGTTCTTACCATTCCCTCTCGCCTTTCTTCATCTCTCTGCATTCTTACATGCTTATTCTACCTTTTCGACGGTCATGGAAAAATGGTTCACGCTGCACAGTATTTTTCAATTCTTCTAATAACTAATTAACTTACGATAGTCTTTACGTAGTACTTCGATACCATTTATTTTAATTAATTTAGGAAATAGTTATTAACTATTTGGTTCATAATAATAATTATTTATTTAATATGCTAATGATTATGTGTTTATCAGAATCAAAATATAAATTTAAACTCGTCCTACTTTGGAATTCAATTTATTTTCTTGTCGAATAGTTGCAACAGGTATTCCTCAATTCGTCGCAATCCACTTACTACATTCCTTAACATCGATAATATTAATTTGATTTATTTACTGCAATTCAATCAATTTAAGAAACAGCGTAATTATATTAAAAATGATTACATTTATATTATTGTACATTTATTATTTACAGAGAGGGGAAGTGCCAAGTCAAGCTTCTAAATTTAGGTAATAATGTAGTTATCGTATTAACACATCTGATAGTTCATCGAACATCAATTTATGACTTAGGCATTACTGGAACTACTATTATCGATGAGAGGGTGTGGGAGAGGTGCCTTGTCAAGCTTCGAACAGGCTTCTCGAATGCGATTTCGTTGTATCGAAAAGGCCAATAAAATTCGGTGAAGCTGCGCAGTTGCATAATTGGTTTCGGTGGTCCATTATTTTGGGTTTCGTTTTGTCCGCTTTTTGTATACTTTTGCCATTATCCTTGCGCGCGATGCTCGTCGTCGTCCTCACCGCTCGAGCTGCACTTGTTATTATGTTGAAATAAACGCGGTAATAACACCGTAATGTTTTCCACCCCTGGGTGAATTCCTCTTCGGCACGTTGGCCGGTCGTTATTACACGTTTGCAATTGAGTAAGGAATAGTCCATCCGTATGATTATAATAGTTGGGTGGTAATAATCTGCGATCGTGTCGCGGCGTTCCGGGCAGAAAGTTTCGCTGTGTTATCTGAGCATTTTTTATTTTCGCAATTTACACGTGTTTAGGGTAAAAGGGAGAAAGTCCGATCACCGTAATCAGCGACGATTAGCCGGACGCATATTTTCCAAGTAGAACCGAGGTCGGAAAAAGCCGATTTTTCCGGATCCCGCCACCTCTGGCTAATAAGAGGACCCATTGTTCGACCGCCATTGTTCATTAACACCATAATTAACTGAGCGCTGGTTATCGGATAATTAATGGCCTACTGCCTATGCGAGTATGAGTGCGTGTGTACGGATGTGTGCGCCCTGGCCGAGATACATACTTCAAGAGTTGGAAGGAAGAACGAAGAAAAATAAGGCGAGCAAAAGGAGCGAAGACCGGGCCCCATTCGGACTTGACAGTTCAAGTTAATGATCTCGCATTTCATCAAGAACACTTAGTTAATTTCAACTGCATCTCTCCTCCTCACCTCTCACCATTCCTTCCAATACGTCCTCCGCATTCCCCGCGCCTAATCCATTTGTTTACTGATTACTTTTTTTTATCTTTCGATTACTAACCTCTTGAAACAAACGAGGCTCCATCGTTCTGATTTATTCGAAACAAAATAAGAAAGAATGCACACCTATATATATATATATATATATATATACCTATATATCGTGCCATGGGCACGTTTCTAATTATGAATACAATACTCAAATAAATCCATGGTTGTAATCCCGAAGGTAATTGTTGGTAAACGGCTGTTAAGCTTAATGTACGTATTATAAATATTTGAAAAAACCTATTGTAATATTACCACTTTAGTACTTTTTGTAGCTTATTGTTAATATACTTAATATTTAACACTCAAATTCTCGCACCAAACTGAATGAATGTATTTATTATTTCATATTAAATTCTTGTTAACTTTTGTTTTATTATTTTTGTGATCTTTATGTTTCAGTTTCAGTTCGAAATTAACGAAGCAAGTAAATTTGGTGGTGAATTTTTCGTTATTTTTTGGCTCGGCCATCATTCAAATTTTCCGCTCAAATGTAATTCCTTATTTGATGGACGTCACATAGTGTGACATCATTAGTTGACATTCATTCGATCCAATTGTACCGCACATGGCGCACTTTTCAACCGAGGCTCAAACTTTTCCCTGTAAATAAATAGTTTTTATTTCCGCTCATCGCAATTTAAAAGCCGATTCCAGCCGTCGCAGTCCTTCAGCTCCGAATGCTGCTCTGGATGCATAAATGCGACGGAGATGTTTCAAATCGTTTCCAGTTCGGAAAACCGGTAACGGAGACGAGAAAAGCAAGGAAGAACAGAGCAGAGCAAAAATATAAAAATAAAATCAAAATCGGGTCACTAAGAGGATTATTTGCAAGGCTTTTAATTAAATTGCTTCGTATACTTTGTGATCGGCATATTGACGATAGGAAAAAGATTCATATTTTATTATTATTACTGCTGCTACTTGTATTCGCCCCAGCTACAAAGGAATTATCGTAATTCTTTCCTTTTTCTTGTTTAAGTATTTTTATGTGTCTTCATGATAAAGCTGCCGAACAAAGGAAATCAAATGAATTTTTTTATAAACGATCAAACAAAAGACAAAAATTAAATTTTATAATTGATATAAAGTTAATAACGAAATGGAACAAATTTACCTGAACTATTTTCTACCGCGTGAAAATAGACTAATATATATATATCACTCGATGTTGTGATGCAAGCCTTTCAGTTTAAAGTGGTTACATTCGAGGCAATCTCAAAAAGTTGGCAACAAATAATGATGTAACAAAAAAGTTGATACTGAATCTGAGAGAAGACACATCTTTGTTAGACTTTAGTAAAATTACACAAGATTTGTTATTTTATAAATGAAATATCTTAACCATATATGCAACAAACTTTCTCTCATAAAAAGTGATTGAAACAATAAAAGTTAACTACCATAAAATATTTTACATATAATACAACTGCTTATATTTGTATATTAAATGAAGCATACTTCGTTGTTATTTTTATATGATAGTAATTTACTTTATAAGATAGTACTTGAACTAACGTATGGGTATAATTAGGAGGCTTGGGACTGGTGTAACTAGTTACAAGGGCTTATAAAAAAACATATGGGGGTAATCGGAATTTATATTAGGGCTCTTATGTATCAATAATGAATAAAATTATTAAAAAAGAAAAATATAAAAAGTATAACTTCTTTTGTGGTGGGATCGGTGATAATTGAAAAGCAATGGTCGTCGGAGAAGGTTGTTGGTAATGGGTGTCTAGCAGCGATGCAAGAGAGGTTGTTGACGCGCTTATTCTATGCAGATGCTCGACTCCGAAGGAGTCTGCATTATCTGAATCGAGAAGCTTTTGGTGTTTCTCATAAGCATCGCGATTTGTTTATGTACTTTATTTATTTTACTGGGCTGGAATGGTGGCTGGGTGCATGCATCGTCCAAGGTGTGCACATCTATTGAAACCACGGAGTGCGAAGTAAAGTAAACACAATGAGCACGGGACGTTCATAAAAGCGATGTCCAAAGAAGGCAGATGCCGTGTGTGGGAGTTTCGAAGCAGTACCAGGCAGTAAAATAGCACCCACCAATTAGTCCGCTTCTGTGCGGCAGAAGGTAGGGGATATTGCGAGCGGGGGAGAGGAGGACGGCGATCGCAAGGGAAGGAGGCGGCGACGGCGGCGGCGGCGGCAATCTTATAAATATATATATGCTAATACGATAAATGCATATTAATTTGAAATATGGCGTCGAAGGTGAAGTCGGTCGGAGCATTCCGGTCGTAGCCACACAATATGACCCGACTAGGATCGCCCACATGGTGCGAGAGCCTTTGTCACATTCCCAGCTTCCAAAGGGGGATGATGATTGCGAAACGATGGAAACGATGTCGTTTTTTTTTTCATCTCTCGTTTGTTTTCGTTCAATTTATTTCTTCGCAGCACACCGGCTCCAGGTTTGGATCAAACGTATAGAGGAGGTGCACGAGGAAAGAAATTAGCTGGAGGCGCGCGGATGGAGAAAGGGAGCCCAGCTTTTCGATTAGTACGTAATTAATATTTTATAATTAGAACCGCAACAATGTGTCATCAATGGCAGCGATTGATTGCATAACTGTACACGCTTTCGGTGGGCAGGTGACCCTATTAAGAAAGCCTAATTACCAGGGTCACAACTTTCCGCAACGAAATAACAAAATAATAAAAATAAAAAAATATGATCAAATATGTTGTGTGCAGCCTCAACCTCAGACCGAACATCGTCCTTTATTGCATTCTATTATATGTAAATATTAACGGCTTCTGAAAATGTATGTGTATGTGCGTACATATACGATGCACGTTGTTTGTGCGCGCGCTTTAATTCCATCGAGTTTTGATGTAATTTCAGATTTCAGACGCTTCTTGTGCTCACGGACCGCTAATTGGTTTGCAGTGTTAGCATAAACTATCCGGGGCCTGCAGTTAATCGGAAATATCTGAAATTACGTTCGAATCGAATACATATTCATGAAATCCGCCGCCCCCGCTGTGTCGATGGAAGTGGAGGTGGAGGTGGGCCGCCGCCCATTAATCCCGAAATTAGGGGATGTTTCTTGCGACGTAACAGCGTCTTGACCGTGGTGCTTTATTAAGCGAAATTCCCGTCCGACTGCTCCATATATCTCCTTACCAGATGGTAACCAACGTTTCCTCTTTTTTCAATTAAAATACAATGTTCTAATCATCATCTCACTACCATCGTCAATCTATTACTATAAACGTAGGAAAGAAAAATGTAATTTAATTTTATATATCTAATTTTAATGATTATTAAAAAATAATTTAATATTATTATTAAATTAATAATAAAATTCTCTATATTTGAGAACAGATTGTCCTTGTTTTTTTTCTTCTTTCATAGTTTTCACGGGGATGAATTAATATTGGTGCGCGCCTTTGGTGTCCCCGTGCATGAGTCCCTTTGCGACTTCAAAGACTTCTGTACGCTTATAAAGAGGTTTCGCTCGGTTTAATTGCCCACTTCAAGATCCCTTATAAAACAATACAATAATACCTGCGGACGTCCAAGGCGCATTATCATCGCCGCTCCATAACGCTTTGTTGTCCGAATCCTGTAATGAATTTCAAGCGCGTTTCCTATTTGTCATTCCGCCTTTAAAAGGGAGCCACAAACGCGACGGAGGCGCATTTGCAAAGGGAAAGACAAGAGAAAGAAGAAATAAATATGCAACGTGCGCTCCGGTACTCGGAACCAATATTACACGCAAGCAAGATGGAAATTGGATGGTGCTCAGCGTAAGGATACAATACAGCAGATCACCTAAATGTGGTAGATTTAAAAAAAATATCCATTATTTTTGTTAATTTGAACATTTTCATTAGAAATCAAACAATATTATACCGCTGACAAATAATTAGAAATATATAGATTTTAAATATGTTATAAAATTTTACAAAAATAATATTTATTTATTAAAAAAATCTAAATTAATTATGCTATATCATTCATTCATAAAACGCAAATTCCAAAACTACTTCAAATGAGATTTTCAAATATTTAGTAATAATTGGAAAAAATAAATAAATTTAAAAAAACATAACGCAATTGGGTTGAAGCTTTTAAATTAGAATTGAAGGGCCTATAGGTGGATGACCTATAAAATCATCATACGCTCAATAACATACCCTGTTATTATGGTTTAAAATTATACATAAAAAACTAAGGTTTCCATGAAAATATTTTGTAAAATGTTATTTAATTGATTAATTATTTCATCTAAAAAATAGCATATAATAATATTTTTGTGTAGTCTAGTTATTCGACAACTGTGACCAGAACATAATTTGTTTTTAATTAATATTAATTTAATTATACGTACACATAGTAACCTTTATCGGCATACGTAATTACTTTATGCATGGCAAATACACAACAAACCAAACACACATATTAATTATAAAATTATATTACACTTTCCCTGCCAAAACGTACCAATAAATAAACATGCACACAATAAAATAATTCAATCAAATAATCACGAATTAATTGAATATTCATGCTAACAGATGTTCATAATAATTCCATCATTACTATTGTTTTTATTGATGTTTATAATCACCGACTTTATTTATAATTGAATTAATTACTTGATTTTAATTATTAACTAATATTTTTTTACTGCGATTACAAAATTTTAATAATATTTAAAATAAGAAAATAATTTGTAAGTCTTCCTATTGATAAGTTGGGAATTTATGGCGGAAACAAAATGGATTTTATTAATTACATAACGAACAATGGGGCGATATTTTAATTAAGCCCCGGAATTAATTAAATCGAATTTTGTTGATTGTAAGTCCATTTCACTTGCGACCGGAAGATAGGCCGCTGAAAAATGTGGATAATACAACTAATAATATATATACATCACGGGCAAATTTTAATTAAAAAAATTTAATTAAATCTCATAATATGACATGAATTTTAGGATGGGATGTGTTTTGGTGTTTTTTTTTGAATAAACAAAAGTACGTAGATATGCTATATCTTTGCTCGCAAATTAGTCGATTTTTATATTGATGTTATTGATGTGATGCATCTATATCATTACTAATCTAAAGCTGATTGATGTGGTTTACATGCGGATGTTTGGTATAGCGGATGGACAGGGAAAAATTTGAGTATTCGCTAACCGAATCGGAGGTTTCGCTAATTGGATGCAGTATTTGGGAGTCAAATTTTTCGGCGCTTTTGGAGATGCACAGTTAGGATTCACAGGACACCGGGGAAAGGGAATAAATGAAAAATTCGACCGGACCGGAAATAAATTATACGCAACACAGGCAAGCTGTAATTACCGCGATCGTATCTGCAGATCGTAGACACGATGTTGGTTGGTTTCATGGCGATGCAGAGCCTCGTTAGCACACACACACACACATATATATACATATACACAAGGTATGGTGCATTTCGTTCTCTGTATGATCACCATCTCTTTCTCTCCCTCACCATTCTTCCTAGTTTCGTTCTATTTCTGCTAGAGTTCTTTACTCTCTTTTCTTTTGTAATCCCATTTCCCCCAGTCGTGTAAACGCTTTTCCCTCGTTTTTCATTTATATACGTGCGTCACATCTCTGTCGCTCTCCTTTGCAAAACTCTCTCTTCCTCTGCTCGTTTCATATTATTTACTCCACTTTTTTTTTCACGCTGTTCTTCGTCCCTTTTTCTCTTTGCGTTTGTAATTTTGCGTTTCCGATGCACATACGCACATTTGCACATTCATGCGTTCCGCGATCTACGCAAGGCCCGCAATCTGAAGCATGCATATAACATTCACTTGAAAGCCCATTGTTCAGTGCATACGGAATGCGTATAGAATACGTGCAGTGCAACTCTCGACGTCTCTTTGAATTTTTTCGCTATCGTCCCATATGAACAAACACTCGGCATTGCGAACCTTCCAATGTCATATGTACAAAAAAAAACATGCTCGCACATACATACACACACACACACACACATATAACCATACATACACGCACGCAGACATAACACACCCATCCGAGAGCACAAGTGCTAATTTCTTCTCCGTAGCTGTGCTCATTAACTTTACAAATCTCTGAACCGTTGCGGACAGAATTAAAAATAAAACTACATCTCTCTTATTTTGTTCCATATTGTTTTGGTTTGTTCTTGTTAGTTTATTTTATTTGTTGTTTCGCATTATTAGTATATACAAAAAAAGCTAGTTTAATGTAATCAGATTTTAATGCTAGGAATAAATTTTATTCAGTTTAATCATAAGGTTGTGTTATTGATTGGCATTAAAATTAATAATCAAAATGGGCATTTTCTATGTAATTCCCTGAACTGTCCGAAGGGCTGAATTAGTATATATTTTTAATGATTCAATTATTCGCATCGCGCACTATTGATTGCAGATGTAATTCCAAGGAATTAGAGTTCGATATGTTTTCAAATGTATAGGAAGATTTCAAAAGGGATTTTTGCCCTTCTGACATTTTTGTTTCAAACTAATTGGACGTCGGAAAATGAGTGGAAACTATTTTCCGTCTTACCCTGAGGATATTCAGTGTTGTTTTTGCCAAACATTTCCTCGCGCTTTTTTCATTCTCTCAATTTCTTTTTTATTTTTGGTCCTCGCGATGAAACGAATTTGAATCCAATTATATTCGATATTGATTTTATCCGGAAAGAGGATTACGTTCTACTATTTACCATTGAAATTCCAATATTGAGAATCACCTGAATCGCTAAAATAATTCCGTTTCAAGATTGCTTTTTTTCTTTTCGATTCCTCTTCTGTTATCGAGAGTACACGAAATGAAGAAATCACTTAAATAATTTCGTGATATATTTTTTTTCCCTCTTTCTCTTCTGATGCGGCTAAGTGGAGATGCCGCGAGAAGAAAAGCCATAACAAATTGCAGCTGGAATTGCAAAAAGCAGTCGGATGTTGATGTAAGTGAAACCTCATCAATAACAGGATGGATTACAATGGGAATGGCAGCGGTTAGGATGTCGGGCATAATCCAGAGGCATTAGGAAGGCAGTAAAAAAGGAGTAAAAGCTTGCAGTGGAAACAAGAAGATAGGTGTCACGAGGTGTTATCGGGAGCAGTGGGAAAGTGGAGCATTAGGGTTCAATTACTCAGGACTCGGAGCGAAAACCGCAGTCTATGATATTGCGAAACGATTCGGTAATAGATTCGTATAATGCGAATACAAAGGAGGTACGCGCGAGTGATGTGGGATTAGGCAGCCACGTGGCACTCTGCAGAAATCTGGTGCCATTAGGGAAGATGGCTCTTCTGGCTAATTCCGCGTTCGTTGGCGTTAATGATGTTCGTCGCTAAATAACCGAACAATTATCGACGGTGGCTTCCGGGATACTGAGGCCAATCAATCTCTTTTCAGGAGTCCGGATTTTGGAAGTGCCACGGACAGTTTCAGTTAGCGAAAGCGGCTGGCCCCGACTTGACTGATTATCCGGGACCGGGGGTGGTAGCGTTTGGAGGATGTTGGACGTTGGAGGAGGTTGGAGAGGAGGCTGCATTCGGTTGGCCCCGGAGAGTATTGGTTTTGCGGTCGGAAATTTCCAGAAAACCGCCTTTTGAGTGACGTCCGGACCTCAGAACCGTTAATAACATCCATCACACACTTCATTACGGCATTGGCAAAACAATCCGGATCCTATCTGGTGATTGGTCGCCTGTCGGAGGCGATGTCGATTCCGATGGATTTGGAATTATTAAGAGATGTCCGGGTGGTAATTAGCTAGAGGGGACGGGCGGGCGGCGGTCGCTGCCAACTCCAGGACGCCAGAAACAGGAACGGAGGCGGTCCGGATCTATTCGATAAATGCAAATGCCGGACGATGGCCTGGATCCGCATTGCATATGCAACATCTTCCCGTTAACTTCCGAAGATATAATTCCAGTTTTCCTGTCGCCGTCGCCGCCTCCCTCGTGAGCACATTATGCTGCAAGACGGCGGTTTTAATCAGATTGCAGCCGATCACTGGAGACGGCGATCGTCGTTTTCGTCCTCGTCCGGTATCCTTCAATACGTTTCCCAGATGCTAATATGTAACTGGAAGTTTCCTGCGGTTGATCCACTCCTTACCCCCAGGGACCCGGCCCTTCTCCGGACCATCTATTGCACCGGCTTTCCTCAAAGCTTTACCAGCAAAGCCACTAGATGCACAATTTACAGCCCAACTAACTGCTTCAAACTAACTTTCCAGTATTCAATAACATTTTACATGTTACCACACATAATCAGTATAACCAATTTTTTTCCATTTTCATTATATAATTATATTATACAATAAAAACCCTATTACCATTGATTTGGTTATAGGTAATTAAAGAAGAATCTTGTGCGAAAACGTTCTTTTCCAGAAATGATAATCGCAGCATATAGCTTTGCATTGAAACCATGGTCACGTAGTAGGCATTAGTTAATGAATGCGAATCGGAACTAATCTAAAAACGATCGAGCCTAATTAATTCGATAACTTTCTCCAGTGTACACCTGATATTGGAGGTAGGAATCGTCTGGCTGCATCGAGGATAGGATCAGGCTCATAATAAATTCATGGGAGCGCGAGTGCCCGTTTAGATATCGCGCGCTGATACCGAATTCAATACCGCTCGTGACATTTATGTATGTGTCAATTGTGTTATTTCCATTTGAACATTTCTATATATCGGCCGTTCAATAATTAATAGGACGCAAGAGCGGAAACGATCATTTATCCTCTGGTGTGGCGCAGCCGAGGAAGTCCCGACAAAAGCAAAGCAAAACAACTGTTTTATAATCTATACTAGTACAGAGATCAAGGCATTAGGTACGACAAGAGCAAAAAAGCTGTATGCTAGTATCTGCACTAATAATAATAATACAAAATAATGGTAAACTCACGAGGGATAGTGTTCTGTTAGCCCTTTGGGAGTAATGGGAAACAGATCGGTCTTTCATTACGACCGGTTAATCATTGCTATATAGCCTCGAGTATATGTATACATGTATATATAACCAGATTTAGAGTGACTTTGCACTCTTATTGAAGAGAAATTTGATGTGTAATATCATCCAATTACATCAAGTTTTATATTGGGATTGGATATACAACATTATCTGAAGATTTTCTTTTCATAATCTTCTTCTTATATGTTTATTTTTTTACACCCGAAGATTATTAAAACACAGTTTGATATTCAAATATTACAACATGCAATTATTTTCTTTAACTTTCATCCACGATTTTTTCAAATTATAAAATTCTTACCAAAAATAATAAATTAAATGATTTAATTTATCATCAAATTTATAAATTTAAAATTTTTAACATCAGCAAAATATATGAGCATAAATATGAAGTATATCACTGTCAATATAATATAATAGGCAATAGTGCTTTATATGTGACATACATATTGGTTAACTACTGTTGATCAAGTTGGAGTTCGATGATACTGCAACTGAATTGCCATGTGTGCATTCGTATACCTGACAATCATTTATTTCTCATGTCACGCAGAGTGTGAATACAACATAAATATATTTATTTAAAAGTAAACAACGATCACATCAGGTTTCGTAAGATCGGTCGAAGTTCAAAAAATTCTATGACTACTTTCGATATTTTATAATTGTGATCACCGACAAAATTATACATTGATAAATTTGTGGGCAGCTAAAAACACGTATAACGCGCGCGCACACAGACACACATATTTTTGTAGATAATCGTTACGTAATTTCAGGGTGCATCGATGTTTACATGCGTTTTCCGGTTGACTCCATGTAAATCCCTGTAACGCGAGGCTTGTATCTAAAAATCGGATACATCGAATGCTCGGAAATTATATTCGGTTTTTAATTACACGAAATACCCAGCGCTGCGTATGCCATATTAATTAAGTGTAATTTTAAAGCTCCCGCAATTAAATAAATTATTGTAATTACAAAAACAAACATTTAATTAGTTTGTTTATTTGCTCCTCCTTTTTTATATACATACATATAATTCATCCTCACGTTTTCGAAATTGACTGGCAAAGGTTGGACGATGGTAATTAAATTAATAACTGAAATTTGTCGCGAATTCACAAAGCGAATCTGTCGCGAATTCATTTGTCATTTTTCTCAAATGACTTGAGCAGAATTTCGATTTTTTAAGTCCGTTATTTAATGCCTTCAAAATTTGTAAACAATTTTTGTACATCTATCTCAGTTAAATATTTGATAGAAAAGACAAAATTAAAAAAAAATGTTTCTTTTTGTTATATTGACTATTCATGATTATTAATTGATTAATATTTTTAATTAACGCTCAAGTTGATCTGTCTCCTGCAATGTTCGGTTTACAGGTGATAATAACGTAGCTCGTCCTTGTGAAGGAGCGAGACCTTCGAATAGAGATGGAAGCATCTTGGAGAGATTTTAATTAATGGAACACATGTCGCACTGCGGGTTTGTTTAGCCAAGGAGCCGTCGTTAAAACTGAATAAGTCCTGAGCGTTATGCGTGTGCATTTAGAACGCGCCTATTTCGGACTCGCTTCCCAGAAAATTCCTCGCCCTTCGTCCAAAGTAAACATCCCGGACGTCTCGTTTTTTAAACAAATTTCCCTCGGCTGAAATCATATATCCAGAGTGTGAAATTACCATTCACTTCTAAATCCAGGACTTCCCGTCCGCAACCATCGGCGCGCAACGAAACCTAGGTCAGGATTGTTCAACAGCCAAAGTCGGGCGAACTCGTAGAAAAAAAAATCTTTTTTTTTTACATTACACTATAACTCTGTAATGATGCATTAAAAGTAAATGAATTACGTTTGTTCATTGTGTTGAAACCTGTACATTTATGGACTGGCTTATCTCGTCCGACGATTGAATTAGAATGTGATTTAAATATGATATTCGAATCAACGGGAATCCATGTCCCGGAGTTATCGCAGCGCGTTGACGTGAACGTATTAGACGACGTTCAATTTTTAATTAGTCTCACACGCATCGGCAATACACGTTATATAAAAAAGGAAAAGGAGTAACGTACAAACATTGGTATGCGTATGGTTTGATGGAAGGAGCGAAATGAATCCGCGGGCGGTACGAATTCCAAGTTTAAATGTTTTAATTGGATTGAGTAAAAAAATATTTTGGAAACTAGTCGTACCGGTGGATTTTAGTTTAATAGCCTCGAGATAAATAATTGTTATTTTTCAATTATTAAATGAGATTAGAAATTCTTCGGTCATTTACGATTTGAAGCAATGTTATTCGACTTTGTTCGTACATCAAAATTGTGCATGGAATGTGATTGTCGATCTTCATCGGAGTTAACCGACTTTCTTCGTTTTGCTTTAGTTTTCCAAAAAATAAAAATAAATAAAATAAGTGGTAGAAATGTCGAAGTTTTTCGTCTAGACTCGAAGAGCAAAAAGGCATCTGACCGCGAACACATGTTAACAATGAATATTAGTCGAGGGCCAATGACCCGTTGGTCAGCAATACTGCACCAGTGAAGAGGCCACCACTCTATGATGCAAGATACGCATTCTTCGGCGGCTGCGACCGTCGAGCATTCGCGCCACTTTGGTCCTTTTATCCAGGCCAGGACTATTAATCGAAATAATATATACAGCGCTGCGCGCTCGGAAAGGTCCGAGGTAAATCAAGGAGGATGAAGAGGATGGACGGACAGACGGGTGGAGCGGACGGGCGGAGGATGAGGAGCAGTGGTAAATAAATAACGAAATCGGTTCGCGTGATCGACCCCCCGAATATAACATCTTAATTGATTTCGGAATATGACTTCATGGAACGGAAAGATGAAGAAGGAGGCGACGATTTATTGTGCGGAACCGGGGAGGTTAGAGTGCGTAAATATTACTAGAATTTTATCTATAATTGAATCAAGCTATAAATAAATTTCTGGTAGAAGAAAACGGAGGGATTGAAAGCGGACCAAAGGCACAACTAAACAAAGAATGAAAAGGAATAAAGAATAAAACAAAACTGAAAATTGTGCGAGTGTGAGGAGCGTGAACCTGAACGGAGTGGAGGGAAGAAAGGAGAATCGTAATTAATAAGCCGGCAACAAATTGTTGTAATTAAAAAGGAGCCGTGCAGTCGAGCCATAAACAAATTTAATTAAAAAGAATAATAATAAATTTCGAAAAGAAAATCATCACACAACGAACAGGAAAACCGACGGTAAACATACTGCACCGACACCGACAGATTTCTTTTCTCTAATGAAATATAGATACTGGCCGATCCGATATTGTCGGATCACATGAATCTGCTTAAATAAAACCTTCCCGTTTGTGCAAACCACTCCATTCCGTTCAATTCAAACAATGGCTTCCCGTGTAACAAATATGTCCCAACACGGGCATCTACATCATAACGGGGATTAATTCAGATACACGCTCTCCCCAATATCGAAATCCACTCAATACATGAACGCAAACATCCACATGCATATTTAACGATCCTAGTCTTTTCCCAAACAAAATTTCGATGAAACATCCTCTTTACAATTCTACAAAGCTTACTTTTTTGTTATTATTTAAGCTTGTTTCATACCCAGGCTTTATAGAATCAAGCTTTTAATAAAAGCTCTATTATTATGATGGTGATGTCTGAGTAGTATTGAGTATTTATAATCATTATGGTAGATATATTTATATACATTCCATTTTTTTTATATAACAATCATGACTTAATATTATTATAAATAATATATAAGTTTTCGATTTTAATTATGTATGATTAAGTGACATTAATAAAAAAATAAATATCAACAAACATTTCGGTTGTTTTAAATTAAGACATATCTTCAATGACTTTTATTATTTTCGTTGGTAATTAACAAAATTTGAATTAACAGTAACAATGAATAAGTATTCAGAATTACTACTGTATTTGATTTATGTTTAACACCTATATGGTCAATAGACCGTTGAAGTAAAAACAAGTTTTTGTGGGAACGATAATTAATTTTAAAATATTTTAATTTATGGTAATTAGATGAATTTTTCTTGAAATTATTTCGAAGTTTGTAAGGACCATGGAAAGCGTCAAATGTGACTTGAGTTCATTAAGTTTAATAGAGCTATCACTTCGCAATCGGATTATGGGCAGTTCGAAAGATTAGAGCAGAATTGATTGAATTACTTGCGTGACGGACCGCCATTTACTTATCCCAATGAATCATCGTTTAGCTTTCTAAGTGGAACAAATAGATACAATTAATGTATTGGTAAATATTTTAAATTGCAAATATTTAGTTGAGTTGATATGTGTTAGGATTTTGCATCATTCTCTTTGTCTTGTGGAAATTGAATGGAAAATCTAGAAATTGTAAAGAGGTTCATGTCTAGACTAAAGAGTTGAAGTATGGATCACCCTGTATTTTGTGGTTGAGAAGTGAAGGCATGTACAAAAGTGTCTAGTGTATGCGATATGCGTATGCATTTAACCCTCGGTCTAGAAATTCTTTGTGCCGATCGTTTTTAAGCCAATTCCAAATGCATGCATGCTCTCCGACCGACAAATATACGACGATTTGTGTGGAAACATTTATCAACTTTCTTAATTAAGCGAAGTTCGCACTGATTGAAGCTTACTGTTTGGAACTACCTGTGTTGACGATCATCGAACGACAACGTGGTGGAAATACTTGTGCATTTCCCATACCTCATCCATCATTTCACATGTAACCGGCGCATAATTAAACAAATTGCATTATTGAACGCGGCCTAAGCACTTCATTATAAATTTAACGACCTTCCGCGAACCGGAATCCGACAACTTAACAAACCATCTAGAAGAAGTCGGACTTCTTTAAGTGAGACTTAAAGACGACTGCCCCTTTGCATATTCATTTTGCTGAGTTTCGATGCCTCCGTTCGGGCGCAGGAAGCGCTTCTTTTATATTTTTTTAACGGGCGATATTTCACGCCGTGGACAATTACGGCTTATAAATTTCACGCAATTATCCGCTGATTAAATTGCCGCAGTTTAGTGTCTATATATTAACAAATTCTTCTTCAACATTAAAATGAATCTTCAGAAACTGACTTTCGTATTAATCTGTTAATCTGTATTAATTTAGTCATAGGTTCTATGTGAGGTTGTTGTAGGAAATGAAATGAAGGTATCAATTTCGCTTGGAAATAATAATAACGGAGGAGTACCTAATAAAATGAAGAGGCAATGGAAAGTTCGGGAGCATTCGTCAAGTTCTGCTAATTAAGTAACGTTCGGAGTTGCAAGTATAATGCGCGGCGCGGATCATTTTCATTGCGAAACCGCGCGCATCTTCAAAATTGCAGCAAACTTGTGCATAATTAAGCGAAATACATTATGCAGGCTCGGAGTGATTCACATTAATGAATATATGGATTCGCGGAGAGGAGGTCCGCTCTATTCCGTCTCCGCGCGGTTGCATAATTGCAGGAATAAGTTGCATTATTCAGATGGTTATTGCTACCATCATTGCCCATGCACCATGTACCAATGTTGGGTGCGTCCTATTTGTAAGAAAAGCGGCAGCAAGTTTCGTTTCGTTTCGGACGAAGGGGTGGCAATTTCCTGTGTGGTCTGGGAGATTAGTTTCCGGTTAGAAGTTGGTCACATGCGAGGAAGAAGGGTATTTCGGAAACGATGAGGTCGACGGGGGCTTCGGTTATTAACGCGTGGCGCCCAATACGAATGCCAATTACATTTTTACGGTGATCGCCTTCTCCGTCTCCGCCACCGCCGCCGCCGTCGATGCGAGTTTAGAAAGTCGTACATCAGGGAAGCTCGACAGCCCAGGTATAATTATACTAATTGTCCATTAAAGCAGCCACTTACGGGCGTTTGCATCGGCGATGAGCAGATGAACGGATGGGCGGTGGTTCTTTTAGCAACGTAACGTCACGCTGACCCGATGGGAACCACCATTAGAAGGTGTCCTACGCATTCCGAAAGACCTATTCATCAAAGGCATCATCATCAGCCCATCGTATTTCTTTAGACCGAACCACAAAGTTCACCATCCAATGATTCTCATTATCCATACACTCATTAACTATGACCTGGCCAACAAACACCTGGTACAAAATGGACACCATCAAAACTGAACGTAATTATATTTGGAATTCCTTGTTAGCTCAAATTTGTGATTGCAATTAGTTTACTAATAATTTACTGTTAACGAGACTATGCAAAACATCCAGTATGTATAGTATAAGTTTGAGCACAATGTTGTACATGCGATGGTAATAATTGATTCATTGCACCAACATTGCATG
This sequence comes from Nicrophorus investigator, assembly GCA_963457615.1. Classification (NCBI taxonomy): domain Eukaryota; kingdom Metazoa; phylum Arthropoda; class Insecta; order Coleoptera; family Silphidae; genus Nicrophorus; species Nicrophorus investigator. Next base: position 13,398,620 of record OY735146.1, read on the forward strand.
GCGGAAGATCAATGGACTTTTCAAAGTAAATTGATAACTATTTGAGAATCAGTTAGATGAGATCCAGAAATGCGAATATGAATTGATTTATCTGAATGTTCATCAGCTGACGCAAGTGCACGATTAGGAGGAAAAAGGCGGCGCAAGTCGTTGATCGCAATCGACGCGCGATGCGAACAATCGAGGCGGTTCTTTGTCGTCCTGAAAAAGGCGAATATTAATTTTCCAAGAAGAAAGGACTGAAAAACTGAGCAAGGTATGTGCCGTGTCACATTTGAGTCATGCGACGTGGGCAGGGAACAACATTTGGTGAGAGCAATTGCGAACAATGGCTAAACAATCGGAATCCGCGCAACTGTGGATGGAGGGACCAGCAAAAATCAAGTAGAAATGGAAAGCGAACAAATGGGCAATATGAGCAGCCATCTGTTCATAACTTATATTACTATTTGCATACGGAATTCCCGCGGTTTCGGGGCGCGCACATTCCGGTGATTAGGCTCTAAGTGAAATGCGAATGACGTGATTCGATAATGCGAAAATCTATTTCCATAACAATCCTAGGATGCTGGATGACATCTGGGATGGCATCTAGGATGCGATCTCTCCGGCGATTCTCATTCCCACCAATCCCACTTCTTGGATAGAGTGCTACATCATATGGTTATCTAGATCTGCAAGCAGTACTATTTAAACTCCTCTTTTCGTTACGCTTCTGTTTATTTATTCTATTATGCTTTGTTTTCAGGTTTTGTTGCTTCACTTCCATTCAGGTTGGATCTGATGAGCGAGGGGGATGTACTCAGAGAACGCACGCACTCGGATTGTAACGTTGATATGACGTTTTATATAGGGTTTCTGTTGGAATCCTTGCTGAGACTGTCAGGATGAATTTAAGCAACAGACATAAATTATAGTAAAATATTCATTACTTATTTAAAAAAAAATATACCAAATCCAACAAAAATTCTCACAACGGTTTTTAGACAAGAATCATCTTAGAATATACAAGTTTTGTAGAAGAATGAAAGAATAAATTCAAAAATGAATCATCTTCAAGTAATTTTGTAACTGTAGAAGAAGTGGGACATGAGCTGAAATTTCAACGTAAATAAAGCGGACAATTGTTTAACCCGCTTTTCCCCCCGATTCGCGAATGATTAATGCCCAAACCCAAGTGTTTCGCCATCCTCGTACCATACCCATGCCTATTCGATACATGCGTTTCCCGCCGCCTACGCGGCTCTTAGGTACCAGCGTAACCAGTACAGCCGAACCTGACCAACCTATTTCGAGACGTCGACCAATTGCCCCGTAATTTATGGAAGCTCGCTTTGAATAAATCTCGACGGTGTCAGGATCGTTTCAGAGGTATTTTCGATTTGGAAACGCTGGAATTATTCATAACTGGACGTCTCAATTTAACAATCACGCCCGGAGATAAATAGCAGTCAAATCAAGAAATATATGCACACTGAAACCACAATATATATAAATACGCGCACCCCATCCACGCTAAATCTGGAGCCTACTCCCACGACAGGACATCGGGAAGAAGAGTCGGAGTTAAAGCTCATTTACGGGTCCTGATTTATAACCGAATTATGCTAGCTGTATTAATTCAAATAGATAGAAATTTTATGCATCCTCCTGTGGACGCACAATGGCATTCGAGTTTTGGTAATGGAAGAAAACGGGAAATAATGGGGAACGATAATGGATAACAACAATGAGAAAAAGGAAACAAGAAATGCAACGCATGAGTGGATAGGATTAGTGCCGGAACGTCCAGATTCCGATCTGTGGCCGACTAGGAGATTAGATTGAGTCATTCAATGGAAATCACGAAATTAGCATCAACAATTACTTGAAACTCTTACGTTCTTTAAATCTCCGACAGCGCGATTTCAAATTTGATAAAAATAGTATATACAAATCATGATTGCATTTCTAAATTGATTTTATTTCAATCACATTTTATTATTTTTTTAAATGAATATCATTTATTAATAATTTAATTCTTGATGTACAAAAAGCGATAACAAAATTTCTTAAGTATGAAAATTAATGGGGAAAACTGAATGTGGAGAAGGGAACTCCATTCAGAGTAAATCATTGGATTAAATGCAACACTATGGGCAATTATCAAATTTCAATAACTGGCAATTAATTATAATTGAGCCCACAATAGTGCAATGAATCCGATGTTATTATTAATACCGCACAGCAATTACGTAATGGATTTGTATCCATTAAACGGCTACGCGTTTAATCGAACGTTCTAATTTATATATTAGCAAATACGAAAAACACTTAATTCACTCACACTACGTATGTTATATAACGAACAGTTATTTATTTATATACGTAATCAAATTTATTACATAATGTTGAATGTCCTGTGAATTAATACATTTTTGTGTTTTCGGCAAAAGTATTTTTAAAGTTTAGTTTTGCAGTATTTTGAGGAAAAGGCGATGCAGTTAAGGTCGTGTGTAACCGATGCAATTCGTTGCGGAAGAAGGAACATTATTCGGCGTATTAATTATTCAATTCCAATTAATTTCGATATTTATGGGAATTCGAGTTTGTATTTTACTGCTACTTACGTATCGCCACATTGCAATAGCCTCTGGAGCTCAGTGTTAATAATGCATTCGAACTACTGTAGCAAGTAAACTGCCTTCAGGTGGATTCCAAATTAATTTCATAAAAAGGGATGACAATTAATTCATTCATTCATTCAATGGTTTCAATTTTGCTTTAAATATTTAAATGTAAATCATTTTTCCAAATTCTTGGAATAAATTGTGGATCGGATTTGCTCTCAATCATACCGATTGAATTTTTGTAAACAATATTCAGCAATGATTGACTTGGACAACGGATCCGATGAATTGCAAACAATAATAATAATAAAAAAAGTGGAGCTGGATGAAAATATCCGGCAATTCATAAAGCGGAAACGGATCAGATGAAATAAAATTTGATTGAAAATTGACATTTAATGGGATTTATTTGCATTATCGTTACCGATTGCATATAATACGACCAATATTTTTAGCGAAACGGTAATTTTTTTTTTTAAAATTTGAATTTTGTTTTGAAATAGGATCGACCATAGCTGCGATTGAATAAACATAATATTGGTTTGCTGCATTGACATCACGCTTTACAAAAGGGTCTCCGTTTGATCGTTACGTAACGACGTGATAATGCTGGTGGTGAGAGTATGTGTGTAAGTTGCGGGGGGTGCGGCGCGCCGTGCATTAGGTGAACAAAACGATGGCTATCGCCTTCGAGGAACTGGTATTTATCCTAATAAATTGACTTCGGATACAACATCTAAATTTCATTATTCGGTATCAATGGATCTCGAAGGTAGTATCAATAATTCCGCGGCGACGGCCGCACTATCTCGGCAATTAGTTTACTTTTCGTTGTCAAGAATAAGAGTGAAGAAGAAGAGAGAAAAAAAAAACGCCGACAGTAGAAACGTTTTTTTTTCTTATGCTTTGCGAGCGCGGAAAATCGAATGAAGAATACCGAAAGAAGCAGAAGAAGACCAAGCCGACGGCGGTCCCTTAATAAATCCGCGCGCCCCGGTGATTAATTAATTGCTTTATAGAATTGCACTTCTGCCAGATTCTATCGCGCCTCGGGACTGATTATTTTAAGTTCTGAGAATCCCGCAGTCAATTACTCAAAAATATATTTAGTCACCCAATTAGGCCGGATAAATTAGTCCTTCTGCTCTAAAGCCCCGCCAGAACAGATACCTACACTTACTTATCTATCTCTTCTATATATACATAAACATACATAAAAAAGAAACTGTTAGAGAGAATCGTTTCATCCAGCAGCTATTTCCAGATTTTCGTTCATTTGCTTTGTGGAGATACTTCTCACTTTTGGCCCCGAATCTATGGCCATCTGTTCGACAGTAGTTACAGGATGTTACGCCCCTGAAAGCTGGTCTGGTTTTTGGAAAATCCTGTCGTCGATTTCGAAGGTTGCGATCAGCGGTCCCACAAGGGCATATACATTTTTGAGCAAAGCGCTTCATGTGAGCTGACGTGACATTATCAAAATCTCGACGAGGCACAGGCCAACATCGATCCCGACTAGCATAACTTATCTATACGAACTAATAAGGGCTAACCTTTCATTCTATAACCTTTCATTTTTTTGTTTCAATATTTTCCAATAACTTTACTAACATGATAGTTTTTTTTTATATTAATAATAAAGATTTATTCGAGTATTAAATTAATACAACGACTTTTAATCCTCGTAAATAGTTAACAAACTGTTATCAAAGAATACAACATGAAATACATGTTTTAAATACAGGTTGAAATACTCTTTTGTAAATATTAAACATTTCGTAACGAAAATAAACAGCGTAAAATTGGATTGTGGAAGTTTATTTATTAAGTGGTGCGCAATCAATCTTAATCTTATCGAGTTAAGCTGGAAATTACCTATTTATATAGCCCTAATACCAAACATATATACCCCCTTTCCTTATTCTCATTCGCGCGAATGGATTAAGATATCAAAATGAATTGGATTAATTTGAATTTGAAAACAGATGGGTCAATTACGAAAAGCCGTCAAATATTGTAAAACGAGGGAGACGAAATCATAAGAAAACTCGTTGACTTATTTGAACATCGAAATTCACGACGAAGGATTAATATTAATTTTCACAAATCATTGTAGCAAATGGTCTCCGCCTTTAATTAACCGAAGATGAAGAAAAAAATGTGGAAGTGGGAAAAAGGGATTAACGAAATCGGGGATCCAAATTAAAGGGCACTTAATTAAATTAAATAAAGCCACGATCGTTTGAGAAGCACGTGAAGAATGCTCGAAGAAAGAACTAGATGAGGAGAAATTTGAAAAAAAAATAAATAAACGAGAGATGATTGTTGTTTGATTTTCAAATTAACGGACATAACTTTCCCATTTGCAATCAGTTAATTTCTTCATCATTGCGATGATGATTTCTTGCGCTTGAGTATATGTACATTCAGATTGTGTGCGTGCGTGTATTTTTTTTTGTTCTCATCCGGTTCTTTCTTTTTCGGCCGAAGGTTTGCTCTGCGGGGGCGGCGGCACTTTATTTAATTGCATCCGAAATATGGTGGATTAATAGTCGCGCGCTCAGTTGGTAACGCGTGAAATGTTTAATATTGTTATGATTTATGGCTACCCGAAACAACGGTGGGTCTCCCTTCACACACTCACTCCATACACATCTATGCATGCATATACCTATACTCACACACACAGACATCATGCCTGGAACCTATTTAATTTTTCGGCCGTTTGAACTCGCCGACGCCGGCTTCTGCACTTTTGCCGGGGTTGGTACACCTTCCGCCATTTGTTCCACGTAATCGACTTTCATTTCCAATAACTTCTCCACTCCCCGTAACCAAATAAGCGTAAGAATAACCGTTCTATACCCATAACCTGGATGTAAATGGTTCACTTCTCTTCGTTACGGTTACGATTTGTCGCCATAAGCTATTCCGGACGTAAATTCTTCTCCTTTTTTTATTCTCTTCATTCTTTCTACCACCTTATTCTTCTTGTTTCTCCTCCTACTACTCAACCTTTCTCGCTCTCCAACTTTTACAGTTCTCAGGTACACCTTCCGCATTTGTCACGCATTCCGATTTGACGAAACAATCATTGCAAAACGTACGACCAAATTAAGTGTTTAACTACCATTTACCACTTAAATAACTCATATTAATAACGTAATTAACCATTTCCAATTACACGCGTAATTATTTTATAACAAACCTTATCTACTTTTCACGTATAATTTGTAATTTATTTAATAAAGATTATGTTCATTAAGTTATTACTTATTCGCTTATTTTTAAATACCTGTTAAATTGTTTATTGGTTAGAATAGAAAAATAATACAAATAATTAAAATAAAAAGAAATAAATATACACTCCGAAATTAAAATTTAAAAAATTGGATAAGTGTACATGTGGGAAAATAATTTTTATTTTTTTAATCAGAATATTATTATTTATTAATTCAGACTTTTTTTTTACTAAAAGTATTCTTAAGAATTATTCGAAATAGGTCTAAAAATTCAAAAGGATCGCATGTATAATGGTAATGCAGTTGGAAATCACTGGTGTAAGGAGTTATTAACGCGGATCAAGATACGTAAGCGATTGATTATCATTATTAAGCGAGTGGAAAAAAAAGGAGGAGAAAGAGAGTATTGAGTCGCTGCATTATGGATACAGGTGTAGCAATAATGGTAACGCATTGTGGCCGATAATCACAAATAAATTGAATATTCATACACAAATGAGTTAATTCGAGGACAATTGTCGAAAGAAAGTCCGCGCAGCTGTCAAACCAGTTATTCAAGATAATTGACATGCATTTATAACATTCAAAGCAACCACCGTAATTACACTTGAATGCCGGAATACAACAACGGGAATATATCTGAAACGAGAGGCGAAGGCAACGACAACAACGAACGAGAAGAGAGAGAAGGGCAAAAGTAGAAGAAAAAGAAGAACGAATGTAACGAAACAAGAGGGATACGAATGAAAAGTTAAAAAAAGAAGTAAATTGTAAGCGCTCGAAACGCGATGGGATATGTTAATAGACAGCGATCGATATTAATAAGTAAACAAGGAATTTATAAATATATTAATAAAATCAAATCAATGTAAATTGTTCAAGCTATTCTCGCCCACACGAAACGGTTTGTCTTTGTTACTTATTTAAAATAATTTTCGTTCTCGAAATCGTTTATTATTCTCGGAAATGTATCTGTACCAGATTCAAAATCACTGCGAATGCCTTCCACAGAAATCGAGAGTAATTGAAATAATGTATGCTTGCTTTAATTGCATCGGGATCTGGATGTGGATCTGGATCTCGAGTCAAGAGCTTTCAAGATGATTCTCTATTGTTGAGAGGCCTTAATCCACTGACGCCGTTCGCTCGGATACCTTTCGATTGTGATCGTCGTTCCAAAGAAATTATGGTTTTCAATACATAAATTACGCTCTTCGTATGACTACAATATTGTGATTACCTATTCTCTTCAAATTATATGAATTATAGTTTCACTTAAATATAAAAAATATTCTAATTCCAGATGATTTAGTTCTAACTATGCTCATACCTTTTGTCCGACAACTTTAAATGTAGATTTTTAAATAATAATAATTGCTTTATTTAATATTTTATAAATTATCTATTATTTTTTAAACTTAAAATTTATCATAACGTTTATTTTAAATTTCTAACTATTACTCATTATTTTTAATATTCCTCTTTGTGAAAAATGGTTTCGAGAACGTTTATGTTGCACAAATCAGCTGCCTGAGATTATTTATTATATTTATATTAAGGTTACGTCAGATGTTGAAGGTCGTGAGATGTAAATATGTGTGTGTGTGTGTGTGTGATAAATATCTTTGGTGGAATGAATTGATTCGGCAGGAATTTCATTTCGCTGAATTAATCTCGCGAAACGTCGCGAAATGACGGATTGCATATTTACGAATAAAAGAATTACTAATATTATATTTCACACCCACATCGGGACATCAATCATCCGACAATCATTTTAAGATTTCGGGGGGAGCATGAGATGAGAGATAAAAAGGGAGAGGACGCGCCCAGCAATAAATGAATTGCAACTTTTTCGCTGTTCGCAATACTTTTTTTTCTCTTCTTCAAATCCACCCCCTACCCCATCTGATTCAACGTCTTTTTTTTTGGGGAAGGTTACCAGGGGGGATTCACGCTAATTTCGGCGTCCCCAAAAACTCGTCGAGGGTTGATAGTAAAGCAATCAATCACCATCAAGTCCTCGCGGCTTTCCCGCTTTTCCTCCTGCGGCAGATTCCTTGGGAACAATCCAAACATTCGCCTTCGCCGCCCTCTTTGCATTTCAATTATTATCACAGCCTCTTGGATTCCTGGGGTGACCCTTCCGTTTTTCCAAGCAATATGAATATTCATACACATATTGGATCGTCTGGGATGTTCTTCTGATCATTGCTTTTTATGGTATTCCATTGTAGTAGTACCCGGGAAGCACCGGCCGCACGCCGTGAGGGAACCAACGATATTCTACCATTACGGATACACCCTGATAAGACTTAATTAATTAAAACTTGTGAGCGGAATCCGGAATCGACGTGGCATCAACGGAATGAATTCTGTTATTCTGATATTATACCGAAAGCGCGTTTCTTGTATGGGCGGACTTAAATTGGATTTGGGAATCGATGATTGCGCGCCGGTTTTTGCCGGTTAATTAACCGGTTTCGCAGCGCCGGATGCAACAGAGATGAGCAAACACAGTATACAAAACGAATTCAATGACGACGACGACAACAACAACAAGAACGAAAACAGGTACGAGTCGCAATTATGTTTGAGGATATTAATAAGGACACTAAGTGTTGTAAGTGATGATAATTGCCTTTGTCAATCCGCGGGACTTAAGGATATTTGCATATCACTGCAAATATTATCGGAGAGCGAGGAGCGGGTAACTTGAAACTTGTAATTCCGTTTTTACATCTCGCCCGTAAACTTATAATTTATGGTAATTAATTGTTTCCTCCACTTCGATCTTCGTTTCAATTTTTACTATCTCGAGAACGTGTTAATCTTAACGAGCTAAGCTTGTCATATAATTGTAAATTGATGTCGCGGCCAATTGATCTCGTCCGTATTTCCATTCCGATTGCGTAATTAGCCGGAGCGAGAATTCATTATAAAAAAAAATCCAATCAGTTCAAAGTGGTCTCAATATATTAGTTTCAATAGATTCTCCCTTTAAATAAAAAGCGAGGAACTGTTCTATGCGGATTCCAGCGCAAATGTAGTCTTTTCTTTTCATACTTTTAAGAGGTTTTTCAAGCAACCACTAGCTGCGTCCGATTAAAATCAATGTTACTGAAACCAAGAAAACGTATATGATTTTTATTCATAAATTAAGTACCCTATTCACACGCAACATTGTTATCGGCAATTGCTTATAAATTAAGGATATTTAATAAATGAAACAAATATATTCTGAAACTAACAAGCGCAATTTTTCAGTTATAATTTATCAAATATTTAAAAAAATCAGCATAAATTGTAGAATTTTTTTATGGTTATTGTATGTTGAATTTTAAAATACACTTTCATGTAATTAAAATTCTTTAATAATGGTAAAATACTGTTTGGATTAAAGTTTTTAATGGAATTCGTATAGTGGGTGCAGTTCAAAGATCTGATAGTTTCCAAGTGGAAGCTGGCCGTTGCATTCCTCCGTGTATATTTGCAGATAACGCAAATTGCTAATAGGCGGTTTCTTTTCTTCCACCGACCTTTATAATAATAATAATAATTATTATTATTATATGAATATGATATCGTTGTAGCGTAATTTTTCATTATCACGTTGTTCGACGTAACATGCCTTATCTCGATGACTCGTGTAAACAACTTCCTGGTATAAAACTGCGTCAAATGAAGCATGAGGTGAGAAGAGGCAAAGAAGTACTTTGCAGTCATAATCGGCTGGTAATTATCGCCTGTTGCCATTTTATTGACGAGACTATTTTTAAGGAATCCCTTATTGATTCGACTTTTGTTTGCGACCGATGTCCATTTCCAGTATGATACATCGCTTTCCGATATCTTAACGATCTGGCGACTGCTCTCTATTATTATATAGGTTTACTATATTTTTTCGGTGCTCTCCGCACATCCTTTCGCTATTGATCCTGCCATGGCATCAACAACGCTATATATCACGAAATGACGCGAGCGTAATTCCTTTTTTATGCCGAAACGGGACACAATCACCAACTAAACCTTGGGATTAGGTCTCCATTGGGTAAGTGTAGTTGGGGGCTTAATGCGCCTTAGGCGAAGAGTTTATTCCTCCCCTATGTATATTTTTTAGCTTGTTTGTTAATTAGTTATTATTTTAACCGGGCTTTAATAGTATCGTTGCACGGAAAACGGCATGCTTGGATTGCTTCCAGAAGCAGTGGAAAAAAAATCTGACATACACACAGAGAATGCACCCTGAGCCCATATATTACACGGGACTTTATGTTGATACACGCCTCGTTTTTGCCCCCCAACAAAATGTAACATGCACATGGAGGGCGGCCGTATACAGAGCGGAATAAAATGCATGCGGATGTTTCTGGGTGGAAAAAAGGGATCGCAGCAGACGGGATTAATCTGTTATTATTGCGATTTAAAAATCTGCCAAAAGTCAGCGGCGACGGCGATACAAGCCGGCCATGAGGGAGACGGAAAAAATATACGGGATGGGACTATCTGTTCACAGTACATTTAACAATTTCATGGCGCCGGACCCGAGGCTTTACCCTCCCCCAAACGAAATTTATACACGCATTTTATAGTCAGTCGTCATATTAAGACTGAAAAAGTCTTTTAAAATAACCCGTAATGGATGCGAGTAATATACAAGAGGCGGTTTTATATCCACCATTCACGATTAAACAGTTCCTTACATTTGTAATCAACTTATTTCAATGCGAATTAAGATTTTCATCAAAAGTTAAAAACGATGTATTTTATTTTACGGAAGTAGACATAGCTTACGAGATTCGAAGCGAAAATGTATATAAAGTTTTATAAAACGATATGATACGTTAATAATCATATGCAATTCGATTGTGCTAATAGCAGTTTGTTTCGTCATCTAATTACAGGTTATTTAGCAAACATAAATGAATGCCAGATGTCGAAGATGGAAGGGAATAATAAATAAGGACGTAATTGAAAATCAACCACCGGTGAGGCTAATTTTAAACGACGTTTACGGCTGTTCAAATTGAAAGTGCGTGCCTTGGCACCACAGTCCACTGATAAAATTAAATAAAGGCCCCCGTAAAGCTTTCAGTTCGGACTGGTATATAAATTGCAAAATATCTGCCATCGATAATATTTCCTGATTAAAACGTTGCGTGCGCGTTGCGGTTTTTAATTTAAACTTTTTGAGGATAACACCCGAATGATGGTGCCCCTTGTCCGCTCATCAGATAACACCTCTGCACCGCCGCTGCAGCTCCTCCATCTGGACTGGCACAATATAAAATAAATATATTCCTTTCGTCCGTCCTCATTATTACCTGGGTGCATCCATTGAATATTGCTTTTTATTATTTAATTTGCCGTACGTGTCAGAACGAATGTATGTTTACGGAGATCCCCGATAAAAGCCCTCCCAATCCCGTTACATCATCTCGCGGCAATAAAACTGATTCTTTAATAACACCCTTCGCCCGCCACCGTAATAACTCACCGGGCCCAGAGGGGGCGGTTGGGGGTACCAGTTTTTGGGCAAAAAAAAACTTACACCGCCATAACTCTGGCGCTGGGCGGGCACGATTGTCAACCGCAACCCCAAAATCTCGTACCCGCATCTCCCTCACCTAGTCCGACGACGCACCAGCCGCCCCTGATCCCGTCGTCTTCCGTCCCCCTCACCCGAAGAATGTTACGTAATTAATACTTTTCTGCATTTCACTCCCAAAGAGGGCGGATTAATTTTATCCCATGAGATACTTCCTATAGCTCTTGCGTGTGCTCTTGCGAATCCCAGTCAAACTTTATGCGGTTTTAATTAAAGCCCAATTCAATTAAGCCTCTTCGATTTCCCACTGAACGCATAATTTGTATTAGTTTTCCTCGGAGATCAGCTAATATATGTACGCAGCACGTGACGACGCCCTTGCAATTAATGTTTGCAGATAAGCGACGGTGTCTCGTTTAATCACAGTTTCGAAACAGATAACCGAATCTCAAGTGAACATTGCTATATGCTCAGAAAATAATAAATTTATTCATTATGCTTAAAAGAATAATAAGATTTTAGAAAAGTCGAAGAATACTTTATTATTCATTTTAATTTATTTCAAACAATTTCAAAATTGACAATTCAAGAATAATTTTCAGCAGCTGAGAAATTTGACCAGCTGATTTGGAAACCTTTTGAATTTCTGTTCTGGTACAAAAGATAGGACTCGCTCGTGCGGCACATTAAATTTCCTGCTAGGTGTGAGTTTTTGGCATACGCCCAAGCCTTCTTAGCCGTTTGTTTTTACTTTTATCCTTGTACATTTTTTTTCTTCTTTTCGTTGTTCGTCTTCTTTCAGTTAGCCTTTTATAAGCGTTACGACCGTTCCTTTTTTTATTCGGGTGTCGGGACGTCAAGAATCGCAAAACGAAATGAAATATATAGAGAATGAAGAAGAAAGAAAAAACGCAAATGAGAATAATTTAATTGTGGGAATGGAGGTCGAGAAGTTGCACGTTGGGAATTTCGGGTTCGCGCCACTGCAAATAATAATGTATGATAATGCGCTGAACGGGAACGAAAAAACGAAACAGATGATGATGATGAAAAAGAAGAAGAAGAAGGTGAAAATGAAAAACGAGTCGAGAGAAGAAATGAATTTGGATTGACAGATTTGTTAACCTTTAAACCCGTTTCGGTGTGAGCGCGGTGCGTCAAGATGATTTGAATGTAGGCAGGCTCGGAATCGGAATGATTGGGAAGACGAAATGATAATAAGTTTTCAGAGTTGCTCTCTCTGTGTGTGCATATATGTATGCGTGCAAATGCGAATCTAGATGGAGATTAAGAGAACGTGCGAGAGGAAGAGGGATATAAAGAGAGGTATAGGATTGCGGTCTTATTTATGTTTTTAGCGTCGGATATATTTATGCTAATACAGTTTAAGCTTGCAAATCCAATAAATAAATGAGTTGGTTATAGTTTGTACTTAAGCTAATAGATGTAAACTTATTTATAGTCAACAGTACTTGATAGGTTGTGACTCGCGGCGATAATTTGTTATGGCCAGTTTTTTCCTCCTCGTCCTCCTCCTTCGTCTTCTTCCTGCACCGCGACTCCTCGCCTCTCTACTCTTCTGGTTCCAAGCCTTTTTTTTCTCGTCCTCGACCAGCTGGTCGAGGAGGAGAGGCGCTGAGAAGGTGGAACGTCACAATGTACTTACACGCCGCACATTAACGAATACATTAAAAGCGGATTCAAGCAGATTTCTTAATTACGAGAATTCTTCTTAAATAGTTCGCAACTCAATCTGCTTTACGTGCCAGCGGGAACTCTGGTATTATTTTTGCTTCCGAGAAGAAGAAGTTGGTAGAGGAAAATGGTGCAAGTAAGCCACATGTGATTATGTCGACTCCTTGGAAATGGTAACATTAGCATCGTGTCGAGGGAGTGTTGTAAATATTTTTAGATGATTTTTTTCGGTTCCTTTTTCCACAACCGACCATCCGTTGATTCTTACGTCCTCGGGCTTCCCGTTCCGTCTCTAATGGCAACGTAACGAAATCATTTTTAATTAACGCTCCGGCAATAAACCTCAGGTAGGAGTGTTAATTCATCATAACTTTCGGTTCCTGCCGTACAATGCTAAACTAATATAGATCCTTAACTTTTATTTATTAGTAATTTCAGCAGCCTCCAAAATGGAAAGGCCCTGGGTACAGTTCCTTTATTACAACTAATCCATCAGCATTGCATTTAATTTATGTAAAATGACTTTTTTTTTCTTCGATGGTTGTGAAACCGAACGATGACCACTCGGAGGTTATTTATGGCCGGGACACCTCTCTTCATGATCACCACGGCTCTAATCCGGATTTGGGATACATTGTATTTATTGAATACACATCAAAACTAGTTGTCTAGCCGCCAGTGTGTGTGTGAGCTCGGGCCATAAAACCGATAACAATGCAGCAGTAAAAAACACCATTACTGCCACTACCCTCAAAACCTCGATTTTTATATTATCTAATATAAATAATAGTAATAGCAACAGCGATATATATATATATATAAATATATCTCCATTCCCCCCACAAAACAACGTCCCCCCTGTATCGCTGCCAACAAATTAAAACATATTGTATCCCTCTCAGCATTTATCACACCGTAAAACAAAACGAGTCAGGTATATTACACGGGGATCCCACCAGCACTCACAACACTCTGCATAATTCATTTACGGCCAAAGAATACCGTCTTATACTCTCCAAAGAATACGGCTTGAATATCCATCTGTCAGCCGTGACACTCCTATTGTCTATCAGATGCAGTTCGCAGGACCAGATTAGGCATTATCCGTTCTCTTTACCACTCACTCCACATATACACGGTGATCCTTCTTTACAACTATAAATAATGTTTTACATCTCGGCTTAGCTTCATCCAACCATAGTATAGCTCATTGAAATGAAAATCCTACTCCAACCACTATTTGCTTTAAACGCATTTGTTACATGTATTTACCTCGACGTATGATTTAAACTCTAACAATAGTAATTATTAAGTAATAAATACCATTACTGTTGTGCAATTTATTTTATAATTGTAAGTAGTTTCTACTTTTTCTCATAGTCGTAATAGCAATTTCTTTGAACTTTATACGTTTTTAATTAAAATAAGAAGTAAATATTATTAAGATTAGGGAAGTAAATTGATGGAAATTGTACGGTTCAAAAATGCACGTTGAAAATCCAAGAGGTTGGATGGATTTGCGAATCCGGAAATGCATTTAGCGTTGTGAATGATAGTTAATGCGTATTTACATTCAAAAATCAAAACACACTGCACCTGAACTCGATCCCAGTACTTTAAAAACTGAAACGAAATCCAAACATCTGTCGAGACGTACGAGTCCTTCCATCCGAACTGCAAAACGTGTAAATCACTTAGTTTTTAAGTAAACTCCGTGTATTTGTAAATTACGTATCTATTTCGGAAAATACGTTTCTATTCGGGTTGTTTTAATGATACAGCTCATATAAGTAGACTAAGATAAAAAATAAACCGATTTATTGATTTCAGCTATAAGTTTACTCGACTCTAATGCAGCCATAATATTGTGTTAGTAAAATTGCCATATATTATTTTAATGTTCAATAATAAAAATGCTATATAAAATTATAAATTGGAACGCGTTTTTAATACTTCGAAAGAACGAGCTGTTCGTGCTATAAAAACGCGCGGGTAATTATGAATAATCAAATTATAAGGGTGACCCTTTTATATCCCATTAAAATAATAGTTTACAAAACCAAACATAAATAAATGCAGATGTGTCCATGGTTATTATTTTACGACAGTTATAAAGTGCACCCCTTTCCGTATTGTTTCACCTATAAATCCTAAAATAAAGGCACCGATAAAATGATCAACGGCTAAACCACATGAAATAATAAACTGATTGTCGGGCCGACAGGATGCTTTAATTGGTCGCTCGAAAGTAGTGCATTTATTTATTTCTATTTTTATATGGAAATAGAAGTGTGCGTTTGGTGTGTTGCCGGGTTATTATTAAGTCGTCTTCTGTGGTAATCATATTTTGACGGCTGTTGGCGTGAAAATTTCTTCATGTTATTGCAAACAGCACCGTTTCGAACGAGAACGAAAATAATTGAGTCATATTTAAGGGAATTTATGTACCGTAAAGCCTATAAATGTTGGGTCTAATTCCTCGACGGTATAAAAATAGACAGCCAACGAATCCCAATGATCAATCATTCCGGTTATTAGGACGTTACCGGTTATTCGACGTTCGGCAATCGCACTCTGCGGAATTAAATCACGTTGCGTTCTGCTGCTGTTTCGGAGCTGTTCCGGCGGAACGTGTTCTCGCTCCTAATTGCAAAGAAACCGCACTGCAAATAGGATCTGCATGCGGACACCTAGGTGAAGCCAACTCGGCGAGAGTAGTTTCAGGTGATCGTAGCATCTAGATTGAGGGCACATCTCGCTCCGATGAAGTCGAATTCGGTGTGCAATAAGTAATGTGCAAATATTGATTATCGAACTGTCGATAGTTGGAGTTACAAAATTGACACAGATGTAATGTCATCTAAAGGTACATAATTAGAGGAAGCTGTTGCGAGTCTTTTAATTCCTGCATTGTGATTCAAGAGATGATTATTACAGCAACAATTTCTTGTGCCGAGACCGTGTAATTTGAGGATGGCGGAAAGAAAAGAAGAAAGAAAAAAAACGTGAAAAGCAGTCGAAGGAAAAGAAAATAATTATGTACGCGGACGGTCGCGCATTTACTTGATATTGTTTTCTGCCTTTATTGCAAGCACCGAGGGGACGTTCAGGAGATTGGATTTATCCATGCGAGTTTTCATTGCATTTTGAGCAAACAAACGTTTCAAACAGACGGAAATTGGTAACAAGTAGCAGGAATAACAGCGAAAAAAATAATGGCAGAGAACGCACGGATTGAAGGGTAAAACTTGAAAACAAAACTCAAGAAGAAAAAATAAATGAAGGAAAAGGTAAAGGTGAAGAAAGGAAAAGCAGAACAGAAATAACAGCAGAATAGATGGATCAGATTGTAAAGGCGGCTAATTGTTTGATACGAGAAGGTCCGTTCGCTCGAAAGAAAGACGAATACCTTTTCTACAGGAACAAAGTTATGTAAAATAGTAAATAATAGACATCATTGTTGTGCTACGTCTGGCAATTATTCTATCAAGTATTCGGTCGTGTAAAGCAAAGTAATTCCGAAGAATACAAGCTGTGTACAGAGTTTCGTGACTCTTAGTCATTATAAGTAATTTTATGCTGACCGAGTTGATTTGAAGATACGCTGACTGCACCGAGGAGATATCACACACACACGCACAATGCCAGCAGGACAGTTTTACCTCTCTGGAGATGACCTCAAATCCCTCCATCCCTTAAACACCATCACCATCATGGGTATTAAGTGTGTGTGTTAGGAAACAATTCGCCGCTTGCGGGATGAAATAGCGGCCAATTATTTTTCCCGCAAACTTTCAGGAAGTTCTGGAATTGTCTTTCTCCTTCGGAACGCGCCGCAGCCATGCTTTATCCTCGGGAATACATATTGCGAGGCGTTCGGTATTGAATGAGATTCGAGGCTTTCGCGGATGCCGTTCGTGTAAGAAATTTGTACAAGTACGAGGCACAAAGGACTTTCATAATTGTGGGTGATGCCTGGAATAATAGAAAATGGATAGGTTCACTCTGCAGACGCAACTGGATGTATACACAGTGAATCTCTCCGCTATCTGCCGCCCACCCCCAGCCCATGTCTTGTCTTCAGACCTCTTTATTCTTCATCCCCCGGAAACACACTTAAACGTAATCACGCCATCTGCATTTTATCACTTACGAATTTGCTCGATTCCACCTTTTCTCTTCTTCCTCCTGTACCATTAAGGTCTATACGTTTTAACATCACGTAACAATTAAACGCATCAATTAAAATTTTCTGAACATCCGCTTTAAATATAAACACATACAAATTTCATTTCATTTTAAAAATTCAAATAAGTACATAATATGAAAAAAACGTTAATTGTTGAAAATAATCAATCTATTTAAATTTATAACATATTTTACGTTGTGAATTTCAATTAACTAATTCAGAGGATCAATTAGGATGGATGAAATATGCATGTATACATAATTCAGTGACAGTACAGTTAAGTAGTAATCGGTGCTAAGTTACGTCTTTTCTTGACAATTCAGGCATATGCTAAATTAAAGATGTATGCGGAAGGATCCACCCTTTTCCCGCAAAAACCGATAGGGCAACGCTTATCCTAAACCCTAATTCGGTTTTAATTTATACTACCCAGATTTCTATCTCTATTTAGGTTAGCTCTCCACTCTGATAGCATCTTCCATTCGAGGTTAATTCATTAATACCGGGTAATTAATTAACCTCAAAGACCTAAATAATAAAATAATTCAACAGGTAATCTCCGGTTTAGGAAAAAAGAAACGAATACGCAAGTTACGTAATCCAGCGCGGAGGTACGAAACAAATGAAAACGAGAGAAGTAGAAGAAAAAAACGATAGTATTTACTTGTGATTGTTTCGTAAAAGATGTGGCTGTAATTGTGGTATTGTGGTGAATGCAGATTTATTTCGCGATACTTTGTTCGCGCTTCGAACGCAGTTATTGTTGAATTAAAGACAATGTTAATTGGCGTGCGAGTAAAGCGGGTGAGATTAATCAAGTGAAAGTCTAATTATACATTTTATAAACCCGAGACGGAATTATCTCCATTTCCAATAATTCCTGCTCGTTTTAACAATTTACATTGTGCTTCGTTTCGATTTCTAATAAACAATAATACACAAGAATTCTACAAAGAAATAATAAAGGAGAAAAAATAATGATTCTGACAACATTTGCAATTTTTATTAAGCAAATGAAAATAATGCGAAAAAAAGAATTATTCAACAAATGTAATGCGAATTTCTAGGAAGAAACAGTATAAGTGACAATAAATTTACAAAATCTTTTATAATTCTATTCACATAAAATATATGTGTTTATAAAATAATTGACGGAGAAAGTACAAACATATTTCTCGAAAGTAAAAAGTAAATTATTTTTAGATTCGCATCAAATAATATTAAAAATAATTAATATTTATAAATAAATAATTTATTTGTAATTTTGTTTATATGTATATTTGAGGTTGTAAATTGTTAGATTATCTGAGAAAGGAAATATGGAAAAATATTTACTCGCAACAAGGAAAACATTTCGTTTCCCATAAATAAAAAATCACTTTTCCGTTACCGTCCCTGTTCTTAAGAGAACCCCCCACCCGCCACGCGTGTTATGTAATGCATACGTATTATTATTATATATATATAGTTAAGTTTTTTTTCTTTCGGCCATGGTTCTCATACTGCTGTCGTGTTAAAAAAATGAACAAGTCGCAGCGAAATTGTGTCCCATTCGTGTACATTGAATTGTACACATCTTAATGATTATTATCCAACGGCATGAACATACCTGTTAAATATGTAATCCGCGTGTTTTAATATCGCAAAGGCACGCTTTCCATACCTTCATACATACATAACCGTTTGCTATGGTATGGTATGGCATGAACATATCGACCATTTCTAAATTATCGTTCCGACACTAAATTCGAGCTCACCGAATATCGCTTCCATTTGTTCAGCCTGAGGCTTGAACATTGCTGCAATTTTGATAGACCCATAGGTAAAATTTGCATCCAACAAAAACGCTGCAGATACGAGATACTATTAATTAGCCATTCGACGATTTCAAAGGTTTAATACTACCTTTGATCAGTACAATTCGATTTTGTTTTAGCAAAAAACAACAGCTACATTTTATAACTAAATTTCACATGAAACTTGATATAATTAAATAACAAAAATAATTGCGCAAAAGCAAATTTTTAACTATTTGCAAACAACAAAATTGTCGGATTAGAAATCTCTTAATATCCGAAATGTGATGATTTCGTATAAATCTTCAATGATTTCATTCCTGCAGTAAAAAGCTTTAACGACTGCCATTAGATCGACTTGGAATTTAATTTATTCATTAAGGTAATTTCTTTGGAAACCTAAGGAAACGACGAGAAAGAAAACCTTAATTGAAACGTATTCATTACGGGGTTGAAAATGATAATTGCTTAGGTAATAATTAATAACCTAATTAGTGTCAATATTTTATTTCGTGTATCCACTATTATGTTAATTAAGCAATGCCGGTGAATGGATCTTAATTAAGAGTAAATATATTATCCATTCTAATGAGGCTGCGCCAAAAGTGAGAGACGAACATAAAAAAATATATTACCAACAAAAAGCGTGTCGAATTAATTACACTAATTAGAAACTGCGATCTGATTGAGTCATTTGAGGTCGATGATCCATTCGGAATTAATTAGATTTATACGAATTATTAGCTTTTAATTATTATAGTTTATATACACTTACATTTTTTTATTCAACTCAAAGATTATAAATTGCTCGCTAATTATTGCAATTTATTTATTCATTTTCACCTAATCGAAAAAAGACAAATTAAATGTGTGGCATATTCGATTAAACGCTAATGGATATTACTATGAACCCGTGTTCTTGAAACATTTTTGTTTTGACTGGAGGCATTTTGTATTGTGTATACAATGTTATTGTTATTATGTGTGTCCTCGATCCTCGAGTCTGTTCACCGGTAAAGCTTGAATTAATGGTGATTAAGGTGAAGCTTTGGGGAATACGTGTCTTTTTATCCCTGCGGAACCTGGCAAGAAGGCCAATAACACCTTGAATATAGTGCACATGGTTTCCGTCCTTTCCGCAAAATCCATCGGACTATCCAGTAAACAATCGTGTCTGCAGTCTGATAGGAAGGATATAGCCTTACAAAAATAGATACACTTCGACGGTGAATGAGAATTCGGAGGTCGACAACCTAAAGTTTGTCGAAGGTAGTTTAAGAAGAAATATACTATTTACTTTAACAGTATAGCAAAGTATACTGGAATTGTAAATTTTAATGGAAATTATGTAAAATGTACAATAAAATAAAACTAAAGTATTTATACACATACATTATTTGTAGAGAAAGTCAACTAGAAAAAGTTCAACAATTGTGGAATTATAATTTAATGCAGTTTATTATAATGGTTATGTTACATATTCATTCAACTTTTTGTGGTCCCGCTCGAAATAAAATTCAAATTAGAATATAACTATCTCATATCATCATTTCAGTTTATTTTGTTTTCTACTAGATTAAAAAAAAGCGAATGCGAATAGGTTTGTGGAATTAGTAGTTGGATAGAAAAGTTGATATTTCTTAAGATTCGAGGAGAGGTTAGGAACAGATGAAATTGAAATGCGATTGGTAATGACAATGGTCGGAGCAGCCTAGTGGTCGTGTTTAAATGAGTGGCATTGTCTCGGCATGACTAAGTCCATGCAAAATAATTTCAACATATCACATGCATGGCGATAAAAGAGGTCCGCAAGTCTCTCGTGTGCAATATTGTAAATGGCAAGGCGAACGGCAACGGCCCCTCACATTATAATAAGTGTAAAGATTCATTTCGATTATTAAAACCAGTTATAATATTGTGTTCACACCCACTGGATTCTTTGCATGGGACCGGAGGTAAAGGTGGAACGCACCGCCGCCTCTGCCATCCCTCAAGCTCTCACCCATTCGCACTCGCGCTCCATCCAACTCCATCCCAACTCCCATCGCCTGCACTCAATGGCCCAAGAAATTCACTTAAAATGAAAGCCATCTTACATTAAGTGTGTACTTGTGCGGCGCAACGTTATCGCAATAGACGAAGTCGAGATGCACTCCATTAAGACTGTCCTCCTATCAGGAAGATCGGTGATGAGACAACCAAAGCGACACGCAACCAAACAATGTCGCAGAAGATCGAGGCTGGAGCAACATGAAGAAAAAGAACAAGAGGAAGAAGGCGAGCAGGACCACGTGATAAAAGCATCCGACAGAGAAAGAGAGACAGTCTCCGTCATGAGATGAGAGAAGGGTACGAAAAGAAGGGAGAAGAAAAAAAAAACGAAAGGCAACCTCTAAATACTGGATGACCGCGCCATTCAGAACCAAAACTGTCCATTCACCTAAGCTTTATCACCCACTCAACCGCTCATAAAAAATACACGCACTAAAAAATAGGCTTAAAAACCCACCTGAATCGATACTACAAGCCATGTAGGTATATATTTTGTTCATCTCTTCGAGAGAGTGACTATCCCCCCGCAGTGTTTTTGTTGACTATTTATAAGTTGTTGTTGCTTTTTCGTTGTTGTTGCTGTTGCTGCTTTTCACGGTTGATCCAGGGATTGACGGGCGCCCTCACCTCGGGTGACTTAAGCGCGAGCAGGTGAAAAACTCGTGGAGCGCAAAAATAAAGGAGCAAGAGGAGAAAACAAAAATAAAGAAAGCTCTTTAACATCCCTTTTCCCCGCCGGCGGAACGGGAAGTCTCACTTCCTTTTCCCATTTACATTTTAACTCCCGACACCGTATTATAGCTGAAGGGAAGGAGGATGGAAGAAGAACGGACGACAAGAAGGAAGAAAACGTTTTTATAAATAGTCGCGGCCGTAAAATGCCGATATGAGATGGAATTCCTTGAGGATAATGGATGTTGGGACACAGCGGATAGAAGAAACGAGATGAAGAACAACAACAACAACAACAAACAAAGAGAGGAAGAACACACACACACAAAACAACAAACAACTAAAACGAAAAAAAGTACCGTCTAGCGTGCAATGCTTTTCAGCGAATATTTTATATCATTGATACAATCGGCTCTCTCTCCGCAGCCCGGGTATTATGGACTGACCAAGGCTCGCAAACACACGATAAAATGAGATATGCTATTTACGATGCGAAAGTGCGCATAAAAACCGAATTGAATTTCCCTCCCTCTGGTTTTAATGGTCGGCCGCAGATTAAGCATCGGGTGCTTTATTTGTTTTGATGTGAGAGAGGACGAACAGAGTCATGGAATCAATCAGGACTCAGTCCGTCAGGAGTCCGTTCTCTCCGCATAATTGCAGCTTATTTAAACGCCACATTCTTCTTTCTTCATTTTTTTAAATTTAACTTCTTGATATATTTGAGTAAGACGATGTCTTCGTAATAGCAGTATCTAGGCTATATGAGTCGCAGCCGAATCCTCGCGGAACCGTTATTACGAAAACGTCACGGAACCAATCTCGCGGAAATCAAAACCGAAATGAGAATCTTACCATATAAATGTATGATTCGTATCGCTGCAGACGTCTCTCCGATCGTTGCGAATTCAATTTTGAAGCCCCACATTATTTGCAAGCTATTGTTGCATCCTGAATACGTTTCGCAATTTCATTATGAACTTATATAAGCAACAAAAAAAAGAAACCAATTTAGCATGTAAAGCCCAGAATATTATAGTGAAAGAAACGAAACGAAAAATGACAATATTTATATACGAATTTAGTAAAAATCAATTAAATGTATAAATTCAATAATTTTTATAAAATTATTAAATTGTTTTTATATAGGTAATTATTTTATTTAACAATAATCTGTAATTCAAATAGATTTTAATAATTAAAATATAAATATTCAATATATATAAGAACAATACACATTTCCATCAACAAAATATTTAATATTATTTCTTATTTTGATCTTTAATTGTGCTGCATTATTATCATTTATTAACGATTTTATGATCGTCATTATTATTATTATTATTGTGTATGTGTTTTGTTTGGTTTACTCGTATAATTTGTATTCCCATGTATTTGTTTCGCTTAATCATAGATAAACTGTTTCTACGGAGCCCCCCGGGAGGCCACATCCAATATCAACCCAATTAATTGTTAACAAGTCACGAAATCAATTTGAAGGAAATACGGCATAAAAATCATCGTTCACCCGACTCGTTTATTTTACGTATAAATTATGTAATAGTAAATATCGCATATCTCTATCGTTATTTCTACAAAAATAATAGATAATAAAAATAATTGAAAATTTCTTATAAAAATTCGTTTATTTTTTGTTCAGTTACTCTAAAATCAATGTCATATTATATTGTAAAAAAAATGAGTAAGTGTAATTATATAATTTGTATTGTTTATTTTAAGCATTATGTTGTGTACATGTATTTCTATCTTTTTTGTATAGTTAAATTATGTATGTTTTGGAAAGAATAAAACGCGACTGGTAATGATTGAATATAATTGTAGTCCTGGCGCTGTTATAATCAGTAGAACAAATCGCCAATAATAAATTAATCAATCTGTATAATGGAAGGCCCGAAGCAAATATATTTAATCGACAAACCCGACGATATGCTACTGACAGTCCATTCAGGTTAATCAAACCACTTGTCCTTTACAGCGACCCTCTAAATCCTGCCTTATAATCCTCCCTTTATCCCAGGTGCGCGTGTTACTCAAACGCAATGGTAATAGTACAATCGGATGATCGTTAAATAAAATACGCGAGAGGAACAAGAGGGGGCAAATAAAAAAAAACAGCCGCGGCAAAATTGGAAACGTGACGTCGGGCTGGAAATCTGTCGTGCCAGTTTTGATTAATAGCTAACTATCGACCACCCACACCGATCTTTATTGGTTTGTCCCCTGTAAATAAGGATAACATTAATGGGTGCACTATTTTTAGCCACTTTTATCAAAAACGAATGTAATGTAAAGTACTCCACACTAAAGTAAGTAAAGCGAAATATAGGATGGGATAGGAAAGGAAGAGCCGGTCTCGCTCTCGCTCTCGCCCTTTATGTGCGGATTTCACGATACGTTAAGCAGGTGTATTGAGGAAAATCGACAAATAATAAAGTTGTCAGGAGCGCAGTCTGGATCCGGGGATGACATGGGCCCTTAATACCCGGCTCCTTCCTGCGCTTCGTCGCTTTTATGTAACATTTCCTCGGTCTTCCGCCGCAAAACCCTCTCCCTCTCTAAACCTCCCCCATCACGACAAACGGCAGGGTTACGCGTTACGCAACGGGGCACCGGCGATTACCGGGGGGGTTGGTACCCCGCCGCTCGTCCTTCGCTCGAAGACAACCCGCCAGGATATTTCAGTCTCATTCCTGGAAACGGGATGCGCCGTAACCAACTTCCGACACTTTCCGAACGTGCACTTTCCCCAGCCATAAAAGAAACATACATCTTCTTTGCATAATTCCATCACTCCGACCACGTAACAGGAAAAACTAAAGATAATAGTTTTCTGAAATTTTCACAACAAACTCTCGACAACTATAGGATGCCATAAAAGAAACGTCAACAAATAACAATAACAAAACTATTTAATTTCAAAAAGGTTATAAAATATTTTGATTATTTTTAATAGATTTCTTAATATAAAAATCAGCTTAATGATTATTTAAACACAAAATATATTTTATGCAATAAATAGTTCGACTATACATTTTTGAGTTGTTGTACATAATGATTTAAAAGCAGAAAATTGCTGTAGACCTGAACACAGGTGGCCTATAAAAGATGAAAGGTTCTAAGATTGAACGCGTTGTCATCCTATATACGAGTATATACGTATATATAAAAATATAAGACTTTTTTACTTTGCTCGCAGTTGTTGACATACAATGCATCGTAGAATCAATAAATAATTGCGGCCTGGCATTTATACCACTTGTGATTCATGTAATCACTGTGTAATTCACGTGAAGAGGCTACAATTAACGTTCGGTATTCTCGGATTAAACGGTGGATGATGTTTTAAGAAATTACACACGCAAAACGTCCGTCGCGTCATTTAAGAGACACTGCTTTATTTTTATATAGTCTTCCTTTCCTTCTGTGTTTATTAAAATTGCTGATGGAAATTGAAATGAAGATATGAGAAACAACAAGGGTGGGAAATAAAGGAAGAAAGTAAAGGAAAATATGCAGACAAGTGGAAAGGGTGTTTGTATTTCGGGTTTGGGAGAGGCGGGGTGAGGCGTAAAATTGGCATCGAGGGGTGCCCTGAGTTTTCGGGGCCCATTGACAAGTTAGATAATAGAAACATGGGTTGTGTGTAATTCGTTTTGACGTGGAGCGCTGTCCGTCAATTAAAAAAAATAAAATATCGCTGAAGCGTTATTCATCATGCGGACCCAGAATATGGCGGAGTAATTAATAATATCTGGGGGGATTCACAATGCACGATTTTGTTTACGATATTTTGTGCGTCGAAAATGCCTAGAATGCCAGAGCGTCGGAGTGGGTAAGAGTGAAAGAGAGGCAGATGCTATAGGATGTGTTAGAATTGTAGAGTGAGATGAGGGATCCGAGTGTTTTGGACCCGTTTAACCGTGCTATATTCACATTACCTACGATGTAGATACAACTATTAATCACTGTCATTTTCTATACCGGTTTGGCCGTGCCGTAATACAACATCATTATTAATGATCCACATACATGTAATGCGAAAAAATAGTTCGGTTACGGGCTACTGTTTTACTTTAAACTCCAATCATCCGCGTAATCAAATCCAATCATATCCCAACATTTCAATCTGCCCATCGATTAGCGTGATTTCGCAGAAAATTCACACCGCCGCGAATACCGAACCACCATCCATCCTCTACCAATTCACACACAATATATACGATTTTCAAATATCCTCCATTGAAATATAATTTATTCTAAACAAATTAATATAATCTTTAAAATAAAATTTGTTATAAATCAAGTTAAAAATTTGGAAATAAGTCTAGTCTTTGTTTGGCAAATACAGCATCAATTATAAATATAATTGATACTCCAAACATATTTAATATGATTATATTGTGCGAGCTGAGCTACGGTTAATAACATTGAACGGAGTTGCGAACCCAACTTCGTACGGTTATTATTAATTGCGAATTCTTGAGTATAACTTTGCGTTTAAGATTCTACACATTTTTTTCTTTCTTTTTCGTTCGTTTCTTTTTTCATCTCCCTCACTACATCTAGGTTGTACGTTAATTAATTAGCATAAAGTAGTTAGCACACACGATCGCTGCGCGATTTAGGCGTCGCGAATTCGAGTTAATTAAAGTGCCTCTTATTTTTTTGTTGTTGTTGTTGTTGCTGTGTTGCTTCTCTCCTTCTCTCGTTATTATTATTTATTATTATTTTCCTTCTTCATTCGCGCTCGATGCCAAACGCATTGTGATACGTGACTCGGATTATTATGCGCTCGGCATTATATAATCTGGATTCCGTAAAGGCTCGTAATTACCAAAGGCAATTATTATAAAAATCGGTGGTTCCGTTAAGGCTAATCCTCGTAGAGAGCTTGATAAATGGATGGACATTATGAATGTGATGGTTCTGGAGAAATTTTTGTCAACCATATGCCGTAACTCTTTAGTTACAAATAAAATCTAAAATTCAAAAAATGTTTCATAAAATATAAAAAAATAATTAGATTTTTTATAAAATATTCAAAAAACGTAATCTAAATTATTTTTCATAACAATGCATTTTTTCTATCGCCAATACTTGTGATTTTTTTTTTTTTTAGTAAATTAAATATAATTAGTTAATTATGAAACGAGGAAAGGTTGGCTTCAGACTTTATTGGATTCACATTTGGTGGTTGACGCGTGACCCCCATCGTAGCTGGAACATTTCAATTTGAGAAAGGGCTCTTGGAAAGTCATGCATTATTCACGTGGCTGGATGGAATAAAAACGGTTTTTATGTTGCGTTCGATATTAATAAAGCAGAAATAATGAGGGAAGAATTAGCGTCGGACAATAAATGTTCGTTTGATTCGGGCGGCCGAGGGGGTGGTCCACACTTGATGGATGGATATTTCATTGCGTCGCGCGTCTGTTTTCAGCAGATAATGTGCCCTTAAAAATATCCCTCTTTTGCTTACGGAATGAGAGGGTCTGGCGCGGACAAGCAGTCAAGATTTATAGCGTCGATTTTTCCATCCGGAGGAGAAGTTTTTCCCTCTTTGTCCTCCTCCGGTTCGTCGGGTCTCCACGCTCTATTCTATTCTCTTTCCATCCCATACTTGATCGTCATTAACATCCGATGACGGTGTTAATTAATTGAAATCGGTTTATCTCTATTCCCGAAGCATCTGCCTTCGCTATTTTTATAGTGCATCGTTTAATATGAAATGCACCGACGTCGGACGCCAATATTACCAATATATTTGTAAACTAACCGATTCATTAATTTTTATGGGGATCGTCGAGGTTCGCTGTTGCTGTTGTTATTTATATTATTTTTTGTGTGTATGTGTATATATAAATAAATAAATGTGTATATAAAAAAAATGATTAACCTGCGGGAATGTGTAAATAAACCAACGGCACTTCACGAATGTTCTTACCCCCAAGGTTAACGCCTGTTTGTTTATGATAATAACAATCATAACAATTTTACAAAAACATATAGAAACTCGTTTAACGCTCCGGCTGCGGTGGTGGAACACGATGAGAAATGCCTGGCCTCTCTTTTCCTCTCACCAGGCCATTCCTGAAACCGGATTCTAGCACGCTGTTCTCCTCTATGTGGCGTGCATTGTTTTTCCGGGGTCAAGACTGACCGATTAAAGCTAAAACCGTCCGAAAAATGCCGCACACTCAAGCAGCAAGTTGAGGAAAGCATGAGAGCAAGAACGAACGAAATCGTACCAAAAACCAGTAATAACAAACAGCATGTACAAACGACCCGGGCCAGCGACTCCAAAGAATTCATAAGCACTCGTCTCAACACCAAATGATCATTTCTCATTTTATACTGTCGACTGTCACCGAGCTCACCTTCGTATGTTTGTTTTTATTACACCCAGAAGCATCGTTCCAAATGAAGACGTGACATCGAATTCTCACGACAGCATTCATATTCTTCGATACCACACCAAATCCTACTTAGCACGTAACATAGTCTAACGTGGGTCTCCGTTACATAACCATGATGTTACAAAATATATTTCATAATAATTATAAAAAGTATTATTATTAACAAATATTTATTAGTCTTTCGCAATCATTATCTTCATGATTTTTTTTGATTCAAAATAAGCAAATGACTCATCAATTGTTAAAAAATAAAATATAGAAAGTATTCTTCATTATGCGAATCAAGGCTCTAATTGTACAAGTATTATATAATATGCAATCAGGATAGAAAAACTATTTTGTTTGAGCTGCAAGAAAAAAAAATGGACATGCTGGTTAATAAAGATTTGTTCTTGCTTATTATATTGTGATCAGATACAATAGAACTCAATTATTGTTGAAGTGCGTTTCTCAAGAACTATAAATAAATATGAATAACGAAAGTAATAACAATGATTGAAATATTCAATGGGAATTCTGAGAAGCCAGATAAATGAAATGCAACAACATCGAGGCTTTTTTATACAATTCATTAGCGGAATTAGAAATCCTTTCCATTATGATTTCATCCATCCGAATGATCTTAAGTAAAGCTAATAATTTTATGCGACATCTATTAAATCGTGCAGTCGAGCGTTAAAAGAGTGTTTGTAACTATTATATCAATTATAGCAACTACCGACGCGATTACTTCCTTTGTTAAAAAAAACGGTTGCTTTCCTATTCAATTCTTATGTAATAGTATGTTTTAGCAATTTCCGTTTATTGTGTTTTTAAATAAAATATAATATTATTTTAAGTAGTTGTTTTCCAACATGGGGTGAATAGACATTTCTAATACATTTAATTATTATTTTTATCTTACTGTTAGAATTTCTCTTCGAATATAATATATTAACAATAATACATATTTTTTTAAATTTTCACTTCACTTAAGTTTTTCAATGAGTATTTTTTTAATATTTTGTTCGTAAATAACTGAATTTGTATTTCAGTCTGGTCATATTGATTGTTCCTAAAATAGACAGCAATAATGCATTTTTCTTTACTTCGGAATGTTATAGTATCGAATTCGATTTACAAGTTTCCTTTACAATAAAACTACTTTGGAAGTAACTCGTGGCGTGGGTATGCACCTATACGTTTATGATGCGAAGACCATTGGAATTCCAAATCTCTAGCAGACGGCTGTTCTTTCCTATTCGAAAGGTAAGAGGACGTCTTTCATCGGAAATCTCCTGAGATCAAATTATTTGCAAATCAAGAAATTAATTCATTTATTTATTGTTATTATGTTTTTGTAAATGTATGATTTATAAAATGGAGTCTCGTAAATGTTTACTGCGGACATTTGAAATAATAAGGTAATCTATTTAACAAAAGCACTTTCTATAAAAGAAAAGCGAAAGGAAAACAACGAGAGATCGTTTTTCATTGAGTTTTCCCTCCGTGGTAAATGGCGTAAAACTGGAATAATCCCAATGGACGATGTAACGGTTTACTAATTGAATCAGCAGGGGAGGTGAAAGGAACAAACGTCCGACAAGAGAAAGCTGCTCCGAGATGAAGTGTTGCACCGTGTTGCGTGTGCATTTTATAATAGAATTAAGTCGTTTTCGGTTTTGCCGCTGCCCGAAAATGGAAATGAGTTGCTCCACTGAAAAGAAGCAAACAAAGGAGACGAGAAAAATGTAAATGAAACTTTTAATAAAAAAAGAGTTTGCGTTTGACGCCGTCCTAACAGAAAGTTCTGATTTTTCCATTATGTACCTTCGGATGATGCGAAAACGAGGGTGTACTTCGTTTCCATGGATGGCAGGCATATCAACAGGCCCATTACTATTCGGGGAAAAAACTGCTTAAGGAATCTGGTTGAAATTAGCATTCTTATCCTGCGAGATATTAAAAAGGACTTTGGGGGGCCGGTGGAAAAGGTGAAGGAGAAAAGGGCGCGCTTCATTAAAATAATTACTATCGACGGTGGAAACGGTATTGCGGAATACCGACACCGACGAAAAAAAAAACTAATTGGATGAATTTTAATTAAGACTTTTTTATAACGTCCTTTATTAAGGAATAAGCAATTGTTGAGGGTCCTCGAGATGCTCGTCCTTTATTTTCTTTTTCTTCTCTTTTCTTTTCTTGTATTCATTCCCTTTCTCTCGGTGTAGCTTTTGATTTACGACGTATGAAATGCTCACATTGATCCCGAAAGCCGTTAAAACTCCATTTGCCATTGTATTTGATCGTAAATGATATTAGTCTTCGAGGCAATGGAACAAAAAAAGCGAATAATTTGAAAATTTAATGTCTTCCCAATTGAAGTTTTAAAGTCCTTCATTTTATTTGAAATCTCACCATTTCATTTTGGCTCATTGCATCTTGTACTTCTCCTAAAATTGGCCTGTATTCAGAAGGATACTTTATTTTTCGAACATTTTAGTTGTTCAAACAAAACTGTATGGTGCTCGAGTTTATTTGGGCACTCGACTCCCCTTCGACAACCCCAACAGAAAAAGAAAAGAAACAGGAACAACGTGAACAACAACAGTAGGGAGACACTGCAACAAACGAGATGCGTGCGTTGCATGAAATTTCATTAACGTGTCGCCTTGGGTTTTGTTCGCATCCTTCCATTCAATTTAATGAATAAACTTAAAATTTAATCATCACTTTTAATTAAGTTGCAGCGAACTAAATTATTGCAACATAAACTCGGCGGGTATAAACTTACGTCCGGAGTGCACATCAAACGCGAAATTTTTTTTCTACCCTTTTTCGCGTTATACTATTTTTTTTTTCAGTGCTGTAGGGAAACAAACCTGCATTATCTAAACGTTTACACATTTAATTAACCTGCTGTGTTTCGTTAATCGTTCCTCTTTTTCGAAGCGCGTTTGGTTGCGCTCGAGAATTACTCCTCTAAGGATAACTCGACAGGAACTAATTCGTGCCCACGATATCTTTAACGATCTTTTTTTTTACCTTACATTCCTTGACAAACCTTTAAAAAATAGTACTTGTAATTGCCCCACTTTTATTTTTCTATATAAAAAAAACTTTCAAATTTTATTATTTTTAAAACCAATTAATCAAAGCGAAAAAGGATGTATATGTAATGATACCATAGAATTATACTTTACACACGTTCATTGATCACATCCGACAATTTCAATCGTTTTTTTTTCTTTCAAACACTTAGAACAAGTCGCAATTGGTAGATCATCAAATCAAGAGTATAAAATCCGGGTTGCATCGCTAAGTGACAGAAACGAATAGCTTCCGTGTCCGTAACTTCATTAGAAGTTTATTCTTCGCCTGCAGGAAATGGATCAGACCGAATCGGTTATTGGATTTATACGTATGTTCGTTGTCTTCTCTCCCTCCGTCCTCGGTCCGTTCATTAGATTCCTCTTTAATTACCTATTGATAACCTTGCTTCCTTTCTTCGGCGTTTTCAAACACGTTATTTTTTGTATAGCTTGTTATATTTTTTTTTTCGCAATAACTCCGTCGAATATTAAATTTGAAGCAGGGAGCAGACTGAAAAAACAAGGGAGGGCGATGCATATTCATGGATCCCGATTTAATTTCCCCTTTGTTGCGAAGTTAATTAAAATTATTTGTTCGGGATTCTTTTTGCTGCGCTCGATCAAATCCGCGGTGTCCATTACACTTTTTTTTCCATTTCGCTTCAATTACTATAGAATATATTGCCATGAAAATCGGACGCTTTTATATTGAAATCAGTTACATACATATTAGTTTACATATCATTTAATTAAACTATAATTATTAAAATGTTTTGAAAATTAAAAAAATATTGCGATTTTCACTTTAAATGAATGTTTCATACATTAAATTTAATTTAATAATTTAAAACGTTGTTCAATTATCATAGAATCGACTTATAAAGCAAGTGTAAAAAAAAGTGTACTGGAATAGTGTTTCTGCGTAATTAAAACAAACTTCGAGCAGATTTAATGTCGTTGGAAATTAAAAGGGGAGAAAATAATCGAAAGAGGGAAGCAAAGAAAGAATGGGAAGCTAAAAATCACCAAAACGCAGAGTGAGAGACGACAACGAAACTAATCTTTTGTCTGCGGCGGAACGCAGAATGTATTGTCTGAGATATGTGAAGCAGGGAGTAAGATATGCTCTCCGGTAGTCCTTTTTTACGTTTCTTCTTCTCCTTTTTGTTTATATATATATATATAAATGTTTATATATATATAATCGGTGTAGATAGTGTGCACATTTAATGATGCATAAGCCCGTACTTTTTATCCTTGCTAGTCGTCCTTAAATAAATTGCGGCAGCGATAACTGTTTCACTTGTTCGCCGTTTATTTTCGTTGCGTTCTCTTTTTGCAGATAATTAATTTGTTATTCTCAACAAAGTGAGGATCCCTCCTCGGGGCTTTTCCTTCCATCCTCCTCATGAGATGTATACTCCACGCATACTACTACTACTTCTTTGTGATTCTCAACCCGACGTTAAATAATCAGTTTTGGCCGAGTCGGCCGTTTTTAGCTCTTATCCTACCTCTAAGCCAAATAAACACGGCGATTTATGCGAGTTATTAATTTTAACGGCGGCCGAGTGAATCCATGCAACAATTGTAAATATATTGGAAATTTATAACCACAGATTCAAAACTAAAACATTTATTTAAGCGAAAGGATTTTCGATTTATATTTTAACAATTTAGTATAGTGAAATATTTGTAATAATGAATTACAAATTTTGAATATATGGTAGAATAAAACGTAAATGTTTTGAAAATAACTGCACATTTTACACCCTCTTTTTGAGTGCAGCGATTTGAATCGCGTTCTGATTATATAGCATTCCGGGGTGTCGGGAGGTAATGGTAATTTGGATGAGTGCGGATGTAGTTAGTGGCTAAGTAGATAATTAATCGTGTGTAAATTGAATTGGGGCCGCGACGATATAAATCAGAGGAATCAAAAAGTGCAGGAATCAGTCACGCAAGTTATGTGTATGTGTGTGTGTGTGTGAGCTCTATGTTCACATTAAATTAGTGCACGTCGAGGGGGTGGAATCCTAATGGAAGGCCGCGGGGTGCATGTAGTTTTATCAACAAAAGTGTCTGCCATTGACGGCGTTAGAGAGGGCGATGGCCCTAAGGGATGAAGAGAAGTGAAAAATTGCTAAAGGGAAGAAGAAGAAGGAGGTGAAAGTGGAGGAAACCGAAATAATAATAATGATAATAACAGCCGAGACGAATATTGCTTCCTTCCACGCTATTAATTAACATCTTCGCTAGGCGGAAGAATCCCGATGTCATACATCTTCGCTTAATGGAATCAGCCGTCGCTTAATGGTATCAGCCGTCGTGAAATGAAAAACGGGATGGTGGTATCGAATCATCGTCCCAAAAATCACGGTGCGATGGAAGCACAGCTCGAGCCAATTAATGCTAATTAAAATCGTTTTGAATAATTTATTAAATTCTATGAAACGCACGCACACAAATCCGTACATGCACACAAACACAATTACACACGCATTCGCTCGTATACATAAATTCGATGTGTACGCTAAAGCGCGTGCAAGTGTTTAATAGGAAAATTAATTCCGAAATTTTGTTACGCGTTAAACTTTATTACAAACAAATCGTAATCCGAAACCTAAATGTATGTATCTAAATCGAGGCAAACTCATCGCCCCACGTCAGTCGCCAGAAACTGTGAATATTTAGTGGCAATGAGCCAATAAAAGCGAAAATTAATGATATACAACAAATCTTTAGGAATTTGTATTACCATATTTATAAATTAAAATTGTCACATCCTAATAATTGGAAATTTATATTTGATATAACGAATCAAATGCATGTTCGACTATTATTATTTCAACTAATCGTTGAATGTTTATGGAATATATTGAATTTAATTAAAAACGATGAATGCTTTCAAAAATGATTATCAACAATTGTTTTATCTAATATGTATCCATTAAGGATTCAGATCGATATTGAATAATCGGGATGTAGAGCGAATTTTGAATCGTACGTTAATTTCCGAGTGGGAGTGGAATTCGTTCAATTAAAATTGTCAATGTTTCAGCGATTCGGTGTTTCGGAGCCGTCACATTTTCAGATCGTAGGTGCACCTAACCGGCATGCAATTAGCGAACGAAGCCTTCGTTCTTGCTCTCAGTTCGCTTCCGCTGGGAATTTGAACGAGTTTAATTAAAATATGAATAGTTCCAACCTGTCCGGCGCCGCGGCTGGCCACGAACGACGAACGACGAACGACCTGACCAGACGCGCCGGATCCCCGACCCGGGCTCCTCCCGCAATGACCCACCGTGACCCATCGCGGACTTCGCATTTCGGACTTCGTCACTTTATAAAGTCCGAAGCTAAGCTAATTTATGCGGCGCGTTAATCACACGACACGCTTATTCTTAATATGGAGATGTATTCTGAAAAGCATCCATACATCATAACGACAGAAAAACCGAATAGTTTACGTGCAACCCGCGCAGAGGTCATCATCGCAAGCGTTCACATAGAGTCGCCAAAGGCATTAGCTAATCACAAACAAACATGTCTTACGTGAGAATTGCCTGTAACGGGGATATCCAATACAACCCATTATTATTTCACATTCCTCCGCTTTTTCCCTTCCGACCGATGCTTCACTCCATTCGTAAAAGTCAAAGAAAAATAAATGCAAAGCGATAATGGCAAATAAAACAACGACGAGCGAAATTCACGTCGGACACGTATACTTCGAAAATCATGCGAACATGATTATAATAGTCAGTTTGAAAAAATCGAAAAAACATACCGAAGGAACTATTACAGATGGCTGTAACTACTTAAATGCACCAAAAAATAAATAAAATAAAAGAAGCAGACAACATTTCCAGCAAGTAATTTACTTAATGTTAAATGGATAGATTGTAAGCATACATAGATGTAATAAACGTTTAACATGTTAAATGGAAGGCAAATGAGAATGCGGTGATGGAAAAGAAAAGAAAGAGCGTACGCAGAATGGTAGCCTTTCATTGAGGATAGGCTTGTAGTTGCGGGCAGGAATCTCGTGGGCGAGGCATTTAATAAATGTGCGTTTATCTAAATTATTATTAATAAATAGGTGTCGGCGGTTACGACCTTACTTTCGGATTTCGAGACTCCAGGTGTGCACTTTTTATTTTTAATTCACCATTCAATCCCACATGCGAATTTCGTTTTCCGGCCGGCCGGGGATTCTGCATGTTTGATGATGATGGTCCGTGGTCCAGTTATTTTCGATGAACGACTACCGCCGCCGCCGCAAATTGACACGGACGACCCTCATTATCAATTCATAACTGCGGTTCCCAAATGAAGCCACTTTGCACCTAAATTGCCGATACGAGTTATCCTTAACGAGGACCAAACAAAAAAAACTACAGCGAAAGAGGAACGAGAGAAAAAAGGAACAGTATAATTAAAAATGCTATTATGCATACGAAGTGCGACGGGGAAAAAATCGTGTAAATGTGGAATCGGGAATCGATGGTAAATTGCGTCGGCCCCCCCTTATTAAAGCGATGGGGTGGTGCATATTTAATAGAAGATGTCATCGCCCATATTGATTTATAGTACGTAATCTATACTTGGAGCTACTGCGTTAACTATTAACAGGCAATTTACTGGAGAGAATGGTTATGGGAAAAGGAAGTAAAAAAATGAAATAATGAGATGAAGGATGAAAATAGAATCGAACCGGACAAGAGATAATTCCGCACAGCACAGGAAAGTGTATTCTTGGAGGAAGAGAGTCGGACTCTGAGGATAGTCACAGTCTCAAGGAAATCAACTAATTACCGAGCCACTCGAGAAGCCGTATCGATAGAGACGGGTTGCCCCATTCGGGATTTTGTTTATTAACACTCGGCGTAATCAGAAAATTGCAATTCAATTATATCATTTCTCCGCTAATACAATCGCATTCGTAATCCCGTCGTGCGGTAATCGCGTAATTGAATGGCCAATTTAATAATACCAACAAACGTGATCGCAGCTCCTCCGCGAGGGAAGCGAAGAATCGAACAGAATAAGAAGACAGAAAGAGAGAGATAGAAGAAAAAAAAACTAAAGGAGAAAAGAAAAACCGAAGGAACATGCAAACGAGAGGACGATATAAGCTGTACGTGTATATATATAGATACATCTTCGTGTGTGCGTGTACATAGGTAATAATACCGGTTCACCTTAACCAAATTAATTCCGATATTCGCTACGAAAAGTTCGCTATCGGAGCCATTGATTCACGAATCATCCTAATTTATTAAGCTACACGAAGCCAAGTCAATTTGTCCACTTTCGTAAATTTCCACTACTTCATTTGATGATCGCTTATTTTTTTTTATTTTTCAATCTGATCACTGCTTATTTCAATATTTCCTTTATAGGGTGAATAAAGTCAAATACATAAATACATTTTTAGCTATATTTGTTTTTTTTATTTAAAAAAAATCTTAATGTTTCTTACTTCCAAGTTTTGTTTTGTGATGAACTTCTAGTAATAAGTCTAGTACTTCTAAATACTTGTTTGGTGCAATCAAAAGTTCTTAATTACGTTTTGAGGAAACCAATTCGGTGTAAGGATATTTGAGAGAATACGCAGGATCCAATGAGAATTCTTGGACTATAATGTGGAAACACGTTTGGAAGTAGAATTCCAAACAAGGTAGCGGAATTAGCATGGGCTGAAATAGTTTAAAGTGCTCCTGGCATTTCTGAAGTCGAAAACTCTGCGGCAGATAGGCATCGGGACGAAAGTCGCTGGGAATGCGGTAATTAGCGCGGATTTCGAGCTGCATGATATGTGGAGGACTTCCGAAAAGTTCGCGCGGCATAAGCCACACACGTAGTTCGAATAAATTGCGGGCGCGTCTTGAAATTATGACGTTATCCACTTTGCAGCCAGTTTTCTGACTATTAATGCGTCATTCTTTCCGCGGCCAACTGGAATCCGAGCCGTTAAAAAGTGCTTAGCTCTGCACTAAGGCCACACTCTGTTCTGTATTCTGTTCTCTTTCTCTCCCTCAACTTCTTCGCCTCACCGTCAGTATCTGTATTTCTGTGTTCTTCCTCATTCGCTCGGAATAAAACAAACATCTGGCCGTTCTAAATGCCTTCACCTACTCTCCCAAACTAAATTATAATTACACAGATTTCGTGTGCATGTATCTGCTGTACGGCTTTATCATTTGCACAAACGCGGTCAAGCGCATTGACGGGATTGCTCAAACAATTTATTTTATACTTATGCGATCTCCGCTCGGGGGAATCACCCCAACTGCATCAAGCTCATTTGCGACATTTCGTGCATTATTACCGTGTGAATTAGTTCTCCTCAATTATCCAGGCCTCGGGCTAGACAGGTGGAACGATTTCCAGCGATGAAAAATTAAAATCGTGAACTATCCACCCGACTTGCATGTGGTTGCAGAAGAAAAACTATTAAATGATTGAGAAATAATCAATTATGCCACAGTTAATTCCAGTGATCAAATGAACAAAATCAATTACCAGAACGGCACAAACACGAAATTTTATTTTTTTTTTTTACAAATAATTTGGTAATTTAGTTTTTTCTTTTTCATTTTCTGAAAGAATAAAATAAGTAGCTGTTAGAAGCAATTAATTGCTAAGACGATTATAACGATTTTTCAGCTTTCGTACTTTGCATAATTCCTGTGCGTATCGCTAATACCTTATAATCCTTAATAAACCGAGTACGTTCACACATAGTCGTCGTATATTTTATGTGCTTTACGAAAGCCCTGATGCAAGAAGCAACGCACCAGAAAACTGGACGAGCCGCCTCTCGCCGTCTTCTTCATCTCCATCTCCATCGTCTTCTTATTATTTCTTGATTGTTTCTTTTTTTAATGCGTTTGTTTATTTTTGTACTCGTCCTTTTTACAGTTTGCCGATTATTATTCTTATGGAAATTCTTGGTGAACGCGTTCAGGTGAAAGTGAATTGTGCGGGAATGTATTTATATGCGCTTTTTTCCTCCGCAAATACCTCGTTGAATAACCGACGGAGCTTGCGAAAGAACGAAGGAGTGTGAGAGAGAGTGAGACGATCGGAGGAGAGGAGTATCGGGAGGTGCAATGGGTGCGAGGAAGACGATGACAGAGATCAGATGAGGAGAAGCCCATTATTCGCGCTGAATTTTAATCAACCGGCGATTAATTCCGCGCACTCTTTAATAAAACACGTCCGCACTCCTCGCCACCTCAATCTATCCTCGCCAACATCCTCAGCAACAATGCACCGAAAACAGATTTGCATCCTTCACCTCGTCATTATTAATCTATGCGCTGCTGCAACAAAACCTAAACCTAAATTGCGACCTGCCACGTAACGCGGCGCAGATTACCTCACTGCCGGATTAGATCCGTGCCCTGCACGCAGAATAGGCTATTAGTGTTTTCTATAAACATCGTTTCACGTTTAATTGCCACCATTATGACAACAACGAGACGATTAATTAAACCTCTGCTTTGCAAATATGAAATCCTGATAACAACACAAAACTGAAATTATCATCGACAATGCAAATAGCAAATCTCTTATATTTTTGCCGACCAACGTGGTGCCAATACCTTTCACCTTCTTGAGATCCATTTAAATTAAGTTATTAACATTTCCATTAAATATCATTACACGTGTAATTAGTTATAACAATCAAAATAATTAATTACAAATATGATACGTTCATTAAAACACAACATAAAATATTAATTACCATCAGTAGCTGAAAATGTAATTTATTACATTTCGGCGACAAACGTGGGGCCAATCCAAGTAAAGACAACTACAGACTACGCTGATTAAATTCATTCACGTATGCACGTAGCTATTATTGTTTTCTCTAAACATCATTTCACGCTTAATTACAACTTATATAACAACCAAGGACGCTTAATTAAGCGCTGCCTGCAGATGCAAAAAAAAAGTTGATAAAAATTATAATTTATGATAATGAAAAATCTAATTGGTAATTAAAAGTACTATCAGTGATTCCGCTTCGTAATAATACTACACCGTGTGAACGTGCTTCAAATACCTTCG
The DNA here is from genome assembly GCA_963457615.1 of Nicrophorus investigator. Lineage (NCBI taxonomy): Eukaryota > Metazoa > Arthropoda > Insecta > Coleoptera > Silphidae > Nicrophorus > Nicrophorus investigator. The sequence continues at coordinate 13,438,013 of OY735146.1, forward strand.
TTTCAAATTTAAATAATGCTATTCCATACAATCGAAATCTTTTGAAAAACTCCAACGGAAAACAAATTGCTACTATAAAAAGTCACAATGAAACCAGTCTATAGCTCACAGTTGCATCTAACATTGAAATTATAAAAATATTTCAAAGCTTAAGTTTCCACATCCATTTAGTATTACATGCGTCACACGGCAGTAAAAAAAATATTTGGATATTTAACCAGTAAAACCTATAAAAATTGTCAGTTCATAAAAGATCGTTATAATAATAGCGATCTTTTGCGTATAAAAGTTATGGAATATTTTAATAATTCTGTTTATGTAATAAAATGCTGTTTATATTGCTACCTTTTTTTATGTCAATTAAACAAATGCAAAAGCAATTAGCTCGTTAATTAAATGACTCGTTAATTATATTAAATAATTACGAGAGATTAAACCAGTGGTGAAGGTTGAGGAGAGAAACGCAGGAAAAAGCGCATAAAGAAACGAGATTCTCGGAGAAACGTACAAGCGATTAAAGCAACAGTCTGTATGTTTTGGTAATTGTGGGATTCTTCACTGCATGAATCCATATGAATTTTAACATATTAATTGAAGTATAAATAAAATTATATTTTCTTTTTAAAATGCTGAAATTGGTAATATTATTTATACTAGATATATATATATATATATTTTTTAAAAATATTTCATTCATATATAATAAATCGGTGTTACTAAATCTATCTTGAATGGTGTTTGCAATTCGGAATTATATACATATAACATAAATAGAAATCAAACGGTACATTGTGCGCTGGGATTTCAATAGATCAAATGGAATACTCTGAAATGAAAAATGCAGACAAATACATTTTTAAATAATTTTGAAAAAGTAATATAATAAATTTGATCCCTATTTATTTATCATGATTTTTCTATATAAAGTTCCTTTTAAAAATCTGTTTCCCAAACCTGTAGTAGCAGCACAAAAGTAAGTAATATCCAAAGTTGAAGCCTGTTTATTGATTGACGTACAATAATAGTATTTTGTTATGATACATAATAATACTACATTATGCTAAAACGTGGTTTCGAACGGCCAGTAGTTCCTTTTTTTATTTACCATTGTTATATATGTATGTATATTTAGTGGTCTGTTTCATAATAATCGCGTCTGAAAATCCGTCGAAAACACGTATGCAATAGGCATGCACAGTGGGGCGTTTGAGCTCGCTAAACATGGAAACAAATACGTAATGCAGGAATTGTTTAATTAAACGTCGAAACAATTAGATTGAAAAATAATGTCCGAACAATCTCATAATGCCTCCGTGTTATTGCGAATGGAAATGTTTCAGAAATATTTAGGGAATTTGTTGATAACTGCATATGTTCAAAACGGGAAAATATTGGTTTTGCGAACAAAACACTTTGTGTAATTAAAATTAATTAGTAATTATTATTTTATTTTATTTATCAGACATTTATTTGTTTAATTTAATTAAATAATTTTGGAACTATGTATTAAAATGAATCGTAACCACAAGCTTTCCAGACAAATGATCAATTCCGCTGGTCGAGGTATTGGTTTTGCAGGAGAGCGATATGCAAATAATCCGAGCAACAAAATAGAACAAATATTGAATAACACCGAAAAAGTTGCCGGGACACGGTGAAAAGTTGATATGTTTCATTTGGGTCTCTTTGTTTTCGAATATCGGAGGCAAAATAATAGGATGCCCGGGCGGTTTGTGTGCGCACGATGAATAATTTGAGCGTTGTTGTAAATGCGTTTTAAAGCTCTCCGTTCCGGGCGGAAACAAAGCGCACTTTGCGCGGCCGCGCATCGATTTGAATTCATTTGCGCGCTACAAACAAATGGAAAACGTCTGCACGGGAATGTACACAAAAACCGGCGGAAAATTGTTGCATTGTATCAAGCCGTGGTTCTGCTTGCTGCATACCCTTCGTCTTCATCTATTTATAGTCCTCGATGGCGTCTGGTCTATTTTGGCATTGGCCGCGACAGGCCGGCTAATTGCGATCTAAATAAGAGCGTAATTAGAATGAAACGTCGCGACGCCGCCGACAACGACGACGTTTTCCGCTCCGCATGGAAAACAAAACCAAGAGGAAAATCCGAAAGGATATTCGGTGCCTTTCCGCTACGCTAAACGCTTTGCTGCTAAGGAACAGTCAAGTTAGGTTACGGGTAATGCGCAAGCTAGCCAACCCTAACGCAAATGATTTGCACAAACATAGAGCTAAGTGTAGGTTTGTTAACATGGGGGGAATCCATTTGAACGCACTTTTGGAACAGCTATCGCGTTACTTTTCTAAATTACTGCGTTATTAGTTCTACATCCAATTTTCAATCATTATTTTAAGTAAATATAAATAAATATTTTTATAACTATTTAATAATAATTATTAAGAAAGTAATTAAAAAAAGATAGTGAACAAAGATTGAACATTTGAAATATTTCATATGATCTGACACGCAAGCTATTCGATTCGTTTAATTTAGCTGACTAAATTATGAATTGTAAGTGTTTCTAGCCTTAGGATACTTTCTATTTAATATAATATCATCTGCTGGAACTCTTATTCACGAATATTTCAATCCTGATTCTTCAAAACCTTATAGGCTATCATCATTTAAAGCGGCGTTTAAGTAGTATTAGTTGCTTGATCATGCTGGTCCATTTTGTTTCCTATACCAAATAAATTAGTACAAAATGTATACTCGTATATAAAAAGGTGAAGACAAAAGGACCACGTGGTTTCCAAGGATGGAAACCGCCCGACGAGAGCAGGTACCAACCGCCCGCTTTCCCATTAAGTGCTAGATAGGAATCAGATTCAATAACCGCTTTTCCAGTGAACGACAGGGAAACGCTAACCGGTAACCAGATTGTCGATGGATTCCACTTGTAGACGAGAGAAGCAGAAATTGCTGAGCGTTGCATACCGGATTCTTGTCAAATACTGAAGAGCGTCTTCGAATCCATATTTTAAATATTTGTTCAAAAAAAAAAAAATTATTATTTTATTCAAATTTTTCTTCGACAATTCTATTTCAGTTATAAATTTAAATTAAAATTCCTTAAAAAATATGAAAATTGTTCAAAATGTAATTATTATTTTCAAATATTATTTGATAATTAAATTGAAATGATTTATTCTTGGTGCTGTCATTTGGATTGATATTTCATTTCCAATTAGGCAATTTCCAGAAAATTTGAAACGCTTCATACCACAGGTTGACGTGAATAAATGGTTTATTTAATAGAATTCGCTTGGAAGGAAAAGTCCAATACAATTAGTGTATGCATATGGCGCATATATACACTTTCCAGACACTTCCATTTGCCATGTGAGCGTTAACGAGGAAAAGTACTCCAATTTTATTATGCGAAAGCATTTTCATTTAAATGTAGAAATAAATTCGCTTTTGAAGTGGCTCGTGCGCTCATTCAATTCGGATCCTTTTACGTTGATAATATATTATATTCCCGGTTCATTCTCCTCCCTCTTCGCCACCATTTCAAATTCCGAATTCCTCAATTAGCGTTACTTCATTTTTCTGGATACAAGCATTCATCCCGTCCATCCGAACTTCCTGCATTTTTTGCTTTGTTTATTTTCATTTTGTTTCAATCCATCCATTTCACTTTCCCAATTGCACCATTCTGGGAGCGTTATTTAAACAATATGAAAAGCCGGTTATCCTTTCAGGAGATTTTTCCGTTTCGCATTTCCCTGTTTTTTTCCTGCTACCGCCGTTGCGCGAATCTGCTTCACGAAGCGCGATTTAATTAAAACGCTTTTACGTTGATTCACGTATTTATGACGTTTGCATTTTTAATTTCACCATACATATTTATTTTGTATTCAACTAGAAATTTGCGAAATACAATAACTTAAGCCGTGTTAATTAAAAATGATTGCGCAAATAATATATTTGGTTCTAGCGTAAATTAATAATTAAAAATTATAATAAAACAGTTTTAATTAAACGCGATTTATTTGCGACCCAGATTAATAATTGTATTTTCACATCGAAATCTCGTATAATTTTTGTACGTGCTTCGGTTCACATTGTTTTGTTTTGTCGCCTCTATTCAAGTTTCGCGCGACAATAAGCGCGAAACTTGAATGGGTCACGTGAAATGACGTGCTTCCGTTAACACGACTCAATTAGCAGTTTCGAATTTGCATACGTTTCAAATAAATCACGGCAGCTTTTCCTACAGTTCTTTGCCGGAAAGCGTTTTGATGATAATTAATTTAAACTGTGGTTTCGCGTTTCTAAAAGTTAAGAAAGTGATTTTTTATTTTTATTTTTTCAGTTTTAACATTATTTATTTCATTTTGATTAACGAGCAGCTAAATATTATATTTTAATCGTAATTAAACAAGAAAACGAAATTAAGTTTAGAAAGTTTTTATTTAATGGATACACTTGAACTTGAAAAAACACAATCTTAATTATACAAGCATTAGTAATCTAAATAATTAACGTTACTAAACACTTGTATCTTTTTAATTTAATTACATAATTAACTAAATGTCTGATTGCAACATTTATACAAACTTAAACAAAAATAAATATGTTGATAATTATCATAGCTAACAATTTACGCTCCCAAACAAAATATTGAAAGTACTGCAAAAATATGTTTTTCATATGGTTTAGAAAGAATAATAAAAGTGAGCGGGGTTTGTAAATGTACAGAGAGATGATTAAAAATCAATGCGTTGAATCTTGGTGAAAAGTGAATGAAGGGGCAGTCATAATGAATGCACAAATCGGTTTTTAATGTAAATGCGCGCTTGTTTCAATTAATTCCTGCGATGCGAGATGTTATTAGTCGGATACAAGTTGCGATCGTTTAAATGCAAACGCTTTGTTTGCTCTATGATTATTGCGTGCGCTTTACATAATTTAATTACGATATTAACGAGGCCGTAAACTATGAATGGGTAATAAAGTGTTGAGAAAATGTGTTCATTATGAAAATAGGAGTTGCCGGAGCGAAGGTTGCTTGGTTGTGGGTTTGCTTGTTTGGTTTGGTTAGGTTGGGATGCTTACGGAAAATGGTGTGCGAAAGGTAGAATAATAAGAATAATAAGGAGGAGGAGGAGGGTAGGCAAAAGGATAGGATACAGGAGGAGAGGATGAGGATGAGAATGTGGTAGTGTTTCCCGCTGTTGGTTTGCAGCCAAATGGGGAGTCGGCCAGATTTCAGCAGATAGGAGCAGTTTAGTTGTAAATTTGTGCTTGTATGTATTGGATGGAGAGCGATAGTTCGATATGGAGTTGGAGTTGGGGCGCGAGTTGCGTTCCATGGAAACGGTTATCTGATCCGCACTTTTCAGATCGCCGTACATCAAATGTAAATGTGCAAGAAGTAACACTCGAGAGCGTATATGTAGTTTGCTAAAATATTGGTAATTAATTACTGAGGAGCGCGTAAAGTATGGAAACATTATTGATGACATTAATGGTAGCGCCGCATCGCGCGGACGCGTATGTAAATGCTAAAGAGCGAGATTATGTACACCTATATCAGGTATTCAGTAGTTATACTTTATTTATACGCCGTAACGTGTTTGTTTCTAACCATTATTGTTTGTTTATAGCGTGTTTATACAAGCCATGCTTTATAATCAATCGTAAATAGCGACTCCGTAACAGATTTCATCGCATGCTGATGCCGTTTCCATCTCGAAGCGCGAGAGAATACAACAGGACTTTCCAACAAGCAGCCTCAGAGTCACAACCTCAAACTCAGATTCAGTCTCATGCTCATACTTATACTCAGACTCATACTCATACTCAGCCACTGTGCTAGGGTGGAGAGAGGTATGGAGCCACAGCCATCGTGGTTCAGGTTAAGGCCTCATATATGCATTTAAAATAAGAACATAATAAATATGGAGCAAGCGTTGAAACATCGAAGGGAAAACGGTGATTGGAACCGACGATACCGCACTTATATCCAGACCGGACCATCGACCCAAAAGTCCATCCATTTTAAGCGACCTTTTGTTTCCCCGCTCCGTTTCATTCGACATTCATTGAGTCAACACCTGTCCATCAAAAACGTTGACACACATTTAATGCATTTTTAATTAACCGATCGCTTTTACGCTGTTTTTTCTCTTCTTCTTCTTACTCTTCACTTCTTTAGCGCTCACGACTATGGATTTGCCTTCTTGACCACTTTTATTTCGTTGTTTGTTGTCGCTGCTTTGCCTCCTCTTCTTACTTTTTTCTTCTTCTTCTTTATCTTCTTCTTTCCATTAAACGCGCTCACATACCGCAAGAAAAACCCGAGCGCAATCTCGGACCCATTCATTACGAGTCAGAGGCATCCTGGGTGAGGAGGAGAGAAGCAAGGCCTGGCCGGCTCTTATGATTACGACGAAATTCTTCCAGCCAGCCATTGCTTCCCATCCAAATCGGAGCAATGCAATGGGGCAGGAGTCAAAATGAGCGCATTCTGCCGGGGTAAAATTTAACGATTCTCCGGCCTGTCAATAAATATACAATACAGATGTTAGTTAAGCGCAAGCGGTGGCCAAAAATCCGGCCAACAAACTTATAAATATTTAAGACGTCTCCTCGGATTCAGCCCGACGACGTCTCCTCTCCTCCTCTTTCTCATCCTTCTTGGCTGCTGCTTCAGCTCTTGATGCATCCATGCTAAATAAGCGGTACCCACTACTGCGTTGCTATCATCCACTCTGTACCCCGTCGGACATCGATGCCAATTATAGACATGTACATTTGTAATTTATTCAAGGAGCTACTTCGGGGCCCCAATGATATGCCAACATTTATATCAATCCTCGGCTATCGGCGGCCTTTCTGCCCATGCCCCGAGATCTCCAAACAGTGGCCAATAGATAAGTCTAGTGCGAAACGTGCGCTACCCGTATCCTCTTCCAACCATATACAGGGTGAACAACTTTATCACCATTCAATTATGATTACCTCAATTGCATGATTACCTCAAATGCGAGATCTATTTTACAGATATACTCATTTACCTACCATTCAGTTGTTATAAGTTTTTTTTACCTAACACGAGTTTATATAATGTTAAAGTAACTTTTTATGAATTAATTTTTAAGAAATACTATATTATTGTTTTATTGAAATAGGAAAGTAATTGAATTTTATAAAATTTATATTTTATGTAGTTTTCGTTGACTTAATTGTTCTAACGCACGGTTGAGCAATAAATCTTCCATTAATTCCGCTAATATAGAGATTAGTATCGAGCAATAAATTACAGCGCTATTGATAATCTTAATAAAATTGTTTGATTAATTATGTCCAACCAAGGCATGCTCCGTCATTACATTCGTATTAATAAAGACATTGCGTTTCGTAAATTGATTATGAAATGAATACACATAGTAAAGCATTACATTATAAATATTGTAAATAATGATTATGTATGTTTCAGTTCAATATTGAATCTAATTTAGAGTTTCATAATGGCCAAAACGGTTGAATGATACCATTGATGATCTACAATGTTATCATTAGCAAATTGTAGCGTTGTGCAACCAAGTGTAATCAAGCACAATTCTATTGATGTTTAAGGTAGCACACATATTATCGAAAGTGGATGGATTGAAGTTCGACATTGGAGTGGCAAATCTCTGGCCTTTGAAGGAGCGTCAATGGGGGAATTAATCGTTGGATATCCAATCGCGGAGTTATGGAGACGGCCTCTGAAAATGGGATGAGTGTGGTAGGCCCGGCGGCATTCACCTCGTCTTGGGCAATCCAGAAACAATTTAGAGAAGGCTCTGTAATAGTAAACTCGAACAATGGACACAAACGGCAACGGTAATGCGATGCAATGCAAAACGCAATTATAGTAAATGTATATATTTACATTTCATTTGGGTATTCAACAAAACAAAATCAATCTCATTAGCTCGATTATTTGCCGGCATTGTTCGTTTTTAAACGCTCCGGACGACAATGAATAGCCTCCATAGCTTCCATAACCTAACCAACTCCCCAGAACCTTCGAAGCCTGCTGCAAACACAATATTGTACATATACCTTCGTACCTTTTTACATCCACATATTGTTATTATTTAATTCCCCGCGCTCGCTTTAATGCGTGCGCTTTAATTAATATTCCCCCCTTCTTCACTTTTTACTTTCATTATTTTTATTTTTAATTGAAACTCTCTCACTCTCTTTCTTACTCCAGATGTATGCATATGCGCCGTCTCCGGTCATTATGCAATTGGACGCGCGTATAATGCACCTTCAAGTTTATTTAAAGTAGATTCACTGAAATACATTCATTATACGGACATTAAATGAGGTTAGCCAACTGCAATTATAGCAGTCTTAACGGCCCCTTCCGACTAAACACAGCCATCGTAAACACCAAGAAAAACGTATACATCTTTATTGGTTACTTATGTGATTTCATTAATCGATTGGGTCCCAACACTGAACCTTGGGGAATCGAAAGTATTTAATCAATAGTTCTAATTTTCAAATGTCAAGTAACCAATAAATATTTTTATTTTACGATTATATCATTGGGGTGGGACAATCGGTTAAATTGATTTTTCTGGCTCGCTCTGAGAGCGTTGCAAAATATTTATCGATCACGTTTCTCTTGCAAAATACCAGATGAATGTTGCGCCGCATAAAAAAAAATCATATAATACTTGGATGAAAAGGAGCAAGCAAAAAGAAAGAAGAAAAAACACGAGAAGAGAGTCGAAGATGTAGTACGAAAAAAAAACGAAAAACATAATACAGCAACGAAACAGGAAAGCCAAACGAGCATGTGTACGTTAAGTAATAATGTATGAGTGCTCGAATCGTATTGTCTGTTCGTATTAGGAAACGCTCAAATGGATCCATCGTTCGTTCGATTCTGACTCCCTTTACTCATTTTTTTTTGTTCATCTCCAAATCTCTCTATCTTCGTGCTTATGCGTGCATTACCTCATCTTGCGTTTTGCCATCATCAACTTATAGCTTTACATCGTAAGTAATCGTCAACAATATTTGATTACATGGATTTCTTCAACTTTTCTGAACTTATTTCTTAGTCATCAATGATTATAGCAAAATCAAAAAATAAATAAATAGGAAAAAAAAATGAGTTCTCGTATCGCGCAGATTGTAATTGAAATTTGAATTGCTAAACGGATGCCCTAGAAAGGGCCAGGCCTATCTGTAGCAATAGGACACTTATTTAGTATGTATACGGAGTTCTTTGTGGCTATTCAAACGCTAGCACTGGGGCTGCTTCAGTACTTCTACTAACTACTCTGTGTAATTCGCCCTGCAATATTTAGTACCTTATAGACAGCAACTGGCAACTGTAATACTCGCACGCATCATCCCCTATTGAGACCTTATCGCATCTTAATACCACCCTGTTTATTCCCTTTGCCATTTCGCAATGCGAGGGATGCTGTCTTTATACCTCGTTCTCGCAATGAACATAAACAAAGATCTACGGGAAAATATTGTTATTTATTATTTTTTTAAGGGGATAAATGTTATTGCAATTAATAAAAAAAAATATTAAAAAAACAATTAGTTGTTATATATTATAAATAAAGTTTAATTTGAATGAGTTAAATTTTGTTTGAAATAAAGTACGAGTTGTTTGTATGGATTCATAATTGATGGCAGATCTGTATTAAGTGTATCAGAATAATGATAGTTATTAGAGTAATGATAGTGTGTAACTCAGCTGTCAAGCAACTTGTGATTATTAAATTGAAAATAATTAACTCTCTTTAGCAGGAATTTATCACAGGGAATATCAAATGCAAAGTGTTGTTTTACCGATAATATTTTACTATCCGAGTGTTTCGTGTGAAATCAAGTAAAATGCGTTCATTGTATTTAAATATTTTTAATCTTGATTATTGCAAAATATAAAAAAAAATTAACTATTATCGAATAGCGAAACTCCATATAATTATTCATCATTAAAACTGTAATTGTCTGGAAATGGATTTCCCTGATTATACGATTATATATAGATGCATCGAAATCGCGCAAAACCGATTTGATTTTTCCGAAACGGATGCGATTTTGACACATTTCAATAATTCATCGGCGCGCGATTATTAATTATCCTCGCAATATTTTATGTTGATTTTAATTGCGATATTTTCCGTAACGCTGCATAATTTATATAAATGCATTTAATTTGTTTATCTACGCTCGGAACGGACGCAACGCGTGAAACAGTTTCATCCCTTGACGCATTTATAAATATGACTCCATTGGATTTGAGAACTTGTTAGAAGATTAAATTCTCTATAATTGTTAACATTCCTTTTCGGAAAAGCTACGTTTTTCTTCATGGTATTAATATTTTTTTTACTTAGTTTTCGTTCGCTTTGTCGTGTCGAGGGCGTATTATCCAGCGGCGATTTCTCTCTTTTGTTTCGCCCCTCTGGCAATTTTAATTATTTTGTTTGCGTGTCGGCAAACCGAGCACCGCGCCTTCTTCTGGTAACCTAAATGCGGCTTTCCCGACCGAGGATCCATTAAAAGCATCGATCTCCCGGATTTATAGTACTATCACTTTACCAGACTGGGTTTGTCCGATATCGGAAATGACTCAATTATCCTTACCACGCGCGCGCTCCTCTTCTTCCTCTACACGTATATATTTTTTTCACTTTCCTCCGCCCGTTTCCGTTGTCCTCCGGTCGCGCTCCACGCCTCGTTAAGACGCATCTTTTTCCCCAGACCGGTAAATGTAAATAATCCCCCTCGCCAATCTCCCCAGACCCGAACTAAAACAAAGCTCTTTATCGCGTGTTGCAATTGCATGCATAATCCGATTTAAATGGATTTATATTCGAAAGTATTTAAACATTTCGTTCTGCACTATTGAGAGCGGATCGAGAGGAAAGTAGAGAAAACAATGGTAGCTCGATCTGGAAGGGAAACAGAATATGCATGCATGTGAATGTATCATATGATGATGAGGAGCTATAAGTTGGCAGCGGCAACAATAAATTATCGCCGTTCCGACGTATATTTAACTTTATGCTTATGTAAATCTGTATTTACGCTAGTTCGAAATCTAATCTGCATAAATTTCTACGGTATTACTTACAACGGCGTTAAATAGAAATATACAAACCTTATTTTATGGCACATTTATACGGAATCGCTTTCTATTTAACCGTATTGCACCTCTTTAATTTTATATCTAGTTATATTCGTTTTGTACTAAAATACTCAATCTTCAGTTTTATATCACTTTTCGGCTTTGGTTTCCACTCCAACCAACAGACCTCCCCCCCCCCCCCACACGGCGCTGCCTACAGTTTTCCTCTTGCATAACTCCTAACACATTCGATAATTCTTCATAGATGACTAATCATCAAGGCCTCGGCGAGGATCGGATCGGGAGGCGTAGAACGAAACGAAAAAGAGAGGAGAAATAACATCGACAAAAAAAAAACGAGAAAATACAAGACGGTCACAACACAAGAGTCGATGTTAAAAAGGTAGAGGATGGAAAAGAAGAAGAGGCGCGCTGCCTCCTATAAAACGCATTTTTGTTTTTAATCTCTCTCGCATCTTTCACCCAGAAACCCTATCCGCTGTGAAATATCCCGTAACACCAGTTATCGAATTACTTATTTTATATATAGATTACTACTATTCCAGCTTCCAGATTTTACAAACACGAACAAGGAATATCTAGGTGCGAACGTAATTGACGCCGCTACAAAGACGCGAACATTTTCGAAATCATTAATATATATATATATATATTTGTATACAAGCACTACAGTATTTTGATAATTGCTCCAAGAATGCAATAATGCAGGGACAGAGGCCGGTATATTAATGTCGGTTGGTTAACTACAAGGGGAGCGTTTGGAGTCCACGTGTACAAATAAAGGCAATTTATAACAATCAGTGCTGGTATTGTGGTCCTAGCTTTCGTATTAGTAAAATATAATTACGTCTAATTGCATCGGACTCGAATATAAACAAAAGCGCCTTTACATGGCTCTCTCCATCACACACTCGCTCTCCGAGTAGTTCATACCTATGTGTCGGACGATCAATGAATTAATGATTGTTAGGGATATTCCTACCATGTTATTATCACAAATGATTATTGATGGACTGTGGAAGAAACACTTGCATGCCTTCAATCTCCGTTCGGAAATTTATGAAAGGAAGAGCGCTTCCATTTATTACTTTGCTTTACACCAATGGTAACATTCCCGTCGGCAATTACCATACAGATTAATTCTAATTTCGTTTAATCTGTGAGCGTGCGTGAGATGGATTTAAGAGGTTGAGAAGAAGTAGGAAGAGCATGAGGTCGGAGCAAGGGAGTCGGTCAAAAGGATTGTGAATAAATAATCGACCGTGTACGACTAATTTCATTGAGTTGTTGGCAACACGAAACGACTAGTCCAGACACTCTGTTTAGCTTGTCGATGGGAGATGAACTCTCAAGTATGTAGTACCATTACGGCAGTATGCAGTACCACTGCATACTGCACGGTTATGAGGACGACCTCGACCAAGAAGAACATAAGGTTGGAGAGAGCGAGGATGAGGCTGAGAACGAGGAGGACGAGGATAAGGTCGGCAGGGAGGTGGAGGACGAGGAGTAGGAAAATGAGGAGGAGTGCGGTCTCGGGGCCCGCGGACCCGGACAGCTACACACATTCGCTGGTGTCGGTTCTGGTGTCGAAGTAGACATTTTAGCCAGCTGACATCAATCAATGTCAATTATTTACTATTTATATATACGCGAGAGCCTGAATAGATGATGTACGGTCAAAGACCGGATCAAAATCGGCGATAGCATCGCCGCATTCCTAGGATCCGAGGATGTCGGGAGTCCATCGAGCGCACCGGATCAACTTGTAATAATAAGAAAATGATTTGCATACGTAAATACCCTGTCACATCCCATGCAATGACCAGCCGACCCCAAACTAACGAGACACCCTTGCATTCATGATGCATTTTATTCCGCTTTCCGAACCGTTCGACTGCGAAATTTTAATCCCCCATTTTCCACGAAAACGCTACCAATTGAAATGACTATTAAAAAATAATTTAAATATTATTAATAAAATTAAAAGTGACATTGAAACTAATCGAATAAGTGATGCTAATCATATTTTTTATATTTAGCCTAACTGTAATTCGAGACATTTCATATGGGTTTCCCTCCTAACTGATCATCGATATCTTTCGTTCGTTTTAATTTATTTTTAGTGTAGAAAATGTAGTCTAGACTGAAAACGTTAGTATGTAATTGACTTATACATAAGAGTATATTATTTTTTTAGTATTCGTTTGTATGTTTAATGGAGAATGGAATGGAACAGATTGACAGATTTTTTCTCGGAAACGTGTTGTATGTGTTCCATCTTGTTCTTTTGTTTGTTTTGCTTTTTTCGTGGTGCGCGTACCTCAAGTGCGTAGTCATCGAGTGATGATCAGGATGATGATGCCGATGTCATTCACACTCGTTAAGTGTTGAATGTTTTCGTGCAATAAGTGCATCGAGAGGCATAATAAGATGGTATCGGAAACAAAACGGCAGTAATGAGATATGAGTCGGTGGAACTCCTTATTAGTAAGAGAAGCAATACGGAGGAGTCCTGCATGTAATACACCTCCCGCCGGCGCTGTCAAATCGATTGATTAATAATCGATGCGAACGTTCAATAGGTCATTTCCGCCATACGGCGTGATTTTTCTGCGGATCGCGAAAATCCAATCATATCTCACACGGTGGAACCGAGTGTACCTTCGGAATGGCCGGCATCGAATTAATGAAACGGCCTACGCCAGTCCTGGCGTGGAGAGAACGGAACGACGAGAGAGGATGGAATAGGTTGAAAGGAGATGGAGATGAAGACGGAGATGGAGCCGGAGCCGAAGACGTGAAGAAGGAGAGTCCCTGCACAATGCAATGTAATTGATTAGTAGTAGAGCTTGTATCATATTTATTCCTCCGGCCCGGAGTACAAACCGTTAACGTAACATGACGACGTGAGATCGAACCTCGTTTCCGAGTTTGCTGAAGTCGCGGCCATTTCCATACAATGGGACCGAGTGAAACAACGACGATTCGCATCAAATTGTGTATATTATTAAAATACGAATTATTTTAAATATCTCATAAATAAAAGACGAGCCGCGTGTTCGTATGGACAGGCTGCGGTGGCGAAGGGCACTCCGGGACCTTAAAGAGTCATCACCATCACCATCGCCATCACCATCACCGATGGGCGGCGGCATGGAAATTATGGTGCATCCCTCGATGCGGCGAGGACCGAACAATGCGAGGGTCCTTCATCAAAGGTCCAGTTTGGAAGTGACAAAACGGTGCGACAGGTAGAACCTACTACGGCTTTTCCGAAATCGGCAAGGATTGTGCAACCGAGGACGATCGCAGAATTCGTAAGGTCTCCTCAGCATGTCAGCTCCTCTCTCGGCTCTTCTCTGCTCTCGGCTCGAATACCGCGGATGCCGGGAAGGGTTGACGCACCTAACGTGTCTCGATGCCCCGATGATAAATGATAAGATAACATTTTTAACAAGTCAAAGAAATCTCATTGTAGTCTCGGAATGTCCGGAGTTGTTTTTATGACAATCCGGCAGATACCATCTGAAATATTAACATAATTTGCTGTGTTCTACGTATACCTGACGATACGTTTTACAGTAATTATAAAAGCGAGAACCGAAACCATAAAAGCAGGGCCGTTTGACTGAGACGCACGATAAATTATACGAGTATTCCTATTTCCACCATTACTTCTTCATATTTTTCTCTTTTCCTTGCTTTTTGCCTCCCCTCTTGCATTCACACACTCTATATTATTTATTTACTTTTATTTGCCTTCTTCTGTTCCCAGCGCAACTATTTTCTTCCTCTCGGCTAACTGCTAACTGGAACGCACTCCTATCCATACATTACTTTTCTCACTCTGTTTCTCTGTTCTATTCAGCGTTTTTCATTTCGTTCGTTTCGTTTCGCAGGCATCCGCACATAAATCTTTACTATTACTTTCAACCTACAAACACAAAGACACGAAAATCTTTGACACGCAAATGCCTGGAATGTACACATCCACGTCTTTCGCACGAGTTGGCTACCGATTATATAATCGCTCCGCCGACGCTGCGAGCCGATCATCATCATCATCATTGCTATTACGATAGCTCTGCGGTCGTGCGCCTTTCCATTATTTCTTTCTTCCTTTCCTACAACAGGCTTCGTCCGCTATTTTGGCCATGGCCAATAAGTCACGATTAGGCTGTGCATGCACTGGACTCCTTGTCCGACATCTCGACAAAACCCTCTCTCCATTAATGACCCTCTCTCCGATTTCGATTCAACCCAAGTGTTACATAAACCTTGTTATTCATTGCAATCTGGTGCAAACGGTGCAGAACCTTCTATTAATAGGATTAGGAAATAATTTAATAACAGAATTATGTACAAGCTGTCATTAACTAATTACTAATTTTTTTATCGCCATTTATATTATTATCAATATAATAAAATTAATAATTATTATCAATAAAAAGAAAGAAAAGATTAGATTTACGATTTACATTTAACGCAACTGATATTCTTTCATTATAAATGTGTCTATTGGTAGTTAGTTAATGACATTTATTATGCAAATTGGACAATGTTATATGACATGATGACCATCTTTAGATTATTATACACTTATATGTATGTTTTATCCAATAGATGAACTTGAATGCAAACTTCTACAAGTTAGTTCAATTTATGCAAAATGGTAGGCGGTAACTACCACAGTGCTAATAGCCCTCCGCATGTTATGATTATCATTCACAAGCATCTATGCTTTAGTTGAGACATTTTTCTTATAGCTGCTATTTTCTTAGAAAGATGTAATCGAAAAAATAGGTGAAACGGATATATAAATAATTAGTTATTTTTTTGTTTCATTAATTTCCTGAAAGATGGAAAACTTGAAAAACATATTGCACTGAATACAACTGCAACTGCAGAGAGCAGTTGGTTGGGAATGCTGAGATGCGAGTGTTTCTTAAGGAGTGAATAATGCAAAAATACAAGCAATTTTTACGAGCCGTCGCGCGCGTTTAATAACATCGTAATGAAGCATCGGGCAGAATATCTTCAGCAACAAATTGAAAGTAAAATTCGCTATATGGCATTAAGCTTCGCATACTTGGAAGCAATTACCGCAAATGACTTTTGTGAGTTTCGTAAATAATGCAATTAGTTGATGAATCTGCCGCGCCGCGTCGGCCACCGAAGAAATCCAGCTGGATGAAGTGTACGAAGTATCCGAGAAGATAGTTTATAATTTTGAAACGCTTCCTCGCTCTGCTCTTCCACTTAGCTCCGAAGCGATTTAACAACGTACACGGTTCAAAGGCCTTGGTGTTACAAATTAAATTGCCATTTCCTGTTTCGTCCTTCTCGCTTATACATATGCATTCGTGTGCTTTATCAAAAATTGTAAAGTGTTTCGAAAGCCATAAAGATGTAATAGCTCTTGTTATTTATTTATTTTTTGTGTTGCCTTTCAAAGGCTTATTGTTTTAATTATCTGAAGCTTATCTTGGTTACATTGTCATGTTAGGCTATTAACGGATTAGCGGTACACTTGCTGGTGGAATCCAGTAACAAGCTGAGTAAAGAGGAAGCATTAGTAATAGCACGAAATGAAATAATCATGAAAGAGGGGCAATAATACAGGTGAAAATAGAAGAAGAAGAAACGAAGGTGGAGGAGAAGTGACATAGAATATGACAGGTTGACGGAGGTAGCAGTTGGGGGAAAGAAAAAAAATAGTGAGAAGGAAGGGAATAAAGAACTTCAAGAACTAGAAACGAATCGACTTTCGTTCCCATACAGCGTGCCAAGACCGGTTTACAGGGGGAGATCGTCATTGTTCGACCGCGATCGCAGGTTCATAACCTATCTTTATCTCTTATTGTGTGATTCGGAGATTTATTTCGGACTGCCCAAAGAAAGAAAATATTCTTGTAAGGCCACTGCGTTCGACAACATTCCTGCAGTCGTGTTTCGAAAATGAAGAGAGGAAAAAAGAAAATGAGAAATAACAGAGGAGGATGAAGAAGAAGAAAAAGAGAGAAAAAAATAAAAAATAATAAGGAAAGAAGGACAAGTGTCCCGCTTGTCGCGACACTTCCTCATGCATGATTTATTGTCGAAAATCACCTTTTAAGTCCGATACCGACAGCGTCGGTGTCGGCGTCTGCGTTTCTAGCAACAATCAATGCACAGTAATTGTCGGCGTTTACGCATCCCCGATACGTACCTTCCCACCCAATTATAAAATATTCATGCTGGCATGTAAAGTATGTAAATCAAATTATCGACATTACCGGGAACAAGACTCCACATATTGAATAAGTAATACATATGCGTCTGAAGGCGCAGCTCGACGATACGTTTTAATTAGCGAACCGTTTTACGACAGTCCATAAAAAAATTCTACAACTACAGGATTCTGAAAAACGGGCTCTTGATTTAATTAAATCTATTTTCAATGATGGACCTATGTCGACGGCCGCGAAACGCATTATTCAAATACATTATTCAACGAATTAAATAATTTCAGAGGTTCACATCTGAAAATATTTAATTCGAGAAAGGAAGAATGCACCTCGTCGTTGGGATACCCAAAAATATTAATCACCAAGGGAAGAGGACGGTGCGTGTGCTGCTGCTCACAGATTTATGTCATCCAACTTTCTGTTACTACAAACTCTCCGCATACATGTCATAATTTACAGCTGTTTTCAAATGGCTTCTATTACGTCTGCCACCGATCTTCTTCCATCCAATTCCTATCTATTGTCAAAAGCGACTACAATATACAAAATTTTGGAAAGTTCTCAAAAATGATTTACCATATTATAATCGATGTCCAGTTAAAAGATGAACATTTCTTAGCTTAGTAGACTGTCTTGACAAACGATTTATATGAGAAATATTTTTATAAGAAATATTAAAAATAATTAGTTGTAGTGTAAACTTAACTTGTCAAAAGTCTTGAAAAAATATCAGATAATTAATATTATTTTTATATTCAGTATTTTAAGATTTTGTCGGAAATAATTTTTCATATCATATGTTGGATAAATAAATAGATATGAATAAATAGAATGATAGTTTTCTAATAAAGAGGAAATGTTAAGAAGTGAATCATTCAAAATGATAAATTGCAATTAGTTGTCGTCTCTAATATGTATGTTTGCGGTTGTCCAAGAATTCGGAATTGATTAATTGTATTGACCTAAAAGGGTGACGAATGCTTTCAACATACAGCGAAAAGTGAGTAATAATAATAATCGTGGTGATCACAATATGCCGACAGCAAGGGTGGGCAATGTTTAAAGAGACTTCCCATGTACAACAGGCGACCGCCAATTTATCTAAAACCAATTTTTAGATTAATTGCGATTTTGAAATTTCGCAACGCGAACAAGATTGATCGTGTGCATTAATACACGCTATCGCACGGATGCTGGGATGTTGGAGTGTTCCTTCTTGTTGCCACAAGTTCCTGCTAGCATCCTGATTACTTTTCGTTGTTTTGCGGTGTTGGTCATTGGTTGCAAGAGGAAAAGCATACACCTCTCGTATTCAGCATGGCTTCTGGCGACACCCAGTCTGTTCTGCTCAGATCTGCTCTACCAAAGAACGCTGGTTTGGCAAGATGGTGGAGCAAAAAATGGTGATGTTTGTGTATACTGTTACACACCTCAGAATTTTACGAGTTTCGTCAAATTAACCGTAGCCAGTCTGGATTGGCAAAATTCAGGATGAAAGACGGAGTAGGCGGCGAACGCACGTGTCCTCAAGCTTCCCAGAAGATTAGTCAAACCTAGGGAATTGCTGCTCACGGTGTGTTTGGAAAACGCCGCTTCGGATTCTTCACACCCCAGGTCCGTTACTTCACTGATATGTAACAAATGTTATATATTTACTCGTTTAAGTGTTTACTACGCTTATAACCGATGTTTACGATATTACCTACCAGACCGTAAACGCCATTACCTTTTGCTCCGTGGAAATTACCAGTTTCATTATGAATGAAATCAGAACTGGATATGCCGACCGCCGGCCTCTGATCTTCCTAGCATATATCATTGCGACACCGATCAGAAATACAAATCCCACCAGCCTGTGCAACTATATACTATTTACTAAGTATCAAATGATATAGATTCTATATCTATATAATTTCTATATTATGGAACATCAGATCTTATAACAGCAATGTTTCTACAAAAGATTATTTACTGCTCTATTATGTGATTTTTACATTATTTTGGTCTTTAATCAAACCATATTTCCTAAATAAGAACAGATGGTAGATATAAATAAGGAGGCCACCCGCACTGGAAATATTCATCACATCCTTAAGTTTATTGGTTTGTTTAGGTCCATTAACACTTTTTTAATTAAAGTTCTTTGCGACTATAAAAGCGCAAGCAGTTAATTTGCTTTTCTCTTGTTCAGGTATTATTACGGTTACCGTACCATAAATCCGACGATTGCCTCCGCCGTGTGTATGGATTTAGGAAACTTTATACCAGCCGTAAGATTAAATGTTTACATGCACACATGTACGGCCGTGTGGTCATAAATCTAGCAATTATATTCCCTATTTACATTCCACTTGCAAAGAGCGCAAAACGAGATCCTAACGCATTCCGTCGATTAGCGTTTAGCGAATCCAGCTGGAGCTTCTGTTCATCACACTTCTTGCCACGCACCACCAGATGAGGTAAAGTGAGATGAAGGGAGAATTGGAAAAATCCCGATCGACATGCTCGTAGGTGTGTAATAAATAAGAAATTGGAACGTTTGAGGAAGTTAGGTTACGGTAACGTTACGACTGCAATTACGTTTAATTGCGTATAGAGAGGTACAGGCCGTGCTATCGGCCCTGGCTTTCTTTTTACCAACTCGTCCTGATTCTTGTTCTTCTTCTACTTCTTTTATACTCTCTTCTTTCTTCACTTCTCCCCATCTCTCTTTCACTCCTCCTATCCTTTTCCGATTCTTCTCCTCTTTCATTCTTTTAGTCGATGGGTAGTTTATTTGTTATTTGTGACGGGTTTAGCCGCGGACGTGGCTTCGACCTAAGATATAAATGTGGAGACCCATAAATAGCTATAATCAAAGAAAAGATGTACAAAATTTAAATACATAATCTAAAGAGTCGTGTAGTCCTAAGCAGAGTTGAGTATTCGTGAGCTCACAACGATTCATAAATTTGAGATTAACATGAGTTACGACCAGGTAATTCACTATACAACGGTGTGGTCGTCAAACCTCTATTAATAAAAGAAATCTACATACACACACACACATATATATATATATATATAAATTTTATATATATAAAAATATATATATATATATAAAAATATATATATATATAAAATAAATTAAATTAGATGGTCGCCCCCATGGCACGAACCCTGGTATAACGTTTGCACAAACGCACACTCGGCTCTGGTGGTGGTTTATTTCTCTTAGCTCGTGTTTATCGGGTAACATTGTTAGACATAAGAAGTTGGTCGTTGGAGATTAGTCGCACGCAACGGAACCGAAAAAGGCAAGAACAAGTCGGAAAACCTACCAACGTACGCCTTTCCCATTATTATTTATTTCCGTGTGCATTTTGCCCATGGTATGGTATGAATTTTCATAATGTAAATACAGGCGTTCGATGGATGGAGGGGACCCAAAACGGAACGATCCAATGGCATGTGAAAAATAAATCGTACGTAAAACGGGCTCGATCACGCCTTTGTTCCACTTAAATTTATTATTTTATATTTCCTTTTCAGCTTCATATTTATTATTTTCAGGACCCTGTATCGCTGGCTGCGACCGTTCATTCTTTTAATTCAACCTCTGGTACTTTCGCTTTTCTTTCTTCTCTTCGATTTTCGGTCACTCTTGCAAAAACGAAGAAACGATTGTTTAAAAACAATGTTGATAAATCATTAATTATCCGGTTTTATCAACAACAGCAGCAATAACAACAAGAGCCGATCGCTCGTTCGCTATCTCCGGATCCCTATCCGCGCTACTCAAAGGGGTTCTTGTTTGAACTAGTGGGGCTTCACCCAGGATTATGCAGGTTTTAACATCCCCCGCAAGCTGATACTTGCCCATGAACCTCATCACGCACGTCACTAACCCAATGGCGATACATGCGTGTTCCCCCCCGACGACGCCATAATTTTACTTCTATTTCCAGCTCCACCACCAAAACCAATCCAAAAACAATCAAATACCCTGCACTTCAAACTCAAATAAAATGCATTTGCATCGCACTTTAACAAACTAATGATAAACTGTGGAACCAACATTTCCAAAACTACTCAAAATCAAATCCTAAGAAAATAATATTGTATAGTTATATGAAATATTTTATGAATTAAATGTATCGCTTTACGTATTTTATCTGTTATGTTACTTTTTATCTATCATAAAAGAAGCGTCCAGAAAACATTATTAAGCCTCAGCTTCCATCAAGTAAGTGGAACTTCATCGGAATTTTACGATTTAAATGTGGAGTGAAATGAAAAGAACGTGTTAAATGTTCCTGTCGTAAAGCCAAGATGTGCGCAGTTTAGTTCACATAAATTTAGATCGTTTTTGTACATTCTCTTAATTAATTATTCTGGAATAGATAAATTTGTGATTACGGCTATAAGTTTGTTATTTCATAGCAATAGCAGTTAATTTGAAAAATAAATTTAAAATTGCAAGATGTTTAATTTAATTGATTTTTTTCTGGTGTGCTTGGTGGACATCATAAAGGCAGAAATAAACTAAGGTAGATAAATTAAAAAAGCATAGTTAATAACATGCCTGAAGCATTCCAGAAAAAATGCTATTACGAAAATATTGAATTAAATAAATCAACAATGTGTTCAAAACTATAGCCTGAAAACGTGTATTAATTGACTTACATTATTTACTTCTTTTTCTTCTTCTATATATCTTGTTGCTATATTTATTTTGTTAATTTAATATAATAATTTTGCTTTTCGACTGTGAATATTGTTGTTGAATGCAATGAGACTGAAAAATTGGCACAGAGTCCATTTCGTTGATGGCAAGAGAAATGCAATAATCCAGTATGTATAAGGGCAATGTTACACTAGGAAGAAGTAAAAAAGGAATCCATAATTTTTGGCCATGTTGCGGAGGACAGTAAACTACTTTTCGCATGTTTTATTTAGAACAAATGAAATGTTGGCCGAGAGCCTAGGAACATTTGAATAGGATTTATTATATGGTAAGTCGCCGTTAAAATATTTGCATAGCCGTTCGAACCGATTCATATTCCAGCGGAAATTCAGCTATTTATCGCCGTTTAATTGGTCGATTCATAAATATGTACGTGCGCGTTGTATGAAACGTTAGATAAAATTATCGAAAATATATATAGAGAGAGCGCTCATTATTCAACCTAATGTATTTGAAAACAAGTTTTTCTGGCATATACTTTTGTCCAAAGTTTAAGTAATATTCATAAATGGTTCTGAATAAATACATGATACACCACTAATTCCTAGATAAGGCATACCTTTTAAAGGTCACAAAAATATATACCTTTTGCCAAAATGTAAATACCAAATGGATGAATGAATGATGGACTAGTATTTGGTAGATAGGCTTGGAAAGGTCAAGAAACTTTGTTTTTTCTTTCTCGAAGAGACAGGTTTGATGTGCAGAGTAAACGGATGAACAAATGTGTTTTACATGTGTCAGAGAATGCTAGGAGCGCAATTTGAACGCGAGAGCAATTCGCGGAGATTCCTAGGCTTCGCGTCATAATGGCATTGAAAATTCGACGCTTTCCTTTTCCGGTCTCCTGTATGCGAATTGTTAAGGGTTGCAGCGACGTGTGCGCTTTATTCTATTTGATGGTCTGCGAAAGATATGAAAGGATTACTAGTGTTTCCTCTTTTGATGCGAACGGCTGGCGGTATTCCCGTTTGCGTTTTTAGAAAATTGAGGAATTCACTTGGCCGTCCCATTATTCCAAAGCCAGTCAATGGATGTAACACGAAACAGTTGGCCACAACTTTTAATGGGAACAATATTTGATCGAATTCCACGGCACGAGATGGAAGGAGACGACGGAGGCGAGACCCATTATATTATTATTATTATTTAGTCGAATTTCAAAGGCTCCATTGTTCTTACTGGATGCATGTCCTGTATATGACCAAATACTGCTCACACGTATACGTCTATACATAGATATATATGTATATGTATATGTATAGGTGTGTGAGTGTCAATGCTATGTGCGTATGTGTGAATACATATATTATATTAGTCCGAAATTAATTAAGCATGCAGCGTTTTGTCTGTGCCAACATAAATTCATAAATTCGAGTCGCCACGAGTAATTATCCTTCCCGTTTCTGTTCCTCTCCTCAATCCTCGATCTGCCATCCTTCGTCTTCCTATTTCTTTCCTCGATGCTCGTCTCACGCCGCGTTCTTCGTTTTGGTTTTACAAGATGCGTGCGAGCTTATGAATTATGAAAGTGGCTATTTCTGAAGTGGCTATTTTCCTTGTCGCGAGTGGCATTATGTGCAAATGACTGGATCCCTCGGAGAGGCGAGTCGAAAGACACGGTCTAGTTTAACGATACAATCAGTCATCGATGGCTTAATAAACGACCTACCATCATCGGAATTAGTTCCGCTCGCAAATCTGATACGTGAGCCGCCGCGATAGCAAAAGCTCACTCGCATCCAGGAGCAGCAGTTGTAGTAACAGGATCAGAATCGGGAGCAGAAGGACACCGCCCCTCGACTCCAGCACGCAGAACTGTCGTCTCCCGTAATTAAACAACCTTGCTCTTCGCTTTTAATCAAACCCCCCTATAGAAAGTAAATCATATTTCTACGGTCGCACACACATACTCTTACCACTCACATTATACAATCCCACTGCATATACATCAATATACGTACATATATACATATACGTACATAAACTGCTTGCATTATATGTAATTTTATTAAATCCACCGACTGCAGTTCGCATTTCCTTATGTAATGTAGTGCGAGCACTTTGCGCAAGCATCGTATGCATGTATGTACGCTGTGATTACGGAGAGCTTCGCTCGTTGAAAAGACGTAAATCATCCAAAATTCCTCTACACTCATTTATAACTTACATACACATGCACATACACGCGCAAAGGCTCGTCTTAATAGCTCCTCAATATTGCCTCCATTCAGAAACTTCAACTCTAGATAATGCTTTGTAAATATCTGAAAGCTCCGCCTAATTACCATCCTAGAGTTTCCTCCTTTCTTTCTTCCACCTTTTCAACTTTTTTCTCTCTTCCTTTTCCGTTTTTGTTTTCGCTTCTTCGCCTTCCACTCAAATTACTTCTCCGATAATTTAATTTTTTAATAAATTATGCGTTTGCTAACGGATGGTCCCGTCAGATTGCCTCATTGTACAGCATCCATCACTTTAATCATTCGGTAAATATTTGACATTCTTTGTTTTTGTGTACTCCTTCATTTAGACAATCCGTATCTATTGAACAATTGCTTTCATACGACCTTTACCCAAACACTGATAGTCTATATTGGATAATATTCTGTCTCTGATAGTCTATACTAAATAATATTCCTTGAGTTATATTATACCAGTTTCATCTATTAATAGTTATCATCACCTTGAAAATAAATTGTAATATTGTAATTCTGCATTCCAAGGTTGCTAGTTACGATAGCAACAAGAGTCGTATTTCAGTTGTATCAGGTCAGATCATGATAAACACCGAAACTGCAAGTCAACAAGAGGTAATACAAGCACTTGGACTTTGAGCGAATATACGTGTGAAAACCAGTAGAAATGTTGTTGAAGATCTCGTTAATACGTACCCGTTTTGACTAGAATAATATGAGAAATTTTCTGTGAAATGTGTATTATTTTGGAAATAGTTTTGACGGCGAATTAATTAAGTTATTTCTAGAGTGAATTTACAATTCGTTGAATAGGAAAATTATTTAATAAAAAAGCTAGATAAAGATGCTGGCAAGAGCAAGACTCGAACTAATTTAATTTGAATCGGATCCCAATTTTGTGGGAATTGAGATGTAATTGCTTTCGGGATGTGCAATGCGCGTAGGAGGGCATAGCACATGTAAAAGTGTATCCACGTGGTACCGCGGCCTCCACGCTTTTTCCTGCTCGCCACCTTAACCTTTCTCTCGCTCTCCATCTTCCTCCTTGGTGCGACAACTCCTTCCCAATCTTCTTTTTTAATTCTCTTCATCGGGATTCTTTTCTGGCGGATAGAGAGAGAGAGAGAGAGAGGCGATGTAAATAAATATCGTGTAAGACATTTAATGCCATATACATCGTAAATAACTCCGTGCTTATCCCGTGGCAATTTCGTTAACCCTCGAGTACGCCATACTGGATGTGGATGCGCCATGTTAGCTTGCCTCTTCAGTTCCGGTGCACAAGGCGGATTTCTTTCTGCTTTTTCCAACTCGAATGTATTTGCTCAAACCTTTCGACCATCTTCGATCCTCTCCCACGATGCAGTTCCGGTGCATCTTCCACTTTCCTGCATGCGTTAATTGGCGACTTTGGATTTAAATAATAACGCTTGTTCGGCGGTAATAGGCCATATGTGAATACACACGGATGACGGTTTCACCTCTAGCAATTTCCTAGCTTTACCCACAATTCACTATAATAGTAGCTCGTTTAGGTAATTGTCTTGATTTGTTTTTTCATTTCGGAGGAGGAGAGGAATTCGTTCTAGGAATCTTCCTAGCGCACCGATCCCATTTCCCATAACAAGTTTCGACACACACTCACACTCTTATATATAAATATATACATCCATCCATCCATCTATCCATATACATGCATTACCAGTCGAAAGTGAAGAAACATTCATATTTTTCGGGCAATCGATTACAAAAATAAATGTAATTTGAATTATTATTTAATTTGTATACATCCGATCGTCAGTACCAAATGTTGGTTGAACGCTTTCCGGGCTCGGGGATGCGGAGATCGCTTCACATAGCGGTTGTACATTAGCCGGTCACTGATTGCTAGGG
Organism: Nicrophorus investigator; assembly: GCA_963457615.1. NCBI lineage: Eukaryota > Metazoa > Arthropoda > Insecta > Coleoptera > Silphidae > Nicrophorus > Nicrophorus investigator. Next base: position 13,464,201 of record OY735146.1, read on the forward strand.
TCAAGACACGAGGTGAGGTGTCTTTCCCAACCTGAACTTTGATCCGCTTGATACAGATCAGCGCATTCTACCTTTTTCAATGTTCGCCGGCCATCTGCCTCGAAACGGGCCGGGAAATCGGTGGTCCGGGTGCGTCTTATACACGGGTTTGCGCGGGACCATCCCTCGGCTGAGCGCAAAAACTCGCGCAATTTCCTGCAGAGAATCGCGCTAGAAAGCGGAATGCGCACCGCTTTCCCACACTGATTCAAAACAGTATTATTTACTCAGCAGAATCTGATTTGGATATCAAATGCCGTTGCCGGAGGATCGCTCTTCTCCGCATTAAGTATGAGACCAGACCAGAGCAGAACCACAAGACATGTGCGTTGTTTTCAGCTGAATTGAAAGGGTGTTCGACAAGTGTAATGAGAAATGGAATCTTAATCCCGATAAGCAGCTCGCGACGTGACTTCGTCAAACGCAATTCATCTCGCCAACGAGAGAATGAGGAAAGACTGGGTCACTGCACGACATCTCTCCTCGCCTCTCTTACCAACGCCATTTCTACTTAATCTTTCTCTCTCTATCCATGTTCCTCCATCACCATCATCTCTTCGTCTCCCATTTCGAATTTCCTTCCTTGTTTGGTGTCAACGGGCGGAGTGCGAGAGGAGAGTATGAAAAGAGATGAAAAAAAATAAAGGAACAGGACAGGAGAAAAGCCTATTTTACGATCGCATAAAATTCGAATTCCTATAAGACAAATATGTTCGAATATTTTTTCGTATTCGATACCATGAGTGAAGTCATGTGCCCGGACATCTTTTATGTCGTAGGCAATAAAATGCATTATCACCGGAGAGTAGTCGCGCACCTCGGAGACTCCGAGCCGTAAATTTAATAAGAGGGATTTATGCCGGAATGTGAATGCAACGGTTTCGAACGCATTATAACTATTCCACAATAATTACATTTTAGGTCCTTTCAATCCTTGTAGTTGTAGGTGACACTTTCGATTCTGCAGGAAGGTATCGCAAAGCGACCATACATAGACCAACATTTAATTACATACTAGTATTCATACCAGTTACCGTTTACTTTATGGTCGCATACTACTAAAGACTTGAGATGCCCATAGAATTTTAATGGTACTCATAGTGAGTTTAATCATTTTAAACATTATGTTTCAATACTAAGTAATAGCAATGTTGCTAGAGCATATATGAAAATATCCTACTGAACTCGTAAAATTAAATTTAGGTTACACCACTCATATTTCATTTTTTTGTCAATTCAATAAATATTCAAATAATTATAAAATAAATGCTAGATTATATTCATCAATGAAATGGCAGAGTCGGGAAAGAGATTTTTATTATTGAGTATTTGACGATACAATAAAATTTGAAGCGCGCTTTCGTATCTCGCTACTCCACCTCGAAATCCTGAGGACAGGCAAATATAAAAAAACTAAAAGGAATCGAGAGGCACTTTCGATTCCGCGGATCAATTATTCAGGAAGACCGATAAAAAATTGATAAGCGATCGATCCCGGTCGTCGTGCTCTTCGTGCCGGAGCCATGGAAATGAAAGCCCCATGGAGGAACGTTTTACGCCATATTTCAATGCACCAATTAAACTATAGAAAGAACGTCAACGTATATATATATAGGTATATAATAATGTGTGTATATATATATATATACACAATATATACATTAGAAAGGTGACAGCAGTTTTATTGTCCGACTGACTTTTTAGAAAGGCGCTAAAGGTCAACCGGACGCTATGGTCAGTGGCCACGTAGGAAATGAACACCATGACAACATTAAAAAAAACATGTATATATATATGTGGATAGATCTATCTATCATATTATGAGGATCGCCAAGAGGAACTGCCCTCCGGAAAGGTTACAGGCATGGACGCCATCTGTTGTCCTCAGAAACAGTTGTACAGACAGATCGGCAGCGATTCATAATACTCTCTCTGACTGTTGTATTCCAAGATGGAATTAGCAAAGAAATCATCATATTATTTGATTAACCGCTCGTCGCACTCACTGGTTCAGAAATCGTACACCAATATTACTCAGCATCCTATTTGCGCAAATCCGCAAAACCAAAACACCCATAAACCTAGCGACCTAAATAAATAAATCCATTAAAAACGCTCACAGAAAATGATACTTAAAATTGGATTGGTAAGCGTTAATTAATTAAGCAATTAGGCGGCAGTATATTCGGACAATCAAACATTGCGGTTCGCTCGAAAAGTGGATTACAGAAACCAGGATCAGGACTAATTAAAAAGTCGTAAACACGAGTGCGGATCCTGGCGTAAGGATGGAACGGCTCTCGCGAAATTCGCAGCAATTAGATGTCGGATCATGATGATCACCTATTATTTACGTTGGCTTTGGAAAGGAAGGTCCTCGGGAACGACGCGACCGTTGCGTAATGACCCTCCGACTCCCATAACGGCTTGTCGATACATTTGACCCGCGGACCCTGCAGGCGAAATATTTCAAGCGCGGTCCGTCACGCTCATAATGGAACGCGGCTCAGCTTATGTTGGAACTGTGGAAACATAAAATTTTACACGACGGAACTAATTGAATCAAAGTCATGCTAAGCTCGGAATACCTTCACACGGCTCAAAGCAAACCTTCATTGTCCTTTTAACTGTATACACGCCACTTTCCGCGACACGTTCAGTCCTAACTCTAATTTATATAAATTAGACTTTCTTCAGAAATACGATGATATTTGCCAAATGTAGAAAAGTAACTGGCTCAGAATAAACTGTTTACACGCTATTTACATATTTAATACCAACCATAATGTATATACATTAGACACATTTCAGGCATAAAAATACATTTAAAATTATAATACGAGATATGCAAATATATTGAAATTAAACTGAATTAAAAGAGACGGTACCTCAAGTATCAATACTTGGATTTATCATTCGAAAATTTGTTTTTTTTTAACGATACAAAAAATTGTATATATTTTAATAATTTTAGATCATATTATAAGAAAAACACATAAGCAAAAGAAAATATGTGAATAAGCGATTATCAAGAAGAAAAAATATATTATTTTTAATGGCGATTTGCATAAACCGAATTTCATATTAATCGGATGCAATTATCGGGTGTTCCCAGAGGCTCAGTCCTGAGGCGTACATTCGGTATGGCCTGGTTAAACGACCTTCCTGATAGCGTTCAGCACTCGCTGAGCACACACAACTGGTGCATCGGAAACTGCACATCTGATGCCCGAGGTACAAGAGGTAACGAAGCATCAATACGTTAATAATAATAACAGTGGTGTTTCGCTTGATACTCCCAATTCTATAAACTTTGGACCATTTTCCTAAATATCCTTTACAAATTTTCCATCAACAAGTTGCAATATGATCACACCTTACAAGTTTGGCACGTAACAAAGGTATAATTTTAAGCTATTTTAATATACGGGTCTATATGAAACAAATTTGCTTCAAACTACTTAATTAATACATCGTGCCGTACATCCGTTCAATAAATTTGCACCCTTTCAAGCAATACGGCTTAATTAAAAGCAGCAACAGTGGACGGATTCCAGGCTTCATCTATCCATCCCGATATACGGAGTTTTTTGGGCGCATTCCGGATTGTTTTTAGTATCATTGCCTGCAACTGCGTTAATACCGTTTCGGGGAAGTCACTTCCACTATTTACTTTTGCAAAGCCCGATATTTATATTCGACTGGGAATCTTAACGCTTTTCGAGATAATTACTTGCGTTTTGAGTAATAAAATGTACACAAATAAGAGCAGATGCTGTTCGTAGTAATTTCAGATCAGTGCGACCAGCGCGCAGCCATCAAATTTAATGTACACAGTTGCAACCGCTGCCCGTGAAAGGGTTAAACCACGTTTCAAACATTTGTACCATTCCCTTCTTTCGTGTTTTTTTTTGAATACCACCATTAAAAGCGACTACCGAAAACAACAACAGCAACAAAAAAAAAGCGCCATGCACGCATCGTAATTACGAAAAACAAATACCTGACAACTAACTTGTAAATGAAAAGGGTATAACTTGCTCCACGAGTTTTATCTGTTGGCATTCATTTTCCTCTCGGTGTGATTGAATTGTATTCGTCGAGGAATTTCTATAGTTTCGGAAATATTTTCGTTTAATTTGAATATCTCGAATGCTTCGTGCGGAATTATTCATTTGATGGCTCACAATTAGTCGCTCCGTGTTGGATGATCGATTCCGAAAGCAAACACGTATCGCACGTCTTCGCAATCGCCGAAATTCGATGGATATCTTAATTCGTTTTCGTATTGGAGAAAATTCACTTTAAGGATACAAAAATTTGGAATTTGTGTGAACGGATTTGTCTTAAGTGGTGAGTCGAAATAATACCTACAGTTAATTGTATACCGTGAAGAACATCCGAACGTTTTCTCTACTAAGATGTAGATTTTCGATAAATTTCTTAGTATATAAACGCATTTAGATGCACAATCTGGAAATTTGAATGTCCACGGCATTAGAGTTATCTTTCTGGGGATAGCAGCTGAAATTTATTGGTGTTTGACTTACGCTTGCCTCGTGGGCAATTAAATTCTATATTAAGTGGTAACTCCTTTGCTAAGATACACATTACTTTCATTTAGATATGAAACAGAAATAATTACAAATGATACGATCGAAAACTATTCAATTAGATGAAAATCTCCAGACGTTAACATTGTATTTTATAGTCTTAATTAAAACAAATATATATATATATTTAATAACTGAATTTTTATAATTGTCATAAGATTAATTAAATTTTCATTTTTGAGATAAAATTATTTTTGTTTCGTATAACTATAGAAGTATTAACAATAATGTAATTTTCCACTTAGTTAATAGATATGCTAAGTAGAACCGTGGAACCGCAGGTATCGATACTAGGTCCTATTAATTAATGAATATAAAATATAAAGGTTCCACGTAATGATACAAATGATACGATTATAATCAATTTCCAGTTTTAAATAATACGTTTATGAACTCAATTAAGTAGAAATTTAATTACTTTTATGGTGTCCAATTAAATGAAGTACGATTATAATTTATTTTATTAAATAAATATTTACAATATTGTATAATACGAATAATGATTCTTATTGAATTATAATAATAGCATTTAATATGATAAGAGTATGAAGAACGACTTTGATTGAAGCGGAGAGGCAAAATACCAGTGCGTGGAAATACGTCATGTTTCCTATAACAGGATAATGAGTGAAATTGCAGCGGATTCAATATAGGGAAAATTGTTGTGAAGAGTTCGCGGTATTTTGTTGTGAGATCTCGCGGTATTTTAATATTCATCGCGCGATTCCTGTAGACATGACATCACGCTTTTGTCTGCTCTTCCTTTCGCCCGAAGATCGGCTCTTTGAATATATTGGTCCTCGACAATGGAGGGCAGGTATAAAATTGAATAATTGGAGGGAAAAGCGATTGAGCGCACTTGAAATTGGCATAAAATACCTAAAAGGTTTCTTTCAATGATACGGCTTAATAAATCGCCGCTTCCGAACAAAGAGAGGGAAGAACTCTCGGAAGAAGATGGAGAAGAATAAAGAAAAGGTAAAAATCAAATAGATCCAGCTAATATACATTAGGCCAGGTTGGCCTTAATTAACGGTCAATGAATGGAATGAATGCATCGACACGGCAACAGCAACAAAATCCCAAAATACAATAAACGTCTTTTAAATCATCCGCACACTTGGGCAAATGAGAATGTCTACCGCATAAAATATCTGCACTTTAAAGCACCAATGTTCATAAATTTATAAAAACGTCTCGCTAAATTTTTAGTGTGCTTAAGTTACTTCCAAAGAAAGAAAGAGAAAGATGTAGAAAATGCGAACGAAAAAGAGCGAAAATGAGACGAAAACAACGCAGCCGAAGACGATCTTGAAGAGGGTGAGGAGGTGCGAAAGGAGAGGAGCAGCGATACAATATACACGCCAACACACTGTATATATCTGTGAAATATCTGTAAAGACCTTCTGTCCGGGCTTTTCGTTAAACCCACTTCTATGCATTATGCATTTTAACGTTGAACTCGCCAAAAGAGCAAAACAAAAGGCGGCCTCTTCGAATTTACAGCAAATGGCGGAAAGATCTCCCCTTACCCAATTAACCTCAACTATTAGAACCGCCACACCGTTCACATTCATATTTAATTCTGCACACTAAAACGCGCAGGAATCGCTTTAAACTTTGCTCTTTTCATATTCATAACCCACACTTGCTGAGAAATCGCTTTCCTGATAGTCCTCAAGGACTAATATGATAACCTATAATAAAACAAATCATACGCTATAATACCATACAATTGAAATAATTGTAACTAGTTTACGAAAAAATCACACACTTTCCTAATAGCCCACAAGGTCTAATATACCGTGAGGAATTTGCTATACAAACTCAAGTTTATGAATATTTCTATTTTAATTAAGTCAAATATTTTTCGGACAACAAATAAACAAACAAATAAATTCAATTTCGTTTGGTTTGTAGTACAGATCAATTCTTATATTGAAATATATTATAATGAGATATTGCAAAAAAGGTACAAAGTCAATTACATGAAATCGCCCCGTGTTAAGTATCCTTTACCATGTTGAATATGGATGTTTCTTTTTTTCTGTGTGTGTATGACAAAAGTAATAGATCCGAATTTATGGCCAGTGTAAATACATCGTTGTCCTTTCATTTGAAAGGCCGGATCTCCCGATCCTCGCTTTAGCTTATGCAATACCCTTTTATTCGGTTGCCTCTCATCTGCCCCAATCGCCCAACTTCTCGGCAGTCGCAAAGCAGAGTGGCCCCATCTCGGCCCGTTACTATTTCCAGGTAGAGAGATATTTTGTACAATCCTCTCCGTCGTTCGTTTCGGTTTTCATTTTGTTCCTCTCCGGTTTTTCGTTTTGGCTCTCTCGTGTACCGCCCACGAACTGGACACGAGATAAAATTGTGAAAGCAATAAATATTTGATAGAAGGAAGAAGATGGTAGATGGAGAAGAAGAAGAAGAAGTGTACGAAGAACCGGAGGAGGATGAAAAGGCGAAGAGGAAAATAAATTTAAAAATCGAAGCAAAAGCATAAAGAAGATGCAGAAGAATACAGCAAGCGATTTCGGGAATTGCAAATCATAGTCGTTCGTTCATTTCTTGTGTTTCATTAGTTTTGTTTTTTTGCCCTTTTCGGAACAATTATGTAATTTTCATGAATGTAAATAGAAACGACGATGGAAATGTCCATTATGGTGTAAGCTGTTATTATTGCAAGCATTGGGCAATAAACGGACAGGGCAAGGCGAAAGCGCGCAGCGAGGAGGGAAAACGCGTAAATATAATAAACGCGGCGTGTATAAGAAAGGAAAAAAGTAACAGAAACCACCACAACACGGACGTCCAATCGCGAGTCAACGTTTCAGAGATAATTCCAATGGATATTTTATGTTGCCACTCCTAGCAAATAAGGACTCGAAATCATTATCCACGAATATAAAGATTACGTCCGTTTATTGGCTTAATTTCCAGATATATATGTATATATAGGTGTATATATATATATATATATATATATATATATATATATATATATATATATATATATATATGTATGTGTGTATGTATATATATATATATACACACATACATATATAAATATATCTGGAAAGAAGATGAATGTGGTTGTTCTCCTAATGTTCGCGATTGCGGAACCTGTCATTAGTTCTCGAAACGTCAAAATAAGAGAGGAATCTGAATATTTTCTATAAATAACAGAGGGCATTTTTGATTGATGGCCCATCCGGATTCCTCTTCGCAACGGTCGCTTTTTGGCAAATTGGGACGGGAACGGAAAAGGGACAATAATTGTTTTAACAGTCTACCGGATTTTCGACGGGGGTTGCGTTGAATAAACGTCGCCTCATTATTTATTAATGCCGGTGCTTTCAGTGGCCAACCATTTAGAACGGCGTTCATTGCGTCTATTTCAAATAGAATCATCACCTGTGCATTAGCACATACGTTAAAAAAATATGTTATTGCTCTAGCCCTACGATTGAAATACAACTTTGTCATTTGCTTATTACATAAACATTTGTATCTTTTAATTTTAATAATAACTTAGTACCTTGATATTAATTATCATAAATAAGCATTTGATTGACAGAGTTATGCAAAACGTAATGATTTGGAGTAAGTTTAATGATAGGTGGAGTTGTGGGTAGGTTCAAATGAGAGATGTGCAAGAGGTAATAAATCCTCATTGGATTTAGTTGTTATACAGTAGTGTGTATAAAAGTTGTTGTTCGTGTTGTTTTATTTGTTAATTCAGGAAAGATCGTATTAAATTATGATTGAGATCGAGTGCGGCGGATAAATATCGAAATCGGTCAGAATGGGCGTCAGAAGATTTATACATTTTCCCGTACCTTGAAATGACAATTAACCGCACGCCCACGCATGTTAAGTACCTCACAATTACATCTTATATATCATGCATCCATTAGAGTAATGCAATTTAAACGATACGGGACGCAAGAAGAGCGAGAGAAAGATGGGACGGGATGGTAGGAAGGAAGACGGAGAAGAGTAGTGCGCCGCGAACGGTTATAAACCCGTTGTTCGTTTATTTCATTTACTCCTTTTTATTATGGTCATCCGCAATTGTTGTAATGCAACCAGGGAGGCAATGTGAAAATGGACTATAAAAAAATGGTCAATTGCCGTTCCTTGCTCGACCTAATTGCCCGTGACTCCACCAAACTTTGTGGAGCTCCGTTCTTGTCCTCCCTTTCAAACATCTTCGCCAAAGTCCAACGACAGGACGCTTCAAGCTAGCCGCGCATATGTTTTATTAGTTATGACTTGTCAGCTCGTAAATTACAGAATTCTCTCGGCTATTTTAATTCTAAGGATTCCTGAGCAAAAATGTTAATTGCTGTAAATTTGCGCTGAACCCTTTTCCACACCATCCATTGTTTTTATTTTTCTTTTATTATTATTATAGAATAACAATGTATAATTTGTTATTCTAATGCCCGCAACATCGGTATTAATTTAATGCTGCCTTCGTGATGAAAATCAAAAATTTGACATTTAGTAATGACGGGTGCCCGCCAATTTGCATTTGGCCGCGGTATCATTTTTGCTTCCATTCCGAATGTTTGGTTAAACAGACCGATGCTCTGGGCGCCCGCCCCGCCTTAGGGTTATAAGTTCCTCTTTCGTTCCATCATAATCATAGGTTCGAGTCCGCATCAAATTATACCGGAGACCCCCTTTTTTATTTAATTCCACGTTCCTCCTCTCTTCCACCGTTTTCGTCGATTTTCTTCCCCGCATTCGTCTTATTTTATTTCATTCGATTCCGATCTCGAATTCGCCGGAATCAATTATATAATTCGCATTTGCATAATGCCTTCGATCCGCTATTATAATATCTCACACGCTACACCAATTACATTACATGCACGTAATTAGTGGTTCCTAGAGGAAATATTTCTCTCAAAAATGACAGAAGAAAAACAATGCTACAGATAACAGAGATGACCATTTAAGGTAATAAAGAATGCAAATTCTCCGGTTTGCTAATGGAAAGGAAGAAAGAACAAGCAACCAATCAATATTAGAAACAACTCAATTTCACGAGAATTACGCGTTTTAATGAACTCGCCGTCAAATTTTATAGAGTCAATAAATATCCGTACTTATCCAGATTTCGAATAGTCGAAATGATATTAAACACTGATGAAAAGGTAATAAATGATTTGCTACAGCCGGCATCAAAGATGCGATTGAGACGAAAACACGCATGATGAACACGCATATAATAAATTTTCAAATAATACATCAAACAAGTATTTAAAAAAATTGTTTCATTCAATTTTGTTATTAAAATCTCGATTTATAAATGTTTTCAATTATGTGGTAATACTAAACAAATTCAAAAGTCAAATTTAATAATTGTTATTTATTTCTATTAAATTATTACATCGAATTACATTGATTATGCAAGCAGGTATTATTATTTGCTTTCAATTAGTTTTCCTCATTTCCGATGAAAAAGCACTGAATAATAATAGACCATAATTTAATATATTGTTAAACAAATATTATTATTATATATTTGATTCAAAACAATTATTGGTTAATTTAATTTTCTTTATTTTCCTAAATAAAATTACTTTAATTGGATTTTTTTATTTTATTAATTAATTAATAAAGTTTAAAGTTCAGAATTAATTGAAACGAAAAAATATTTAAAACGGCCAAGTATTTTATAAATTACATTTTTGTTGGATAAATGAAATTTTAAAAATATGCTACATTTCGTTTCATTTCATAAAGGAAAATAAAATATAATAATAGTTACTGATAGATTGATTAAATTGAATAATTAGTGATTTGCATGAAAATGAGAAGTCAAAAGGATTTTTTCTTTAACTAAAAAGGTTTGTAAAAGATAATAATATTGTGAATGAAACACCGCAATTATACAAGTGAAATGAAATGCGTGGGCGAATGAGAGAAGAAGATGAAAAAAAAAACAAAAAATTTGGTGTTAATGCTGTGCGTAGAGCATTAATCATTGAAGATGACTGTGGAAGTTCTCGCGTGAAATGTAAAAATTTACACTTAGTTATTCCGTCCTTGAGTGATTTATTGCATTATCGAATCATTAGAATATTTAATAAGCGCATTAAACGAGATATTATATCAGTGAGCTCATAACGAAACAAAGAAATGAACGCCAATCCACTTAAATGGTTTTCGCTCATCCAGAAATGACCATTTCAAATGGATTAAAAAAGATGAGGGATTAGGAAAATAATAATATTAGAAAGTTGATTGGATTGTATTATCGATTTACGATTTGAACATTTCCAATTTATTACATATAAAATTAGGAAATATTTCTTTACAATAAAAGATGAAAGTATTGACGAAATATCTCTACCTTGACTATGTCCATCATTTTTAATAAATTAGCATAGGCGGATTGAACAGAAAACTTTAATAATTATAATTAACTAATCGATGTAATCTTTTCGAATCATAATTAATGTTTCTGTTTTATACACGAATATTTAAAAATAATGAAAAAACAACCACATTTATTAATATTAAGAATTTTTAATATTATAAATAAATTAAATAATGTTAAGTAACATATATAATTAATTGATTAAATTGTAAAATAAATTTCATCACAATATTTTTTTTTATATATTTCGATGGTTCAGCAAATGAAAATAAATGATTCACCATTTGAATGTTATAATAAATTCGCCAATGTGTGATACATTTGTTGGGCGAATGCGCCTTTTTTACATTCCATTAAAAACAAATTATATTACATATGGAAATGGATTTCGGCCACGTATTGTTGAGTGGGAAACACAATCACAAATTGGTAGATTCATTTATACGTTGTTTTATTTATAACTTTTTTGTTATTACATAAAATGTTATTATAATAATTGTGGAAATTTGTTTATTTGCGAATTTGCAATTGTAATGAAAACAATAACCAACAATTATTTTTTTTTAAATAATATTTATTATAATAAAAATAAAATTACAGACTAAAAAATCTGAATTTAATCTTTATTTTATTTTTGAAGATTTTACATATAAATCGTTATGTTAATTTATTGGTTTTAAACTTGTGTTCACATATAAAAGAAACAATTTTGCATTTTATTCGTTCAAAAAACTTAATTAAGTACCTTAGACAAAATTTAAATATTGTTTATTATTAATAATAAAAATTCTAATATATATATGTATATATATTTTTTTACAAAAATAATATAAAACCAAAATTTTAATTTCAATATAGATGTATTAATAATTCAAATTAAATAATTTCATATATTAAAAATAAAAATATCTGCATTTTTCAAAGACAAATTATCATTAATAATCCAATTTAATTTATTTTTTCAAGATTTTAAATGTGGAAGATATTTTAAATTAATTTTTACAACAAGCTTTATTCTTCTATTTTACAATTTCAACAAGATGATTTTTTTTTAAGATTTGTGATAATTTTTCTTGTAAATTGCAGCGTTTTGTTTTGTAATTTTGAATAAAATACAACATTCTGAAATTAATTCGCTGAATAAACGCATCGACCTTTTCCTTTTTCAGTTCCATATCTAAGACATTAATTACATGCTTTATTGCCGTGGAATTAATAATGATCATTTTATTTATATCTGCGATCTTATTGGAAGGGGAATAAATAAAATATTTCCAGAAACATTTCGACAGCCTCCTAAGTTATACCACGATAAAACTACAACCTCGCATCCTGAGCCGTCGCTTAAGTGAATACGCTAATGCCTCAGAACTTCTCTATTCAGTTTCGCGTTATCTAAATTAGATGTGAAACATTCGTTCAAACAAAATATTATAGAGATTCGGGAGGAAGTGGACGAGGCTCGCAAGGACGACCAGTATTTTTTTCTTGTATACTCATAAGGTATTTATTATAATCTTATATATAAAAATATTGTGTGCGGTGAAATTGTTTGCTATCATATCTTACAATCGGTTGTAAGATTTTTGATTTGTTTGCCGTTGTTAACGTTCTTTTTTGGATTAATTAACGCAGCGCCTGGTTCCTTCCTACGCCTTCTGCTAATTGTCTTTTATTTTCTGGAATGAATCCGGTATTTTTGAGTTAATGTAATTATGTTGTCCGGAGGTGTCGTTCATTAGGTTCCCAGTAATTAAGCTAATTGCGGCTTTTCTAATTGTTCGGGCATTTTGGTTTTGTCTCTTTGGAGAAGGTGAGAAATGATTTTTAAAAAAAGTTTAAATTTAATGGCAGCAAGGATTGTAAAACTTGATGTGCAATTTCGAAATCCAGTGGTCTCGGGGTGTTGTAAATATAATAATAGAAGTTTTGTTTGAATGGTAGACTTACATGCTGTTGGTGGTATTCCAGTGGACGTGGAACGATTTGGAACAGGTGGACTCGGTGCACAGGAGCACGGTTTCCAAGCAGATGAGGAGGACGACGGTCAAGCAGGAAGAAGTGGCTTTGAATCCAGGAAAAATAATCCCGCACTTTTTAAATAGCACGGCCATGGTAAATAACATTTCACAGGGTACTCTCGGGTTTTGATGATACTGCTGCAGTACGACACACGCGGACGACACTTGTCCTAGGGGTGACGATTCACGACGGGAAGGTGAGTTCGAAATAGTCCTTAAAATTCGAGGAAGTGATGGTCCTTAAAAGTGACGACGGCGACGACTACGGCGGTACTTTGGAGAGACCGATGATGGCTTAGTGCCGGATGAAACGCGGAGTCGACGAAGAAGAGGCTGTCATTGTTGACGAAGAATGTTATGATGTCGAGGATCGGCGGCGCGGCGCGGCGTGCTTTTCTAGACGGAGCTTTGGCAAAGACTGAGCTGCGATGAGCACTCGATGCCGGCGTCGAATGCGTTCTGAGCCCCGTGTGGTGCGCCAGGCTTGAGCGCCAGAGGATCTTTTTTTCCCCGCTCCTCTTTGGTGCGCGCCAGTTCGCATTCGTATTCGTATTCGGCCGACGGTTCTCGTTGTACCAAAAGCCACCAGGCAAAGCAAAGCAAGGCAACGGTAGAAGTAGAGGTAGAGGCTGAGGCAGGTGATGGCCGAGCCTGCAGGTAGAAATGGTAGAATGCGGCCGAAGTGGTACCTTTTACCGGTGCGAGACTTATGCCGCGCTCTCCGCCGTTCAAGCCTTCCATACGTACGTACCTAACTTAGGACCCATGGCCATCCACGGCCATCCATGGCAGAGCCAGCATGCGATGTGCACTTTCATTCGGATTTCTCCAATAAAACATACGATCATGTCTGCGGTCGCAATCGCTCGCCCGATCAGAATGCGTACTGGTTTATGGTGGACGGTACAGCTTATGCCAAATATCTCGATAATAACCACCATTAATTAGCCCCAGAGCATATCCAGAATCGACAACAGCCGTCCCTGGGACGCTCGCATCGCGCCAGTCCATCTATCTTACTGGGGGCGGATTCGCATCCTTACATATTCACCCCATGTATCAACGTGCATACGTATACCTTCACAACAACAACAACAACAATTATACCATTTCAATTTTATGAAACTGCCTATCTGAATCTCCCCCTGCGCATTTATATTTTTTTATTCTTACCATCTCCTCGACTCCTATACACTAATTTATTCATGCAAAGAGTACATGTCAGAACTGCATTAATAAGTAATTTGATAGATACATCTGCAACAACTTTAACACATTTACCTCAGGTGTCATTTATCAATAATAATTACCACCAAGTAAAACAACACAACTAATATATTTTTAAAATAAAAAAATAAACTAATTTGTTCCTTATATCTGAATGAACTTTAACATATTAATCTAGGTGTAATTCATCAATGATAAGTACCCTACTATATAATATAACAATCGATCCATGGCTTATATATATATATATATATATCTTATTAGAAATCATGTCGAACTTCTAGGTACTATTCATCAATTGCAAGTACCAACCACGAGAAAAGCTCATGATTATACCTCTAGTACTTTCACACGTTGTATAACCATAGATACATCTATCGTCAACTAATTTATTTTGGAATTTATGCATACAAGGTAAAGTATCACATTTTGCAGTGTTATACAACATCGCTCTTATTCGAATTTACTATAATTAAAAAAATACTTACATGCAGATTAATCGAATATGTAAATCTAATAATTAACAAAAAGCAAAAATCGTTAAGAGCTATATAATATAAATAAAATAATTAAAAAATAATATAAATACATAATTATAATTATTATTTAATAATTGTAAAACAATATTAATTTATTTAAATTTTTTCACAGTAAATCCTGAATGAATAAGGTAAATTTGATTAAAAAAAACTACTCAATTGAACGTGTGTAAAGGAATGCACCAAAAAAACGCAGCCATCTGCGAAATATTTATAAATTCGTAAAAACATGTCTAGGAAATTCAGTCTCGAGACTAGACGATAAGATAAAAAATAATTTCTTCTAAATAACATCGATAAAGAACAACAAAAAAACTGTATACATTATTTGGATGTTTACATATTTATTTTTATGAGTTTCATTGAATTCTTTTCGATTGTAAACATTTTTTTGTAATTATATAAACATTATTAAAGGGAAAAAAGAATCAGAAATGAAAAGTATTAGAAAATTGCATACGTTGCGCCACCGATGCATACCTTACTGGAGGGCTGCAAGGTGAGAATGCGGCAGAGGATGAAGGGTCGACGTGCTGGGTATGCACAGGTATTTCCATCTTCGGGTTAACGCCTAGCCCCGGGTTGAAATTTCTATCGAAATTTGCCACATAACCTCTTTATTTTCTCTTGCACGTTTCAAAGCGCAAAGCAAATTAGTGGATGGAATTTACTTGAGAGATATATATTTTTGCGACGGACATTACCGGACTTTTATCGACGTTGCAACCGGAAAGTTTTGCAATCACTCATCCCATTCCATACTCGAAGGCGTTCATATAAGAAAGCATTAAAGGAATCGCTATTAACGATATTATGATGTTTTATTATGTCTGAGAATTTCCCGAAGTGCTATTCGTTTTTTAATTAAGACAATACTGTTAATAGGAGGTGTTTATTTTTATTTATAGCAAAAAAAACGCACTAAAGTGATGAGTTTTGTAATAATCATATTTGAATTTTAACAAATATTTTTAAAATATTTCAATAAAATATTAAAATAAAAATATTGGAAATTTATTGTAGTTAAAATTTGTATTATACAAATCTGATTGCAATTGTTGAGTATAGTTGGATTAAGTTTAATACTGTGTATTCTTACAGAAATGTTGCAATGCGGCAAGGTAAACGTAATATGGAAATACCTAACTGGAGAACATTAAATGTTAAGTCGGAGGTTGAGATACGAGTGGCCGATGTTTTTGGAAGGACGGTTTTGTAGTATTCCGCGGGAATTATTTTATGTGGAACTGCAATCATGCAGTCCGAAAGGAATTCGTGGGTGATAAGGACCAGACAACAAACAGCGAGGTATCCGCGGTACGTGCGATTGGATTTGGGAAATGCACACAGCCTCAGCCATTACCATACAGCATATACAGGGTGAGCGTACCAAAAAATAAAAACACAAAACAACAAGAAAATGCTTTGGTAGTAGCAGCAATCTAATTTCATTGTACCATCATGGGTTTGTTCCGTTCTAAGCGCTTTCTAGTGATGCAAATGATAATAACGGCCAAGCAAGGAAGTTTGCCGTTTGCGTTTATTTATTAAAACAATGTAAATATATGCGGCGAAAAAATCGGTATCCGGTGCAGCAGTCCGTGGATAGATAGTATGGATAGGTACATGGATGGGAAGTTTGGTAGAATGGATTTGGATGGGGGAGTGTACAGAAACTCAGTGTCAACAAAAATAAATAAACGTTTCGAAATTGTTACCACTTAACGTCCGACATCTCAATTGCGACGTACTTGAGAGGCGAACGCCATTCTTCTTCGATTTCGATTCGTTCAGATCATAAATATATCTTAATATGCTCATAATGCCGACCCGGAGTTCAAGTTCAAGATCAGGTTCAGCGTTTCGGCCCATAAGGAAACACACGTTATTCGATAATGTGATCCACAACACCACATCAATATAATCAACCTTTCTTCTCACACGATTCCTTTAAAAAAAAAAAAACATCCACGCAATCTTTCAACAATCTTCAATTCTTCAACTTGAAACACTTTGAATATTCAGAAACCTACAACATCAAAATTTGAAACTATTTTTATTTAGTGAATTATTTTTGAAACATATATTTAAATATATGTTTAAATTAAATAGAAATTTAGGAAATTAGCATATCTAATATTATATAATATTTAATTAAATTTAAATTAGCTCAATTTAAATTGTATTTTTTATTTAATTCAGGTATTAAATTGTAATTAAAAATGAAATTATCTATAAGCATTGTAATTTGAAAGAAAAAAGCGTGCAAAGTAAATATAAACTCAACTCAAATCGACAACACTCGTGAATGTGTCGTAACAAACGGGCTTAATGGTTGCATTTAGCTAGAACGTCTTGGGGAAAATAATAGTAAACACATATTTTCCAGAAACAAACATTTTATATGTCACAGGAACGTCTGCTTTATTAAAACTTTCTAATTAAAACAAACGCACAAAAAAACAATTCAAATTCGCAAATTATTTATCACTCCATTCTTCACACGTATTATTTATGTTTATAATAAGGAAATTGTGTATAAGCGTATAATCGTTAAGTAACGAAATCGAGGGTGGTAAAAAAAAGATGATTTTTACGAGTGGTCTACTTACGTCCTCGGAATAATTTACGGTGTTAACAGATGCATATAAACAATGAAGTAAGAAAAAATAACAAATGGATCAACAAAACCTGGAACAAATGATGTAAACTATCGGTTTCTCTGTTGGAAGCGTTGCGGTTTGTATGCGATCATCTTTGTTTCTTAAGAGTTTGTGTGTGTGGGGAAAGGAAGGAGAGAACCGGAATTTATGTAAACAAAGCGCAAAAAATTGTCGTCCGTCGGAGCGGCATCTTTTTCGAGTCGCACGCAATAGGAGGAGAAGGACGAAGCAGGCGACATGAAAAAAAGAGAGCAAAGATGATGAAGACAGAAAGAAGAGTAAGAGGAGGACGGAGAACAACAAGGAAGGTGTTAACAAATGCGAAACAACGCGCAAAAAAGTAAACGCATCGATTAATCAGTTTATGGTGCAGTCGCTCAATGGGAATTATTGAATGAAACCGATCGGAACGTGAATTTACAACCTCGCTTTTTTAATGTACTCCATTGTCATTTATGGCAAATTTAATAGTTTGCTGTCAGTTTTGACTGCTTTGAAAATACTTTTTATAAAAAAATATTATTTATTTGTAATAATAATAATTCTTAACAAAAAAATATTCCAAATGGTTTATTTATATTTGTAATTAGATAAAGCAACGTGTATGCTGTCTAACTGTCTATTTAAAATTTGATAGTTAAATAATATAATTTTGTAATACTAAATATAGCTTAAGTTAAACGAATCAATGCATTTAAAAAAGGTTAAATTTCGAAATAATTGAATTGGTTCCTGATATATTGGATGAGTTGATGTAAGGTTTAAAAGGCGTACGAAGGTTTTCAATCACGGAGACCGTTGCGTTTCTCTTTGGCAAGTGGTGCTTCATTGTATAATATCCATATTATCCATCGAAGACGATACAACCAACGGATCGTGCGGCATTCTGAGCATGGTGTATATTAATTTAAGGATAAATGTTTCACCCGGTATACTAATTAAAAATGTATGTGCAGGTCGGGAGCCGGAATGGGGTTCGTGTCTTGATCGCTAATCGGCATCTCCTTCGTACATGTGTGCGCCCGACGCTCTCTGAAAATTTTATAATCGAATCATAACTTTTGCTTTAACGTATTGTTTAAAGTTTTGGAGTGAAAATTTGCGGCCTAGCACAAAAGGCACGGTTTTAGTGCTTTCTCGTCGGCATAATAGCACTCATTAGGGATGTGGGATGAGGTGACTATGCGACCGGAAAATGGGGCGGGAGTTGACAGTACCCCGAAAACTTTTAACCAACTAATGAAAGATGCAGAACAAGCTTTTTAAAGCCTTTCATCCACTAAAAACAAACAAATGCAAATAAATAAAATCCTACTTTAAGGAAAGCGAAATAGCGATTCCCAACGATATTTAAATCGAAACGTTTCGATTGCATGGAAAATGAACGAAAATAACAGTTGAGAAAACAAAAACAGAAATCGAGAAACAAAAGGTGGACGGCAAAAAAAGCCGCTCGATTTTTGCCAGCCTACATAAATATGCTCCGCTCTTGTTGTTGTTGCTGCTGCTGATGTTGACTGTTTTTTGACGTTGGTTTTATCGTAAATTACAGATGGGGCATTGATTAAAGTTTACGTGTGGTTCGGATGCCAGATAGTTGGTTAATCAAAGCTCCAATATAGTTGGGGATGCTTTGATGCGGTGTGACTGTAAGCGTGAAAATACACGCAGACAGCTTACACATTTTTTGCACGTAGATATACAAAATATAGATTGGAATACATAGCAATTTACAGAGTTTATAAAAAAATATAAATAATTAAAAAAAAGTTGTCAAAGTTCAAAAAATTTACTTTCCAATTAATGTTCATAATTACTTGAAGAAATGCATAATTTGTACAATATATTTTCAATAGATGTTGATTAAATTTACATTGAATGGTCAATTCATATACGAAATCATTTATAATTTTTATTAATGAATTATTAATTACAATATTTACTATTTTATTTAATTTAATTACTTGCTAAGTTTCGATAAGCGTTTAAATAGCTTATTTTTATTTCAACGAACGAGTCTTCTATAAGTCACTTGGCAAATAATGCTTTTCGAAACTACTCAATTTTGTAATTCTACCAAGTTAAATAATTTTAATATATAAAATGCGATTTGTCATTTAAAGAAATATTGAATTACATTAAGTTTTTAAAAATTCACATTTACATTAATCAATGCAAGTAACCATAATGAAAAGTTAATAATTTATTTTAAAAAAATTTAATAATACTTATATAAAAAGAAATACAAATTATTATTTTTGAGAAATTGAAAAATAATAAGTTTAATAAAATATTTTTCAATCGCAACTGCAGATGATTCACCCGCACAATCGCCTAATTTTTATTGCTTTCTACGAAACTCACTATTTTCGTGCCCAAATAAGGATTGTTTAAACGCAGCTGCAAGTGCAGGTGTTCAATTTTTATAAATAATCTCATTTTTATTACTTTTTTATCGCATACATTTTATGTTGGAATTGCTTTAAATAAAAATTAACAAAATTAATATATAAATTGATTTTTCGGTAATCTCACAATTTTTATTACTTTTCTATCGTTTTAATATTTTCATTTGTAATTAAAAAAATATCGAAAAAGTACAAAATTTTTATTAAAATAAATTTGTTTAAATTAATACATTCATATTATAACATAATCTTCATTTAAATAAGATAATTGTATTATTTCCCCTCTGATTATAGAATATTTTGCAAATATCATTCAAAAAGTAATTTACAATTAAAGCTACAATCTCCACGCGTTATCCAATTAATCTTAAAAAATTAGATAATTGTTATAGATTCAATTTTTATATTTAAAAATAGGTTTATTATTTAAGAAATTGTATATAAAAAATAATTTAAATTCAAATCAATATATTCGAATCGAAATCGAAAAACATTTTTAAGTATCAAAATTGTTGTATTATTATTTTAAAAGATAAGAGATACGCAGCCAATAGTCTACGTGACGACCCGAGCGAAAGAACCAATAGAATTGTTAACAACGAACAAATCCGCGGATTGCCGAAACCTCGCTGTGATTTGCAGGTGCAGATGATTCACCCGCACAATCGCCTAATTTTTATTGTTTTCTGCGAAACGCACTATTTTCGTGCCCAAATAAGGATTGTTTAAACTCCGCTGCAAGTGCAGGTGTTCAATTTTTATAAATAATCTCATTTTTATTACATTTTTATCGCATAAATTTTATGTTGGAATTGCTTTAAATAAAAATTAACTAAATTAATATATAAATTGATTTTTCGGTAATCTCTCAATTTTTATTACTTTTCTATCGTTTTATTATTTTCATTTTAATTAAAATTTAGCGAAACAGTACAATATAAATTAAATAATCCGTAAATATACGAAATCATTTATAATTTTTATTAATGAACTATTAATTACAATATTTACTATTTTATTTAATTTAATTACTTGCTAAGTTTCGATAAGCGTTTAAATTGCTTATTTTTATTTCAACGAACGAGTACTTCTATAAGTCACTTGGCAAATAATGCTTTTCGAAACTACTCAATTTTGTAATTCTACCAAGTTAAATAATTTTAATATATAAAATGCGATTTGTCATTTAAAGAAATATTGAATTACATTAAGTTTTTAAAAATTCACATTTACATTAATCAATGCAAGTAACCATAATGAAAAGTTAATAATTTATTTTAAAAAAATTTAATAATATTTATATAAAAAGAAATACAAATTATTATTTTTGAGAAATTGAAAAATAATAAGTTTAATAAAATATTTTTCAATCGCAACTGCAGATGATTCACCCGCACAATCGCCTAATTTTTATTGTTTTCTGCGAGACGCACTATTTTCGTGCCCAAATAAGGATTGTTTAAACGCAGCTGCAAGTGCAGGTGTTCAATTTTTATAAATAATCTCATTTTTATTACTTTTTTATCGCATAAATTTTATGTTGGATTTGTTGCAAATAAAAATTAAATTAAATATATAAAGCGATTTTTCGGTAATCTCACAATTTTTATTATTTTTCTATAGTTTAATTATTTTCATTTGTAATTAAAATTTAGCGAAACAGTGCAATATAAATTAAATAATCCGTAAATATACGAAATCATTTATAATTTTTATTAATGAATTGTAAATTACAATATTTACTATTTTATTTAATTTAATTACTTGCTGAGTTTCGATAAACGTTTAAATAGCTTATTTTTATTTCAACGAACGAGTACTTCTATAAGTCACTTGGCAATTTTGTAATTCTACCAAGTTAAATAATTTTAATATATAAAATGCGATTTGTTATTTAAAGAAATATTGAATTGCATTAAGTTTTTAAAAATACACATTTACATTAATCAATGCAAGTAACCATAATGAAAAGTTAATAATTTATTTTAAAAAAATGTAATAATATTTATATAAAAAGAAATACAAATTATTATTTTTGAGAAATTGAAAAATAATAAGTTTTAATAAAATATTTTTCAATCGCATAATTCACCCGCAAAATCTCCTAATTTTCATTGCTATTTTAATTAGATAAATGTGTTATTTCTTCCTGATCACAGAATATTTTGCAAATATCGTTCAAGAAATAGTTTAAATTTAAGCAATTTGTAGTGCTATAATTATTATATATAATAAATCTTAACAAAATAAATGATTTTATTGACTAAAGACTAAAATATATTATTGTCAAATAGGTTTTCTAATTCAAAAAATTGATCTAAAATAATTTAGTAATTTCAATTTATTCGAATCGAAACGCGTAATATACACTTTTCATGCATTTCAAATATTTGTTTAATATTTATTACAATTCTTATCGTATGTGCGAAACGCACTATTTTCGTGCCCAAATAAGGATTGTTTAAACGCAGCTGCAACTGCAGGTGTTCAATTTTTATAAATAATCTCATTTTTATTACATTTTTATCGCATAAATTTTATGTTGGAATTGCTTTAAATAAAAATTATAAATTGATTTTTCGATAACCTCACAAATTTTATTACTTTTCTATCGTTTTAATATTTTCATTTGTAATTAAAAAATATCGAAAAAGTACAAAATTTTTATTAAAATAAATTTGTTTAAATTAATACATTCATATTATAACATAATCTTCATTTAAATAAGATAATTGTATTATTTCCCCTCTGATTATAGAATATTTTGCAAATATCATTCAAAAAGTAATTTACAATTAAAGCTACAATCTCCACGCGTTATCCAATTAATCTTAAAAAATTAGATAATTGTTATAGATTCAATTTTTATATTTAAAAATAGGTTTATTATTTAAGAAATTGTATATAAAAAATAATTTAAATTCAAATCAATATATTCGAATCGAAATCGAAAAACATTTTTAAGTATCAAAATTGTTGTATTATTATTTTACAGGATACGCAGCCAATAGTCTACGTGACGACCCGAGCGAAGGAACCAATAGAATTGTTAACAACGAACAAATCCGCGGATTGCCGAAACCTCGCTGTGATTTGTAGGTGCAGATGATTCACCCGCACAATCGACTAATTTTTATTGCTTTCTGCGAAACGCACTATTTTCGTGCCCAAATAAGGATTGTTTAAACGCAGCTGCAAGTGCAGGTGTTCAATTTTTATAAATAATCTCATTTTTATTACTTTTTTATGGCATAAATTTTATATTCAATTTGTTATATTTATTAATTAATATATTAATCGATTTTTTGTAAATCTCACAATTTTTATTACTTTTCTATCGTTTTAATATTTTCATTTGTAATTAAAAATATCGAAAAAGTACAAAATTTTTATTAAAATAAATTTGTTTAAATTAATACATTCATATTATAACATAATCTTCATTTAAATAAGATAATTGTATTATTTCCCCTCTGATTATAGAATATTTTGCAAATATCATTCAAAAAGTAATTTACAATTAAAGCTACAATCTCCAATTAATCTTAAAAAATTAGATAATTGTTATAGATTCAATTTTTATATTTAAAAATAGGTTTATTATTTAAGAAATTGTATATACAAAATAATTTAAAGTCAAATCAATATATTCGAATCGAAATCGAAAAACATTTTTAAGTATCAAAATTGTAGTATTATTATTTTAAAAGATAAGAGATACGCAGCCAATAGTCTACGTGAGGACCCGAGCGAAAGAACCAATAGAATTGTTAACAACGAACAAATCCGCGGATTGCCGAAACCTCGCTGTGATTTGCAGGTGCAGATGATTAATCGCAATTCGCCGATAGGCCGAAACGTTTTCAAATTTAATACTTAAATCTTTTATCAGTTTTATTTGCATTAATTTTAACAAACTGTAATATTATATTAATTTTAATAAGATTTATTTATTTATTATTTATGTTATTTCTTTCTCATCATAGAATATTTTGCAAATATCGTTCAAAAAGTAGTTTACATTTAATGCTATAATAATCATGATATATCCATTAAATCTTATCAAATTAAATTATTTTAATAAATAAACTAAATTTTAATATATAGAAATTAGTTTATTGTTTAAAAATTATAAAATACATTTTTATATATTAAAATTATTATATTATTATTTTAAATTGAATAATAATTTATTTTCATAAAGATTATTTTTAAAATAGAATAGATTTCACTCAATAGATGCAGAAACTAAACGCAATCGAAAATCGTCAAGAAATTGATCCATTTTCAATTGGTTTAGCGCAGTAATTTTTTGTTTTTATATACAGCTATTTTATGATTCATTTTAATTTGATAATTGTGTTATTTCTTCCTAATCAGAGAATATATTTCAAATATCGTTCAAGAAATAGTTTAAATTTAAGCAATTTGTAGTGCTATAATTATTATATGTAATAAATCTTCACAAAATAAGTTTTCTAATTCAAAAAATTGATCTAAAATAATTTAGTAATTTCAATTTATTCGAATCGAAACGCGTAAAATACACTTTTCATGCATTTCAAATATTTGTTTAATATTTATTTCAATTCTTATCGTATGCCCAAATAAGGATTGTTTAAACGCAGCTGCAAGTGCAGGTGTCCAATTTTTATAAATAATCTCATTTTTATTACTTTTTTATCGCATACATTTTATGTTGGAATTGCTTCAAATAAAAATTAACTAAATTAATATATAAATTGATTTTTCGGTAATTGAGAGATTACAATTTTTATTACTTTTCTATCGTTTTATTATTTTCATTTGAAATTAAAATTTAGCGAAACAGTACAATATAAATTAAATAATCCGTAAATACACAAACTGATTTATAATTTCTATTAAGTAATTATTAATTACAATATTTACTATTTTCTTAATTGATTGTTTATTACTTGGCAAGTCTCGATATACGTTTAAATAAGTTATGTTTATTTCAACGAACGAGTACTTCTTTAAATTACTTGGCAAATAACGCTTATAGAAGTTACTCAATTTGTAATTCTACTAAGTTAAATAATTTTAATATGTAAAATGCAATTTATAAAAAAAAATGTAATAATATTTTTATAAAAAGAAATAAAATTTAGTTGTTTTGAGAAATTAAAAAATAATAAGTTTTAATAAAATAATTTTGGCGATTAGCGTTCGGCAATCGCTGCAGCTCCAGATGATTCACCCGCACAATCGCCTAATTTTTATTGTTTTCTGCGAGACGCACTATTTTCGTGCCCAAATAAGGATTGTTTAAACGCAGCTGCAAGTGCAGGTGTTCAATTTTTATAAATAATCTCATTTTTATTACTTTTTTATCGCATAAATTTTATGTTGGATTTGTTGCAAATAAAAATTAAATTAAATATATAAAGCGATTTTTCGGTAATCTCACAATTTTTATTATTTTTCTATAGTTTAATTATTTTCATTTGTAATTAAAATTTAGCGAAACAGTGCAATATAAATTAAATAATCCGTAAATATACGAAATCATTTATAATTTTTATTAATGAATTGTAAATTACAATATTTACTATTTTATTTAATTTAATTACTTGCTGAGTTTCGATAAACGTTTAAATAGCTTATTTTTATTTCAACGAACGAGTACTTCTATAAGTCACTTGGCAATTTTGTAATTCTACCAAGTTAAATAATTTTAATATATAAAATGCGATTTGTTATTTAAAGAAATATTGAATTGCATTAAGTTTTTAAAAATACACATTTACATTAATCAATGCAAGTAACCATAATGAAAAGTTAATAATTTATTTTAAAAAAATGTAATAATATTTATATAAAAAGAAATACAAATTATTATTTTTGAGAAATTGAAAAATAATAAGTTTTAATAAAATATTTTTCAATCGCATGATTCACCCGCAAAATCTCCTAATTTTCATTGCTATTTTAATTAGATAAATGTGTTATTTCTTCCTGATCACAGAATATTTTGCAAATATCGTTCAAGAAATAGTTTAAATTTAAGCAATTTGTAGTGCTATAATTATTATATATAATAAATCTTAACAAAATAAATGATTTTATTGACTAAAGACTAAAATATATTATTGTCAAATAGGTTTTCTAATTCAAAAAATTGATCTAAAATAATTTAGTAATTTCAATTTATTCGAATCGAAACGCGTAATATACACTTTTCATGCATTTCAAATATTTGTTTAATATTTATTACAATTCTTATCGTATGTGCGAAACGCACTATTTTCGTGCCCAAATAAGGATTGTTTAAACGCAGCTGCAACTGCAGGTGTTCAATTTTTATAAATAATCTCATTTTTATTACATTTTTATCGCATAAATTTTATGTTGGAATTGCTTTAAATAAAAATTATAAATTGATTTTTCGATAACCTCACAAATTTTATTACTTTTCTATCGTTTTAATATTTTCATTTGTAATTAAAAAATATCGAAAAAGTACAAAATTTTTATTAAAATAAATTTGTTTAAATTAATACATTCATATTATAACATAATCTTCATTTAAATAAGATAATTGTATTATTTCCCCTCTGATTATAGAATATTTTGCAAATATCATTCAAAATGTAATTTACAATTAAAGCTACAATCTCCACGCTTTATCTCATTAATCTTAAAAAATTAGATAATTCTTATAGATTCAATTTTTATATTTAAAAATAGGTTTATTATTTAAGAAATTGTATATAAAAATTAATTTAAAGTCAAATCAATATATTCGAATCGAAATCGAAAAACATTTTTAAGTATCAAAATTGTTGTATTATTATTTTAAAAGATACGCAGCCAATAGTCTACGTGACGACCCGAGCGAAAGAACCAATAGAATTGTTAACAACGAACAAATCCGCGGATTGCCGAAACCTCGCTGTGATTTGTAGGTGCAGATGATTCACCCGCACAATCGCCTAATTTTTATTGCTTTCTGCGAAACGCACTATTTTCGTGCCCAAATAAGGATTGTTTAAACGCAGCTGCAAGTGCAGGTGTTCAATTTTTATAAATAATCTCATTTTTATTACATTTTTATCGCATAAATTTTATGTTGGAATTGCTTTAAATAAAAATTAACTAAATTAATATATAAATTGATTTTTCGGTAATCTCTCAATTTTTATTATTTTTCTATAGTTTAATTATTTTCATTTGTAATTAAAATTCAGCAAATCAGTACAATATAAATTAAATAATCCGTAAATACACGAAATGATTTATAAATTCTATTAAGTAATTATTAATTACAATATTTACTATTTTTTTAATTGATTGTTTATTACTTGGCAAGTCTCGATATGCGTTTAAATAACTTATGTTTATTTCAACGAACGAGTACTTCTATAAGTTACTTGGCAAATAACGCTTATAGAAGTTACTCAATTTGTAATTCTACTAAGTTAAATAATTTTAATATTATTTGTATAAACATATTTCCTAGCAAATAATAATGGTCAATAACGGTCAGAATGGAAAATCCTTTAAATTTGAAATACACGGCAGTGCTTTTGTGTGCATCGAGCGAGGCAATTGTTGTTTCATCAATTTTAAATCCGCTCCTGCAATTTCATTAACCTACCGCAGGACACTTGATTGACATGAACTACACAAATAATTCCCCACTCCGTGAAGTGTGTTTTGATGTCGTTCCTTGCTTCAATTATAATTAAATGAATCTTTGTATTTTCCACAGCATTTTTTGTTACGACGATCGAACTTATATATTGTATATTGTATTTACTTATGGAGTTACATGAAATTTAGCAATTGTTTGAATAATAATGAGTGAAAATGAAGGACGAATTCTTATGCAATATTTAAATATATTTTTGCGTGAAAATTGAATTAATTACCCATTGTCAAAGTTTTAAAGTTGGATATTACGATAAATAAAATGATCAATTTGAAATAAAGCTTTCACCGGTGCAAAATCTGCACGTGGGTTGTTTGCATAACGATGATAACTGACAGGCGTACATGACAAGTTGAAACAATACCTTAAAGGCAAAATGATATCAGCGTATCTGAATTGGACTTTTTTTCTGCACTAACACACATTGTCACAATTTACTTTTGTGCTAAAATATGTGCGGGTAATATTATTGCATATAGCAGGAAGCTGACAGCAGAACAAATCGGATTCAACTGATTTTGAGGCCAAATGAGTTTCAATAAAACGCGCACGTGAGTGGAGATGAATCTTTTCTTGCATGGTAAGTGTAACATATGTGTTTGTTCAAATGCAGCGATCATACACGTGATTACAATGTTCACGTGGTGGAGCCGCGGCTGCAGATGGCCAAAGGGGATCAAACGTGAAGTCGCAACAACAAATCAATGCGATGATTAACCTGAGGTATAGGAAAATTTGGTGGTCAATAATAAGGCTCGACATTCTAATGTCAATTAATAGGCTTGAGAGAAAGGGAAATATTCGGATTTGTCGGAGATGGCGAGACAACGACGGAATTCGTGGAGCGGTATTTAAATTTTAAATATGCCGCGCTAAATAAATGGGGTATTTCGTTAGATCTCCTTGGTAGATAGGCTGCGGCGCATGAGGGGACTATGGGTGCCAAGTGTTGTTGTGTATATTTACATATACACAGCGTCCCACGAAAGATTCGTTTGCTTCCATAGTAACAATCGCATTACTAAAAATTGCTGTATGTACGTTTGTGTGAACATCAAGTATGTTCGTGCGAACAAAGACATTACAGACATAAGGACCAACAAATACTAAATGCCACTTAACCACGGTAACTGAACGCTCAATATTATTATTATAAATTTTGAAAGTTTTTCAGTGCATTGATATTTCAGTTTGTGTTGCCTGATGCGACTTAATATCAATTCCGCAATTTTCGCCTTACAAACAAACGACAATTGACATATTTTGATGGTTGTGTTATAAAAAATTTGCAGTTTGTGGAAATGCTGTAGAAGCTGTGGCTCGGTCGTTTTTCCGCAGCTACTCCGAACGAAATTAGTTAGTTAATAATAAGTAGTAGTTAGCATTGGAGTGGATGTAGGTGTATTTGCGCGGTAGCAACGAAGGAGAGAAAGAGAGAGATGGACAGGAAAAAAGTGCAGAAAGCTGAAAGAACACAGTAAAAAAAATGCACATCGAGAGCAAAATGCAAGAAGGATGGAAACGAAGTTGGACATGGTGGGACTGAGCGAACGAGGGAATATGGACTGAACTCGTTCTGTTCCAAAAAAAAATAACAAAAAGTGAAATAAAGGACGAGCGTGGAGAATATTAAATGAATGTTGGGTATTTATAATTTAGCAATTAGATTGGCTTGTTTCGAGCGTGGATAGGTGTAATTAAAATGGATTGATTTTATAATTAGAGGCGCGTTCTCGTGTATTTGGGAAGGCCGTGAATTGTTAATGGACGACGGGGTTTTGTTTCGCCGCTTCCAAGGGTGGTGGCGATGTGGGGTTCACCCCACCCGATGGGTGGAGATAGTTTGCTGCCACCCTGTGATTATTGTTGGACGGTTTTCAGCATTTCCCAAAGGATGTGTGCTGCGCAAACGAGCACCCAAGGACCCATTCAGAATCAATCGAAGATTCGCGTAAGTTTCCCGGATACATCAGTCTTTTGTTGCAATTATCATAATTGTTGATGTGATTATGTTATTGCAATGACTATGGTCATGGGTCTCGCGTGAGCGTTGCAGGGCGCGACGAAGAGAACTCCTTGGGCATTCCGGGTCGGCTACAGCCGCGACAATTAAATACTTTTATTGTTTCGCGCTTCGGCTTTTTTGAGCGCGTTTCGAGATATCATTAATAAGCAATTAACGTCTGGCTAGTTTTTCGGATGGATTTATACTAGTTTTCATTAAAGTCAAGGCTTGCCAATTTGCTTCGCAGAAGTCCTCGGCTGGACGAGCTCCGATTTCCTATTAGGCCTATCTCCGATTACAATGCAATGACCGTTCTCGTCTTTCGTTCCTAACACCTTCCACATAATGGTGTCAGACATCTAATCAAGATCGAATAATCTTTGATTAAAAGACCCTATACACTCGTCATTATACAGTACACTCTAGCTTTCTGTTCAATACAACGACATTATTAAAAATGCTTTCTTATAGCCCGCGAGTGGCAACAATAATTAATAATTAATCGGCGATCTATCAATTAGAAAAGTAAATACAGTTTCGGGGGGACGGCGAGGGGGGAAGGAAGGAATACGGCCCGGAGCCGAAGTCGGTTCCATCAGATTTTATCGTAACGAACTCCAAGGCTCGAACTATAATTTCTTATTAAAATCGACGCCTACCCGAGATTAATTCCTAATTTAGTCCTCATGATTGGTTGGCTCATATCACCTGACCAGGCGACAAATCGGCCAAAATAATGATTAGAACACACAACCCCCCGCATCAGTTTCATTCCTTCAACCTCTAATTAAAACCGAGCTCTCTGTTTGTTTTAATTAATCATATGGTCATTTTATTTAGTCGGTCAAAAGTTAAGAAATATTAATATTTTCGACAACACATATATTATTTTCTAAATTTTAAATGTGCATATTTTAGAACTATGTTCTTTATTCTATATCCAATAATTTTAGGTATTCTGTGAAATAATGAATTATACAGTTTACAGGTAACATGCTCGTTTAGACGACAACGTGCGGATACTTTTTCCAGTCGTGTCCTCGGCTGTTGCGTTTCCAATATGGGAAATGCTTAATTAAAAACCGCTTTCATGGTTGAAATTGTCGAAGAATGGCGCTGAATGGTATCGTTCACGTTTCTAATTATCCGGCGGGAAGGGAAAAAAATCCTAGACTTTGTGTTATGGACTTATTTATAGCTGTATGGAAATCGAGCCGGATGAATAACACTCGGCGTTCCCGCAAAGACATCATTGTGTAAAACCTGATTCGGAGGACGGTGCGAGGATAAATCGCGCCTGGGCCATTGTGCCTTTCGCTCTTTCGCGCCGCAGCAAACGAAGATAAACCATAAATCAATTAGCTAATTGATTGACTCGCCGGCATGGAAATGAGCCCTTCTCCTCCGATCCTCTGATCATCCGATCCCTTTCAGCCCTTTTCCATCTGCTGCTGCGGCTGCTTCTGCCGTCTCCGTCCTCTTCTTCCCAATCCGCAGACTCCCCAGGGACCGATGCTGAACAATTCGATCTTTATACCACCTAACTGATGGTGGCGTTATCTGCGGATAACCCGAAGCCAAACAGACGGAGCGTAATTTTACTAAATATTATCTTTAGCCCCAGACCGAGTGCCATGTTTTATTATCCCCATGCTCCCCCATACTTTCTTTTCGCCCACAGCATATACGAAACCTCTTCTAAAACTATGGACACATTTACCTATAGCTCCATGAATACTTTTATATTATCACAAGAACTATTTTCTCTCGGTTTATTCAAGCTCTATCAACAGTCAAAATTGTGTTGTAATACGTATCAGTAACGTATCAAATAATAGCATTCAGAATATAAAATATTATATGAATGCTGCGTTGAACGAAGATCAAACAGTACAGTTTTTAATGATGGTATATGAATCATGTCGAATTAAGAGATAAAATATTCAATCTTCCTGTGAATAACGAACATCCGGATGTGCTGCGTCCTCTATCTCCACTTAAAGAGAATTGATAATTCTAAAGAGAAATATTTGAAATATTTCCAGTGCAGGGGTAAATGATACGGTGAGTGTATAAATAAAAAGCGTTTGTGGAACGGTTTGAAAGCATCGGAAAGGGATTAATTTTTCATTTTGATAACTTTGAAGTCCTGCCGTGTACTTATCATGCATGCACTTCAGGTGATTTACACTGAATAAGGGAACCAATGCTGCTTCAATATTCAAAGAAATACTGCCTAGATAAAAACATGTTAATATCAAAATTAAGAAAACTTACAATTCTACACACTTGTTTTTTTATAAGAAATGATTTATATATAAATTTCCGATAACTTCATTGAAGTCTCTTCATAAATAACTTGAATATTTAATGTCTACTTTTATTCTTGTTACTTCTACATTTTCGTTTTTGTACGATCTTACTATGATTATACTCAAATTTCTTTATTATTCACGTACTAAACACAGAAATTCCAATTTTTACTTCTTTATCAATTGCTTATGTGAAAAGTAACAAATTGGACAATTAGAAAATTTCACTTTTCTAAACAACTTTTTCATTATCCACTAATTTCAAATAAAAAAAAACTTTTAAAACTGAAATGTGATATAAAAAGATACTTAGATCTTAGTATAAAATTAGTCCGAAGTTGGTATTCTGGATGAGCACCAACTAAATACATTTAAATAATGCCACCTGTTAATTGCGATTTCATAGTTAGCCATTTGCGCAAATGGTAATTATGTGAGCGTCGTTGGAATTATTCAATTAGAGTTTTGTTTCGAGTCTCCGCAAAATATAATTGGCGCGCAATAAAAACGGTTAACGATAAACGTAAATGCAAAATAATAGAAAGCCGGGCAACATTTATTCAACAGTAGCTGGCTGCACCATTGACATCTACTTCTGCATTACCTTCCCCAGAGACGTCGCACGGCCTATAATGCATTTTCAAAACTTTTACGCAACGCTTCGAGAGAAGCGCCAAGCCTTGTGCAGTGCAACAGATTTCATAACAGTCCAATGCTGTTTCGCGTGCAAAAATTCCTTTATTTTAACAATTGCAATTTTTTCAATTAAAGTAATCCAAACTACAATACAATTCAATACAATTTTGCGACTTCGTTAGGACAAAACATCTAACATTATACGTTTGAATGGACTAATATTAACTCTATGATGTCGGAGCGCTGATGTATCGATTAGAGCGCAAACACAGGCAGGTAGGTATTCGTTTCAGGCGATCGATACGATTTTTACGCGAAACTAGCACTCCGATCAAAATAAAACCGTTTTCAAACGTTTTAACCTTCGACAAACTAAAACTATTTCCAAATATTGACTTCCAATATTGCCTTCAATCCAGACACGAAATCACCAAGAACCCAGGTGCTCTTTCTTCAATTCTATCCGACAAAGTTCCATGTAAACATCGATCTTAATTAGACCACGGCAAAACATAGCCCTTCATCAGTATGCTAACCCTGTCGGAATTGGCGTCTGAATATCAGACTGACTTGATTAACGTAATGTGCCGTAAAGAGGGAGCTTATGTACAATCAATTGCCGATTTCAGCACCTTTTCACGTAACAACTCTTGGGACCTTTTGTGATACACAATTTTCTACGTGTGATTATTGAACACTTTTTACATACATCCAATAACAAAAAGTGCTTCAAATTAGACCTATATATAAAACCTGATTTCTGTCCTAATCAACTTCGCAGCGTGTCACCATTCACAATTAGCAGAGCAATTTTCCATGATCATTCCTACATTTACAGCAACCTTACGTAAAGTAATCTCACTGGAGTATTGTATCATTCCTTTAATTAATCTGGGACTTTAGTAATTCCTAGGTAATTTACGTATTCAGTTACTCTTATTAATCTTTTTTTATCACTTTAAAATTATTCCTGCTGTTAAAATACATGTGAATAATTTACATTTATCCCAATTATAATTTTAATATTTTATTTCAAAATTTAGAAATAGTATTAATGTTTCTATAAACTATTAAAACTATTTCGAAATTTAATTAGAAAGTTGTTGAAGATGCATTGAAAGTATTTCAACGAAATTGGTATAATTATTTTTAAAATAAATATTGAAATGAAGAGGGTCGTATTACAGTTATTAGTTTTCGTAAATAACGACCATGGTGTTCGTTGAGTAAGGGTTTAAGTTCAAAATGTAACGGGACTTCTTGTAAAAGATGATTTAATGATTCCAATTACTCTTAAATTTCCAAAAAAATATATTTGACAAGATAATCCTGTACACGAAATGGCAATCAGGCTACTTGATAACAGAGGGAGAAGCCGCAAATTGAAATCTGCGAATTTGCCACGGATATACGGATAGACTATAATCTCCGTAAACATGCATATATGTCGAATCCATATGACAATGCTTGTTGTATTAATGGATTATCAAACCTTTCACATATTCACCACACAAGTACAAGCTTCTAGAATACAATATACTTATACTTTGCTTGATTTTTACATCTATTATGAAATCCCATCATAAAGTTAATATATAATCAACATCATGCGGTTTTGAAGAAGCAAAATAAAAGGTGGGCATGGCTAATGAATCATGTTTATGTGATTCATGAGCCTCTTCAAACTGTATTTGTGCTTACTTTACACTTTATCGCAGTATAAACATTAAAATTCGTGGATTGTATAATAAACATTAAAAGCCATTCACAAATCAACCGACTAAAGATTTAAAACAGCTTGTATATTAAAATTGCCTTAAATAATATTATATTAAAACTTTGTCTGTGTTTGCTCCTTTTTTGCTTTGGCTAACGTCTTGTGTTTGTTTTTCTTTTCTCTCCATTCATTCACTCTCGCACTGTTTTGTTCCCATTCAAACCACATCCATTTAATCCCAATATTATTTCTCCCATTCCCGATGATTTATTTTTCCAATAAGTGAACATTAGCGTCTTCGAGAGAGAGGATTCTGTTTAGCATAATGTATGGATGGAGGGAGTCGGAAGGGAAAAAAAGGAAGAAAGGAAATAGGAGCAAGAGGAGCCGATCAGATCATTATATTCAGATTCAGACAGTAAGGATTTAATATTCGATCAATATTCAATTAGCCTTTCTGAAGCCGTATTTAAGTTATTTATCTACCATTTGCATATTTTCAAACTACAACTCGGATCAATAAATACTTCCCTGTATTATTTTTCTACCCCGATTAACAATTCCCAACATTATCATTTTTTTTTAAACTCGCATCGTGTGTGTTTTTCGTCCTTTGCCGTTTACATTTGCATCCACCTGCGTGCTCCTAATGTTGCCGGGCGAATTAAAATCTCATTGCTTTAGGATTTAGATTATCCTTAATTAATATCACTTATGGATTCTCGAAGCGCTCTGCCCGCTTATAATCCTTCTTGCAGCCTCCTGCGTCTATTAGCCGATTTATTCGTCGGGATGACGTTCGTAATATCCTGCCGCCTCTCACTCTTTTGTATAGCCTGGACAGATTTATCGGTTTCTGTGAATTTGGTTAAGCAAATCGTTCCTTCCGATATCTTCGTTTAACGGTTTTTATAAATAATTTAAATATCGTGTAATTTGCATTTCAGTCCTTTCGGAGATGGACGAAGCGTAGGACGTATTTAGCACTTCGCAACGGAATTTCTTCGCAATTGCTTACAAATTTCTTAACCCAATAATGATATTAAAATAAATATATATTTTTTTACTTTCAGTGTTTGTATTTATAGTAATTCAAATGATTTTCCTGTTCGAAACTAATTTATAGCAGGGTTGTTTCATTTGTATTCGTTACATAATTTCAGCAGCCATGTAAACGGTCAAGAGAGAAAGAGGTTAGGTATATCATGGTCGGCGTGTATTTAATTTTCAATTACCGGCACACACATCGCTTTCAATATATTATTATGATTGTTAACAACATAAACTTGCGGCCATTAACTTCGCATGTTGGTTACAACCGCATGCGATGCTGTTTTACACCTAGGAAAAATTAATAGCCTTCCCCTATGTGCGCACACTCATTTCTTTCTTCCCCTCAGCTCACGACAATCCAAAAGTACCCTCGCAGCCCATTTTGTGGAGTTCCTCAACTGCTCGACGTTAGTTTTGCGAATATATATATATATATATATATATTGATTGTATGTACTTGATTTTTGTAAGCTTTATTACGTCAAACTTCGGAATGCTTCTAATTATTAAATTTACCAACGACATTATTCAGCAGAAAATTGTATTATATATTAACAGTATTACATATACATTGCATTCAGTAAATTATGTAAACGGTGAATTTTATATATTATATTTTTCATTCAAATATATAATACATTTCAGTAAGCTGACGCTTACTTTTTTTTTATAATTTTTAGTATAATCATAAAATCTTCGATAAATAACTACTTAGTACAGACTTGATCTTTGTCGGATATAGGATTAGTTTATAACAGCAAGTACAGGAAATATGCGTTAAACGAATCATGGGAGGAGGCTAAATATAAGCACCTGACGTCCTTCAATTCGCATTTGCAAATGTATTTTACAATGGCATTTGAGTGATGGGCACGTAACATTGATGGAAACGAGTTGGCAAAGTACAGAATTTCCGCAAAACAGGTACCAGAAGACCAAAAATAATAAAATAAAACCTCCGGGTCGAACACAGCGAATGCAATAATTATTGAAATAAAATCGTGCATGGCAAATTTTCTTTTGTTCGCAACGCTCGAAATTGGTAATGGGCATCAATGATTTACCATATTATCGGTACACCACTTTCGGGTGCATCGAATATTTATCGAAAATTATTTTCGATACATGCAAAAACACATAAATATGTGAAACTTTTTTTAACACCATGAAATCAATTCCAGAACAATTGCTGGTTTTGATGTAAATCCCAGGACGATACTTGGTAACAAAATAAACAGCGTGTTTGTTTAAACGGTATTTGCACATTAAAAACAATAACAATCACATGCATGGCGATGGCTTCCATGCGTTTAGTGGTTCGCGATCAAATTCAACTTACATCTAGTCCATGAAAGGTTTTCTCTCTTCCATTCGCGAACGCCCATAGCGTTACTACATTATATTATATTGGTTATACGCGAAACCTCAAACTTTCCTCCGTCTACTGCAACTCGATATCAAAGCTATTTCGCACGATAATGAAATCTTACTACGTTATGAAGCCAACGTATCGCAACATGTTGCATTACATCTTATCGCTCTGAATGGATATCACGTTTTTATTACTGTCTTTTTGCATTCATGGTGAGAACGAATTTAATTAGAAAGAATTCCATTGGTCGTAAAATATTTTATTTGCATATCTTTATTATTACCGTATATTTCTTACATAATTAGCATTTCACGAACGATCCTTTTAGTTTAGTTTTTTTACTTTCAAAGCAATATTTCTCAAGAAATACTTTGTAATATAGTTATAGTATAAACAATGAAATATGTTAGAAATATCATATTATTTACTTTAAATTATGATATGAAAATTTTTCCTCAAAAAAATAAATTATATATTTTATTTATTATATATTTTAAGAATGTAGAATCCATTATTTGTAAATTTCATAAAATGAATATGAATTATACGAAGTAATTTTATAATCGTGACAATCAAGGTTCTTTGAACTAATTATTTGTAAGTCGGAATTAATTGAAAAATCACAAATCAGAGATGACCGCATGTTCGCGCACTATCCGGCCTTAGCTGTGAACATGTGTACTTTTATAATTCAATAAAATCCAGTTTAATTGACGATCTTCGCTGTTTTATCCCCTTGCAAACACTACGATTGGAGCCATCAAATCGAATTTCATAAGCAATTCCAGTTTTGCCTCGGATAAAAAGGAAACAAGATACCATTTATTTATATCATAAAAATATGTGAACAAATTCGTAACATGAAAGAAATTAGCTTTAAAATAAACAAAATTGGTTTCAAATGATGTGAAATTAATATTGATTATTTATAAGGTTTTGATAGATTTGGGAAAATAACACATCGAGAGGGGATAGTTTGGTAATTTTTGAAAATTGGAAATCAGAATACATGCTTTTCACCACCATACAATCTCCGGGGCGGGGACGGACGGCCTAAACGGACTATGAAAAATCCCAATGAAACAGGATACAGTGCACTTACGTCCCTCGAACGAGCGTCACATGGAATCCAATCTATTTCTTAATTATGTAACGCTCGGATTCCCATTTTCCGAGGGACGCGTATTTCAGCTCGAAAAATAATTAGCTACAATTAATTATTTTCATTGCAAAATCAATGTGACTTATTGAAGCAACTATGAAAAAATGATTCCAAATAAGAACTAAGAAGATGAAAGAAAAAATGACAGTTCATCGAGCGATTTTTAGTAGCGTTAGTTTTATTTTCGCTTGTCTTCATTTATTTTCTGATGTTCAAAGCGTTGGGT
Organism: Nicrophorus investigator; assembly: GCA_963457615.1. NCBI lineage: Eukaryota > Metazoa > Arthropoda > Insecta > Coleoptera > Silphidae > Nicrophorus > Nicrophorus investigator. The sequence goes on from OY735146.1 coordinate 13,502,269, forward strand.
TTCTTTTGTTTTGGCTACCGTAAAGGCCTGTAAAGATGGTATCGAATTACATCTTAGTTCGCGTACAACATAAACAAAGGGACATTGATACCATCCCTCTTTAGCGCCAAAACGGTCACCTCGTTTCGACAGCTTCCTCGATCTCGTTTTAACGGGCAAATGAACGCCTGGTCGACGCACGCGAATTTCGCCACACTTTGGTAAGCCCTTTCAGACCGTGTCTGGGGGATCGGCAATGATTTAATATCTACTGACACCTAGGTGCACCGACATCGCTGCTGCTGACAGTCGCATTGCTGACGGCTGACGACCGACTACCGTCAACCGTCAACCGACAACAGGTAACGGTTGACGGCTGACGGTTGACCTGTTCGACTCGTCTCAGACCGGGCCGGGCCAGTCTCGGGCAACGAACAAAAAGCAGACCGTGCTGAAATTTCGCACGCCATTGTGCTTAGAATTATATATGCAAGAATTTTAAAAGTGACAAAACGGCCAGCGAATTCTATACCGTCTGAACTTTAGAAATCACTTCTTATTAGAAGCGGGAAAACATCCGCCCCGTATATGCTGTTCTGCGCTTTATCGGCATTTAAACTCGATCCTCCTTTGTTTCGTCCTCCTCTGTTTATTACTTACACTCTCTTCTTTCTTCTGGCCAGGACTTGGACCGCTCTCTGTCCCTCTCCCTCGCCTTTTCTCCATCACTCATTTCTCATTATTTGTTGTCCTCTTTCTCTCTTACATTTCAATGATCCCCGTCTCGGGGATGCTTTAAAAAGGAAACGCTCTCTTTCACACACGAGGTGTTAACGTGACATAACGTCCACACGGATAAGGGCTCGGCGCAACACCGGGACGACAGCGTTTTTTTTCGATGTCTACACCTCATCCGATCCAATTATATTAATTAACAGAAGTTTGCTCCACGAAGCAGATTATTTCTCCCCTTTTCGATAACACATCACCAACAGCTACACAAATATTATCTGAAAACGTCATTTTGCGGATACGTAATTGATATTTCGAGTTATATAACAAAATTTTCAAAATTGAAATATTAAAGCTCATTTTTCAGTTACATTTTGTGTTCTGTCATAGTTTGTAATGTATTGAACCATTCGACTATATAATATTTCCTTGATGAAGGAAATTGTTTGGAATTGTTAAATTTAATTTATATAATGAGACGGTAACTGGTTACCAATTAAAAAAATTTTTTTTTCAGCATTCGAATTGATACATTGAAGGTAATTTCAGGCTGTAGAAGCGCTCAGAGTGAATTGAAAAGGTATAATTAATTCCGACCGGGTTAATCATGTAAAATGGGTGGAAACACCGAATACTAACTGGCGTTTCAGCAAATTAAAACTTCTATCGTTTTCGAACGTATATGCGAACGCTACTATATCTGTAATAATTATGAACATGTAAAATATTTACGTTCGCCTAGGTGTGTCGCTGCTGCTGCGGACGTAAACTGCGGTTTTGCCGCTAAATACAGGCTGTTTGCATTAGCAATTGTTTGACCGAGTTTAGAAACGCGAATCAAGATTTAATGTCGATGCCGCGTCACATGCGCATCGAATTTCAACCGTAATTTTACGTAATTTTCATCCAACTTTCATACGGCAGTTGAAAAAAAAAAGTAGAAGAAACAAAGCGAAGAAGGACAAAAAAAATATAAATACAAGGAAGTATGAATTTGTGCGCGGCTTGCGGTATCGATTTCCCCTCTTCTAACCGTTCTATAGTTAATTGAGCAAAATTAAGCATCGGATCTCAACGAGCCCAGGTCGTGCTATTATAACACCATAGATAATATTAATGTCATAAATGCTACAATATCTACTCATTAATTGATTAATTATTCATGATCAAGATTAGTTACTGTATAATCTTTAGTGTAAGACTATTCAATAAAAAATCGTGTTATTAATGTTACAATAAAGGGAAACGTTACAGTTGAAAATACCGAAAATCATCTGAACGAGTGCACTTTCATTGAAAATCGGATGATGGGAGTAGCAGTCCCTAATGTTTTTTTTTTTAATTTTAAGAGCAGAGATGCAAACGTGGATGGAGCGGCTTCAATAAGCTGCCGCGGGAATGTATCCAGGACCTCAGCGAGGATTAATGCGATTGATGCTGACTAAACCAGAATGGGGGGAATAGTTAATTAATAATGCCGGCCAGAGTAGACGCAACAGTAAAACCGGCGACGTAAAAGCAATAGTAAAGTGCAGCAGTTTGAAATCAATAAAATTGCATAGTAAAAAATAAAACCTGATTTAAATATAGCAATTTGCAGATTGAAAAATTTAACAGCGAAAATAACGAGCTAAACGCGGTAAATACCCTACGGTTTAGATCGAACGATGTGGAAGAAAAAAAAAATGCCCTGGCTATTTATAAGGGATACGAGGGATAATGAAATATCGTGCAACAATTGTAGTTAACAGGCTATTAGAATTGATTAAATTATTTGCACAGCATTTATACGGCTCTAACTCGATTTCCGAATATTCCATAATTACATCCGTCCACCGATGCAGTTGCAATTGTAGGATTTCATTTGGTCCGATATACGGCAATTGTTCGAAACACCGTTTTGACAGTATAATCCATAATTCAGGACAGTATTACAATTACTAACTTCAACGCATTCATCTTATGGTTAACTTTGTCCACTATTTGTCAAATATAAAAGTATATTTCTATAAAGAGAAATAAATATTATAGATATATGGAATGGTATTTTATATCAATGGGAAAATAGAAGAATGGATGAAACTAAAAGTAGTTAAATTTGTTAAGATATTTGAAACGAATTATGAAAAATGAAATGCCATTCTAATGTTAAGAGCTTGAGTTTAAGCGTTGTTTTTTAATTTTACGTTCGTTCATTTCACAGCGTTTCAATTTGATTTCTATTAAGCAAATTGCGTTGAAAATTGAATAATTTTCATTGTGGGATTTCCAAGGAGTGATCGTATGCATTTACATAGTTGAAAAGTTTTTCCGAAAAGGAATGAGAAGGGGAATTGAAAGCATTGTATGTTTACTAATTGGGGAAAAGTGTAAAAGTCTGAAGGCGATCAATTGCTGTGAGTACTGGGGATGGTGGAGAGGATTCCGAAGGATCGGGCTCGAGATCCTTCCAGTCGCCGCTTGATAAATGGCTCTTATTCACGTAAACCCGTATCCAAATGTACATTTATATCAAACCAATTACTCAAGATCATCAATTTTCGCTCGCGCATTTTATTTCGCCGCCATCCTTTATTTATTTATTTTTCTCCTGCTTCGTCCTTCCTTTACGCCGCTCATTTTCATCTTAGATATTTCGAAGATTCGGTTAATTGTCGGTGGCGGGATGGCATAAGTGTTTTTGGCGCGCTCCGAGTGGGCTAATGCTTTCGGATCATTAATTATCATTCATGTACGTCGGTAATTGTTGATGCGACGATCGATTCATCATTTAGCGGCATCAAAAACATCTGCATTTATATAATTACACCGTATATCCCCATCACTGTTCGACCGTTCAAAAATCAAACCCGAAGTGAACATTTTGTTGTTGTTGTTGTTTGTTCTTTTTATGCTTGTTCCTTGTTGTTGATTTTATTTTTCATTTTTCTTCTGTGTTTTGCTTCACGTTCCACTCCAACGATCATTTGATAATTGGGGATTTCATTGTGCAGCGAGAAAAGAAAATTGCGTTGATAAAATCGATGGGATATTTTATGCTTTACAATGACTGTATACAATGTTTGTTTCCTAGGAAGTTGTAAACCGTAAAATAAAGCCAATTGGCTGTGTAAGTCCGTAAATCCAATATTATCGTTTAAAATAGTTGCGCCCCGTACGACTCGACAACAAAGTAATGGCCATCCAGGACTTTCGTCCGTTCACTCCCGGATGCAGTGTCCTTTTTGGTTACGTAAACCCATCACGATTTTTGCTCCGGACTTTACAAAACAAACTTGTTCCTTTTTTTTAAATAACGAAATCGACGAGGTGCGATTTTTGGAATTGTTTAATAATGCAAAAGTGATTCCCGTAACAATACTCTTATTTTCTGAATGTTTCATTCTAATAATTGAGCAAGAAAATTTTAGTGATTTATCTAAATTTAATTTATTTTATATATTCATCCTAAAAATATATGTAAATGAAAAGGTTTATTTTTTTAATATATTTCTTATTGTTTTCTTAAATGTTTATGTTCGTTCTGTTTATTACATTGAAAATACAACTTAATTCCTCAAGTCTATAAGAATGTTGGAAGCATAGGCAAATAAAATAATTTTGTTTGAATGAAGCAGTATTTTTTTGGTCATTAGTGTTATTAGGGGAACTTGGAAAGTTGATTATATTACTTGAGTAAATTCCCCTGAGACAAAACGGAGGAGCATACGTCGTAAAAATCTATCATCAAGTATAAATATTTTCGATGAGATATGTAAGAAATACATGACAAAATACGTAGGACATTGAGGGTCCGGACGAGTCTTGCAATTATTCGCCATTAATAACACCGCAATCGGCATTATTGACAGGTTGTATATGGGAACAATAGAAAATTGAAGTTGATTTATTTCCAGTTTTTAATTAGCGCCTGAGCGGAGCGTGCAAAAAAAACAAATTAGGGCACTTTGTGTAATGAAGAGTCGGCGCGCGATTGAGCGAGGAGAGGACGAAGAATGGCGAAACAACACGGGTTCCACGGAATTCCGGTTGTTATTCTCTTCTACTAGGATGCTTGCAAGCAGCACAGACAGTTGGCCTGCCTATGATGAGGCCGAGGTGACATATGATATTTCGGTGCGGTTCTGGACGTTGCTTGGTATGTCGCTTGTACCTTGTAGCTTGTCGCGTTTCATCCGCGTCGCGGGGCATTAAATGTTGCTCCACCGATTTGATCACTCGCGCTCCGAAACACTGGCTGACGCGAAAACAAGTGTCGAATTAGTCTATGCTCCATTCGACCTGTCTTCAAACACCTCAACTCATATTCACTTAATTTGCATAACAATCGCCTTCGCTCCTTCTGGTTCTTCGGCATCCTTCTTCTCCACCTCTTCATCCACATCCTTCATCTCTTGCTCCTTCTTTTAGTCTACTCGTTCTCATTTGCCTCCTCCACCTTACTTATACGAGCGAGGGACAGAGCCAACACCTATCTTACATCTCGGCAGTTTAGACCGCTCGCATCCTGACAGAACCGGCGTTAACTCTGTTCAAAGACAAAATAATTTTTGACCTCGATTCTGAAACGCTGTCGCATATTGACCAAACTTTAATAATAATGCAAATATTAATTAATGAAGTTTTTAATATATTCTTCTAGATAATTACCTATCTAATACACACTAAGAGTGAATAATTTATTAAGAATGTTAAAAGCAATCTTAAATCGCCTAAATAATATTAGGTTGTCTAACTGATGGTCATACATACGACTTTTTGGAAGGATTACAATTGGAGTTGTATAATGGTATTTGGCATTGGATGTCCAAGTTTAGAAGTGGCGTGTTCAATAATAATAGAAGCATTTCGGGATTGTCAGAAGTGAAGCTTGCTTGGCCGCTCATTATATCGTTGCAGAGTTGTACAAGAACCCCATCTCCGTATTGTTTGTTTTTTATTGTTGCTCTTGCTGTTGGTTCTTCGTTCCGTTTCGTTTTATTTTTTTCTTCTCGAAATCCTGAAATGAAGGAATTGATTATTGATGATAAGAATGCAGTTGATGTACATAACATTTATTCGGTTGGTTAATTGGGCAATGGATAGGAGGATTAAAATGAATAAAAAACAAACGGATGAGTAAGAGATGGAGCGTGCAAGCGAGAGAAAGAGAGTGCAAAGGATGAGGAGAAGGACGAGGAGGAGGAGGCCAGAACAGCGGAGCAAAAGGAGGATAATAAATTAAGGAGCGGGCGCGGGTCGCGGACCCGTCGTGGGGTGGTGCGGCGGGTGACGGGGGGGAATATTTTCGTCGAATTTATGGGGCAACAGCGCGGTTTGATTGTTCGGGCCGCGCCGGAATTTTTGTGAAGATCAGTCGAAAACAGGAATGGCGAAATGCGAAAATCGAAATGCCTATGAGGAGGCTCATTATTCAACATATTCAAAACATGCAGTACGAAATAATCAGTCTGCTAAAAGTCACACGAGAGCCGCATGCATACTTCGATACTGCTACTTCTTCTTCTCGTTCTTGACTCTTCGTTCGACCCCCTTTTACTGCCCGTTTCCTCCGGCCGCATCAAATCAAAACCGAAGAGCGCCGCGGAATGCGGCCGCGCGCAGGGGAATCCCCGGGCACACATCCACCTTTAATTTGATTATTTCTCGTTACCTTAACTGCCACTAATGATTTATTCAAGTTCACCTCCTCGACTTTTGTTACATCATTAAAATTATCGTGCCAGGATTCTATATACACACATAAGTCCGTACAAGTGTGTGTGTGTGTGTGTTTTTTTTTTCATCCTTTCTGGTACAAGTTTCCGTAATTAACCCAATCAGTCGCACTTATATTTTCCATCTATCAAACTGCCGACATCGAGGCTGAACCTGGGTGTAAACTTGGTGCACTCACTTTGATCGATACATAAATTTTATAGATCTGCGACTGCCGTGATCAGCTCTAAACTACCTCACGACCATTTCATTTAATTTTATTCTTTTATTACCCAATCGCAGACCGTACGAACGTAAAACTACATGGCATTTCTTATGACAAATAAAAATCTCAAGCATGCAAAATATCTTTATTTACTTACCATTCAAATTACATTGATTTAGGAGGTATATATGACATATGAGGTGGTTTCAGTGCGAACGTGTCCATACATCCGCTGTATAAAGAGAGCAGTGCTGAATAAATAGTAGTATTTTTTGCAAGTTATTGGTGAAATATTGGTAATATTTTTGAGGTTGGGTGGGTGAAGAAGGATGCGGATGCCACCCACGGGGATTCATGTGTATGGATGTTATGTGGACGGTAGTATTATACGGGCTCGGGGAATCGAGAAAACAAAGTATGAAGGATCGAGGAGCATCGATCCTCGCTTTGGCCAGAAAACGACGTTTGTGTGTGGGTGCTTGTGTATGTAAAATCATAGACGAAGGAGGAGAGTTTACTAGTATCTCGATCGGATGCTATGATGCCCCGTCAGCACATAAACTAGGAAATCATAACGAAAATATTGCGCACGAGGAAGGCGATGCGTGCTGCATGGCCTCTCGCTCTCATAATCCCATGTCATGTCGAGAGGCTTGAGGTGAATTACAGATGCAAGGAAGATTCTCCTCGGCCCGACATGCATTATGGCCGTCGCCGATATTTGACAGGCCCTTATGTTCGCTTACGGTAAAGCATACAATCAGTGGACATGTGCAGCATTTGCTGCAATACGGCATACCTATGGCAACGTATGGCAACGGACGCGGACCTGTCCCGGGGAAAATTATTTTACAGTCCGAGAATTACAATAGCCAAATAGGGAAAACGCAGACAATAGGCTCTAGCAGGACTTTCCCTGCCGATGCAGGATTTCAATGCGCGCACCACGTGTCCTGCATGCTGAGAGGGAACGGGAGGAGTAGAAGCGGCAGTGGCGATGCTGGAGACGGAGATGGAAGTGCACTGCACCTCCGCTCTTCGCAATCTGTTATTCAAATCGCCCGGTCGCGCAAAATCTCCTCCACTTATTTACAAACGAATCCCAAATCAAATCTTAATCACATCCCAGAACCCCACGTCAATCTTGTGCTGATCACACGACGCTCACATTCGGATCCCATATCAGATATCCCATATCAAACAAATCGCGCACCAATTCCACGCAAACACCACGTCAGTCCCACTTAAAAGCATACAACCTCTGCCAGCCATCCCATCCAATTTTGGGACTAACCCATCATATGACTATTAACTACATCTCACACCCGGCAAAACAAAAGCACTACAAATTTATGTAATTCATTAAAGAATTATTATTATCAATTAACTATATCACATTTGTTAGACAACAATTGTCAAGAAAAAATAGTAAACACATAAATACTAAATCGAAATGTATTGTTAAACAGTTTGAAACGCAAATAAATAGTATTCAATATAGTAGATTTGGTGGTATTTGCTGGGATGTAATTAATGTGTAGCTGGAGCATGGAAATACAGCGCATATATGTGTTCACGTAATCTTCCCGTTGCGAAGCGTTGCACGTTAATACGATAATGAAATCATCGAAATATCATTGTTGCATCATATTGTATACGTTTCGGGCGATGCATCACAATTAAAGCTAATAGGATTCCCAGCTTTTGCATACAATTACCCAGCCCTGCCTAAGGATTTGAATCCCTGCACGTATTTCTTCGTAGCGAGAGGAATCGTCGAGAACAAAAATCAAATAAGGGAACTAAAAATAACACGAAAATAAATAAGTGATATAAAGAAATAAGATGCAGCAGAAGGAAATCGCTGTAATAACGAATCCTATTAAATTTTGAAGAGAGAAATCGAGCGCTTGTTTCGTTTCGCAGACGACTTAGCTTACAACACAAATAGATAGCGTCGCTCATGTTATAACATCATATTTGATGCAGATATTATATAAATTGTAAATTGAACAAGAAAAAATAGGAGAACCATATTATATTCACGGTAACTTTTGCTTATGACATTGAAACAAATAAATTAATAACAATTCTTATGTACAGTATAGTTAAAGTAGTATAGCATAGTTAATCGTTTTAAACAATGAAGGTTTAATATCAGTCTCTATTGTATATAATATACTTCAGATAATGTTTCAGCATTTAATAATGGGTATTATTTAAGTGACTTTTGTTTTGTTGCATAAAGCTGATATTGTTTATTTATTTACCAAAGAAGAAAATGGTGCTCTGGAAATAATTAGAAGTGAAGAAGAAAACAGGTTGATCCGAATGCGGCCTTTTCCGTCCAAAGCCGCCCCCCGCGCACCTTGCTCCGGGGGGATTCGATTAGATCGATGGAACCCGTGAATTTGAAAAGGGAATGTAAAACATGAATGTTACATGAGTTTTGTAGAATCCGTCCAGTCATAACTCACGAATAGCAGTGTCACTGTTAGTGGCTGGATGAACGCCGATCAGACGATGTGTGTGTGTTTACGTGTGTGTGTGTGTATGTGTGTGAATGTGTGTGTATGTGTGTGTGTGTGTGCGTGCGTATGTGTTTGTTTCCCAACGAAAGAAGAAAAACAAAACCGGAGGAACGGCTTGTGCATGTGTGTGTACGTGTATATTCGGTCTCTTTTGTATTTGAAAACACGCCGGTCGAGGAGGCCACATTTCACCTGCAACAAACCAATATTTAATTGACACTGATCCGGCGCACGGAATAATGAAGTAAACAATTGGGGAATTAATTTGGCGGAATATGTAGCAGTCCCGAGACAATGGCATTCATTATTTTCTGATAAATAACGGGGGACACGAGGACCCCGAATTATATTTTAATTACGCTCGATTTGATCGCAACTGAAAACATCCCGAACATCCTAATTATTCCCGGTAATTGGTGCCACTTGATGTACCCCTTCAACCTTCCACGACTGCACGGATTCCTCACCATCTGAATTATGCCGAGCGGCGAATATATCGATTTTTATTTATTAGTAACTCCCCGCGCATATTTTCGATGAGGGATGGCATTGTTTATGTACGGAAGAGGAAAAGTCTCCAAGAAACTGCATTCTTCTAACCCTTAATTACTTTAAACATTATCAAGTTTCACAAGGAAACTTGTATATTAAAATCGCAAGGTATGCCTGCAACGTGGCACCAGTTTTTGTTTCTCCTCATCACGTAACCATCTCCAACCTAATATCAAAAATCTCATCCGAATAGTTTGCAATGATAAACAAAATAAAACCATGCAGAGTAACTCTTCTGTCGTTACCAATTACTATCCGAAAACAACATTTATATAATTATGAATAAATCATCACCGCGTGTCGTTGAAAGCAATTTATGTCAATTAAAATGCATTATTTAAATTCGAAATAAATTATCGCGTGTTTCATTAATTACGGCATGTAATTCACAATCGCCATACGAGCAATAATTAAATCATTTAGAATTTTAGCAAAATTAAAGGTGCGATTTATTTCATTGGAAAATTTGTTAAAAAAAATGTATAGTATAGTTGAGAGAAGAGAAAACGGGAAATGGAAGCAAAAGAAAAAACGCCTTCGTAACTGAGAATCAATCAAATTCCTTCAATAGAAGCAACTTGCTGTCTAGGACCTTCGCCATAACTAAATTGATTTTCTTGTGACAACGAGCAACGAAAAAATGCAGTTATAGTTTGCATCTACTTTAATTCAACACATTGGCACATTTCTTTTTTACTCTTTTTATGTAAGTTAAGTGAATTACATGTTTTATAGTATATATTTTGTAGCGCTTTTAATATGTTGTCTGCACCTTCGAACAATTTTGATAACTTGATTACATAAATTACAATCACAAACAAATTTTGATTGAATCTATTTATATGTGCAATTTATTATTATATAAAGTTAAATAATTATAAATTATCTAATATTATTTTTTTTAAATTATTATTGTAAAAATTATAGGTTAAAGTTGATATTACTGCAGTTTGTTTGAAATGAGTTGCATATTTGTGCATATAACTGAAAGATCTTTGCTTTGTTAAAATAGCAAGAAATACTTGTAGTTAAGCTGCTTTGAAGTACAACTGTGTATATATTTTTTCGATGTATAAAAGGTTTGCCTTGGAATCCAGAGTTAATCTGAATGTAAAGGGCTTCCGGATGGCATCGTAGGAAATCAAAGGAGGAGTACAGGAATAAATATTGTTGCGCAGAAGCTTAAAGAAATACCTGCAAGTGAATGTTCCCCTGTCCGTTCGGTTCTCGCATCAAAAAGAAATATTGTCGGAGGGTGAAACGTCTGATTGAAATACATACGCGCGTGTAAAATATTCGCGTTTGGTGTGAGAATAAATTGAATTTATAACCGAGAGTCTCTGCCAATATGCGAAGACAGAACGAGAGAGATGATGCAGAAATGAAGGTATTAAGAGCGTAAGAGCCGAGAGAGCGAGGTGCTTTATATTTGTATTATATTTCAATTTATTCGAATCCTTTTTTCGAAGGACAAATACTTTGCGAGCGAGCGGCACGACGAGGAGGATAGCGAGGAGAAACAACGGAGCGATGCCGATAAATAAAAGGCAACAAAAATTGAGGAGCGAGCGAAACGCGGCGGGAAGGGAGGACGAAATTAAAGGTAAAAGGCAAAATACTGAGGGACGATGGGATAGGAGAAGAGAGGATAGGATGAAGGCCTAAAAAATTGCTATAGCTCCGAAGGATATGTTACAAAGTAACGATCAATTAAAAGTGCGCCGCATGCTATCACTTACTTTTTGACGCGGGAGTTATAAATTTTAACATAATAATCGTGCTCTAGCAACAATTCGAGCGAGACTATTCTTTTTTTCCACCAAGTTAGCAATCGGTCCAATCAGGACCATAGATGCAGCGTTCTGGAGAGCGGCCTTAAATCAACTCCGCTCATAACACTGACAGTTCATTTATAAGCCAGTTAAAATCTGCCCTCCTTGACACACCAACATCGTCTTATCCAGCCCGTTCCATCCTTTCGAAAATATCCCACCAGTGCGAGTCTTTTCTTTCTTTCTTTCCTTTCATCTCCTTTTATTTATTTATTTATTTATTTAAATCTCTTCTTTTTTTCATTTCATCTACGAATGACGACATTTTCCCATAACAAAAATAATTAATGATCGTTAGTTCTCCTCAATTCTTTGGTCTTAGTTCTCGATTTTTCTTCTTATTTTTATTTTCTCACTTCGACGATCAAATCGTACCAATTTAAATATTGTTGTTTTATCAAACAAAAAAAAATAAAAAGAGACAAACACACGGAGCAGTAAACTCATTAGACAAATAGGATATTAGCAGGAAGGGCTTTTCTGGGGTGAACGTGGAAATAACAAGTCCATTAGGAGGCACAGAGCATGAAGGCAAAGCGCTACGTTACAAATAAGGTTTTGGTGGAGTTCCTCGTCGGTCTATGGAGCGGTGCGTAGCCATTGACAACAGACTGCAATCATTCGCAGCAGATAAGGTTTCAGCAGCTTCAAAAAGTTCCGTCCCGATGAAACGAGTAAACATCCGAAGGGTCGGGGGTGGCGACAAATGTACTACTCTCACTCTCGTCCTCCGTCTCGATTCCACACGCATCAAGCCAAGTGTACTAAAAGGGAGAGCGAAGTTTTCTTATAAATACCGGCGGTCAATAAAATCGTAACCTTCGCTTAAGCTAATTAAATCCAAGTACCAGAATATGATGAGCTTTTGATAAAAAAAAAAATCATTATCATTCTTATGTATGTTGTACACAAACAACCAAAAAAATACTAATCAACTATCTAAAGGATCACGATTTATTAAACATATTTAAAAAAGGCAAGTAAGTGAATGTAGTGCGCGCGTCCAGATGTGATTTATAATTCAATAGCACGTTGCCTCTTTCAAAGCCAACCGGGAACCCTTTGGCCGGATAATGCATGCATTATATAACGAATTAATCCCACAAAGGAAAACAAAAATCTGCGCTCTATATTGAGCATTCGTAATTCGCATTCCGCTTTTCACGATCAGGGAATTCTGACGGACGGGATAAGCTCTCACCTCTCGGCCCTTTATTCAGTTGCGCATATTCAGTTAAAAAGCTTTTCCTTCGGTTAAGCACCGCTCTCCCGTTATTGTTTTATAATTCCAACTATTAGACGGAGGTGCGGAGGAGTTTTGAAGTTTCCATGAATAATCGGAAATAATTGAAATATTTGTCGATTAAAATTACCGGAATAACAATAAAAACATATTATTACAAATAAAATTTAAATTATAGAAAATTTAGAATTTTCTTTTAAAATATTTATTGCTTGTCTTTATTGCTGTAATATATTGTTTTGTAGAATTCAATGGTTCTGATTTAATAGGGAGTTTTAGTGCATGCGGAATGATTGCGTTTCAATTGGTTTGCGCGTAGGACTTGCACTAAATTGCATATTGACTGAATATACTGAAAATCGATTGGAAACAAACTTAGGAGGTGGTTATTGGCATCAAAATAGATGTACAGTTGGTGTAAATATGAAAATTAGTGCATTATTTGTTAGTAGGTCCTGCATTGTTATGTGAGTTATATTATTAAATGGAAGGTATTCATTTCAATTTGGTCAAAAATAGAATGCTGGAAAATAGAATTAATGGAAATTCATTACCATTGAAGCTGTGTATATGTTACAAGTGTTGCGGGGTTGGAGTATAAGAGACGGAGGTAGACGTAGTGAGCGATAGACAAAGGTTATTAATAATATTAGAAATTCAAGAGATTAATATCTGAAAATCGGGCGGTCGCAACATTCTTTACTTCTACGCTTTGATGTTTCCTATGCATTGATGATGTTCATGATGATTGCCGTTGTCAATTAGTCCCTGGGGGTTAGTTGATTCGAAAACACGAGTTTTGGCGTTCAATTGAAATATTTACTTTGAATGGACATTCGAAATCTGCATCGGTTGAATGGCAATCTTTTAATGGTCTCGTATGGACCAATCCGTCCTGGTCTGCGTTTGAGGCAAGGGAGTCTGATGAGAGCCGCTATGCCTGTGATCGGCTTAAAGCTTTTCATGGAACGCTAATTGGCGAGGCTCATACATGCACACAACGCAAACATAAAATCCTCCTCGGACATTTTTCGTCCATGCTTATTTTATCTTTTTTTTCTTCTTTTTTGGTATTTTTGCAGTCTTCGTCGTTGTCTACCTTTGTGACAAGTTCGAATGTCCGGGTTCGTTCCGTCGTTGCTCAGGTAACCAACTCTCTATTGTAGATACACAGCATCGCATATGCTTTAATGATCTTCCTGTGCATACCTAAAGTGAATGAGCTACTTACATTTTATTTCCAGCCAGCAGGAGTCCCACATCCGACGCATCTTTTAATCAATGCAAATATTGTATTCGGTATATATCCACCTTCCTCCTTTCTTGCCATCTCCATCTTCTTCTTCTTCTTCACCGGTAACCATTCACCACGATCCGGCGAACCGTAATAGCCTTCGTTAGCCCATTTCAGCTCACGATCTGGAATATTCTGTGAAGAAAAATATCGTCCACGGAGGCGGACGCATTTCCCTGGAACCCCACAATAAACCGCTCCATTATGGGCACCTAATTAGTTTTTGCATTTTATTCGAATCGATCAATCCTCCACGTTATGATCAGAGCTCAGGCAATTTTCGCCGCGTGGTCCAAATTAGTCCACTCACACACACACGCACGCACACAAACACACACTACAATCGCACAGTCTACTAATTGTATGGAACGATATACATATTCCCATCCTAGCTTCATATTCTCTCTTTTCATGTTGTTTTTATTCTTCTTTTGTTCTTCTTTTTCTTCAATATGATTTATGAATGATATATCTGTTTGTATTGTTCTTCCTTTTGTGGTACGTTAATTAAAGGACGATCATTAAAATTTTTCTTTTACACGCATGATGGATCGACCGAAGCAGCGACTGCAACTGGCATTCAAAAAGCATATATTAAATTCGCTTTTATTATGTTGAAGCATATTCTAATACAATTAATTACGAAGAAAAGGATCACAAATATATGTGAATTCATTCAATCAATTACTTCACTATTTAGTTATTTTTATGTACATCCGTTTTAAAAAAATTTGGCCGTATATAATTGGTTAACCAAATGATAAAATGGTATTTTGTTTTCACTCAATGTTCGAGATTCAAGACTCAGACTTGTTTGGGAAGGATTAATAAAATGAAGGAAAAAATGGAGGCATCGCGGAATGACTGATGTAGTCCAATAAATTTCGCTGGAAATGTAAATACGCTTATTAATGCACCACCGTCTAAGGAGAAATAGTGAAATTCAGAGGCGGTGAATGCATACGAACATGAGGAGAAGTAGGAGATGGAACAAGAAGAAGAATACGAATAAGAAGAATAACAAGAAGAAGGAAAGACGTGTGTTTGTGTATAAAAATAAGAGATGAAGGGAAGAGGAGTAGTGGAGATGCGGCCTACCTTGTAGTCAAGTTGATTCAGATGCCCTTTTGGCATGTCCTGAGCGCATCCAGAAATGTGAATCGCCTCGCTGCTTGCATTTGGGCTTGGCATGTAGCAAGGATAATTGGCGGTGTAATTGCACGTGCGCTGGACCGGATCTGGACTGGATCGGTTAAACTTTTGGGGCTCTGTGGATGCCGGAACATCATAATTTTATGAAGGTCTGCGGTGTACGTCGCGTTTACCTACTAATAAATTCCAGCTAGCTGCAAACAGGAAATATAATTCTTGGGAGTACAATGTACGCGGACCGGAGTTTCGTGACTGGTATGAAGGGATGTGATGGGAACCAGCAGATGGACAATTCGCCTCCTTTGGATGTAAAACCGATCCTGCATAAATACTTGTTATAGGTAATTGACAATGATAGATCGACTAGTTACTGCATTATGTAGTACAAACTACAAACTCCTTATTGACGGAGACGGATCGGATCGGCCGTCGCAGCCGCAGACCGAAATGCCGCGTTACTTGGTTTGGTTCGTGGCGATAACTAAGCCAAACAGAAGTCCGATTGGGTAAATATGTGCTTTCTTATTAGATTTATGCAAATCCGATGTATTTCGCATCAGCCGAGAGACGCCTACCCTCCGACCAAGCAACTCCCCTCACCACCGCTCAACAAAAACGCTCTTCTCGCACTTCCTCCACTCATCTACTTATTCTTCCACGCTTTCTCGCATTATTAAATACACACGTTCACTCCCCAAACACATATTTTCTTCATACTTAACAACACCCCTGAATTATAATCAATAACTCGTTCAATCCGATTCTAGCCCATCATTTCAATTTATACAGCATTCTATTGGAACAACTAATTGTATTCTTTCATAATTTCTTTCTAAAATATTTTACCAAATATATAATTTATGTAAATCTCTACAATGTATTTATTACATGTATTGTTTTACTTTAATAGACTGAATTTTTCTTTTATGAAACACCTATTGTGCTGTTCCTCCTGTTTACACCTAGTTGTCCCACATAAATCGAATTTCTTCAAAAAGGCCAACATCTTGTTCTTATCTGTTCTGGAATCAAGGGCCGGCCAGTGGCATAATACATTGAGTGGCGAATCCTCCTCATCCTCACACATCTTCCATTGTGCGTGCTGTGCGATTGTAATCTCCTGTAAATGCTTCTTTACTAGGCGGTGTTCAGTCGTAACTCCGACTTGGACAGATCTAGTAACTTGCTTCATAATCGATACGAATTTGAAAAGATTGCGACTATTTTTTTGATAAAATGCAACTCACTATTCAAGTAATATTATATATAGTTATATTTGATTAACGTTTTCCTATTACTGCACAAATTTCTAATGCATAACCTATGTTATTGCTATGACATTTTTATCAGCAGCCAACATTTCTAGAGTCAATACAATGATTTTTATTAAGTGTTCAATCGTAGTATGATGATTCTAGATGCACAATTCTCTAATTATGTGTGTCAAATTATAATTGCAAATTTGAATGGCAATGACCAAATCGTCGTGCCTTCTGTGCTCGTGTTTGCATAGTCGCTGTCTAAAGTAATCAATTTCATTGAAATGTTTAATTGAGCGAAATGTTGGTGCGGATTGCGTGATATGTATGTCCCGATCCTCGAGGCTAGTGCACACAAGAAGATCATCGTTTGAAAGAGGGACACATCCGAGAGAATGTATGGATGTGTGTCGCATGCAACGAGATGTGTTGCATTCCAATTTATTTCGACTTAGGAGCCCATTCTACCTTCTTTTCGAAGGAATCAAATTGCAATGCCATTACGTGTCCCATGAAATAGAGAAAATCGGATACAGGCATCTCCTAACCGCGTAAGCGAAGTGAATTACATATCTATCAAACTTCTTAAGGAGCGAAAGTTAAAGTAATACAAATCGCATTCTGATAGAGCCATAAAAATTACGTTGTTAGAGTTGAAGAGGTATATTTGCATATAAAGTATTATACACTTGCACCTTAAGTCCTAAAAGTGTATGAATTTGAAAAATCCATCCTTAAGCTGCATTAGTTTTCTTATTCCATCGAATACGTCTTACGTATTATTGATGTGAGATTTGCGAAATAATTGAATTGCTCGCAATAATAATAATTGAGTTAAATTTTTTGACTGGAGAGCGGAGAGTTGGATTGGAGTGAATCCATTCAAATCAACTTAAAGTCGAGTCGGCCGACTAATTGCATTCGTTTGTCTGTGAATTATTTTGCCCAAGTAATAATTCTACTTAGAAACAATTTTCATTTTAACTCGATTTCATAATACCAAATTTTTATTGATAAAATCGAACAAAATCTCAAGCTTTCAAAAGCAAAATATGTATTTTATATTATGCGTGTATGTGTTTAAATATATATTTCGTTTTCCTCAATTTATTTTCCGTTCCGGACGAGCGGTCTATACAGATTTTTGTTTATGAACGCATCACATAGTAGCCTGAAAATATGATCGGTCTGTGCGTCGGCCACCGCAGTACGTCATAAATCATGTGATGATGTATGTAATATTACCCGCCATTGTTCTTTCCGACTAGCAGACTTTTAAACTTCAATCGTAACTAACTGAAAATACGTTGGTTTTCGCACGGATCCTTCAGTCGGTATTCAATGGCACTACCCAAAGACAAAAGCAAAACGAATGGGTGCAACACCAGCAACAGCAGCAGCAGTAGGGTGTCAGATTTTTCTTCGCAAAGGAAGGCGGTCAACCTTGGGGTGCGGATCCGTGAATAAGAAGATGGTTTTGGTCCTTTACCGATTCGACTCCAGTTTTAGCAATCAAAGGATTGATCTCACGACTGCAGGACTAAGTCTCTTTTCATCTCTTCGTTCCGAACAAAAGTTTGCCTCCTCATTCTCACCAGAAAGCTTAATCAAAGTCAACCAGTTTTCCCCGAATTATGAAGCACCATCAATTAATCAATCGAATCTTCGGGCTTTCCGCTTTGCTGCGTCGCACCATCTCCAAGGGCGGAAGGAAGAGTATGCTCACCCCGCATCACCTCACCTCGCTTTACCACAACTTCACCCCGTCGAGGTGATAATGCATTGCATCCCTTTCAATGAAGACTTTTTTATTGATTTTACACCCTCGCGCCTGCATGCGTATAATGTGGTACTCTTTAAAGGGCTTTCGTCCCCCCATTCCTCTTATCCTGTCAGAAACCTCTTGTACATATGCTCTCGCACACTATATGCCAACCCGGGTGATTATTATGACGCCTAGCGTAATGACTGATTTTTTTATTTATTGTGGCACTGTGTGTGTGTGTGTGTGTGTGCAGGGGGTGCATTCGTGCAGTCGTACAGATCTCTCAGTGTAAATATTTCGCGCCCCCCTTTGTACCACAATTTTTAATTGAAATTCGCAGCCCCCAATTAGAAGGAGAAATAGGCTGTGCAACAAAAAGCGAACGCTCGCAGAGTGGGAGGATAATAATGATAATTATGAGCAGCCGAAGGCCATGCCCTCATCCCCAATCGATCCTAAGAATTGTGTATCAATTTCAACATGTGCGATAAAAAAAATTGATTTATTTTTCAAAATTATTTTTACATTAAAATCATTTTTTGAGAATGAATCACAAATATATGAATTTGTACATTTCGGTTGCGGTTGTGCTCTTTCGACGACGTAATAGCAAGCCCTTTTCAATATCACATTTTAAGAATTGCTCAACCACTTCCGCAAGATCCATAAAATTGAACTATAAATGTAATAAATTGAGTAAAGTACGTCGAAAACAAAATGCAATGTCGTTCATCCTGACACGTCTACAACTGAACAGATCGCTTCTGCAGTCGTCGCAAATACATGGATAGTATAAGAATATGATAGAAAGATTAAGAATGAATAAGCAGTGACAATATAAAATTCAAATAGGGATTTTGAATTCCGATTTATTGACCTCCGTAAGTGGTTCCCTCTGAGGTGTCTGCAGAAGCATAGCAGTATGGTATTTAGATTTTGATCGAAGCGTTTCCTTTAAAATTAGATTTCGCGTTTTTACGTTTCCATTCGTCATTTTCCCTTGGGGCAAGGGGTGATGTCGTTTTTCAGCACCACCGCCCCCAACCGTAACATCGTTCCCTGCCAACCGATGTGTATTACCCGGAACTCGATTGTTTATCATGATCTTAATGCTTCCCGCATATACAGATTTCTAGTTCTTGTATGGCTATTTTATAGAAAACACGAAATATGAATGTCTTTTTTTGGTCGACACATTGGAAATGTAGCATTCAAGAAGAGATATAGATAAAGAGGAAGATGATGATGTAATGTGTGTTATGGATGAAACGCAGAGACGATTAATAGTTTTTCGTGGGAATTATAGGAAAGCCGTAAGTGCAAAATTCATTTAATAATTAATGGATAAGCGTTGCGCATTTGGAGCAATGTCCAGGAAATAGTGGACAGTGTGTAAATATTGGTGTAGGGGTATTTGTTACTGTTACTGTCATTGTTAATGAACGAACGTTTCGAAGGGGCGAATGTTTGATATATATTCTATATTATTTTTTCTGGCTGCAAAGTGGTCCGTGCGAAAGGAGCGTGTCTGAAAGTGGAAGCAAAATAAAATGTGCTTCGTTTGTGGGGGCGGAACGAAAATAGTGCTTTGCGGAGATTTAACCGTTGGTGGTTACGAGAGAGGAGAAAGCTTACGAGCTACATTGACAAATGTCCCGTAAAGTCTCTGCAGGGAATCGTACTGTGTGTTTGCACGGATCTCTATGTGTATGGATGGATGGCTGTGTGCGTCTCTATCTATGTATCTGTGTGTGTATCGCTTTCGGTTTTCGTGGAAAAGAACGTTGAATGAACATTCAATTATTACCTAATGGTGGGAGTGCGTTTTGCTGTATCCACCTTCTATTGCTGGAGAACTCTCTTTATCTATTTCGCAAATATAAAAACGAGAACTCTGGCCTTCCAATACAAAATCCTATCCATCAGTAGTGAATTCAATGAAAGCTAATCCTTCTAAGTAAATCTAGAACATTTAATAAATGATTACATTATTTTTTTATTGAAATTACATTAACAAAGTATCATTGATTTACTTCAAATTAGTGTATGTATGAACTTTGAGTATATACCGTTATAATATTATACAAAGTTGCTGTAAGTTTGCTAAACAATTTTGTTTTAATTTATGAACCATTAATTTAAGTAAACATAAATGGTAAAAGTAGAATTTCGAACAAACAACTGAATAGATGCAAATAATTTGACGGTCCTTTATGCAACTTACCATATGTTGCAACTATTATCATTGCACTAGGAAATAAACGTCGTGCTAAGGATTTTCCTTAGTTTTGAATCTAAACAAGCCTGCTTTTAAATATGGGGAAGTGACCGGAGACAAAGGAATCCGTGCTGTTACCAAGCTACGACACTCCAACAATCCTCTTCATAACTCACCCAATGAGACACTCTATAAGGCTCCCAATGCTGTTCCAATTTCTTCACGCACACTAGTCTTTGTTAAGAAATTCATTCTGAACATATCTCGTAACTCTCTCGTAACACTCTTAACTCTTCTCACCCACCTCGTCATCAAAGGGACATTCTTGCTCTGCATTTATCAAATAATTTCAACGACGCGTCCCTGTGCTAACACATTTTTTATTTATTCATTCATTCATTTATTTATTATTAGTTCATTCATTAGCAACGCTGATTACGTAATTCAGCGTTATCGCGTCGCATGTCGTCGACAGACATAATTACTGCAATAATTACAATAGTTAATGGACTGCAGCGCACAATTATAAATATAAATAATTCAAATCGCCTCGGCAATAACCTACATTTTGTTATCAACCGTAATAAATTTAATGAACGCTGAATCTATTTTCATTACATTTTTGTAAGGTTCACCATTTAAATAAACTATAAAAATAGATAATTGCGTATTGGGACTTTTCATGTTTTCAAGAAAAAATGTATGTGCGTAGGAGGCATCACCAGGTAAAGTGGTTTGAGGAGGACGGACGAATAAAAATGGGCAATGGAAAGTTACGCAACGATGGGATTGCATCGAGCGCCCTAGTTGGGTGTTTAAAGGAGGTGTAAATCGGTTGTCGCTCAACGGTGCGTTATTCATTCGAACACTTCAGGTCACAAAGGGACCTAAAGACGTTTCGTGATCTAGATATGAGCGCGTTTAGCCTTATTGCTTGTCAAGCACTTGGGCTCACAACATGTGATATCTTCCGACACCACATCACGACGCCCTCGAACCTTTTTCCTGTACATTATTGAGGCCGCGAACCCGCGATACCAAAACATTTAAAATAGACGACCCTTTTGATGGGCGCCCTCGGAGTGCGTTGCACTTGCGGTGTGTAGCCCTTCGGAGCGGAAGACGCAAAGCGTCACGAATGCGTACGGCTGCACGCACAAAGGTGCACTACATTCTGGAAAACGTGGTTATCCGACAACATCAAACGTCGCCCACGATCTGGGACTTCTGCAGCGTGGTTTTCCATTTGCGAGTTTCTTTGAGGATGCGACGATTGTTATTGAAACATTGGGCCTTCCAATGGGCTCTTCCAGTCTCGGCAGCAGCGGAGCGCGCTGCTGAAAGGGCTCGTCTCCAATCCTACTTAGCTGCGTAACATCAGGAATGTTCGGGGTTCGGGTTTTGTGTTGTGTGCGCGAAGGGTGAATGCGAACAACATGGGGGTAGGTCGTGGATGCAGGATGCTGAACTTTGTTGAGAGGCCTTCAGAGTCGTTCCGCCGCCCCCGCGACCGCTCGCCTCCTCATGACCCTCGCCTCTTTAGTCCTTCCTCCCTTCGCTTGCTCGACTTCATGGACGTGTGCGTGCACGACGAAAGTATGTCACTAATTTCACCGTCGTAAACTCCATGTACAAAACCGAAGGAAATGGATTTTTATCGCAAACATAATCGTAATTGGATTATAAATAATAGCAATTGCTTAGAACTTCGAAGGATCATGCCGTTATAGTAGTTTCAAGTTTTACGTCTCTACCCCACTTTTCCACTACCACCAAATTTACTACCCCTAAAGATATTTACTATTTATTACGTGTATTCTAATATCTATAGTTTTTAGAAAAAAAATACTTCTAAAAGTACCTTCATTAGAATAACATTTTTCTAAATATAACATATTTCAAAATTTAATTACAATTGTAACAAAATCGTAACAAAAAGAACCATTCAAATATAAATTAATAAAATTCTTTGATCCTTAAATATTTAAATTCCATAGATATTTTAAAATAATATAATGTCGAACGTGGATGAAATTAAGCAAAATCCAATATTCAGTAAAACTAATATAATGAATCGTGTAGATTGTAATTAAAAACATAACGCTGCTACATTTGTAATTAAATACATCTCATTAACAGAATGATATTCCAATAGACATAAAGATTTAAATAACTATAATTTAATTTATTTCATAATTTCATGTTTACAGTTTAAATTACTGTTCTATTTTAACGTACTAATTGTATACAAATATATGTATATTTCAGTGCGGCTTTTCGATACATTTAGATTTCATCGTTTAAATTATTATTTTATATAAAGCAGATCAATAGCTAATATTAATAATTTTCTTAGTACAGGGAAAATATATGAGGAATATAATTGATATTTTGAAAAAATTCTAATCAGAACATCAAAGCTGTGTAAGCAGAAATTATTGATGTGATAATAAATTATTAATCAAAGAACGATAGGTACTTTAATTTAATGAAAAGAAAATCTGCAAAATTGGAATAGGCTTTTTTTATCTCATTTATTAGTAAATCAATGTATTACTACGACTCCGTTATAAAAGGCAATTTATATTTCATTTGTAAAAAATTGTATTTTTTCTTGTGTTATAAATGTTTTAAAAAAATAAGGCTTAAATTAATAATAATGTTTTGACTTAATGAGAAACTGAAAATATCACTATTTGATAAATATAAATAAATGGTAGTGAAAATAATATGATACTCATATTAAAGAGAATATGAGACAGTTAATAAAATTATAAATCATTTGGCTGTTCGGTGTGTCTTTAAAGCGAAGCAGAACGGACGGACATCATAAATAATGTGTATTCTTCTTAATATAAAATTCCATTTGGTGAACGTATATTTATTTGGCTCGCACATATACGCGTAATTGTCCTTCTTGCCGGTTCCGAGGAATACGAGAAGTACATATATTTTTACAAAAGTAAGCAAATATTGGAGAGCATAAATCATAATAAAATCCGGCAGCTATGCATCAGTAAATATTAGGTTTGATAACCCGTTCACAATGGATCGACCGTCGACTACGTAGTAGTTTCCAGATAGGTAAATAGAAGCTTTGGCAAATATTTTCGGAATCGGAAACAATATCGAGTAGGATGTATATGGATAGGCAGAAACTGAAGGATCGGTTGCGCTCGAAACTTTGCAGCTCTTTTTCCATCGTCTGAATTGGCTATTAATTTATTTAATACGGTTTTAATATTGTGAAAAGGTAGTGGATGATGTTGAATCTTATGAAAGTATTACATTCAACCACAGTAGTTCAATATAATTTTGCAAATAAATAGTTTTCAAAAATAGTTATAAATTTCTCTTCTTAGCTAACAAGAAATTTGGTTAAAAAAAACTTTATAGAAATAATATAAATGTTATTAATATTTATAGTAATAGATAATAAACTAGGTAAATTTATTGCTAATATTAGTTGATGTAGAAGCGGAAGCAGCAGATGCGATTGGTTGTACTTGAACCTTTGCAGTACGGTCCACCCTTCTCTCCCGGATGAATTGGTTATTAATTTATTTAAAAGGATTTTGTTGATGCGAAAAGATACGGAATGTCATGATGCGAGGGCGCTATGCAGAGGGCGTCTCTGGACGGCAACTTCGGATCGGAAGGGCGCGGGGCGGAGGGGGCGGCACTATGGCGTCGGTTAGGGATGCAAGGGATGCACGCACTGGCATTGCATAAGTACGCATTCATACGTGCAGATAATGAAGTGTGCATTTCACGTAGGGAGACTCCCTGCTGGTGACCAATCGGCTCCCTTCGAGCCCAGCAGCCATATTAAACAACCGCCCACATAAGAAACAAAAGCCGGGAAGTTTCGCCGAAGAACAACCGGCGGTATATGCCTGTATCGCGTATCCATTGATACGAACGGTATTAGCTTTGGTTATAAAATAATTTGCGTCTGGTAGGGGGTGGTGGTGGTGGTGGTGTCGGCGGTTTTGGCGATGTTTGGAGCGGCGATACTTCTGTTGGGAAATTGAAACGGATGGGTTGGGATGGATGGTTCAAGTTGGTTCGAGATAGAGAGAGAGAAAGCTTGTGGAGATGGAGATCCCGACGACTCCAAACAAAGGGCCGAGCTATTTTCTGAGCCTTGGGCCCCCAAGTTATACGAGTATAAAGCGACCACCGGGGGTTTTGCATCCTGCCCTCATTATATTTCAAGGCTTGCAAGTTGAGCGGACCCAGCCGCCCTATAGAATTTCCAGAACCGCGAAAATTGCCCACCTTTCGCGATCGCAGATAAATGTCGCGCCGCAGGAGGACCGTTGTCCTCCGGAAAGTTCGGAGACACCTGTACCCCCGGGCCAATTTCTAGCCGCCATTCCGGAAAATCCAGTACAAAACACACATGGATTCCTGTTCTTGCTTTCCCTCTTTTCTTTCCTGTTTTTATTCTTTTTTTTTTCTTTGTTTATTTTTTGTTCTTGCGTGTGTGTGCGTGCGTGTGCAAATGGGAGGCGGAGGGCTTTTCAGTCGGCCCCCTCTTTTCACTTAAAACAATGCGCCCAACTTCCATATACACGCCCTTGCCAGCAATACACATGCCCTTTCTTCGCACCTCGCACATCTTGCGCCATGTTTATTCAGATCAATTAGAAGGATTCTGATAATGTTACCCACCTACTCGACACCGGATACCGCCGCCATCTCTCAATCTTTCTCTCTCTTATACACACGCACAGTTTTAAGCAATATGGAAACTTCGCGTCGTGAAATTAATATTCATCCCTTGTACCTGAGCATTTCACGAAGGTATCTGCGATATAATTATTGCGGATGCATTTTATCCGGATAGCGATGAAGGCTGTGCTGTTTTCAAGAAGGGAGCGCTTTTAAACATTTCTAAATAAATTCGTTGGTTAAAATTCCCTTTAGTTACGTTTCCCTAATTGACATCAAAATAGTCACAGAATAAAACAGATACTTAAGTAAAGAATATTTGTATTAACTCGTATGAACAAAAGTATTCATTATTCTTAAAAGTAAAATAAACCTATGCAATTTCTCTTTAATATTAATATAAAACTTTTATACAGCTTTCGTACTAATTATCCTCTCTTTTAAATTGCGCTACGTTTTCCTTGCTTTAGTAATAACGAGAATAATATATGTGGGGAACATGATGTTTAAACACCTTCCGTGCACTTTTGAAATTAAGTATCACGTTATTTCTTATATCTACTATAGAAATTATTATTATGTAAATAAATATTGTTTATATAAAAAAATTAGTTGAAATAAGTTGGTTTAAATAAAACCGCTCTTCTTTAGCGCTGGTACCAATACGATCAAAGCGCCGGTCGTTTCGTTTTAAGAGGCCGTAAAAGATGCACATTTACTTGTCACAATTAATAATATCCGCCATCCAAACAGAACGGCCAGTTTAAATGAAACCGGAAATTGCAGTTTCATCCGTTTGGGTCTTCCATAAATTAACTATAAATTGCAATTGTTTAATAACTTCGTTTTCGGTTGATATGTATACTTTAAACGTTGCTCTATCCGATCGTTTATCCATCCCGTTATTTTGTTATCGTCCTCATTATTCTCTGCTTTTTATTCCTGCTTACGTCCCCTTTGCCTTAACGGCTTAATTCCATTTGCGTCAATTGAATTAGTGTTACGTTTTTAATTAAAGAAACATTGTTAAATGAATGGGCGAAACGTAATTGTGATGTAGATAAAAACTAATGGATTTATAGGACTGGCCCCGAGACGACGGCGTGTGAGGGTATTTCAGAAGGAAGATAGAAGGAGAAAATGAAGGTGTGCGTGGAATGGAGTGACTTGGAATGGAGCTGCGGCGGTGGAGAAGGTACGAAAGGGAAATCGAGTGGATGAATAAAAATGAATTTTAGAGTGAGTGTGTTAAGAGCGACATAAAGTTCTGACATTTTTATTTCATTTATAACATAATTCCGCCGAGCTAATATCTTCAGGTAATTCCAAATAAAAATGGAATGACATTGTCTTTATATACAGATAGAGGTTAGTCCAACTTCTCGGATAGGTGTTAATGGATATGTAAAATAAACTTAATCGAAACTTTTTAAATATTAATTAATATTAGTATTTATTTAGGAAATGGATATTGGTATAATTATTATTATTCAAAAGTACATAAAACTGAACGTGAAATAAAACATTTACAAATGTCAATTTATACAAACAAATAATGAACAAGTGTAATAAAATACAATTTTGTTAGTCATATTAATTTCAGTTGCAAATCAATCAATATTTATTTACACTTTATTTGCACAGAACACGGACTGTGTCCATCATCAAGTTTACATATTACCTTCACTAGTTTAAAAAAAATGTAAATAGTTGTGTTTGTCCATATTTGAAATTACATGATATTTATTTTATGTCAAAAAATATTTATATCAATAGTAAATAATTATTGATGATTTTCTAAATTAGTTTGTTGGAATGGTCAAGTTTTATCTAATAACATTTAGTTTTATTTAAGTTACCAAGAGTGAAGTAAAATTGATGTTTGAATTGACCGAAACCGTTAAGTACAGGTGTCGGTAGTTGTTTTGCAGACCGTGACAGTCGTCAGGATCGGAATTAGAATTAACCATTTAGGAAAATCGATGGCACGTCTCGCAGGACTTGGAAATGAATGGAAGCAGACTGAAGCTGCGGGGACAGATTTATCTGTAATAAATTCTGGAATTTCGCCACAGTTAGGTGTAGGCGAAATTCCATACAAAACCAAGAGGTCGAAAAAAGATCAAATTGTGTTTTTTTTTGGTTTTTGTTTTTTAAACAATCGACGTTTTGCACCCTCAGGTAACATTTTCGAAGAGCAATGAGAAATTAAAAAAGTATCCCTTGGATATTTGGGTATTCGCCATTTTTATTTCGTATGTATATCTTTTTTGCGTCTGTAATTATGCAGGGTGAACAAGTCAGTAAATTAAATAAAAGGGAAAATCGAATTATCTATAATTGCCATCGAGTCGTAAATCGATAAGTCGAAGAAGGGTGTAAATGTGTATAGTACAATTTATGCTGCTACATTTGCTGTCTTTCTTATGCATTTTTTTATTTGCAGTTCTTTCTCTTGCTCACATCAATTGTTGTTTCCTCTTTTTGTTATAATTTACAATTGCAAATTGCATTGAAATATGTTGAAGCGTTTGGAATAAGTGCAAAGTAAATGGGAGGCAGATGGTGTCCCCTAAGAAGTTTGTTGTTTTAAATGTTTAGAATGTGGTATAGTTTTGGTGTGATGTGTGGTGCTTATGAGGAGGTGCTCGAACCAGGGCAATTATTTCATGCACGATTTTTTACACCTCCGAACAAAGCTGCTCTCCTCTAATTGATTGAAATTTCTGTTTCCTTTATCCGCGTGTCCCGAGGGGGTCGAGCTTTCCATCTCCAACTCCTTTGCAGCCGCCTTTACTTCGAATACACGAAACTAGCGGAGAATCCCCGCACATTCGCTCCGTACCTTAGTTGTTAGCAAGTTCGCAACATCGTGTTAACAAGAGAACAAGTGCCGCGAGCATTGTTACACTCTACTTTCGAAAGTAAAAAGAGTGAGCTTTTCGCCCGTAAACAATACCGGAATGGCTTTCGCAAAGGGAACGTCCCAACTACGGAATTTAAACATTTTCATTTAAAATTTTCACCGAATTACGAAAACGCATGCTCAAGGCATCTCATTGTCAAGAACACTTCATTTACAGAATGGGAAGGAAAATACTAGCTCACATTAATATAAGAGTTTGCGGGGACTGCACATAATATTTGAAGTTCTTTTCACCAACTTTCGTTTTTCGTGGGGGAGCAAACAGAAGAACTACACCGAGTGCATTCGACAAGGACAATTTTCGGATTACCACGTCACCTACGTTATTAGTAACCAATTTCGAAGGGCTTTGTGGATTTTTTCCCCTATACATTTAGTTCCTCAAGTGAAATTTCGATCCATTTATATCTTTACTTACTCTTCAACTATTAACTGTATATAAAATGTATATTATTGCAAAAAAAATATTTAAGAAATATTATTACATTAATTATAAAAAAAATATGTTGAAAACAATATGATGTTTTTCCCATCAAGTAAAAATAATGTTGGCATTGCTGAGAAATTCAATATCCGAGGTATTTACTATGAAAAAATGTTTGGAATTCAGTATTTCAATATCCGCCTGTTTTTATCAATACGGAAGAGAAGTGCAAATTTACCTTAAGAAATGAAATATCGTAAATTCTCAACAAATTCTGAATATATTTATTTATAAAATATATACGAGTATAAATATTAATAAATTATATTTAAATTCAATCAGTATTAGAATTTACTTGACCTATTTCTTTTTACGATTACGGTCTTTTAGAAATGAAATAGTAATTTTGAAACAGACGACTATTGATTCGTTTGACTATTATGTTATCGTGGAGAAGGACCTCTTGATCGATAGCCGTATAAAAGAGAAAACATCTATCAAAGACACTCGATGCAAAAGAAAGCGAGAAGAAAGCACTCGAGTCGTCCTGTCGAGAACCTCTTTAATTCACTTTCATTCATTAGCCTCATTCCCGACAGAGGACTAATAAATTTTAAGCTAATTTCAATATTTGTTTTCCTTCTTCCACTTATACATATATATTTACATATTTTTTTAACTCCTTTCTGCTCGTTCGCAGCAGTCCGTCCTCTCGATCTCGATGTCGAGGCTAATTAGGATTATGTAACGGTGCGAACTGGTGTTTTCAGCGTGCGGCGTGAACAAATTAAAATAAGATGTTGGCCGGTTTAAATGGGATATAAATCAATCTGTAATTTGTAATATTAATTAAGCACGCTTCTTACTTATGCAAATTTATTAATACCGGCGAGTGGGTCGTAAATTCGGTGATTTCAGAATTATTGTGACAAGTTAATATTAGAGTTTATTCGCGTTTCCTCCTTCTACTTTTCTCCATATTTTTGTTGTTGTCCCGATCATCCAGAAACAACTACAACGACAACTGCAGTATTCGGCAAATATGGACTTTATATAATGCTTTATACTATCGATTTTGGCTATCTGATATAATCCTGCATATTTTATTGTATTTTATCACCGGAATTATTCATGGCTTTTAACTCCTCTCATCCTGTATTTTAGTTAATTGTCAAATTATAAATATATGGATCAATGTGCAGGAAACGCAATCAAAGAGGTCTAAAGTGATGGTATCGTAAATTCTGCGTTATATAATCTGCAATCGGATTATGAATATGGCTGCTGCGATGTGCATCTATCGAAAAAAAAATAGGAATGGAAGAAGGACTGGAACGTGGAGACGAACGGAGGATTGCGACGTTCCATTCTTCGTCGACCGTGTGTGGATATGTGCGTGTGTGCAATCGTTTTTTTTTATGTGCGCACCGAATCCAATTAAAATGTTTGCATTGTGAAATATAATTATATAACGTAATTGCGTTCCGCGTTCGGCGGTAGTTCTAATTAACTCTTTGAAAAAATATCGCGCGCGGATATGTTCGCATCCCTGGAAGCTCTGACTGCTTATTCACACATCCCTTAACGCCGCCGCTACTGCCTCCGATTTTTAAATGGCAATTTTAATTGCGTACGGGAGGCCACCCGCGTTCCCGGATATTAGATGTGCGGACAAACACGCCGCCTCCTCTTCCTCCTAGAAAAACGCGTTTCAAACGTGTGCATATGTAACGCGGTATTAGTTTTCATCGTTATTAAATTGCGTTTTGCTGCGGAATGATATAATTGCAGAAGGAATTACGACTCGGTTTACATACGCACCGTACGTACTTCATTTGAAAAAAAGAGAAAAAAAAATAAAATAAAAAAGATGAATAATTCTGATAATCAAAAAGATTCTTTTAGGAAATACTTTGAATGTTTAAATTAAAATCGTGTTATATGGTTTCACAACAAAAATTGTAAATGGTGAAATCCTTGTTGTTAGAAAAAAGGGTATAATTTTGTGGGTCAAGTGATTGAATCGAAAAGGGTCCATCCGATAAACAGCACGAGACGATCTGTAATACTGTGCAGGAGGAAATGTCCACTGTCCAGCATCGATTTCCAAATTGCGGCCCATCCATAATGGATCCTCCGGGCAAGAAGTCATGCGATTTCCGACAGAACGGAGTATTCAATTAATTAAATTGAACTGCATGTTTTACGGCGCATTGGATACGGCTGCATCCACCTCACGACAGCATTATTATTTCAGGATTATATTCGGTTTCATTTCCTCCTCAATTCGCTTTTTCTTCTTCTTCTTCTTCGTCGCGAGTAATAAGCTTTCTAATAATATCTAGCGCATTGTACGAGTAACTAGAGCTCGGCTCACCCCTCGAGAGGGACTCATAACCAACCCTCGGCACAGCCGATTTTTAATTATTATTAAAATGATTACCTTCTTATTTTATGGCGCGCAGAAAATGATAAATTGCCGACGGCGAGTTCTGATTTTTCCGACGATAAAAATGATCGCCATTATATGGACGGTTTTTCTTCTTCAACTTCTTTTAATTTTTTTCGTCCGTTCGTACTGTTTTTGTTTCTTTGCCCGATCCTAGGGCACGAATTGGGTTATAGCCCCTACGGCTAAGAA
Source organism: Nicrophorus investigator (assembly GCA_963457615.1). Classification (NCBI taxonomy): domain Eukaryota; kingdom Metazoa; phylum Arthropoda; class Insecta; order Coleoptera; family Silphidae; genus Nicrophorus; species Nicrophorus investigator. Next base: position 13,533,417 of record OY735146.1, read on the forward strand.
ATATCGAAGATCTGCACATTTCTTTTGGCCCACGTTGCTGCGCATTGAAACGTATGCACTTCAAACATTTCTTTTATGCGATTAAAGTATATTGGCTTTCGGAGTGACAATTTTGTATAGTAGCGTAAAAAAAACTCTATTTTAACGCTGCTTCCTATTTAAATATGAATTGTGCAATACATCGGAGATATTCACAATAAAATACAGTTTCAGAACTTCAGTATTATCATTGGAGTAACTACAATGGTACGACAAATTCATTTAGACCTAATTCTAGCTTGATAAAACATTTTTTAAGTTTCGAAATAACAGTTTTTGAGCAAACAAATTAGAAAAATCCAAGAGGAAAAATATAATTTATTTTTATATTTTTCATCAAAAATATTAGGAGCAAGAATAATATTTTGCGGGTAGATACAATTTGAAGTTCCACTAATATAGTACATCCACAACTACTATTCCACATTTATAAATAGACGGATCTAAATATTTATTGAAATTTTTGCAATGGGGAAATGAAAGATATATTTTCAATATTAATGTATTCAATGAAATAATTCACTAAATCCACCAATCCTATGCAGGTTCAGATGTCACTTTGGTGATATGTAAAAGCTTTAACTTTTTTGCCTTTGGCTGTTTATTTTATGAGGTACATCGTGTTTGGCGAATTATCAATTAAAGTTTTAATGGTATGAAACACTTCTCCGTGTATGAATTATTATGATTAATATAACGAACTGGAATGGCAGAACGAAGCGTTTTTAATGCGATTCCGGAGAATGTTTACCAACTTTCATAGCCGCAGTAATTACATAAAATTAAAGACCGCTTTCAGTCGGAGGCGTCTCGAACATACAGCAGGTGACATACGTTAATGTTGCTGTTGTTGTTGTCGACCGTCGTGTTTCCGTAGGTAAGGAGCAACAATTGTTCCGTCGTTGATGCCAAATTGCACGCCAACAATCTATTATGCAATGGTCTAGCAAATTGAAGCGCAAAGTGGTCCAAGGTGCATGTACTTAACGCGTATTGATGTGCGCTTTGCATTCTCTCCTCGCCCTATGCATGTGATAGAATCGAACACCATATAACGGCAACGGAATCCTTCGAATTGCGTAATGCACACGTTAATTAACTTTGTTACGTCCTCTTCGCAGGATCAAGTATAGCAATTAATTTAACCGTCGGACGGCGGCACGAGCGCGTTCCGATCCTTATTAATTTATTTGATCTGCTTTTCCCCGTCCCCATTTTCATATCGATTCCATTCATATATTAGGTTTCTTAATATATCTGTCGGAGAAGAAAGCAGAGTATGAGGGTAAGGTGGAGCGACGCGGGGAAAGGATGAGGATTCGTCGTGTGGGGGACTGGAAGTCTTGGAAACAGCGGACCTGGATGGTGACGGCACATTCATAATACAATAGCCAATGAAATGTGATCAATAAAGAAAAATGTTATCCGGATTCATCGTCTTATCAAACATGTTTAGTACAAGGCAAGTGATGTACGAGAATTGTGTATACGGACAGTTACCTTACACAAGAATGCTTTTAGCTAATATAGTCCGCCCATTTACATAAAACCCTGCATATCTAACAGACCTATACCATTTTTTATGCGGTGGTTCCTCCTTGCCAAGACCGGAGATAATCCCGTCACTTCATTAATTTAAATCCAAACCGTCCGCAGTCACAACCGCCCCCTAAAACTATTTCTGCAGATCAGTTCAGTTTGTGAGGCCGGAATCAACGTTTCAATCCCGACTACATTCATAGATGTGTCATGTTCCATGTGGCAGACTCCGTAAACATTGGACCACTTCACTTCTGTTTTATATATACATATATAATATTTAAAAGTTATGTAAACATTACAAGTATATCATATTTAGATTATAATATCTTGAACTGTGCGCTGATTGATAATACATATATATTGAAAATTACCAAAAAAAATCAAGTTTTTTTCATTAAAATAAATAATGCATGTATAAGATATTTATTCAATTAGGGGAGATATAAAAAAATGGCTATATTAAATAATAGTGCAACAACTATTAAGGACTGGATGAATATTATATAAGATCTAAGAGATATTCAATAACATATAATCCTATAAGGGTAGGAAAACTGTAACGCACTCAACTTATTAGCGTGCGAGGTAAAAATAACATTGCGAATTTACCCTACATTTGCTTTATATTAATTGTGGCATGGTCGTATAGCATTTTAATACGATTTTCAATACACATTAATTTTGCGAACGCGCGCTTTCACGGCCGTTCCCTTTGAATCTCTATATTTCGCACACTGTGTAAAGGTTCCGCATTCAATAGGTCTGCATACATGCATGCATTCGTGAATATTCCGTTTGGTAGTTGTAATTTATAGTTTACATATTAGTCCTTGCGAAATATTATTTATAATTTTGCGATTGCATTCTATGAGGTATCTCATATGTTGAATCTTATAGAAATAGCTTGATGTAAACCTTAATGAAAGCAGTAGGACCTATACAAATATGATACAAATTTGAATATGAAGTATTTAGATATTACATGTAAATTAGTATATTTCAAAAAGAAACCTTCAGTCTTTATCATCAAAGCAATAATTGAATTGTAATAAAATTAAGAATTATGTTATTTATTATATGGCTGCTTTCTATTCGCATGTTTTTTTTCTAGTGTCTGGTAGAATGACTGGGTGTGATTTGAGTATTTTAAGAGAAATAGAAACAGCATTAGAATGTGAAGGAGAGGGTGAAAAAAATGTCCAAGAAAAAGCTCGTAAATTTAAAATTACAAGGTTTAGTAGTAAGATAATTAATGATTGCGAGGTGGAAAGGACGCGAGGATGATGACAACGTTCGAGGCTGCGATGTTCGAGAGTACAAGTTGATACAAAAAAAAAGATGAACAATGATGTTGTTTTGTGATTTACAGGCTGGATAATTCCGGTGCGTTTCATTTCCGAGCCGGATTGATTTCGTTTATGGGAAAAGTCGTGCGGCGGCGTTCGTACAGCAGAGAAAACCGCGGGGCGAGGTGATATTTCCGGAATGGTTTTGTAATTACCTGAGCGGCTCTATCGCACTTAGTTACCCATTGTTCCCAGATCGGAACTAATTTCAAGAATGCCGGCCACGGAATTAGAATCGCCCATCGGCAATTTGCGTTTTCTTCCGAGAACCGGAACCGCATGAACATTTTTGGCCACAATTGATTCGGAAGAAATCCTAGTCATATTATTTGTGGTGCTGAGTAGTCCTGATCGTAATTAGTCAAAGTTATGAATAGTCATAGTTGAGGCTCCAAAGATTTGAAATCTGACGAAGGTGATTTAGGATTTAGAAGCATTCAACATTCAGTTGCAGTTACACGAATTCCACGTCAGGTGGATCTTTTGTGGTGTTAATGATATTTTTCGGTTTTATTGCGCGAACATATAAAATGCAATTTAAGAACTGGTCCAATCGCCGCTCGAAACGGCATGCAGATTTCGGTTTCGCCTTTTATTTGCTTATTATTTATTGCTTTTGTGACCCTCCCTGTTTTATTTGCGTTTCCAGCATCTCTTCTTATTTTATTTTTATTTATTTTTTTACATCTCTCTTTCTCTTTATTTCAGTCTTGTTGTGGGGATCCAGAAGATATCCGAGAAATATGCGTTGGACGTTTGGAGCCAATAAAATGTTTTGTGCATCGCGACGATAAGTCCACGTTTTATTGTACCCTCTTCCAGCGGGGGCTACGACCGCAATGGAGGAAGGACCACGGGTCTATTGTAAATACAACTCCGAGAGTAATAATTACCGGCCGCCTGTTAAATAACCATTAATGCTCCGACTATTTCGGATGCCAAGCTTCTAACTTGTCCTTCTCCGGAACAGCGCGTATAATCCCTCGAGTTATGGCATTTGCATTCTCATAACTGAAAACAATTTACTAAGCAGCAAATGAGGAAAAGGAAAGCTGAATGACATTGGAAAAGAAAAATAAAATACGACGCAAGTTACCTTATTTAACCAGATTCCATAATGCCGGAAACAGGAATCCTCCATCCAATATCTGGAATTAGTTTCATAATTTTCGTATCTACTTACAACTTCTTGGTTATTCTCCTTTCCAAGTATCAGGTCGATTACTATATATATAAATATATATATACCTACAAAATTGTTCAGCATTAATAATAATTTCATACATTAGTCCGAGCAATAAATTCCTCATCATCCACAAAGACTTGTATTAAATCTGCATATTGCCTAACATTTATTATCAGGAGTGCTGCTAAATGATACGCACGTGAACTTTGTTGCCGGTTAAATTATACTGTGTATCGTAAATTTCATCCACACACACATACACGATTATTCCTAAATTGCAAACTGACTACCAGTGACTTGGGAGAGAAAAAATAAATATTGCCAGCCATCTGCAGTTTACGGCCTCCCTTCGTCGGCTGCGGCCAAGGAAGGTCAGAATCGATGTGCATTACTTGGATATATTCATACAGGTATGACAGTCTTGTTAAATACCTTTGAAAGTCCGCCCAATGGTAGTTTATTAGCTGTGAATTATTCTTAAGATTTTACAAGTAAAAAAGTATATTTTATAACTACAAAATAACTAAAATGTAAAGTTTTCAAAAGTTTAAAAAAGCAGATAATATATATGTTAGTATGATTATTGAACTGTTCTCAAGTTTTTCGGAGGAATTTATATTACAAATGTGTAATTTAAGCACTGACGTACATGCAAATAATTTTACAAATATTACACAGAACACATTTTCGAATCAGAAATTGAATTTATTTCATTATTTCACTCTAAAATACTAGTAACAATTCCGTGTCGGATGAGTGTAAACGAATATTTATTATGACTCCCTCTCTGTGTGTATCTGCATATTTCTTTCTCTCTATATATATTTTTTTCACCTTACGTTGTTTTCGTCGGTTTTGTTTTCGCAAAGAAACCGGACGGTGACACATACGCTCCATCAATCAGAAGACAAATAAATTCGGTGTGAATTCCCGAGTCTTAAATTTCACACCTTTTACCTGTCTTTTAACAAGAATAACCGCAGGTCGGACCAAGAAAATGCAAGGACCGAGAACCGGAAACAGATGATGTTCCATTAGCGACGATTTCAAATTCTACATGCATTTTTTGCGTCGCCTCTATTAATTATGGTGATCGAATGTTTGCGCGAGTTTTAATTCAAAATATTAAATGCTAATTGCATTCGTATTTTCTGAAGTCGCACCGGCGGTGCCATTATGTGATTCAGAACTGCTGCAGATTCCTGTTCGCAGGTTACGTTGCAGATCGATGCAAGGATATTGAGAAGATAGTAGAGCTCCCTGTATTCATACGAAATATTTCATTTTATGAACATTACATTCAGTTTGAATAAAACTAGCATTTTAATAGAAAAATACTGCAATTGAAAGGGTGCCGATTTTTTTATTATTCCAAAACTAGTAAGATCTAGATTGTAATTGGAATGTGTATTAGCACATTATTTTCCATGATTGATAATGCCGATGAACCCGTCACAATAATATGCACAAGAATTGTGATGAGATCAATCTACGTCTCACGTTTTAATTTGTCCTTGTATAGCCCAAAGCCATAATCAAGATATTCCTCGGAATTGCAAAAAACATAATTTGAAGAAAAAAAAACGACGCGTTACGTTAATTATTTATTAAACTTCTTTTAATATTATTGCGTTAATTACATAATTTTCCTTGTCTAAAATCGTGGATCAAATATCAGTACATTAAAGGTTTGTAATATATATATATATATCTCAGTTTTTATATATATATATATATTATATTTTTATCTCAGTTACAACCTACATCACTTTTTAGTTTCTTTCGATAGGATTCTCTCGTTAAAAATTGGTTAATTCAAAGCTTCTGTGGCAAAAATCACTATTGGTTCTTTGTCTTTTTGTTTGTGTGTGTAGATTTGTTATCAATGTATGAATCATTTTATAAATAATTTTTGTTGCTTTTTTGTTATCAGTCGAAGAGGCCAGTTCATAATTTCCTTCCTATATAACAATTACAAACATGTAAAACCTCTAAATCTACATCTACACATATATCAACAGTTCTATTGAAATTAATTCATTAAAAATTATTTTCATACATTTTTTTTTTCAACTTCTTATATTATTATTTTTTTGCTCTCTTTCATCTTTTGTCTTTATGTCATACGTGGGAGTAATAAATAAAGTAAATGCAATTATTTTGGAAATGATGCAGAGCGGAGGAATTGGAAGCACCAAGAAATTTTAGACTTAAGAAAAGTTGCTAAAGTCCGTTTTGAGTTTGATTGATGGGGTCTGCGCGGAAGTTGGCTTGTTGCTGCACATTTCCATTTTGATTTTCTGCTGGGTCTGCTGGTTCGAGCGTACGGCGTTCTCGAGACGCACCCTCAAATCTGGAGCCTGGCTCATCAATTTCTTAAATTCCTGTTGAAATAGTAACAAAAGAATGATAGTACTATCCACTCACGCAATCTTTAATGTTTTACCTCGGAATATTTCGGTCCTATTTTCATGAGCCACTGTAGACTAACGTCGTGCAGCTTCATGGAATACTTGTTAGAGGATCGCAACGCCTGACCTTCTAGTAAATAACTGATGAGTATGGGGACTAGCAGTGTCAGCATTTGAATGCCTGCAGAAAATAAAAAAGATTTAATAAAGCAATATAATTAAAAAGGTATTTCTTTAATTTTGCCAATCAAGTTTACCTTGTAAGATGTCTCCTATAGTCAGCAATGAAAGTCAAATAGATGTATTTTCGCACGTTATAAATACAAAAAATAGAGATTGCTACTTACGATTTTGTGGTTCGGCTAAACCAATTAAAGCCTCGACGGTTACTATGGCTTCTAAAGTAACGGATAGTTCTCCATCTGAGAAGATTTGTCGCGCGCTATCAGCGTATAAAAACTCAACCAATCTCGGTGCCAATGCATGGATGTACGGTGTTGCAACAGATCTATCAGAATGTGAGAATATTGATTTCAACGTTTGCACGCACTTCAGTCGCACCTATAACAATAAACCATCGAACAGGTTCTTGCAGCTTTTTATTATTAATATCTTACAGTTGAATTGGCACTTTGAAAGCACTGCCTGAAATGGTTTATGCAGGGATATTGAAGATTCGGAGCTGACACCACGCTCGTGGGAGCGTGAAGAACGAACACGGCTATGGCCAACATCATCGTCACTTCATCCAGCTTAGTTTCCTCGCTTCCCGTTTTAGCCAGATCGATTATTTTCGCTAGAGCACTTTGCAGAAGCTTCAACCATTCCTCTGTGCTCCTGCTATCGTTACAATACTTGTCGGTGGCTAAATTCTTTAAGCAGTGCAGAGAGGATTGGACTGCCGCGTTGTTAGCCAGAATATTCACGTCGTTTATATTCTTAGTGGCCATCTCCTTTATCACTCCTGTAGTTAAGTACAAGATCGTTGGCAAGATTGACACAGCTCCCTTTGGCGAGCAGAGCTTATGCAAGTTCTCCATGCTAGTCAAAGCTGCTGCAATCAACCTACTCGAATCATCTTGATGGATTGCTCGCATGGAAGTTACTATAGTCGATGTAGGACTTGGACTCAAGTTAGGCAATTGCCGCACTATCAGACATAAGCACACTTCAAGAACGGCAAAAACCAGAGACTTCCCTGGTAAAATTTCTCCAATCTCTCCACCTTCTCCGAGGAGCACGTCAGCAGCTTCGTCCGCCCTCTTCGCCTGCTCTAGATGATCTTGTGCGGCTCTGATCACCTGCTTCAAAACTTCCATGCACAACAATTGAGCATTGTGATTATCTCTGGTCAGCAAAAGTCTGTGCAGAACATTGCACAATTCTATGCTCAATGATCGGTCCACCATGATTGCCTCCCGTGCCCATGTCGATTCCATTAGAGTGTACAGAGCTTGAAGGCATGTTATAATACTCTCTAAGGGCTCCGTCGACCTTGGGCTGCATAGCGCTTCCATACATATTCCAAACAACAGATGGAATTTATCGTTGTTGGCGGCGTTGTTGTTTGCACTGTTGTTTTGTTGTATTTTTTCGAAACCACCCGCGTTCAACCAAAGAGCGGCGGCATGTAAAATCGGTGGCCATGAAGCGGCGTAATGAGGTCGCGAAGAATCCATCGTGTCGTTCGTGTAGAATGCGCCTCCGTCATGTGGCAATTGACTTGCAAATTCGGAAGGCAAAGAGAGCAGAGCGTGGTCTTTCAATGCCGCTAACCAATGGTTGGACAAACTCAGTAGCTCAGGCTGTACCAGTGTTAACAGACTTTCGCCGCGATATTCGAAATCCCCGAACTCGTCATCTCCGACAGATGCATTCGTTGTGTTAACCTCAATGGACGCCGAACTGGATCCGGTTTCCTTCATGGCGACGATATAAACTTCCGCCCAAGCCTTTAAAATAGCTAACTTTTCAAGCGTGGCTAAACTTTCGTTGTACAGTAGGGTGGTGTTGGTCTTGATGTCCAACTTTCCGAGCGAAGAGACCAGCAGCTGGTGAACTCTTCTTAGATCGTTCAAATTCCTGGCGACGCTCGAACCAATCCAAGTGGAACAAACATCGCATGCGGCCGCAGTTACATGAGACGAGGTGTCCGGAGAGAATGCAGGCCTCAGAGCAGCTCCCACCTAAAACATCAAACAAGTATCTTGTGTTACGCAACCAGTGCTTTTAAGAATCCATGGAACTATCAATCCACGAAAATAACTAATAAAGAATCCAAATTATGTTATAGAATCGAAATTATTGCTAAGAATTTTTATTGTTTGTCAATCTATTATTGATACTTATTTGCGATACGGTATATTCAAGTTTCAAATTTTACCTGAGCCTGAAACTGTTCCAGCAACAGGTGTCCAGGAAACTCGGGCTCTGGTACTTTGGCAAACTTCTCGATCACTTCCTGCAAGGTAATCAGACCCTCTAACCTTAAAGGATCTGAATCGCTTGTGGCCGCCATGAAAGCCATCCGAATAAGATCGGAAAGGTGCAGCACCAAGAAATCATTCTTGCCCCTGGACGATTGCATTTCTTTGGCTTGCACCAGATCAAAGTGTGCCGATGCAGTGGATTCACATGCGGATATAATCTTGCGAACGCATTCGGCTGCGAAGACTCGTGTAGGCCATCGGGGCTGCACCGCTGGATGCGTGCTAGAATCGGTGTCGGCGTGGAATTCTGCTTGATCATCATCAGCTTCGTTATCATCGTTATCGCCGGCTTCGTTTGAATTAGCATTCACTGGATCATCACTGTTGCTTTCTATAAACATCGATTGTTTTAAATAAAAAATACTACACTAAATCGATGAGTTCATTACCAGTGGCAACAGTCAATATGTCCTTGCATAGACCCAACCATTGAGATAAATTATCTGCAGCTAGCATCTGCAGCATACTTGTCAAGGTGTCGTGTATATCTTTAATCAACGCTATATCAGTTTCCGTGTCCAACATACTAAAAAGCACTCCTGGTAAACCGGAATCCGTTATAAGAAGTCCTTCCACCGTACTAGAATCTCTACTTTCGCTTGCTAAAGTCATGGCATGTTCGCAGACCTCTTTAGCTTCCCGTTGGGCCAATTGCCGGAGACACGAAATAGCGGCTTTTCTCAAAAGTAAATGATTGCTCGACAACGTTCTCTGTATATAATAAGAATAAGTAAATTTTTAGTAATCTGACATCTGCAGTCAATTTAAGCCACTTACACAAAGCGTTGGAACTAGAGATGATAAATTGACATGCCTTGGGGCAAACAAGTGGAGCTGTTGCAAACAACCTGTGGCTTCCGCTTGCACCAAAGGATCTTTGTGGTCCTGCATTATGGCGCAAGCGCACAGGAAGGAGGACCTGGCCGTGCAAATGCTCGTCGTGTTCCCCTGGAGTTCAGGACCAATGGTCGTAATCAGCGCTGACAAAACCTTTCCAATGCATTGATGCACATCGATGTAAGATTGCGGAACGTTCAGAAGCAACTTTAAAGCCAGCGACAGGGTTGGCTCCACGTAGCTTCTGAACATTGGACCGCCGGAATCCGCGATGAGAGCTAAAGCGTGCAAAGACCAAACTTGGACCACGGGCGAAGTCTGATCCTGAGCCAAAGCTAATAGGATAGAAACGCTAGTATTAAGATGTTGACTAGAGCCCATTCCGCCAACATATCTATGCAGGCATCCTAATGCTAGCGAATGGCCCGTTCTGCTGGCTACGTCACGAGCAGATTTCAAACGGTCAAAACTGGTCTGCGCCAACTCAGCTGTAAACCTGGAATCCGACACCACCTGGGCCATTCGACCAACAGCTTCTCCAGTGGCACACCTCAATATTGGATTGGACGATGTCAGCGCACTGATTATTAAATTGGACGCAGATTTTTTCACGTCCTCCTGACCGAAACTCATCTTGGCTTCTGTTAGTCCTTTCAAACCGCTGAGCAATGACGTGAACACGTTCATCTGTACGGCTTCTTGCCTCGAACTTTTCGCGTGCTTGATGCATTCAGTGAAATGCTCGAGCATCTGCAGTCGATGCTTATTGGCGACTCTTGGGAATATCTGTCCAAAGAGTAATACCGACAAATCGATCACAGCAACTCCCAGCGGCAAAGGTCCGGGTATAATTTCGCCCTATATTGACACACAGATTTACATTATTATCTGTTAATACAATATTTAATATTCTCAATTAACTTACGGAATTTAATTGACGGTACAAGCAACAAGGATCGTGTTCCAAAGCCCCGGAACCGGCGGCGCTGTTTGGCTGCAACTGTAAGAAAACGAGATCAATATCCAGTTAAATCTGATGTTTGCAAGATGCACTGCGGAAAACACAAATCAAAATAATAACAAAAAAATAAAAAAAAACAAGGCGGACAACTATTTAGTTACTCACATGTTCGCCATCTGCCCTTCGATTAGGTTCCATCTATGAAAATGTTCATTAGAAGTCGTTTATTTATTTTTTTTTAATTTAGGATTCAATTATTTATGTGTAAACGAATGCTTACTTGGTCTTCTATTGTCCTATGATCGGTTTCCTGAAGCCAAGTGCCCAAAATTACGGAGTCGTCAGCATGGCAAACAGTCCTCAACTGTGAAGTGGTCGTATTCGCTGGATTCTCGGTCAAAGTGAACTCAGCCACTAACATCCTTAATAAATGAGTGTATGATCCTTCGAACGATTGGGGTGGCATCAGCAGGAGTGTCTCATATAATCGTAATCGGACCATCGCAGCTGGTGCTTTCAACTGTTGGCCATAGCTCTTCAGAATATTGGAAATGCTAAAATATAATTATCAATAATACTGGCGCCTATTCAATTGGCAATGTAAATTACTTAGTTAGCATGGCAAGAGCCGATTCTATCGGAATCAATAATCTTCTGACGATATCATCCGTAACCAATTCAGGACAATTTTGTATGAAGCTGTGCATGGCTGAAAGCGCACCGGCACGACCTTCGAGTGTTACTTGCCAGGTGAACGCATCTCCTCTGGCCTTCTCGGAATCCAATTCCTTTGTAGATCTTGGAAAAGAGTTCCTCCAAAGCAACAACATTCTCGGCAATAAACCCCGAACGACCGGTACACCCAAAGTCATGATTGCTCCTATCAGAACCCATCCTGCTTGAGTGCGATTCAAAGATAGTCGACTGTTCTGGCTGGCGCTCCTCAACAATTCCTCGGCAGTGTTGAAGATCACCTTTCCTTTAGTGTGTGGAACACCCAAAGGCGATAGGTGTACCCCACCCAAGACGGCTGCCAAAGCCGCGCTATATCCTAAAAGATAAAGGATGTGAACATCTTGATTTTCAAATTAACCATTTATAAACGTACCGGCTATTGCCTCTGGTGAAGTACGTCTGTCCTCAATGCCAGACACACATCTATCAATCAAAGGCGTCGTTTGGCTGGGAACAGCAACACAAATGCATCTCAAACACCAAGCTGCAGCCAAACGTGCCGCTTGACAAGGATGTATTAACACGGCGACAGTGGCATCGATTAAATCTGAAAACAAACAGTTTAATATCCTCTTTCTTTATGATCTGTTAATCTTACGTAATTGCTGATCCGTAAGTAAATCGTATGCGGTTGTTCCAAGACTCAGGATGAGGCTACCTATTTCCTGCAACGCGCATACCAGCAGGTGTTGGCTGAATAGCGTCTCCTGGTTCAGATCCTTTGCGTTCTCAGGATTGAAGTCGATCGAGTTCATCTCCTTAATGATGATCTGGGCGATTTCCTTGCACGCTAGTGCTTGCGCTTTTTCTCCGAGCATCTTCCCGAGGATGCTGCGCAAGATAAAATTGATGCACTTCCTGGAGTAGACGGCATCTACGTGCGAAGAAGCGGCCTTCGAGTTGGCCACCAAGTACAGTATATGCGAGAGTAGAGTCTTGATGTTGCGTTCCAGCCACACCGAGCCCAGGATCTGCACGAAAGTAACGTAGGACTGAAAGAAAATACATATTTAGTCTATGACCTTCTTTGGTTTCAGTTGATCGAATTACGTGCGTTACTCCGACCCTGATCTCTCTATTGACACCAGAACTGCCCTTTATGATTTCACCTGTGCCCTTAAGGAAACCAACGCCGCCTCTCAGGAAGCCTGACATTAGAATACCAAGCGCTTCCTCTAGCGAAACGGGCTTCACATTTTTGGGTATCTGGCCAGTCGGCAATTTTGGAGTTTGCTGTGTCATTGAGACCAAAGCTCCTAGAAGTTTGGCTACGGCGCACCTGACTTCATAGTTGGATCCGTCGAAAGCGCGGAAGCAGAGCGTGGCTAGACTCTCCAGTTCGGTAGTGTACAAAAACGGTGCATGATTAAGCATTTCCAGGAGACAACGGGTCGTGGCACAACGAACAGCCATGACGCGATCCACCAGGTAATGCTTGGCTACCTTATATATGTCCTTGTGAACGTTCGATATAGCGCTACCCATACCGGCGCACACTTTCTCCAATGTTAACATTATTTCTATACGAGTTTGAGATTCTGCGCTCCTCAGAGACCTTATCAGGATCTGCACTGTCTCCTCGTATGAGCGACCCATCATTCTGCCAAGCTTCTCGTACATACTTCCCACGCAGCAAATAGCTCCAAGTCGAGTCGGGAGGAAGCTAGGTGAATCATCTTTGTTCTTCAGGATGTCATTGCATTTATTAACGGTATCAAATAGAAGGAAGGTGTCCCCAACTGAGAATAATGTGGCCAAACATCTGGCAATCAGACGGCGAGCGGGAGGTCCAGGAGATTCCTGGATGTGGTTCATTAGCTGCTCTACCAACTTCTTTTGGCATCCTTTGATATCATTCTGAAAATTTGCGTTTTTTTGTATTATATATATATAACTCCAAAGATTTAATTGCAGTTACCTTTTGAGCCGCAACGAGTACTTTATCCAGGAACCTCAGCCATTCGAATATGAATATCGGCTTCTTAGCTGCCGGTATTTGCGCCAAAGCTTCCTCGTTCAAAGTCAAACTATGTGACATTTCCATTTCGATGAAAGTTTCGCTCCTGAAACAAAATCAAATATGTAACGAATATGATTTCTCATAACCTGGTGACATTTAATAGGTAAATGCAACAAGTCCGGTGGAATGCCGTCACCTTCGTCTGTACATCTCCATCAAGCGGAAACGCTGGTATTCTTGTTGGGTAGAGGACAACATAGGTCTGCTTCCCTCTATGATAAGGGTGTAAACAAAGTTGAATTGCAACTGATGCGAATTCCTGGCATGGACCGAAGCGGACGCAGTGCGCGCATGCTTCCTTATTTATATAGATGGCAGCGGCAAATGCACATTTGTCGGAAAAATGTTAACAATTGATTTTCCTCGAACGAGCAAACCGGAAGTAAAATAAAAAAAAAGAAACGAAGATGAAAAACAAATAAACAGAAATAAACCCGATGCCCAAAAACCACGTCCCACTTATCACCGCCGCTCCTCCGGTACACTGAATTTTTTAAGACGCAATCTATAGAAGTGAATCCTATTTGCCATTTTTATTTTATTTTTACTCCGACTGCAATGATGGAAGTGTGAATGATAGATGGGATTCCCAATTCTGTTTTTGCTAAATCAATTAATTGCAATTGAAGGCGACATGTAAATTCCGTTCGGACGCAGACACTTTACAACAACGACTGAATGAACATCCGCGTATTGCAATTAAAGTTAAATAAATTATTCTTTAAAGAAATAATATATAAAAGTATAATGAACATTTACAGCGTTTGTACTTACATAAGTCGCGCTCAGATTAGTTTTGTCTAAACATAGATATTTAGTGATTCAGTCAAATTTGAATAGTTTTTGAAACTCATTTGTATAGAAGAATGAAATATTAGGGTACTGTATTACAAATTAACAACATTACTCATTAAGATAAATCAAGCACCTTTGAATAGTTATGATTTATAGTTGCAGTTAAATTGTGTGTAAGAAGTAAAACATGTAACAAAAAATTATGTTAAACAAAACATTTTAAAACAAGTAACAATGCCAAAATGTATAATAACAAAACAATAGATTAATTTAAAAAATTTGCAGCTGAGTAATTTCATATTATAAAAATGCAATTTCTAAAAGGAAATACACTCAAGAATTTTCTCCTAGAAAGTTTGATACTTACCGAGAATGTAAAAACTTTCTTATCTATAATACACATAAGTCTTGAATAAAATAGATATATATATATATATATATATATGCATATATTTTCCCTTCTCGAAAAACAATCTAGTGACCCAAATACAATAATTATAGATCACAGGAATAATCAACAATAAAAATACCAACCATTGCTACACTTTACATATTATTATTCATGAAATCAGAGAGATTCTGAGAAAATATGGGAAGCATCTCCTTAAACAATTCTGCCATGCCTATGACTCAACTTAAATTGTTTATACACATTACATGATCCAAGGTGAACTTAATTGGGATCATGTAATATGTATTGCTGAACTCCTAATATTTATTAGGTGCATTTCACCTAATCAAGGAAAACCATGGATCTGAATTGTTTTGAACTTTATGGGGAGAGAGGGTTGTTGTAGTATCCCCATTGCAATGCATTTTAACAATTGGATGTTTTTATCTTTCTTACCTGTTTATCTCGTAGTATAGAACCAACTCGATTATTTGCAGTTTGAAAGATGTTTCACAGCATTTTTAAGCCCAGATTGTTTAAAATATTTACAAAAATTGAGAAGCACTACACCAACGCCATATTAATACATCTGTCACTGGTTGACTGGTTGTCATCGCAAGAGCACTTAGAACTTCCATCGAAACACGCGATGTTTGTTGCCTACACATCAAAATCATTAGAACTAATAATTAATTAATTCCAATGTAACTGAACGTCGCGGCCGATAGGTGGCTGCGTCGAGGGAAAGAAGAAGAAGAATTATTTAATTCATAATATATCAATAGAATAGTTATATTGCATACATTTTTAGTTTCATTATGAATATTAATTAAAGCAGTTGTGCAACAAATAAAATATTTCTCTATAGGCAACTAAACTTACAAGAAAGTTCTTAATTGTTTATAATAAGTTAATTATTATTGATAGTATAATAAAAACAACTCAGAATTAAGAATTACAATAAATATTTGTATCTCACCCCTTTGCCCTTAGCTCCATCTACATTCTAGCTAACACATGTTATAGTTCAAGAGAATTGTGTAAGGGTATATTGTGTCCTGTTCTGTTCCTTCCATCCAACAATGAATGCAAGTAGTAAGGGTATATTCAATTCAAATTTAAATATGTAATACATTGTCGACAATCAATAAATTAAAGCTGTTCCTTTTTCTTAATTATTACTGGTTAAGTTGTAGGCAACTCTTCAAAAAATTTTATTACATATTTATTGCAAATTACTTCGAATTTACACAACTTTTTTGAATTTTTATTGTTGCATAATAACAGGCACGCGCGTTAAAGTACACAAATATTGCTTTGCATATTCGATAAAAAAGCAATAAAAATTCGGAGATTATTTAAAAATGCGTCACGATAAACACCTGCACCTGCAGCTGCATACGAGTAAACAATCCTTATTTGGGCACGAAAATGAGTACGAGTCGCACATTTTGAGATAAGAGAATAATAAAAACAAAGAAACAACTGCAAATTTCTAACGTAAGAATAATTAATATATTGTCCATTTTGATTTTAATTAAGTTAAGATTTAATAGAAAAAAATATTTTTGATAACTAGATATTTATACATTTTTCGACGTTTTGTGCTGTTTTTAATATTTGATACATTTTAATGCAAATCAAATGTATTTGGCAAGAAATCAATAAAATTTAGGTAATTACCGAAAGGTCATCGCCTTATATGGAATTACGAAAACGCAATTCGTTTTGATTAATATATTGTTCGTTTCGATTTTAATATATTGAACTTACCTAAAATTATTTTGTTAAGATTTAATAAAAAAAATATATTTTTTGGTAATTAAATGTTTATAAATTTTTCGACGTTTTGTGCTGTTATTAATATTTGATACATTTGAAAGCAAATTAAACGTATTTGATCAAAAATTAATTAAATTTAAACATATTGTGCCACGAAAATAAGTGCGTTTCGCATATTTGATAAAAAAGCAATAAAAATTAGGAGATTATTTAAAAATGCGTCACGATTAACTTCTGCACCTGCAGCTGCAAACGAGTAAACAATCCTTATTTGGGCAAACTATTTTGAAAAATACAAATTACATATAAAAATATATAAGCGATATTTCCAATTTGCCTCTTTAAAATATTTGCAAATTACACTGAACTGACATAACTTTTGCTTATCTTTATTGTTGCATAAAATTCGGGAACGTACACACAACAAGCAATGTAAATAAATCGGTTATTATATAATTTCAGTTTCTTGTTCGTAACTATATAACTTATACAACTTTTGCGAATTTTTATTTAGCTCACAAAAATGACCATGCTTCTATTTGATCTTAACCATTTTGTTTACATTGAAAAGTTAAATGAAGTTAGTTAGAAATCAGCTAATGCCATAAGTTTTAGTGACGATGAGATTAACATTGTACATCGTTACGAGCTGTGATTTACTTTCAGCAATTGGTTCTTTCACGCAACAGGTTGTTCAGCAGCTTGTGAGCTTTATTTTGATGATTATAATTTTATCTACTATTAAATTCAACATAGCCTTTCATAATTAACTCCGCTAATAAAATAACCATTAAGAATATATTTCTCTTTGAAAATAATTGAAAAACTTTTTATTTAGGTTTTAAAAAATTAATTAATAATAATTATCATCATTTATCAGCCAGAAATACAAAATAGGTAATTTATTATTAAAGCAATAAGCACTCTGAAAAAATTCAGATTCATTAAAATAAACCCCTGAATAAATAAATATATAAACAAAAATAAAGTTACAATTCTAAAATTATATAAATAAATCCAAATTATATAAATAAAATAAATAAACTTACCTTTTTAAAATAATTCATATACTCACTCCATACAAACCTTTTGATTTTAAAAATAGTATTCTGTGAGAAGTATTTTTATCAGTTTTGTTTTTGATTGGGAACTGGATGAATTCGGGTGAAAAAAAAAGTAATTTGTAACAATTTTATTTTCCACGTTTTCCTGTTTCCTATGCAATTTCAAAGGTGATATTTTAGGTTTGGGTTACATCGATTAAGAATGATATTTCTTGTTTTTCTTATTGATACATATATATCTTCGTTCATGTTTTGCTTGAATCCCGCGAAACGTCGAAGGGCGGGCCTACGTTGCTTAAATAGAAAAATTATATAAATTTGAAGTACAGCTAAGTGGACCGCCCTTCGGCGTGTCGCTTCCAGATTGAACAGACCTTGTTAATAGAAATCGATGCTTGCCTTCCGCACTCGTATAAATCATCATTACAATTATATCATTAAGCAAGGGTGTTTGGGCATTAGATGCATAAGCAACTAATGATATACAGGTGATTGGTCTATAAGTAGTATTATATTTTATTTGTGTGTGTATATATATATGTATATATATATATAATATATTTATACATCTTTGTATTTTTTGATGTTTTTTCTTATGTTTTCCACCTAAATATTTGGCTAATTAGACCAAAACACTTGTAGGTCGATTTTTTAAATATATATATATATATATATATATATATATGTATATATATATATATAACTATGTTTAGACTCTCACTATGTTTATAAAATATTTATACAGTTAACAAACATAAAAGCTACGCATCGTCATGGGGTTTCTTTACAAAAATTCTATCGCTTGTTATACCATGCTTCATCTTTCCTAGGTATAATGTTCCTTTCCATACATTATATATGTTTTTCAACCTTTTCATTTGATTTTTCTTTCTGTTTCTTTTATTTCATATTTTTACAAAATTTCAATCTTTAAGCTTATCCCTAACTCCGCACTCCATAACTTGCAACCACATATAGTGGTCGTTGCATTCTCAACGGAATCGCACCTTTAGTTGCAAGCCATATTTTTCTAACCCCCCCAAATATTCGGGCCCGCACTCCAACAGAATTCTTACAATATAACAAGAACTGAGAAACCACTGTTTCCGGTCTCCGATTAATTACTATTACTTAGACTCTTAATCCCGCCCCGGTCCGATTGGGTCTACGCTGCAGTCGGAACCAATTAATCATAGCTTAATGCTTTGTCCATATTTGAATCAATCCGACCAGGATCAAACTACCCACAACGACAAATATTTCGCAGTCAACGACCTGAAATTAATCAGCCGAATTTCATATATATATATATATATCCCATTACCCCGATGAGTAGTCTGAGTCGGTATCGTGATGCAGTGGGTGCGAAGAGGTTTCATGAGGGTGCATCATCAATTGATTTAATTATGAACAAACGATTTTGTTTTTAGTTATTAAAGTGGGAGGGATGAGGGATGCATCTTGTCTTTTAATTCATTTTTTTTTGAAAAGATCAAGTTGTTGCACAAGCACGTTTGAACCAGTGAAGGGGGACACTTTGAATCTAACTTTTCTTTCTTCACACGTATTTTCTTTACGTGTGCTCGATGACCAACCCGCTATTGCTCTTATACCGAAATTTGATTTATTTTTCATGACAGTACAGTACACAACCTATCACTTGCAATTGAAATTACCCTGAAGGACGCAATTAAATATTTCACAAAGCTCTAACATCAACATCAATATTTAGAAACATCTTTGGAAATTCATTTATAAATAATTTATTTTCAACTTGCATTCAATTTATATAATAATAATAATAAAAATTATATAATTTGCAATTACCATAAAATACATAAATAATAAATAAAACCTTGAAAAATTATAATTGAAATTAAAATTAGAAAATTAAATTATTTCAAATTTAAGAAAATTTTATAAATCATTAGTTTCAAACTGCTTTTGATATTCATTTGCATTAATAAATATACAATAATCTTGAAATGAATAGTAATATTGAATCAAATTTGTTTGGATTATCATTGAGTTGTTATGAGTCATTTATAAGCTATGAACAAAATTAACGGCAGTTTCGTGTGCATCAAAAAAAATGAGCGGGTGTGAAACATTATCATTGACAAGAAAATAGGTCAGAAATATTATGGAATAAATGCAATCTTCACCCAAGATCGAAGGGCTTTGGTGTTTTGCCAACAAAGTCTCCACAAAATAACGAAATAATTATGACTGCACACGATCCAACCTCCCTTTGATATTCGCTTCTTCCCTTTTTCCTTCGCCATGCGACATGCGAAAAAGTTAGTTGAAAGTAAATCAAGAAAAAATAATATAAATAGAAATTGACTCGGTGTGAATTATGAACATGATTAATACACAAATTTGAATTTCTCGATTTACTATATCGATTTATAAGTAGATTATTTTGTCCCAAACAGAAAGACTTCGGTCTTATTTATAAATAAAATAAAGTATATAATTATTTTCTATCAAAGCAAAATAAAATATATTGAAATTAGTTTTCTATTTTTCTGATGATGTTTGCTGCTTTGTTTTGTGAAATCAAATTTGTGAAATAAACTGTAATCTAATTAGGTTGTGAGAATGGGAAGACAAAAAATAGTGTGTTTTACAAAACAAAACACAATCCTGGGTATTATAAATTTATATTTTAGTTGAAAAGTTGCGGGGTTCGTGACTCAAATTGGTTGCTAACAATAAATGAAATCCAGCCAAAGGGAATACGGCATGTAACGTGTGCGTTTTATTGTATCCTTGTGCATTCATGAGTTGGTCTCGACTGGACGGGCTTATCTACAAGAAGCGATCAGTTTGCTATACCATTCTGCTCAGATGCCCGTACAAATGGTATGCTTTCGCGCACACCAAGCCCGAAATACATAGGTCTCGTATATAATAAAAGCTATATATCAAAATAAGTATCACGATTAAAAAATTGTAAATACGTATCCTATCAAAATGTTGGGGGGATGGGGCTGGCGGTGTTTGTCGCCTATAACAAGTCCAGAAGGGTTCGAACGTGCTTGCACGATTAAAGAGATGATTTCAATTAACGATTAAATGTATTAAGTTAAGTTACCATTAGAATGTTGTTTTCAAAATGTTGCTTGATCTTAATATGTCATGTGTGTAATTTTCTCTCATTTTTTTTCGCACTTTTCTTCAACTTTTTTCATTTCGTTCTTTTAAATATTGAATAACAAATACTGAGTGTCTCAGAATAACAATACAAATTTTAAGCATTAAAATGGTGTATACGTAACAATGTGTCTCAATCCTTACAATAATTATTCATTACTCGACTTAGAGATTGTGTCTACGGTGCGCCCTACTCCTTTCCCGCTCGTTTCTTTAAAATATATATGTTTATAGTTAATGATAATAATTTGTTAACCTACTCTTAGTCATATGAACGATATGTTTACTTCAGTCAATTTGTTCAAGAAAATGTCATCCTTCCTTTCTGGGAATGTTTTTGTGTGGAAAGTGTATACTGCGAGTTTACATCAATTATAATAATTTTGCCTATAAAAGTAAATAGAATAACGACAAAATTGAATATGTGTATGTCACATTTATTTATTTTTAAAACGAGAATTATGTTAATTAGTTAATTATAACTTTTTAAAGCTATCCATGATATGCATTTTATTCGCATGAAAGCCAAAACATTGGAAAGTTTTCACGTACCGTTTAACACAGCTCAGCAAATTTTGTCCCTTCATTATTATTTTTCTCTTTCAATCCATTTATTTTGGTCACCCTTTCACCTATCTCAATCTCTCTTTGAGCGCACACGCTCGTTATGACACGTGTAAATATTACTTGTTTTATATATATATATATATATTTATTTATATATTTTCACTTCCTCTGTGGACGAAACAAATTATGGCCTGAAAAATAAAAATAAAGATGTGCACGCGCGTCTCGGCGCCGATAATTATGAAAATGTAGTCTTCAGAAACCGCCGGATGGCCGAGGGGTCGAAATCCGAGACCGGAGGGGGGATTACGTAATACACCGTTTGAAGTGAGAAGACGCGCGTGCGATAAACATGTTGTCTCCCTTCAGGCGAAGAAAGTTAACAAAGGGGGACATTGTAGTTGAGATGTCTGGCGTACTATCAAAGACCGAATGTTTTGTTTCTCTTCTTCTTCCTTTCGCATATACATATTTTATTCATTATTATCATCCATGTATACATATCTTCAAATCTTTATTTTCATTTTTTGTTTTGGGAAGACATTTTCAGATTGTACATGATCTTAAAGATTTATTATACAAAACAAAAATTCACCCTTTTGTCTCTTGCGATGAAAGATCGATAGGGCTTAAGCATTTCAGAAGTACACCTGATTTCTTCATACAGTTTGCAATTTACATGTACGATTACTAACCAATTTATAATATAATCTTAAGATTTAAACTACACAGCTTCCACTTAGATATAAGTTTAATGCACATGCAAATAATACTTGCAGCACGTATAAACATATTCTAATTTAAAGCCAGATCCCAACGAGGAGTAATTCTTTACATCCTTAAAACTAAAAAGAATGGAAAATAAAATCAGTAATAAAAAGTTACTATTATTACACTAGCTTATTATATTACATAAATACATATAATTATTTTATTACTAATGAGAGCAATTGCCTTAATCTAAATTTTCTAAAAAACAAATACTAAATGTAATAATACAAGTCGTGTACTATAATTATTCTTTTTACATATTCAGTGTAATTCTATCTCTGATCATAGAAAACAATAATATTACTGGAAGTCAAAATAATATTATGCAGATAGAAGGTAATCTTCTATTATCGACTCAAGGGTTACCAAGAGATCTGAAGAAGAGGTAATTAAATTACATTCATATAATGAAAATAATCAATTTTAAATGAATTAAAAATACATTAATTTAAGTTAAAATTGTAATAAACGTTAGATGTGTAACTAAAATTTTGAAGCCGAATGATGATATAATTAATGATATTATGAGATACATTATTATAGATATTTCTAAACAATAGAAAATAGAAAATAAATAATTGTAACGTATAACTGCGATTAATTGTTATTGGTTAATATAGATATAATTACTAAAGCAAGTGGAATTGAAATACGTTGCACTTCGTACGTATCAAACTTGGAACTGGATTTCTCAAATGGAATTCTCCAGTTTCCAGTTAATATCAAACAGTTCTGAATTTAAACAAATATGTCAACTAGAATACACGAAAACTAATCAATTGATTATAATTGATTTAAATGTTTATAAATTTATATATTATTATTAATTAAGTATAATGCCTTGACATTAAGTGAAAATAAAATATCAAAAATTCTCTAAAAATAATTTGATATTGTATTGATATTCTCTGTATATTGTATTTTTTTTAAACGTTGATAAATGAAACAAACTAAACTAGGAGCACCCAAATAATATAATCAATAAAATGTGTGCATACTAATATTTTGGCTTACAGTTCAAATTCACAGTTTTATATCTCTAACAAAACAATTAATGGACTCGAGAGGAATCAAACTCTAAGATTTTACGGTTATTTTTTTCCTCACTAAGAATAATACATATTGGCATATGGGCAACGAAAAGTTTGTTTCACCCTGGAACGAAAAGGAAACCTTAACATTAATCATAAAAATAAAGAATAATTTGAATAATGATATACGTAGTTACAATTTTATATAATTAAACAGTAGTTGATTGTCAGTTTCGCACAGAAATTCATACGATTCCGTGAAACAAATGAAAATACTTCAATTGATTTTTTATAATATTTAACAAGTTTTTCATTATTTCATTTTAATGCTTTCAAATCAGTTCTTATATGCGTTGCGACACGTTTGATTCTAGAAATTTATAAATTATGCTGATTACATCAAACTGTTTAATTCTGTAAAGCAAATAATTTCGAAAATGACATATTTATATTTTATGCTAAATATACTAATGGCAACTATATTAACGAGGATATGGAAGTACTGTTTAATATTTAATATATAGCAGATTTTTCTTTTGTATTTACTACGGTCGTGCAATAATCGATCTCAGCTATCTGAAACGGTACTACATTATTGCATTGATAATTGTCACTTGTCACAACTTCAATAATTACGAGCTATGTTTTCTTTCATCAAACATTCTACAAACAAACTGAACGTTAACATCGTTAATTCCAAATATTAATTGCTATAACGTCGGTTGCGCGATACCAATTACAAAACGCGTACGGCATTTGCATTATATGTATACTCTATGATTTTTTTGGGTGATTCCATTTCGCTGTCAGTTTGCGGCTTTCGTAATTACAAAATGTCGAATAGCTTCGATATTTGTATTTTTATGAACGCCACAAAGCGAATGCAAAATTGATGCGTGGAAGCTTAATATATATTAACTCTCTATTTTGTTTTCGTTTTTAGTTTACTGCTATTTATTAATTCGCTTCTGTGAGCAATTTTCAAACGAAAGGATGGAGTGCAACAAATATTCGGTTTTCTGCATTGACCACGCAATTAAGAGTTATAGAATTGCAAAGAAGCGGGATAATTAATTCGTAATTGAATGAAGCTCGTATTTAAATAAAGAGTAACGAATGGGGAAGACGGCATTTGCGTTCGCAAACGCTTTGATCATTAAGAAACGTAACTTAGCAGTAAATTATTTAATAAATACGGTTCCGGTATTCAACAGATGTTCCTATTTCAATGCGGTTATTAGTGAGCAATGGAAGCATCAAAGAGAAATGTTCTGCTCGAAATTAAACAAAAATCATAGTTTAAACATTACAACTAACTAATGATGATACATTTCATACAAATAAAAATGAAATCCAAAAATTGTAAATTATTACTATTGGAAATATTATAAATTTCAATTACAACGAACGTTGTTACAGTAAATTGAAATTTTCAATTGAATTGTTCATCGTAAGGAAAAGTAAGTCGATGGGCAATGAAGAAACTAGATGTACTATATTTTTAGGTCGATTGAATGGTAATCCGTCATCTAAACTGCACCACCACAATATTCTTTTTCTTCCAGCATGTATTTTGCAAGACGCAATTCTGAAATTGATCGAGATTCTGAAATGCTTAAGCTCGCCTCTCTCTGCTTCTTTCATCGCCTAAAATGGCTCTGAAATACTTTCTTCATTTTCGTATAATTAAGTAATAGAAAGAAAGGAAACGTGTACGTCGGTACACAGTTATTTTTTTTATCAATTTTTATTTTGATAGGAGTCATTAAGCTACGGCTCATTTACACCCTTTTGGACAGATATTAGCTGAGCGCCGGAATAACCGACTTTCCTGTTAGGATAATTCAGTGTATGCAACGCGACCTTTTACCGGTGTTACCAAAATACACATATTTACTATCTAGTTACTACTATCTTATTAACCCTAATGTCAACAGTCAACACTGATATGTATATATACACCAAAACATAAAGACGTTTTCTCTCATATTATTACGTGTTTACTTTTTTTCTCGTTTCCTTACTGTATATATTTGTTTTTTTTTTTTCATTCTTAGTTGAGAATCGTGGGATTGAGGATTACACACTCATTTATATATATATCGTTCGATTAACTGCAGATGCAATTCAGAGTTATTATTATTATTTACTATTTCTTATTTTTTCTCTGGATATGTTTATAGTATTGTGCTTGTGCTTGATACTGTTGTTGCTGCTGTCGTTCTATGAAATAGGTTTAGCATTTGCTTTGAGATGTTTCTCATTTATAGCCTTAATTGTCACGAGGAGAGTAAACAGGCTATGTGCATGAGAATCGGAAGGATCACGTAGAGGCCGACGTGGCTATGGCTCAGGTTGGAGGCTGAGCTAGCCTCGATCTGCACGATCTCGACCTCTGCCATTTTAAATATGCTCAGCAACAAATGCGACACGAAATCGGGATTGCGACTGTTAATCCTATCGCTTATGGTTTCCAGCAGCTCGACGCATTCCTCCTGCAACACACCATAGTAACGTAACCGGAATTGGGGCGAAGTAGGACGAAATGATCTGGGTCGGACCCGATCCGACCCGACTCGACCCAATCCGACCCGGAAACGTTTCCGCATAATTACTGAACATAAAATCTAACCTTTTCTTTGGCCAGACTCTCCATAGGCGACAGCATCGTATAATCCACCTCGGCGTTCAGTTTCCCAGCTATTATCACGTTCTCCCTCGTCGTGTTAAACAATTCCAGAGAGCACAGCGTCTGCAAAAGTAAAACCATCCCTTAATCCCTGTCCCTCCCCCATAAACAATGGTTGAGATACTAACATACTCAGAACACAGACAAACACACATATATATATATATATAAAATACGTAAGGAGAACAGATAAATACGCGCAAATCGAACAAATTTCCGATTTCTTCTCACGCTTGAATGTCAAAACGAAACACAAAGGGTACACGATGGAAACAGTTTGAATAAATCCAATTCGGTTTTATGAGTTTATTGCTTTGCTATTTTTTCAACTTAAAATATAAATGACTTTGTCGATTTATATTCCTCCTCCTGTATATGTGCTCTTTCTATGTTTTCCCTCGCCTTTACATTCCTCTCGTTCTCACACTCGAAGCTTTGTTATATAACGCTTTTTTTGCTTCATTTTTCTCGCGCCTCATAAAGCGGGTGGTATACCCGCTATTTTGCCCAAACAAGTTTTCATTTTACATATACGTGCGAAATGGATAGACTGAAAGAGGAAATAATGAAATGTTTTTTTTACATTTTATGCTTCTCTCTGTGATATCGGGGTAAACTAAACAAGAGAAATCACTGTCTCATTCAGAAACTTGTTCAATTG
This sequence comes from Nicrophorus investigator, assembly GCA_963457615.1. NCBI lineage: Eukaryota > Metazoa > Arthropoda > Insecta > Coleoptera > Silphidae > Nicrophorus > Nicrophorus investigator. The sequence goes on from OY735146.1 coordinate 13,559,893, forward strand.
AATTTTTACTACTAGTACAATCGAAATTACATTTCTCCCAAGAAAGCTTCGCAATTTTAAACCGCTTTTAGCTTCCATGTTGCATAATATAATTTCCTTTATAATAAAATAATAATTGTTAATATTTTGAAACAAGTAACTTTAAATTTAACTTTTCAATTAGTAACTCTGTTTCTACCAGTCTATACAGACTTAAAACTTCGATTCAATTAATGTTTGAACAGAGAAAACCTTTCCCAACTGAGTAAAAACGGAATTTGATGAAAATTATAAACTTTGGGACACATTAAGTAAATATATAGTCGACAACTTTTGTTATTGTAATTGGAGTTTTAGGTAGAAATTGGATGTTAATTTCGATTGAAATCAGTTGCATATTTCATTTGGATAAATGTATAGTTGATGCAATTAAATGTAATGAAAAAATGAAACCTTTAAGTCTCGCACAAAACTTCCATAAAAGTTTTACAACGTTTTCTCGATAAAATCGGAAATGAATTTAAGATTATGCAATTATAATCTTGAGAAAGCTTCAATGTCAGTGTGATTAAGTTAATTAATAGTGCTTGTTTATAGAAATTTTATTAAATTAATAATTTTATTAAGTGCCAATGTATTGTTGCGAATTAATAATGTAAAAGAAAATAAATTTGTCTTTAAATTTCATAAACGATATGGAAAATATTGTTATGTGATGATAAAAAAGGAACCCTAATGCATAAAAATAAAACAGTATTAAATTTATTCATGGCATAAATTTGGTAATAAAAAGGGGAGGGGATGTAAGGACGTTTGTGCGGCCTACATTCCGATGGATAACTGAAATGTTAAGTTCTTCTTTTTTGTGAGTGTATGTTTGTGCAAATGTATAAATTAGATTCTTTATGGGACTCACCCCGTTAGTGGCCTCCTCCAAGATGAATTCCTGCAGAGCTCGGACGACGTCCTGGATTACAACTTTAGTATGATTTTTATTGAGTTCACGCTCATCAACCTCGCTGTACCCAAGGAATAGGAAAACTCCTTGGGGCAGGCTGTATTCATTAGGAGCAGGTTTCATACAGATAAAACGACCCGAGTAGCACAAGCACCGACCCCTGTATGCCTGGTAAGCGGGGGCGGCGTGATTATAAAATGCAAACTCAGTTTTGCACGGCATCCGGTCTATACAAATCGTCTTGCATGCCAGCTTCTCGCCCACTTCACACTCGCAGACATCCGAACATTCGTACTCATCCTCGTGGTAAATCTAGAATGGAAAAGACTTAGCCACTCGAAGGTCGTCAAACGAGTTTAGCCAACGGATGGAAGGAATCGCTATGGATTGGAAGACGAGTCCTGTTACGGTGAAAGGAGAGGTAGTCCGGTCGCACGGATCTGTTGTTCATTTCATTATCGTTCGCGGCGTATAGAAGAGGAAGAAATAGATGAAGAAACAAAATTTCGAAGGAAATAGGATTTTAATACCGCGCGAAAGTATTAAATAAGGACTAATGAAAATCCGCTCGATGGAATAAAAGAGCCGAAGAGAGTTTAAGTAAGAAACGCAGGGTTGGTGCAAGAAATGCATAGCGCCTCCAAACTTTTTCGTTAAGCGAATTATGTTACTTTTAGTTTTCACGCTACAATGCAAATAGTATTTTCATCACATTATTTCCTTTGCAACGAAAAGGAAAAATAAAAACGATGGAATTACCTTCTGCATATACGCGAAACTTCGTTGAAACTTTATTTTCTTGGTAGGCATCGGCCTTCTCTTCATCTCTTCCTTGTCTCCCGCAACATACTGACTTTTTTCTCCTTCTATTCGTTTCCTCGGGAATTAAGGTGCGCATTCTTTTGCTATAGATTTATGTAAATTCCAAATGTTACATGTTAGGTTTATCGTATTACATCAACATGCGTGGTCAAATAATTCGTGAACGGTAGGGCGAAGGACGGCTAACAAAACACACATATAAAATCGTAAAATTTACTTACACGTTTGAACGTTCCTTCCTTGATGTATTGATCTGGAAATTGCGGCCTTTGAACCACGCAGTATTCTGCGAAATATAAAACTTTAAGTTAGATCAAAAAGGCAGACAAAAAAAAAGAATTTATATAAGTGTAGACAGGACATGGTGGACAATAAAAAGAAAATGCAGATTAAACTTGACCTCGGCGGGGTCCCATTATATTAATTGGAGGTGGCCACAATTGCGATGAAAACAAAAGTACCAAGGTCGTCTGCGTGGTAGGGAATGCTGCCGAGTTTATATCTCGTTTCGTTTTAATAACCGTAACTCGCTTTAATGGTAATATTGAAATTACTTGGGGGGATTGTAGTGGTCGCCATCGTCGTCGTAGTGGTCGTCGTGGTCGTGGTGGTCGTGGTGTGAGGTTGAACGAACGTTGTCGTACTCTCTCTGGTCTGCAGCTGTGCCTCGGTGGCACTGTTTATGGTTATTTGATGACCTAAGGTGTAGCTGGGTCTGGCTGGAGGAGTTCCCCGTGTGAGAGATCTGGGAGTTGTCGTCGTGGTCGTCAGCAGCGCCAGCTCGGCTGCCTTCTTCATGTGAAAGTCTTTCTGCGATTCCACTGCAAACCAAAAGCAATCCCTCGAACATACAGGCCCACAAAACAAGAACGAAACCAACGAAATGGAAGCAGCGTAAGTAACGAGTTCCCGAAAATTTATGCCGCCTCCGAGATACGAAACTTGTCATAGATAAATTCTTGAAAGGGGAATGTTTATATTGCCACATGGAGCGTTATATGTAACATATGCGACGTCTCGAGTGCTGCTAGGTAATTATACCAATCAACTTATGTAATAACGCGAGCGATAGTGACTGCATCAACAATTATAATTTTATATATATTTATATAAGGTAATTTAGTTTACCAACGCATGGGTTAACCCATAGGAGCCTCTGCCATCCAAGACATTCGTAGAGTTGCGTCATATCCGTGCCCTTGCAAGCACATGTAGTCCTGAGGTCGGTACCAAGAATACCTAGCATAGCCATCCTGCAATTCTTCGGCGATCCTGCGCATTTCTTCGTCACGCTATCCACGGCACAGGACTGCTCGTAGTACTCCAGTCGAGTTCTGGCAGAAAAGAAAAGAAGAAAAAAAAGTTTAAGTGAGAGTTCGTAATTCTCTCCGGCTCTCCGGCTCTCCCTCGCCCTCTTCGTTTTCGTTTTAATTTTCTCCACGGACCTGCATTCCTTGTTCTCCCTGCAAACCTCGGCGAGCGAAAGACAAGTGGGCTGAGGGGATCCTTCAATTCTTTGCGCGCAGACTGGATGCAGCTTCTCCTGTGCCACCATGCAAGCATCGTGCTTGTTGTCGGTTTTCCTACAAAATAGATTTAGGTACAGAACAGAGATCATCGGACGATTTCGAAGGGTTTTACTTGCAGAGGCAAAAGGCTATCTCGATGTTCCACGGTAAGCTTGGCTTGCGATAAAAAGCCTGTAGAGCTTCCATGCAGGAGTTCCTATTGCATCTGGACATGTCGCAGTGGTGCAGGATCGGTGCTAACGCCATGCGACAATGGTAGTTATTGTTGCAGCTATCCATAGCCACATGACAAGTGCTCTGGAACACAACCTTTGAAACCTCGTTGCCTTCGCCGCGTCCGTGATCCGTTGAACCTGTAAGGAATGCGCTCCTGAAAAGCCTTGCCTTGTCCGGACCATTGGACGATTGTGTGTCAAGTTTTCAGCAGTTATTCTTTATTTACATTGTTTGCACTTATTTGAATTTACGTCGATCTTTGCAATTCAGATAACATCTCAACAAAGGAATAACTAATATAATCTTTCAACGAAAATATTTTGGTAACCTATATAAAATATGTTCAAACATGTAATATGTATAAAGTTTAAATTTTCATTAAAATTAGTATAGCATTCACTAGCAAATGATGGAGTTTAAGATTTATTCCTTTGCGTAGACGGTATTTGACTAGAGATTTTTGTTTGCAAATAGATAGAATTAGATGTACAAACATGCATACCCGAACTTTACTTGGACTCTGTGTACGTATAGTAGATATATGGAGGGAGTCCCCAGATATGAATTCGGTCAATTGAATGGAAATAATTTATTGAATCCACTGAGTCTCGTTAGATGTCATACCGAAAAGGGTGGACTGTCGAAGGGGGTGCAATCGTACAAATATTTATTTACTCATTTATTTGAACACATATATCGTGATGGGCGGAAGGGGAGGTTTGTATGAGAAAACAAGAAACCAAAAGAGGAAGTAGAAAATAAAAACCAAACGAGAAAAACAAAAACACTGCGCATTTAGCATCTGATGCGAAACGAAAAGACAACTGTAAATGAGTAAAGTAAAATCAATGAGAAAAGTATGCACGAAACAAACAATATAAACACAAACAAGTATATAGTACGTGCGTTCGAATTCTTTCCCCAAACAGAGACCATGCATTTATGGTTCTACGTGCTGGGGGGAGGTCTGGGGGTTCAAGGGGGGGAGGGTTGGCTTTCAAAGTGCATCAACCGTGTGCACAACTTCTAGATCAAAACTTCTCATAAAATGCTAAATGTCAAAACAATATAGGTATTAAATATATAAATTGTTTTTTCTTAAATTCTTTTCTTTTGGTTGACAGCATGCACTTCTAGCCAGACCGAGCTTAGAGACGTTGGGGCCATGTTCTGACAATAAATTCGATCTGGCTGCAAGTGAATAGCGCCTTGTACTATTCGTGTACTTCGGTACATAAATAGGGAAAGCTCATGGCGGCTCTACGATGCTCACATACTACTATAAAGCACTGACAGGACTCGAATGCGGCCATAAATATCAATATTTAAGAATTTCCCGTATGAAGCGCCAGGTGAATGCGGAAAATTGCACCTCCAGTAGCTACTCGCTGATAAAATTCCCAGACGATGATATTTTTGCCTACCGGAACGTCGGCGATGTATAATGTACTCGTATATGATGTAAAAACGAAGCAAAATCAAGAAAAATAAAATAAAAATCCGGTTTTACAATTTCTTTCTTTGTTTCTTTCTGTATGTCGTTGTGCAATTGATGTCCTGGCCCGTTATCATTATGAGCTGTTAATGAATTTGTCTGCTTCTCGTCAAAGCCGCAATGAGCCTGGGCGCTGGAATACGTACTTGGGTACTTTTGATGTTGCACGCTGATGTGGCCCTCCAAATCTTCCTCGTAATGCGACACGTTCGCAAGGCCCTTGTTCTTTAATACGGTCACCGTAATGTGATCGTTGTCTGCGTGTGCGTCGAGCCCGTTGGCCGCGTCTACTAGCGGGTTTTCGACTATGGAATTGCCTAGCCCGTAGTCAAATGAGGCAGACGCATTTTCCGAAGCTGAAATCACCTTAACTGAAATGAGGCCCAGTAGTCCGAATCAGTGACGGCTAAACTCAACAACTCAGTGTGGATGAAAGATACATACACACACACACAAATCGAATCAAAGAATGGATGATGGACAACAAACAAATGAAATAATCGTCAAGATCGTTGTGATGTTACCAATACCGTTTACACTCCGAATAGAAAGATTTGAGAAATTTGTTTATCTGCAATCTTTTATTGTGAAAAATTACCATTAGAATAATAATGCTGGATAATTGCTAACATCAGTCACTTCTCGGGATGAGGCAAAAAGTATGTAAAACAAATATCAGTCAATCGCGTTTACTGTAATAATAATAATAATAATAACAACAATAATAATAATACTATAAATAATCATAATATAGGCTTGGTCTGAAAATATACTATGTCGGTACTAATTGTTACCTGTGCCAGTGCGGTGCGTGCTATTTGTGCTGGAGGCATGAGCAGTGCCGTGCGTTGGGGGCATCGAACTAGGAGTGATCAGGAAGAATGGATATAGGTTTGTGGGTGGTGACCAGAAGTTCCGGAAAAAGTCCTGATCGGGATCGTAAGGGGGCTGTGCATCGTTATCAGATTCGGAGCCGGGATTTAGCGGAAGTACGTCTGAAACATAAATTTTATAACAGAACGCTATCGGAGAGGGTCAAGCGCATAAATGGCATTTACCAACAGAAGAGGAGGAGCCAACAAGAAAGACAAGATAACAACGATAATCAACATCGTTGCACTTGAATAGATTTAGAGAGTGTGAAAAGAGAGAGAGAGAGAGAGAGCGAGACTTCGCAAGTTGCATGCAATGTGCAGATACATGAAGGGGTTGCTTTTTGTTGATTTGATTTCTTTATTTTTGTTCGTTCGGTCCTGTGTGTGGTATATCGTGTATGTGTGGTTTGTAGAGGGACTCCCAACTGGACTGGAGTTTTGCAATGTGATTGATTCTGGAGGAAGGCTTGTGAAGTCCAGAAGTGCGTTTTACAAAATGTTATTATGCAAATATATTCGGTCGTCGTATTCACGTATGCGGCGTACTGTAACGATCGTCATGCAACATTTAATCCGTCGCTGGACCCCGAAAACTGGACCAATGTGAAACAAAAAATATATATATAGAGAAATGAGAGCAAACAGTAACATGCGTTCGATATCTTGATGGAAACTCGTTTATAGCCAGGTATTTCGCTACGTGTGTGTCTTTTTCCCTCGTAAATGTGTTTCCAGCAACTAAAATAAACAATTTAAATCAGGGGTATCAATTAAATCGAATCACTATCTATCGGCATAACAAGTAAAACTACTTATTTGAAAGTAAAATGTAAAAAGATAGATTTTAATGACTTTTTTCTTTGACTCCCCTGATCTAAATGAACAACCGTCGACGACTAACGCTTCCCCGTGGATCTGTGTGTTACTTAAACCTAGAAATGGACATCCGTTTTGCGTTGCGGGATGTTGGCGTGGGGGAAAGTGTACTGCCAGGACGAAGGCACTTACCCACGCAAGGATTGTGGTTTACCATGTTGAAGATGCGGTCGCATCGCTTTTTCATGTGATTGTTCGGACAAATGCAACCAAACATTGGAGACCTCCGCAGATTGGACCAGGCCTCATGGCACAACCCTCTGTAGACAGTGAAGAACAAAAACTAACTTTCCAAAAACAGTTCAAACCTTCCATCATAGAAACTCACCTGTCCTCCATGCGACACTTACTATCCCTCACCTTGCAGTTGGTCTTGAAATCGTCATAGAGCTTTATGCATTTGCGCTCCTGCTGACAGACGGAGAGAGCGTGATTGCAAGTGGGCAGCGCGTCTACCGGATACGGATCTTTTTCTGCAACAAGCGATGAAAGTTTTGCTCTCATAATTAGACGTTTCCGAGGGTGTCGGTAACGACGGCCGAAGAAGGGATGGAATAAAATAGAAGAAGGACGAAAAAAGTTGAATAAAAAAAGAGGATATACGTTTATCACGATCGCGGAAACCCCGCATCGGCTCGAAATTTATAGCGCACGAACGCGTTACAAGGAAACGTAGGAAGAAGGCACAAGAAAAAGGAAAAGACGTAGAACTTTGTATTAGCAGATAGACAAGAAGATCTATGTTACACACATACGTCCGGGTTTCGTTAAATTCATTATCGTTTCTCGTGAAAGCCAAAAGGAAGTTTTGCCCCATTGAATATGCAAATTTAATCAATCTCAGTTAAGAAGGACTAATTGGGGGAAGCAGTTACCTAGATTTAGTACTAATCTCGATTATTGAAGGAAAAGTTCTATATTACAAAACGATATTATTACAAAATTGCTTACCGTAAATGGCTTATAAAACGTAATTACGATGTGCACACGTAAATTTAATCTCGAAAATTTCTAAGTGGAATGCGTATTCATTTAAAGTCCTTTAAATACTAATTATATATTTTTGTTTGTTTTGTTTTCGTTCATTCGCTCGCTCGTAATTTTTTGCCATTGTTTTCGGTGCGAACGGGAAAGTTTATGTTTTGTAAATTTGTTGTTACACATGAGAATCCGAGGAGCAACGCAAGTATGACACATGACCGTTGAAAAGTTTTTAATTAAAAACGACTCAGCGTTTTGCCCGACAGCCTCAAGGAATCTAATATTAACGTCCGACCCTGTGAACTTTTACGGCCCACTCCGAATTTAATAACAACTAATATAATTTCCACTGCACGAAACAAATTATAATTAGGGGTTTCAATTAATTCGTGATATTTAAATGTTGCCTGCAGGGGGGATAAAAAGAAAAGCAACGTAATGAAAACTTTCCATTACGTTTAAGTGTATAATAGGACTCGGTACAATACTCGTATAATTTAGAAATAGTTTGACGTTTGTTATATACTTTTAGAGGTGTTTAAAGGATATATAGCTAATTCAATATGAACATGTTTAATGTTCTGAGTGCATGAGTGGACATTTTAGGTAGTTTGATTTAATAAAAGTAGTTGGACATTTTTGAGGTATGATTGAGCAGGAGTTGAAAGGCGATGACAATTGGATCAGAATCGGCTATCTGTGATTTTTTTGTAGGTCCCGCATGGCAAACATACTGGCAATATCCGATTTAGAATTATTCGATCAGATAGTCTCGGAAATCATGGAAAGGAACGTTTCCAGTTTCCGGTTTAATCTCTCATGAAGTCTCCAATTGGGACAGCAAGTATATTTGATAGACGATTCGATGCCACCGGAAAATTCATTGCAAGATACCAACGAACAATTGATATTAAAAGAAAATCAGTCATTTGGAAATTTTGGAATGAAATAAATCCTATATATCAGTTGTATACACTTTACAAGTTACAAATATTTTTGTGATAATGTGTATGATTTTGAATGAATATATAGCTGAGGATAGCAGAGGGTTGAAAGTTTTTTTTATTATTAAAATTAAGTAACTGGCTTAGCCTGGGGACTTCATTTTATCTGTTATTACAGGCGAGAAGCCCACTCAATACCGAAATTAAAAACATACACTACACAAAAATGACGAGATAAAAAGTTTTTAATTAAAATCGGTGCACGGTTCTCTCACCGGCCGAAGTTCAAGAAATCAAATATTAACGTGAGAACCGTGCAGACGAACTAATCCATTCCAGAATCGCGAATCTACGGCCACCTCCGGTCCGGGCAATTAATATTCCATAAACGCCCTGATCTTCCGGAATTGAAATAAATCTAATTTATTCGAGTACTGTTGTGGTTTCATCCTAATCCCATTCGAAGATTGCATCCGCGACAGGATTCGTACCGAAAAAAAAAATATCGATCAAAAGGATTACCTTTTTTCAGGACAAACACGCAGGGGTGATCGAACAGGAAGTCCCTGAAGGAGTTGCATTCCGGATCCACGTGAGGTTCCCTGCATAGGCATGTCGGCTTGAAGAAAGGGAAGGCCTGCAGCGTTCTCAAAGCAGCCTGACACTTAGTTACTGTCACCGTCGAGCAAGCAACTGCAAAAAAAATAATTGTCATCATCATCATTTATCAACTCACAATTATAGTAAATATTTAAATGCAACAGAACCATTCATAATTACAATAAACACAAGGGGTATAAAATGCAGCACGGGCTCGTCCTCCACTATTTTAATAATGTTGCATTAGTTACGATATTTTGCTATGCTTTTATTATCATATAAAAAAAAGTGTCTGAACGTAATTAATTTTATAAATTCTACTTAATAAATTTAGTAAAAATTATTGCAGCGAATAAAAGAAGTAAATTGTGCTGATTGATTGTAGCAATGCTGTTGGAGCACAACAAATACAGGTTACATACAGTTCAAATCCGGTGTGATTCTGTGATCCTGTTTAATGACAAACAATTGCATTTCAGTGCCAAAACTGGACGTAAAAATCCAAGCAAATATTTGATGAAACCTTTCAAACTACACTGCGTATTTTTTTACAAATGAATTTAAACAATTCAATTCAAATGCTATGAAATAATATTGAAACTTTTCTAGAAATTACAAATTGTAAATCCGTAATTAATATAAAATTAGGCAAGAGAAGAAACACAGGAACAATAAAATAATTTAATATTAATAATTATATTTATTATATCTTATTTTTAATCTCAAATCTACTAAAAATGAGCAGAATAATACAATAAAACGTAATAGTAATTATTATATTAACTGGTTTTATTTATTTCGATTTAATGATGACTATTGATAGTTATTGTAATTACCGCCGATTAAATTATTACTAATTTAATGAACTGGATGAACATTTTACTGTCACGAGATCGATTTAATGCCACTGTATTTATAATCATAAGCACTAAGTTTCATTGCATTTGTGAATATACTTATTGCTATAAATTAATATAGCAATATCATGTTCGCTGCAGATTAGAGCTGAGTTTTTGAAGATCAATAGTAAAGTGCTCTTCACTAGTCCACTATTGATGATTTGAAGCGTTTTCAATGAAATACAAAATTAATGTGCTGGAGCTGTCGCATTAATTAGGACTTTAATCAACAGGGTGGAAATAGAATCGAAACAGATTTTCGAATTCGAAATATGACATATATTATTGAGTTAATCTTGGAGCGGTCAATTAGCATTCAATGCTCAACTCCCTCAATGACAAAATAAAAATTGAAATGAAAAACAGTAAAAAATGCCGTGGGATGCGAAAGGAATTTGTTTCGTATTTGCGAGAAGTGAGCGCAAATTGAGTTTGGAAGAGTCATTGATTAAAATGCGATTGTGATCGACGCGAAGTTCCAGCCACCGCCGCCACGTCTCCACGGGGTTCGCAGGATTTGAATGCTTTTGATGTGAACGAAACAAATGGGGGGCGGATGAAGGTGGCGGCGCAGGTGAAGAGCGATGGAAAGAGGAATGAAGAAGAAGAAAAAAGAAATAGAGGCGGCGAGGGTGTGATGTGTGTGTGCAAGAGAAAGAGGTGGGGGAGGGTAAAAAAATGGAAAGCGAGGGCGGCGGATTAGCATAGATCCATCTCGCATGCAATTACATTTATTATTGAGAAATTTAATTCGCGATTCGCGTTATTAGATACGCGAAGCCATGAATGACCCGTTTTAGGTCAAGTTCCTAAGGGATGAAACGCAAAGTTCCTCCTAGCGTTTATGACAAAATCAAAAAAGATGTGTGTGTGTGTGTGCATGTACATATATACAGAAGCTGTTGCTTTATGAATTATTAATATACCATCCCCGTACCCGGGTAATGTAACGGTCGGAAACCTCGCCGCACTCAATCTTTTAAATCTCCGCCGCACTCCAAAATATCTATCACATTTTAAATTCCTACCATTTTACAAATCCCCTAAATCTCGGCCTCGGGACTCCCACCCTTCGGCGACGGGGTGAAACACACAAAATATTAATGTAAATAGATATATGAGGGATGGAATGTTCATTGCGAATGTTCAATTAAAATACGTGCGCACCGTCCGACAACTGTGTGCCCGTAATTTATATCGTGACTGTTCCAAGTTGACAGCTATGCGCGTTACCACGTCACTTGCCCAAACTGTATTTACTATACGTCGTTGATATCTTTGCAGGCTTTAACCAGAAATACTGTTACCGCATCCCATTTAATTGCATCACCTTTATATAACTATACCGTAATACCAAAAATCTTAGATTAATCAGTTTACTTTATAAAAATTGTATCTATTACGCATTTTCATAAATCGTTGAATTCGAAAATATGTAAACATTATTTTTTTCAGTAACTTTTTGCTTGAAGTTATAATTTTTAAATTTCCTTTTATATTTTATTTTGGTGATTTAATAAAGCGCATAAGGTTGACGTTTTTTTTTTTCATTTTTATTTTCATAACATAATATTTTATATAAAACAATGCGTATAAATTGGTAAACAAAAAGAGACGCACCATGAGGTTTAATCCTAGAATATAAATGACTATATTACAAGACAAGGCGACCGTATATTTTTTTAGTATTAATAAAATAAGGAGGATAACAAAAAAAATACGGATCATGAGTAGGGGAACACATTTTATATTTTTACTTGGGGCGGTTTTGAAGTTTTCAATCTAAAATATATCCATTTAAAAATGAAGTATAATTATCTTGAATTGTTTTTTTTTAAGAACTATAACTAGATTTACATTAAATAGCTTTAATATGATCATAACTGAATATTTCATGATTGTAACAAAAACATAATTGGTTTAAAATCAAAGCGGCATGATGCGTGGAAACCTAAATATTAATTGCGGTGAAAGATGCGAATTATTGTGCACATCGCATCCTCGAAAAACATTATTTGCATTCGCAATTTATTCCTGAACCGTGGGATATTATAATTACGCGAAAAGCAAAGAGCGAACGCGAATTACGGTTGCGCCCCTTGGCGACGCTTGTCTTCAACGTAAAATTGCTGTATGAGAGCCGAATAATGGTATTATGATACTAAGGACTAATTAACCAGACACACGAGTTTCCCCAGTTCTGGAAATGAACAACCGGCTAATTGTTATTGCAATATATTCAAATATGATGCCACACGAATTTCCGCTAATTTTCAATCGATGAATTCATGATAATTTCGGAATAGAAACGATTTTGAGCTTATAAATATGTATACGATTTACTGAGATGAACTTATAGTATAAATAATTTGCTATAAATAATCATTAATTGTATACTTTAATATTATGTGGATTCTTGATTTGGTATACAAATAATAATCATAGATAATCATATCATTTCGATAACTAATAGTTTGAAATCTATGGTAATGTTTTTGTATACATCATGTGGGGAAGGTGTGCAATATACAATTTATGGAAGAGTGTGCAGGTCGTCCACCAGAAATCCTTATTTTGTTCTTCAGGTGATTCGCGAACGCCGACACATGCACCAGAATTGCACAGGATCGGGGACGGCAGCACCGCTGAAAAATGCGCCACACCGCGCACTGCATTTGTCTCCTGGCAAGATTGCTTGCGTAATATATTTAAACAGCGTTTGGGGGCGCGATTTATTGCGAGGGCGCCGAACCTTCATCCCCACTCATTTAAATATACGCAGTCCAATTTTTGTAGTTGAAGCATGTAATTTGAATTGTGCATCTTGTTTATGCATATTCTAATAACGCGTTGTAATTTTGAGGTTAGCAGTAAAATTGAAACCGAATGTCGAATTGTGTTGCAGATAAAGGATATTATTATCCTGGCGCAGCAATTACGGGCTAAACTGTTTATTAAAAATTCTAAGCAGATCCAGGCATGGGACTATTCTCCAATACGAGCACACACATCTTGACTGAAGACAGTCCTGTCGCGTTGCATAGTAATACCACTGTAGTGGTCTCGGGAATGTCTGTTTGCATTCCTTGTACTCCTACGAGATTACCTGGTTTGAATAATGCAATGGCTTGTTCATGCACAACTGATTCCTCAAAATAGCTCACCTCCGCCGCTAATTAGCAATATATTTAATGTTTTCTTCATACATGCTATATGCAAGGTATATCGATATCGAATTATTTAATAGATTGATAGATTTAATTTCAGATCGACCTAATGTAGATTAAGTTGGTTTAGCTTAGTAAAATAAATATTTTTGCTATTATTTAATCGAAATAATATTTAATGTAATTATTTGAAGTCAACAAGATTATGTACTGCTTATTTATTTATTTATTTACACATTTGAAAACGCCATCTTAGTTTGATCAATTTTAATGTGCAATAAAAATTCAAATATATATTTTTATATATACGGAATGGTTGGAAAATATAAAACTTATAAATATAAATTATCAACAGTGATTGAACTCCCGTTGCGTCGCTTTATATACAAACAGCATTTTATGATTAAATTCAGCTAACGCCAATCCAGTTTCCAGCTATCCACCTCATGCAACTCGCTCCACTCCAGTCTCCCTTTAACGAGTCGATAGGGTCTGATCAATTTTATACGTATAAAATATTTGCTACTGAAATTATGTGTTAAAAATTGACACAGATCATTCGGCTTGTCAATTTGCGTATTGATGATGAAAGGGAATGGCACGCTACCGAATTTCGGATGCCGAAATGGGGAACGTCGATCGGAATGGGAAAAAACCAAACGAACGTCGGCGGGTTAATCGAAAGGAATCAGTGGAGGAGATTCAGTCCCTTTGAACTTTGCAATTTGTTGGTAAACTTGTGCTTCGATCGAGGATAATCTAATAATGAGATTACCGGGAAATCGTACTTTTTCTTCTCCTACTGTTTGTTTTGATAATCAATAAATATGTTTTATTACGTATTTTTGTTTGCCGGCATGGGGAAACTTTGTAGAGTTGTTCTTTAGTCAGTTTTCTGCATTTCTTTTATTTGTTATAAAAATTTGCTCGACTTTGATAAATATCAAATATATATTTCATCAATTATAATAAAAATAAATTTATTTGAATTATGATATTGTTTTTATTTTTAGTAAGAAGTAATAATATTTTGTTTAATTGAACAAAATATTTGTAATAAATATGGAATAATTATACATTTTATTATTTCGAAAAATTATGAAAATTTAATGGGTAAGGAAACGGTATAAATCTTGTAATGAAACATGAAGATTCTGGATTCCAACATAAATCAAGTTGTCGGTGAGGACGGTTCGAGTATTCCGAGTGCGTGAACTTTTCTACAGAAAATATTCTAGAATTAGAGGGAATTAGATTGTGTTGCGGGCCCATAAATTTATGATGCCTAGTGTATTTTGCAGGTAGGGCGGTAATAACAATGCCATATATAAAAGCAGCTGAAATAGCATGAACTGTTGATGCATTGAAATGGTTTTCCTTGAGTATAATTCGCGCAATTCCGGAATGCTCCCGCACAATGGCGGCCATCCCATATTTCAACCGGCCACGGGGAACCTGACAATAAAATTACCAATGCAATTACGATAATCTATCACTTAATTGAAAATATCCCCCAAATTCGGATGCCGCTTACCTTTATTTTATTGTCAGCTTTGTTTGTATTTGCCCATATTTATTTCTTTTCATTCAACAACCTTATGAAAGATATATAAAAAAATCGAGTGTTATTGTATACAATATAACATTTCTCGAGGTTTTTAATAGAGTTCGATAAATGTTTGAAAATAAAATTTTGGTTATAGTTTATTTAAAATACATTAAAAGTAAATACGTTGCATCTCGTAACGTAATTTGTATAAATATTATATTTCCTATTCGAAACTTATGGTCCTAAGGGAAAATCTATAGCAGAAAAATGAAGAATTCGAAAACATGCACACACACGGTTAAAGCATGAAATTATACGTTTCACGTCTCACGTTATGCAAGTATCTCTGTGCAAGAGTGGAGAACGCAAACACACGGAAATACGTGTAACCGTTTCAGGCTGTGTCGGCAAGGAAGCGATTCGGTGTCGCATCAATTATTCAACAACAACGCCGACACATTTTATTCAATCGGACACAGGAAGAGAGGAGCGAAAAGGATGTGTATTACCTGACGCTTCGAATATTTGCGGGCGCGTGAATATTTGAAAATGCGCGGGAAAGGATTCCCATAGGGAAGCGTGTCCGGTGCCTCAAACAGGTTCCATCCGCCCCCCTGTTGTCGGTCATTTTTGTTATTGCTTTGCTCTCTTTGCAACCCCTCCCATTAATTATTACACGAAAGGTCACCCCGAATTTTCCGTTTTCATTGTCGGAAAATTACTTATTGCCTGACAAGGGGAGATTTTCCATTCCCCACTTGAATCGTCGTTCATGAGGATGAAGAAAAACACTTCATAAAACGGCTGCCAGCATTGATTCTATCTTGGAAACATCGATTCCCATTAAACGGCCATCAGCATGTTTTCTATCATCAAAAGCCGAAATTACTAGGATTAAAGCATTGCGTACGATTCCACATTATTCATGGTTTTGCTCACCGATATAAAAAAAATGATCTTTCGATATAAAATATGATAAAAAAATAATTTTGAATATCTAATAGTCGATTTATTTGATTGGAATGTGAACTAAGAGATGGTCATAGAAAGTCTTACCATTTTGTTCTCTTCATCTATCCAATACTAATTTCGCTGCGAAAAGAATTGCTGGAAATTCATTCAATTAAAAGTGTAAAGTTTTTTTTAAGTTTTTTCTATTGCTGCTTTTCTTGTTACGTAATTAAACAAATCTCGTGGGAGAGGACGATGGTGGCACTTTAATTTGGCCGATTGAAAATTAATAAATCTTTATTTGATTGGATTAAGAGCTCGGAGATTAGAGGCATTAAAGAGGGTGCCGTTCGATGCAGGCCAGATGAATCCGGCACTAAATAGGATTCCTCAATTACTTCCAAACGGGGCACGGAAGCCTGCGGTTTCAATTAGAAAAGAGATTTGCTGAAAGCCGCCAGCCTATTCTACTATAATCTATTATTATTACCATCATTATTTGTATTTAGAAGGACTACGACATTTTGAAAAGTTGAGGAGTATATGTTAATCCATGCATATTGGAGTTATTTTTTTATGGTATCGATGATAAATTGAAGGGAATTAGTGTACCGTAGGCGTTGTTGGTGATGAAACTATGCACGCGGAAAGTTTGAATATATAATGGACGTAGTTCTCGAGTTCTGGACGTGGAATTTGCATTTGAAGATTCCGAAGGGCTCTTTGTTCGTAATAGCGCGATTCCTGCGTTTGCACAAAGGCGAGAGTAAAAGTGTGCACGGAGGTTGATGGTAGGTCAGGGATGGTCGGGTCTGTGATCTGGATCAGCATCGGGCAGGACCAATTCATCTACCACCACCTCCACTACCCTTCTCAGGACAAGACTACACTCGTATAGTAGGAAAGGAGAGTAAAGGAACTCTGGATCAATACAGCACCTTGAATAATTTATAAAACCGTTCTGGTCTGCTTGACGGCAGCACTGTTCTAGACCAGCTTCATCGCACCGTACTACCACTGTGTTTCCACTTCAACCCCCATTGTCTAAATACTTCGCACATACACGTATCTACCTTCTTGCATTTTACAATTATACTCCATTAAAACTAAAACAAAAATGCACCCCTTTTCCGACCTACAAACGAACTTAAACTTATTTCCATTCCTAAGTGTTGCGTAATACAAGAGGAACAGGACTCACTGCACGCCTCCGCTTCATTATGTTTACATGATACATTATCTTCAACTTAATTACTTGCATGCAAACATATTTTCATACGTTAACTAACAAATTGTTATTACCAAACTATAAACATCCAACCTGTGCAATCCGACTTATGCAAATAGTATAAATAATATGACTACTATTTTTAATTCATATTTTATGATATCTAAATTATTAAAATATATTAATTATATATGATTATAATATTTTATTTTTGAACAAAATACAAATATTTTTAATTCTAAAATTAGAATCGATTCATTAAATACATTTAATGTTAATTATTGTTATTATCTTAATAGACTTTAAAATACTTTAAGAACAACTAAAAGGAGTGACCTTTAATTGAATACCACCACCCCTTTCTGAATGTACTTCCTAATTGCTTAATGCATTTATCGTAAGGAAATTCTAAGTTACGTTCTCTTTACTTTATAAGAAACTTAATATAATGATCTAAATATAAATATCTTTCTCATTTTAGCTAGTTAAAGTATACTAGTAAATTTATTAGTTATTTAATTCAATAAACTTTAATAGTTGCTCGAGTGAAATCTACAGCAAATTACTTGTGTGAAAAGTTATACTCGAACTAACTGCGGTTTCAAGAACATCCTTATGTGGTTGAGAAACCAGCTCTAACTTTGAAATAATTCACGTTTCACAGTCAATAACACTAGGGAACGGTTAGGAATGCATATCTCATGTAGTTTTCGTTAAGACATAATCAAAATTTACACTTAAAATAACAATATTATAATCCAGTCGCTGATCCAAATGAATTGTGCAAATTGTTCGATTCCGAAGTTTTCCGGAAACATTGATCCTATCAATGTATAATAAATATTTCTTTCGCAAATTAATGGAATTTGCTGTTTCTGTTACTTTTTCCGTGGAATTGGAAGGTGTAGAAAAAAATATAAAACTGGAGATAGAGAGTGAGCCATTTCAGAGGGTGACATAGATGGATATCATCGTGGCTTGTAAATTTTTTCTTGCAGATCACGTTGAGAAATGTGCTCGGACCGAAAGATATGTTAAAGTCAAGGCCGATATCTTATAACTTTCCATTTCCTTCGTTGCGGTTTTATTTCGTTCCGTTCTTTCGATTTCCCCACGAAAACCCGTGATTTCGAGGCCATATAAGATTCGTTATGCAATTAGAGTAGCCATTACGAAACGTAGTCAAATGAAATATGCAGTATTAAATTATTCCGGTCGCGTTCCGAAGCAACAGAACCGAAGTGCTGGAACGAGGTGAGAGTTAGAAGAAGAGTCTGAATGGAAGAAGAAGAAGGTAAAAGAAAAAAAAGGGTAGTAGAAGCTAGATAGAATGCACGTCCACATGTATTACCTCGCAGGATCTGGAACGTATTAACACTAAAATTGCAATATTTATCATACGCTGCTCCCGATATCGAGTTGGTAAATCTTCTGAGGATATTAAAAAATGTATGAGTTTTCGGAGGCGGCCCGGCGCGAATGCATTGCCGAATGCCGCTAATGTATATCTATATATGCAGAAGCCTCTTTTAACTTTCTTCCTTTTTCCCTACGTATTCATTCGCCTCCGTTAACTCCTAAGCGCGTTAAGGATAACAAGTTCATACAAGTAATTTTACACCATATTTTTAATTCGCGTAAATTGCCAGCCCCGCCGAATTACTCATCCGCTTACCGGAATCATTCATTCCGCCGAAAACTAATTTACGAAACTCCAAATGTCTTTCCGCAAACGTAAGCAATTTTATGATGTTCTGTTACTTCCGCTAAGCTAATTGGAAGCGAGCGACCGCTCCATCGCTGCCTCCGCCACCAGCATTGTTCTTCAACTTTTTTGTGGGTTCCATTGCCAATTACGTTCCTCCGAACGTGTTTATCTTCCTCTTTTCTCCATTTGTTGTTATTGTTGCTGCTGTCATTATACAACTTTAGACTCAGATCGATTGATCTATGAACGTATGCATGTGTCGATTGTCACCATCGTTAAAAGTTAATTAGAAACAAATGATTCGTTTGATCTTGAACCGACTCTAATTACGGCTAGGAATACAGGTCGAACAGTTGTAATACCGGTTCGTGTCAGGTTTACAATAATACATCGATGATGTAACTTTGTAACACGTTAAGGCTCACAACGATGTAATCCGGGCAAATTTAAATCTATTCTTACCGTGTTGAAACTCGTCCCAGATTTCACGTGTGGATGCGCCAGGTATAATAGCAAGCTCTCAAACTCCAGGAAATTGCACTGAAATTCTTTATGCAGAAATATCTCATCCGACTGAATACGGTCAACATTCCAATGTTTAAATAACCATTATAGGTATGTATTAACTCCGACTACGTATACTGTTATAGTTGTAAATAACATATTTACCATTTTATTACTATTACGATCATAAGAAGTTTGTACATTTTTAAGCATTTTTATTATGTTACAGTATGAACAGTACGATTTTCAAATAAATAATGTGTTTATTAATTCAACAATGAAATGAATTATGATTATGTTCAAACTGTAATTAAATCTTCGGTTTGATGTATTTTATGATATTATAATGAACTTTGTTTCTGACTGTTTGCTAATTAAATTAAAATTTCTTCGGCAAAAAAGAAGGAAACGGCAAAATGGAACAGGAATGTGTAAATATTAACAAGTTCCCAAGTTTGAAATGCCTCCAGTTCTGCGGAAGGCAAAAATATGGCTGTGAATTATGTGACGCATAAATTCAGAGCGACTTGAAGTTTACGCGATCCAAGTTTTCAATGTTTACAAACAATCATTTCGGGCGCAGGTAAATATGTTTTTGCACGCCAAACCCAAAAGCCCCACAGTATTATTATTGTTGTTGTTATTTACGTAATTAATTACCCAATATAATCTATAGTATGGTATAAGCGTTGCTTTAATATTGTTGATGAATAAATTTTAGAAGTTTAATTTTAATGTTTTACATAATTATAACAGAATAATATTAAAAAAATATTAAAATAGTTTACGTTTGTGTCAATTAGAATAAAATAGTTTTTAAATATTTGTGATTGGTTAATGCGTCGGGGTAGAAAACAAAAATGTTTCGGTTCAAACGATAAAATATGGAGTGATTTAGTGAAAAAATAAAAACTGTAAACTGGCAAATGGGAGTACATTCTCCTGGCTTTGAATCACCCCGTAAATTCGTAATTTTGATCAGAACGGTAATCTGTGGCCGGGCTTTCACCAAATCAAATATTTGATAAATTCCTATTCAAACAAAACACGCAACTGGAAGAAGGGGGCAGTCTGTAAAAAAAGAGAAGAGAGGGGCCCGTCCATTAGTCGATAGATCCGCCCAATAAACCGCAAATAAATTATTCAACTTTTAATAATTGCCGTCCCGCTGAGTAAATATATTAAAAGCTAATTAACGTGGTTTCTCGAAGACAGCGATGAAGTGAAATAATGCAGGAAACTATTCCAAATTAATGTAATTTATTTTCTATGTATTTCTATATTATTTTTTAGTCGATTCGAATAACTGCATTATTACTTGCTTCGCGAAGCTTTTAAAACAGAATGCAGAAATACAATCTGTTTTCCAAAATAAACAAAAAACAAAAAAAGTATGGGTCATTAATTAGATCCTCTGTTAATTACCACCTGACGAGCAAACCGGATCCTGCCTGCAAGTATACAAAAAGGACACGAGCCTTGTGTGCTGTGGGATTTTTTTTTCGTCATGCGCTCAACTCAATGCATACCATTTTTTTCATTCTGTACCCATTTTCTAACCTTTTTCTTCCACGGCATTAATAAAATATTTAAAAGTTGAGCACCGCCGGAAAATACTTATTGGCTTTCCGCCGGTACAAAAGAAATATCGAACAAAGATGAGAAGCTGATAAAGTAGCTCCCCTTTTGAAACCGCCGTTTCACGGTGGCAAAAAGAAAACTATTATTCATCCCGTTTGTTAAGCGAGGAAAAGCGATGGGGGAACGAAAACCTGCTCGAAAGTTGGGGGACCGAGCGGCGGTGAGAGAAAGAGATGGCACGGGAAAACACGTAGAGGCGGAAAAGCTTCGACTCCGCTATCTTCCAGCAATTTTCATAATTACACGTGTTACTGGGAGGCGGGTAAAGCAATCGAATTACCGCAGCGATATTTTCGAATTAGAGCCACCGTCTCTTTGTTTGTTGTATTATTTCAGTTGGTGTCCTCTCAACCCCTTGTTTTTTGGAGAAAGCGAACAACTTACATTGTTTCTAGCACTCTTTCACTCTAGCAGTCTCACAGTTGCCCTTTTTCAGCCGTTTCCGTACGCTTGTATTTTCCGATTGAGAAAGTCGTCGGGGGATATTGAGAGAACACAACTATATCCATCCCTTTGCCGCCCTTCACGTCGTTCCCCAACGTTTATTGCTTCGATTCCCACGTGCGTCCAACACACTTTCCCAAACTTTCGCCCACCAACAAACATATGTTAATGAAATTGAAAGGTCTCAAATGAATCCAATATATATTTTAAAATTATTATTTTATTCATGCAACTAACGATTGCATTAAAAGAAATGCTAGTTTTCTCAGAAATTACTAGTATTTAGTAATATATTATAATATTAATAGCAATATTGAAGGTGTAATGCAATTTATAAAAGTTGTTCTATTTTTGGTGTTTTCAGAAAATTTCATATATAACACAGGTTTTAGAATCTGAAGTACAAGACGAAAAAAAAATCTGTTTAAATCCGTAACAGAAATTATGTATTCCACTGGAAAATTATATTTCTACCAAAGCGTAAAATCTGTAATATTCTGCAGCGCAACAAAATCGAAACTAATTATTACCTTTAAATAATTCCATGTAATGAAAAGCTATTTATTTTCTACCATTTGCATGTTTTAAAGCTTTACAAATAAATCCGACTTTTTCACTGCGTGAATGCACATTAAGAAGATTATGAATATTTTGATAATTTCATAATAAGAGCAAAAAAAGTGTTCAAAATAGAAATAACATATAGTTATTTGCCAATTAATTTTTAACTACTAATTTTGAAATGATTAATTCAAATCACCAAATTATTCTTCCTGTCCCAAAAATATCCATTAAAAACATGTATGCAATTGTGTTGTATTTATTTATTTTTTTTTGTTTTCATTTTTTTCAGCATCACTGCTGCTGTTGATTATTATTTCATATTTTTATTTTTCTCCCTTTCGCTCGATGCTTCGTACTCAACGTTGCAGTAGTTTATTCATTTAATTGCCGTTTTAAAACGCATCAATTTTCAAATTAAAATAATATCGAAATTCTGTTGGTACATCAATATTTATTTTTCAAATTAAATGGCCAGGCAAAATAAAATAACAATGTCAGAGAGCAGGACCCAAGGCGAGGAGATACGTGCAGGTGCCACGTATACACGTATCTATGTATAGTTTTACTCTATATCTGTGGACATAAACTACATAGATATGGAAATATCTATGTAGAATAACGCGATGTAATAAAAGCACTTCGAATATTGGAATTCATTTGGTCGATTACACTTCAGTTCTGCTGCTGATAAAAGCATAAAAAGAGGACATAATCAGGCCATAAATTTAATTAATTCATTAATTTAAAGGATAATAAAAAAAAGCAAAAATTGTATTGGTGGACAAGTCAAAAATAAAGTAACATTATGTAGAAAAGAAAAATACGTGCGGGAAATTTCAATCGGCTAAAAGGCCGCTACACTTGAATTATCGAAGAAAAAATACCTTTATGCAAACTGGAGGCAAACCAGAACTCGATTTATTGAAAACATCTTCACAACGAATTTATTTTATCCATTTAGAGATGAGATTCAATAATAGAGATTTGATAATAATAATTTAATATATATTTTATGTTTCCTATTTGAGGTCTTTTGTTAAATAATTGAAATTAAACTGTCATAGTTTAGATTATTTTACACAAATGTAGATTACGTTTAGTCGATGAAAGTTAACTTTTTTTTCAACTCAAGGGCTGGCGATCTCTTCAACAATGCAAATAATCTAGATTTGCATAGTCCTTCGGATCATTCTCGTTGTATATGCTGGTGTCCCCTTTTTGCAGTCGTGTCTGTTTTGAATTGGTGAAGAGATGAATTAAAGAATTTCAGATCATCCATTCAAATCCCTTTCCTCATGCAGCCAAACGCCCATCAAACAGGAGTATTCTTTTTCTAGTTTACAAACAAGAGCACATTTCAATTTGCGTTCGACGTAATACAATTAGATTATTTTTTCCTTTACTTCTATATCACGATGTTACTCGCATGGCACTTTAGCAGAATGAAAACGATTTGTTAAATTGTGATATATAAAGTTCAGAAAAACTAATTATCATCTAATTATTAATTTATTTTAGGTCGATGATCTAGCATAAGGTAAAGTTCCTAACAAATTCAGTTACCACTTTTTCGCTCGTTTCGAATTTTCAAATATTAAAATCTCTAGAGCGTGTGATACAGGCTCAGAATGAAATGAAATTTAAACAAAAATAGTCCTTACATAAAGTATTCAGGACGTTTTCCTTTCTGAATTATGCATGCGCCCCTCCTCACAAATTCAACGCAAACCAAATTACGCATTTATAGATTTTAAATGCATTTCAAGCAGGGTCAACTCCCTACTGGGTGGGCTTACATCCGACCCAAAAGTAAGACTCTTTTTTTTTGGTATGAATGTACTGTCTACATATGTGCTTCATTTCAAGTTTCCGATAAAAATAAAATATATATATAATGGATAAAACACATCACTGTAATCTTTTAATAGGAATAACAGGATGATACACTAAGTACAGGACTTAATGTAAATACATGTTTATTAAATACTTCATATCTGACTAGTTTTACAACTTTTCAAAGCTTAATAAGTTTAATATATTTCAAAAGTTACTGATCCTCGAAAGCTTTGCCGAACTTTAAGAGCTTAATACAAATTTTACGAGCAATTTATTGGAGGAGCCTGAAGTTGAATTCATAAAACTTGAAGACTTATGAAAATTGTATTTTTGTTTTGAAAAATTAAACAATTTAAAAAAATATCATTTATGGCGTAATAATTAAAATTAATCTATATGCAATTTTTAAAAAATTAAAAAAATTTAAACAATTAATTTAAATTTTGGTTATTTAGGATAATGCAATCGATTCCAATTCTTACAAACTGTAAGAGTACATTTTCAGAGTTTCTGCGTTTTTTTTTGATAATACAAACAGAAGGAGAGTTGGAATTCTGCTAAAGTCCCATCCTGCTAGAGAAGTAAAGAAAAACATAATCTAATTGGTATTATATAATATAAGGAGAGCGGAGAGCAGGAGAAAGTAAGTACATTTAGCATTAGTTATATGGATACACACACGTGCACATGGAAAGAGCTCCCCCAAAATTGGGGTTGTTCCGTGCTGTTGAATATAACAACAATGAAAAACAACAAAAATAATAATACACAACGAGAACACGGCCTGCTGGTTATCAGCACTTAATTTCGTGGCGAACGCGACACAATCTCGATTATTTCTATATATTTCCCCTTCATGACGCCACCGCTATTTTATATAATAACTCCTCGTTATCGTCCATAAAACCACGTAAACTGGTTACCTTATTATTAAAGAAAATCTCTACGAAACTATTCATTCCGTAATCCACCTGAAATAGTGATGACGAGCATTCAGTCCTTCGACTAAAAAGTAAAAACGCAAAAAACAGAGATTCTCCCTTCGCGATTGTTTTGCTCGTCGTAACTCTAATAATAATTACTACAATGTCTCCGATGAGGTGAGGTTACAACGGTCTGTGAAAAAAATAAATCTTTCTATTATATATTCATGTTTTTGTTGCTTTGTTTTCGTTAAGTTGCTCTATTTTTATACTCAACAATCCCCCTGCTCCGTTTGAGCCGAGAACACGAAAACCGCGGATTATACGAGAGCTTTCCATGCGATGAGGAAATTAAATTTCTTTCGAGATTGCGCTAATAACTTACGCAACTAATAGTGTAACGGCTCTGAATTGAAGGCATTAAGCCATTGTAATTCGGATCTCGAAAGCGAAAGATATTAGCTTTAACAGATTCGCTCTCATCGAATATAAGGAATGTAAGGTTGATTGATGTAATGCAGTCATTGATTTGTGCCACAAGGAATTGTTGAAGCGCTGCATTTAAATACCATTGTTCCCGGTATTTTCTTCGGGGAGCGACTTCGAAGACAAGTTCTGAGTACATCTTGAATTGGAAGGAAAACCGTAGAGTTATTTGGATTTAATTTTCTTTGAGTGCCGCAACTGATGTCCGTTTGTTCCCAACTGTCTGGAATCATCTCTCGCTTCAGTTGGCTTTCATTCAGCGACAAGCGGACCCATTGTAAATCATTCCTTTACAATTCCACTGTATTTCAGGAACAAGGCGTAAGCATTCTATTGGAATGGATATGCAGTGACTATAATTCCAGTTTTCGAAATAAGCCGGTATAGAGGTAAAATTAAAAATTGTCCAACTGTGAACCACGTCAGGTATTCATTATTCTATGTTAAATTATGATGTACCTATATGGACACGAATGGTATTATTATTAAAAACACATTTTTAATATCAGACAATACAATCTGTACGTATTTTATTTTTATTACAATTAACTCCAGTACAATATTCATAAATTCATATTAATTAGAAATAACAATAAATATATATTATTATTGTTAAATTGTGTACATGAATGAATGAATTTGTATTTTGTTTATTGAAAAGTTATAATTTTGAACGCATTTTATAAATGTAGTTTAAGATGGATTTTATAGTATAGATTATATAGCTCAATAATGGAAATCGATCGAATTGCGTTTGCTTGGCAATGCATCTGATGTAAAATCCAATCTGATTTGATGATTATTTTTGTATAAGATGCATTAGAACGTGAGCGCTATTCGCATAATGAATCCAATTAAAACTGGTTTAAATTAATGATCAATTACCGGTAGTAAGAGATGTGATAATGGCGTTAATGTTAACGAAACGAACCAAACTGCAAATAAAAAGGGTAAGAACATATATAGAAACGATATGCATATGCATTTTAGCATGTAAATAATAACAGGGAGTAGGAAAATTCGAGGGATGAGGAGAATCTCGCCGATGGTTTAAAGGAAATTAATTGGGATCACAAGAAGCGTAGCACAACGGAGATACATACAACTAATTTACTGACTGTGATAACGGCCTTGTAAGAAGTAATTCCCAAAACTGAGGCAATGCTGGGAACACAAAGCTCCCCTGAAGTGTAATAAATAAACATAGGCACTTGAGAATAAGATAACAATGCCAGATTTGCATATATCCTTCCTCTAACCGTGCGGGGGTTTAGGTCAAATGAAAACATTCGAGGCCATTAGGAGATCATCACTCCGATCATCGCATTCGCCGAGGATGCTTCAAATTTTACCATATACAAATCATCTCCAAGTTTATCTATGCATTTATGTGAGTTGATGATTTTTTTTTTTTGCTTCGCAATATTGGATAGGACTTGTTCCGGTTGAACTGTCCTGAAGATCGATCGTTATGCATATTTACGGTTGACTAAAACGCTCCTGACCGTAATTACATCCAATATATATCTATGCGTGCAACCCTTACGTCCTACGCTCTGGTACCTTCCCAAAATGTGTAATCGTATTACTAGAATGGTACAATGGAATCAAAGAATTAAGACACGAATAGATTGTAAATAATAGATTATAGAAGTATATTATATATATATATATATATTTATATAATAGAAAGAAAAACAATTTTAAATTTAAATAAAATGGAATTACCATCGAATGGTTTCATTTTGGAAGGCCGAAGGGTATTGAATATTTGATGAGGGTCAGTTGCAGTCCCTACACCTAAAACGGCACGCTTGAGGATTTCATCCAGTTTCCGGCGGAACTGGCAGAAAAGAGGCACAAAAACCGACAGCCAACCACAAGAACAACAATATTACGAACAAGTAGATACAGTGTTTAATGACGAAAGTGAATTCATAATCCGACGATTGTTTCGAACTGGAGACGCGGGGGCGGCGCATGGAGTTGGTTTTATTCTCTATTTTTTCTCGTTCGTTTTGTTTGGAGAACGAAGTGAATGAAAAAAAAAGCATATAATTTGCTCACAACGCGCTAACCATGCACAGGTCAATCAATAAATTTTACGAGGGCATTTCTGTGCCCTTAGTTGCTGGGCTGAGCATGCATGAGACCGTTCGATCGGCCCCTCGGAGCGCCAAGAGGGCGGCTTCTGGTTTTCCCTTCCGACCCTTCCACCGTCTCACAACCGACTCAAAGTCCGCCCTTGCATTCAGCTTTTGAGGTGGAAGGGTGATAACAATCACCACCAAGCCACGAGGGTCTTATCGTGTATTTTGTAATCTAATGTGATGTGACGACTTCGATAGCGGCTCGGAACGCATCAAATCACGATCCCTCTGAATCAATTCCAGAAACATACTCAGGGTTAAATCCCCCCGCAGAGAAGCGTTTATCAGCATTTCACTTTCTAAAACTTTGTAATCAGAAATTCCCACTTATGCAATTCCCTAATCAGAAAACCGGAAAATTATAAATAATACAAAATATAATTCATATAGAACGCAAACATGTAATAATTGTATGCAATCATAATATTTATATTGACGTATTATTGCAGCAACGACTATTTTTGTACGTAGTATTTATTTGCTAGATAATTCGCCCATTTGTGAAAATAAATTATTTGGTATATTACGTTTTTATTTTTAGTAACAATTTGTAATTTCTATAATGCATTTCCTTGAAAATATCTCAATTACATGGTTATTTTCATGTAAATTTATAATGTAATCATTTATATTTCTGTATTATATTTTCATATCTCGTCTAATATTGACTTATTTTTTTTTGTAATATTAATAATAATCAGTGCGCTAATGGAAAATATTTAAATTAAATGATTATTTTGATAATTCATGTGTAGTTGGCATTATGTAGTTGGCGATATGTGTGAAATGTTCGAGTGCGAGGTAATTAAATTGAATGGAGTTTCATAATAAATACATCGTGATATACTTTCATATGTCGTTTATAATATACTTAATATATGTTGCTCATCGATTATAATATTTTCAATTATTTCACAATTTTCATTAATTTTATGATTGCTCTGTATTATGAGGAAACATGTTATTGTAATTAATTATTTTATGAAACAATATATAATTAATAATTAGTTCGTCACTGTTGGTGTAAATTAGATCTGTATATTCAAGATTTGTCAAATGTTCAGATGAAGATGGGAGGTAATTAAATTCAATGCAGTTACAGGAATTGGAATAGGTTAGGTTCGATTTGCTCGAGTTAAGTTCGCATGCGGTGAAAGAGTGGTCCCGGAACGCAGCCGTTTATGTAACGGAATAGACAAATTAGTATTAGTTAGACGGGATTGCGTGGTGGAGTGATGAATATTGCAGGGATTTATAATTGTCTGGGAAGCGGGCAGCAAATACCTTTTGTCTCGGCTATCCTCGATCTATATTCATCCCTATAAAATGTTCCACCAGTCGAATTGGATCCGAATGTTGTAATTAATTTCTTGTGGTTATCCATCGGTCTTGTACACTAGACAATCCAATCGAATACCATATTATTTTTATATATTAGCTTTAAAGTACGTGCACTTTAGGTATTTTAATACTTCTATAAATATGATTGCTGCTCCACTTTTGATTCGTACTATATATATATTATAATGGTTTCTGATGGGAATAATGACGGCAACATTCGTTGGGTAATCGAGGAGCGTGATTAATTTTTGAGTCGTTCATCCGGCCGGTGCCCAGGCTAATTCATCCGATGATCGTTACATATCTTGAATAATTGGTGTAATTGGTGGATGATGAGGAACCGGCGCCCAGGCATCAGGCATGTATCCTAGACCTATTCGCCTCTTTCCCGACAACCAATTTCGCACTCACCCCCAAAGGTCGCTTCCGGCGCATCGGTCCCCTTCCTCGCTAACGGTTCGCTCCCTGCGCTGTCCAATTTCATCAGAAGCCTTTTAATATTTTACCGTGTCTCACGACCTTGCAGTAGACACAACCTCCAGGGTTTTGCGCAACTTTTATAACTTCTTATAATTTGAAAACTCTTAAATTGCCAGGCATTACAAATACCTCTTAAGCTGTGCATCTTCAAACAATCTACAAACACACAAAAGATTGAAATTCCTCTCTTAAAACATTTGTCGACGATGTCTTTATAAATATTGTCTTTCAATTAACTTCACTAAGACTCCATGATTCTTAAATGTATGTTCATCAATCGATAGCTCCAAATAGCATTTACTTCTTGCTTCCATTTCACTTAACTTCATACTAAAAACTCATAATTCCATGCTGCAAGTAGTATAATCAGTTTCCTCGAACCGATCCTTTATCATATTACAATTGGTTTATTCTCGATTTACCATTAACTATATGAAATTCGTATACGTGAATTAATTAGATTTATAATTAAAAAAACATAATATATTGATTTTAGTGCAGCACAAATTATTAAAGAAATCCAGACGATGGAACTATGTAACATGTTGTAGAGTTGCTAAGTTTCACTAAAAGGTGGAATTAAGTGGATAAAATTGGATCAGTTTATAAGCTATAAAAATGACGGTCATAATAACTTTTTAAGGTGAATTTTATAGCGAATTCAATATCATGCCAAATGGACTTTCAATGCACTTTCTTTTCTCTCGACCATCATTTTTATTACGAAAAAAGAAGTCACTATCATTATAAAATTTATATCAAACGTTCAGTGCACAACAAAATAAATAAAGTTAATGTAAGTTTGTTAAGTATTTACTACAAAATACAATTACATCAAATATTTATTATAAAAAATATTTGAAAATTGTTTACAAACATTTAAAGAAATTTTACAGATAATTTGATAATATTCAAATTCCTTCCTGGATTCCCATTTGTGCTTGTGTTGTTGTGGAATTTCGATATCGTGAGGGTTGTTTACATGAATAATGGTATGGCGAAAGTGCGCGTTATAATTGGAGCAATTAGTGTCGATTTACTGACACTGTAACCTACTTAATCCATGACATAATGGATGCAAAGTCGGCCCAAGACTACACCTATCCCAATTGTGAATGGGGTTGCGTAGAGGCTAATCGGCGCACTTTGTTCGGTTAGTCCCCGGGGAGAAATAACCCTGGTAAAAGTTTCCTAATAAGCGGTCGGTGGAGTGGAATCTTTTCTATGGAAGGATGGATGACCTATCCACATCCTGGGAACGTATCGAAGTAACAAAAACTATGTGCAGAGTCGTCCCGAATTTACTGCGTATTTGTTGTTGTTAAGAAAGATTAAGAAACTGTTCAACTTCAGGACTTAGAAAGATTTAACATACTATTTTTCAATATAATTGGCTTCAGTTATTGATTAATGGAAATTCCATGTTACGTCTGTGGTTTGACAAGGTCTATTGTTTGTAAACTGTGGTTTATAATTCAACTAATCATTAAAACTGGCTACTTAAATAATAGCCAGTGCTAATGGTAACATGCAAATACACTTCGGTCATGAACTCGATATTTTTCCAGGACCAATACACATTGCATCCTACTGGTGAAAACAACATCCGCCTCGAGCTGTTTATAAGTTGAATGTTTGATAGCGGCAGTTGATGTATTGGTGCGGAGTGCGTTGTGCAAATTGGCTAAATTAACCAGCCGACTCAAACCAGAGTAGGCGGCACGAGTCTTGACTGAGGTTCATTATTAATAATGTTTGGAGGATTCGAGGCTCCAGATGAATAACTGACTTGCTTGTTTAAGGCATATTGTACGTGTAATGCGTATTTGGTTTGGTATGGTTTCGTTTTGTATGGTTTGACTGAGAAGAGGAAAAGGAAATTCCCGATGGGGGATGATGTAAGGATCGCGGTGGCTCGAATATCATCCTTTGCGCCGTTCCTCTCTTGGACGTGTCACTGTGTTCTATTGAAAAATCCGTAATATTTCAGATGTAGGTAGCTTCCGGCTCGTCCGCGGCTTTGGCTCTGCCGAATATAATTCGCTTAATTGGTTTGGATGCGAAGAGGACGAGCCGCATCCTGGCATATGAAAAATAAATACGAGGATCCCTCGAAGGAAGCGCGATTATTTATTTAGTTAAAAGTAAGCAGTATGCTTCCGGTGGTGATGTTTAAACATCGCAGCCTTATTAATGTTAAGTACAATTGTTACGTAATAAATCCTCTGCATTTCATAACGGTTGTTGCAATTCATTACAAAAAATAAATAAAAGTAAATTATTCACTATTTTCAAAAAAAAGTGATGAACCTGGTATATTTTAATATAATATTTTTCATGTATTCATTAGATACTCAGATTTAGTCTTAAAGTATTGTAGATTATAGCAATGTTAGTATTGTACAAAATGCAGAGCTCTGACGTATATGACAATACTTCGTCGGTAGATTTCATTAAACATTAAGCATCACCGGAAATAGCTGTTACGGCAAACGTCACGTTATCGCGACGTTCGTTACGTAACAGTCCGCATTTATAATTCTACGCTCATACATTATTGAGCTGCGAAAAAAGGGATCGAAAGGTAGAGGTGGCGGGAGTGATAATCCCCGAAATGTCGTTCCTCCCTCAGGAAGCGAACAGGCACTTCGATAAATTTATTACGTAACATTGATTCCTCCTTCCCATTTCGTTCCATCCCTGCAACACCGATCCTCCCCCAAGAACTAAAGAAACAATCCATGAAATAATACAAAAAAAAATTCACTTTCTAAAATTTCGAATTATCCTTCCTTTACATTAGGGACGGCAATTTCCAACTAATACAATTTATGTATTTATGTCGCGTTTGCCTTCACTACGAACTTGTTCTTGATCTCTAAAAAATATCCAAAGTATATGATGTCAAATTAGATTAGATTTTTAATTTTAATAAAAAAATCTTGAAAAAACTCACGAAATAATCGGCGAAACCGGATGTTTCCAAAAATAAAGTTTCGAGAGTACCCACGGAACATGAAAATTTACGAACACGCAAACGTGCGAAACTCAATAACTTTTCCACTTTCATCTTACTTTGATTAATCTGAAAACAAATTCCATACTAATTCTTCAATTGTTTTAAGATTACTTTCAATTTAGATTTATTTTCTAAATATGTAATACTTTGTAAATTTAGATTCATAGAAATATATTAATAAATAAATGTATTATATTTTGGCAGTACAAATAAAAATATTTTATTTTTCTCTAGTTACAAAAATGGGATATTGCAGTATCATTAACTTGCAAGTAAATCTTTGAATCAATGATTTTACAAGGTAGCTGAAGACTTGGATTATAGCAGATCCATAGATCAGAGTTATATTTTCAGCGCAACGAGAATCATGAATATTGTTACAGATCCGCGGTGAGATGCAATTCCAAGCAAATCGATTCATATTTGTAGCGAAATGATTTCCGTTTTCGGATCCTGGACCTGACCAGGTGTGAAACGAAAAAAAAAGTCGATCGCTGACCTCGCCGGATCAATTATAAATTAGCAAATACTCGACCGCCGTTTATTAACTTTCGCAGGCAGTTAAAGCACTTGATATGCAAGCTTTGAAAGTAATCAGAGTAATTCACTCGACTCGATTATACCTTATCTCGCCGTAGGGTCACCGCTACGTCACGTACACGCGGTCGTTAATAGATCATAAAAAAGCCCTTTCAAAGTTGCACGTTATAATAAAATAAAGAGAGAAAACGAAAAACAGGAACGAGAAGTGAAGAAAAACCTTCGTACACATATATATTTATATACATATATATATATATATATAACCATATATTCCAAAATATGCAAGAGCATTTCGTTAATTACTGGCGTTTCCACAAAATTGATTTTATTGGTTCCAGCAAATGTGGATAAAGAATTGAAAGGCCCCAGCACGCAGCTGTGGCGGCTCATGAATGCAGGCTCATTCCTAAAAAGGGTGAAATCTGGAGGAAGGATCGGGGGTCGGCGAAAATTGCGGCGAAAGCTCAGTTACGGTTACGGGAATCACGTTACCAGAGGGAGCCTACCCTTATCTAATATTTCATGCTGCATGTGCCGTGCAAAAAGCCCTTCCAACCCCCCTCTTCAGGACATAACTCATCGAACACTACTAACTGTCAGCCAAGAACTTAGCTGGAATGATGAAGATTATTATTATTATACTTTTTTTCCGAGATAAACTTTTTTTTTCGGAAAAATTAATCCTCCCTCTAAGGGTGCAAAGGATTTAGGAGATGTTGGCGAAGGGATGATCGTGGGGTGCAGGAGAATGCGTGCAATTTATATAACTTGAAACAATCGCCAAGTAAATATCCGCGCCGAAACTTTCTACTTTCCAGGATTCGACGATGCATTAAAGTTTTTGCTCCTAATTCGTCCATCCCAGCTGCTTAAATTACGGCGACTTTCCTTAATCTCTTAATTATTACTTTCTGTCGGATACGGTTATTGTAATTCCGGCAAATTTCTTAAAATTATTATTACGCCGCCCACACAGGCGCTCAGTTACAAAGCGACGTTGGTAGATGCGCCCGGCGCACACACTTCCAACGCTATCACAGATATAAATATTATAAATATGTAATATTTATACACTCATTTTTTATTTTATATTATTATTTCTTGGGCAGAAAGGTCTGTAGTCAATAGCTCTTTGCAGCAGTGGAATATCATTTTATTTTTATTGTATTGAGTATGTTTTTTTTTTTAAATATTTTTTTATAATTTATTGCTATAGTATATATTATTATTATTACTTCGGTCAATAACCGGAAATAAAAACTTGGGCAAAAAGTCATTTGGCTTTATTATTATTTTGCCACTATCCATTGTAATAATGTTTATATTAATATACTTCTATGACACAGAAGGCCGTGAGGTACGATTGACGGTCATTGAAATTGTATAAATTGGTAATACAATAAATATTTGCCCCTCGGTCGGAAAATGGATTCCAATGAAATATAAATCCGGTGAATGGCGATGATAAACGTATATTCGTAATAAATCTAAATAAAATATGATCACAGTCGCGCGGGACTTCGAGCCTTCAATCCTCAGCTACAATATTATTAATATTCTGTTAAATTAGGTAACGACATTACGTCGTTTCCGTTGGAACGTATTGAAACCTAATCGAGTGGATGCGCCTGGCTCTATTAAACAGGACACTTCCTTTCTTGTTCGTTTCCGCCTTCTCCGAGCAACAAGATTATATTATATTATAGCCAATATGCATTTATGCTTAACCTCTAATAAAATTAACCTGTTTATATTTATTGGTTTTTATTGTTGCAGAAATTAATATTCATAAAATTGGTATTGCGCGCGCGATATAAATTAAATATTGACGTTTACAGGTTTGCAGCCATTTAATTACAAACGGCATATTAATGTAGGTTTTATGACCAAAATACGTTTTAATATCGAAGTAACCTTTAAAGCTGAATAAAATAGGAAAGCAACAAACCGAAAGCTCTAATCGCAATAATACTGTGGGAAATAAAGAAAGAGAAGCACTCGAATCATTTTTTACCATTAGAAAATTACATATGACAAAAAATACTATTGTATAAAATAATTATGTACTTTAGTTTTATGGTATCCAACCAAATGGGTTTTCCTATCTGATGCCGCCATCGATTCGAGCTTTATATATTCTTTTAATGTATTTCATTTATTTCATTTGTGGAAAAAAAAACCGTATGCCAATGTTCGATACTTATTATTTTATCTTTGAAGTTCTTCGGGAAATTGATGTTTGTGTGGCGGAAAGTGCTGATGTTGCAGTTTTATATTATGCTATTAAAATGTTAATGGTCGATGGGGGTGGGCGAAAAAGGCCACCCTTATAGGGTAAGTGGCGACATGAATTATATCGATTTGGTCGCAACGGTGGCTACAGGCCTGGCGCCGATAAATCCACAGGCAGCCCCTTATTTCTGTGCCCCCTACCTTCGATCAGTTATCTAATTAAAAACAGATTAAATTGCTGAAAGTACAAAATTTGTAAATCATAAACGTCGGTAAAATTAAATAATAGTTGTCGACCATTCTATAATATTTATTGAAAACATACTCAAATGCATAAGTACCAAATTTATTGCAAGAAAATTCAGAAATCTATCGATTATTTGCTATTTCAGAGTTATTATGTGATGAAAGCAGTTGCGTCAAGTTTTCGCGACGACAGGATGAAAAACGTATACCCAGATATGACAAATACCCCAATTTGGCTGGCGATTATGTAAATAGCAAACATTATGGAAATTTGCAACCGTGAAATAGCGTTTTAACTTGAAAATCGAAACCCTCAGTGCCCCTCGTTCGTATTTTGAAAAATGTATTTCATTCATTAACCAGAAAGGCCTGAATAGATTTAACAATATTATTAAAAAAAACTCGTTTTATAAAATAGCATTATTTATATTTATTAACAATTTTTTACATTATTCTTATTTTATTCTAAAATATAAAATTGAAACTAATTCTTTGTGCATTTTTTTTTTCATAGTTCAATTTACCCAATGTGAAGTAATTCGTAAACTGTCGTTTAGGATATAGGAACATTATTTGAAATGGTCAGTATAAATTATAAATATTAAAGTTGGTTTGGAAACGAACTTTGTATTATTTGAGTTAAATACATTTGTAGTTGTATCAATATCGAAGTATTTGCTCTTCCTTTTCGATGCAGTCGTCCGTTCGGCGAGTTCAATTTTTATTATATCTGCGGGGATGGTGAAATCCACTTCCGGTCCGGATTGTGTTTACTTCCGCTTCTATTCCATTAATATAAACTTTGCAAAGGTTAATCTACCAACAATATGTTCTCGTCGTTGTTCGTGTTTTATTACCCTCACCCCTTCTCTATCGAGCAAAACTTTATTTACTTTGTATCGGAGCACTTAATTCCATTACGTAACCGGAACTCGATTACCAGGCCAGGAACCAGGTTTCTCCTCATCTGCGGATTTCGGATATGCCATCTCCCCCCGCAACCACAGTGTCCCCTCAACTCAATAATTAGGGGATTGCGTAACTCTTGAACGGTACGCGCGCCGCCTCCGCCGCCATCCCAGAAACTTATGCGGTAATTGTTAGAAAACAATCGCGCGTTTACCATTCAACCTGGTTTCCATAGATGCTTCCCGAAACTACTAACCAACTTAATTCCACATTACACTAGGAATCGCTTAATAGGGAACACCTGAGACACTATTAATTATCCCGTGTGCTATCTAATCACCGCTCAATTATTTCAAAATGCTATGAAAAAAAATCGGTTATATTAATTATCGTGCATAATTTAATTTTCATAAATATCATAATTTATCTAAATATAATCAAGGGATGGATTTCAGATAGACGCATTTTTCTCAAAAATATAATGAGACAAGTGGAAAGAAAAAAGAGAAATGTATTACGTGTTTCAATAGAGTAGCGTTTTATATTCTGCATGCAATTTCGTAGCACGCACTTGAACTCGCCTTTGTTCGACCGAAAAGGTATGTAATTACCTCTTCTGATTTTATAATAATATCTGATATTCATTAACGCAGTCATTCTTTTATTTTAATTACATTATATAAATTAATAAACTAAAAGTTTCAATCAACGTAAAATCAAATCAAATCAAATTCTATCATCAAACTCGAAAACATCGATTTCTATTAACGTAAGATAATAAATACTAAATAAATGGTTAGATAATAGGAAAGTGTGTAATAGCAAAGTTCTGACGAAACGGTGAGCCTACAGGTTTTCTCCAAGTTTGGGGAAGCATAGAAGGCAATTAGTGTAATTAAGTCCCATTATTACTTATTTCGCTGAATATGCATGGCTACAAGTTGCTTTCCCTACGGTTAATTTATCTGTGTAAGTTATTACCATTTTTACGACTTTACCAACTATACATACAGAAACATACAATATTTTATGTGCTATTTGCACTATTCATATTTTTCGCATATCTGTATGTAATTTTTATCGATAGAAGTGTATTAATAGAAATCGCACACGGTAACCGAGACTTTAATTTATCGCCGAATTAAAACGCTTCGAACTCTTTCAATATTTCATTTCTGACGGCCGCAAACGTCCGCAGATTTTAATACACGTGTATGACATCATGCTTCAGTTTAGCTGTAGGTGTAGGGCTAAAATTGATCTAACATGTTTAGTATGTTAACTTTTTTTCGGATTTCGGCTTATCTCGCTTTTAAGCTGTCAAAGCCGCAGCCGTATTTATATAACATCCACCCCAAAGCAATGAAAATAGTTAACTTATTTGTAATGGGTTATATTAATGTGGATTTCTCAACTTCTACCGGATGTTTGGTCGTTCTATATATTTTTGCGCGTCGATTGTCAGTGCTATGCTCTAATTTAATCTTCATCCCGACGGCGGAAATGCTGACTTGTGATGATCCGCTTTCGATGTGGTCGCGCGTTTATCCCCTTGTTTTCAGAAACAACAGGAAGACACCGGGTCGCAGCCGAAATAGAAACTCCCGACTGACGCCACCACCGCTAACGCCGCACATTCCATACGTAAACACGTCTCGCAGTCTCATTAGCCATCTACTGGTATTAACGGATGCGTTTAATGCTCCGGCCAACCACTCAGGCTCCCAATTGAACTTTAAATATCTGATGCTAATCCGATTATATAAAACGTCGATATTAGTTTAATGCCTCGTTAAAATCGAATTAAATTTTCTGCCTCCTTTGGCATCCGCTTTTTTACGAGTCCCCATTATTAACAGCTACAACCGCCCCTTCCCAAATGCACCTGTCATCTCTCTTATGAGTAATTGTACTCCAGCTACAATTTTTTTATAGAAATTCGATACCGGTATTATCATCCGCCAGTTTATGGTATTTCCATTTATTTGCTTATATTTGATTCCAATTATAAAATATTTATGTTTTACATAATAAATTATTAATTTACAATTGAAATTTAAAGTTCGATCTATGACATTTTTCATTTAAGGTATTTTTACCTGCAATCCATTTAATCCGTTGGATCGGCGACTGTATATCTTCCGTAGAACAACAAACTTTGTAATTCAAATCCTTGTAGGATATTCGATGCAGTTTACAAGTTTGATCCAAAAGCGTACAAAGATGTATCAGCTCAATACCCTTCGAGGAAGTGTATATATACTTGGGAGGATGAAACTACCCGAGCGCATAAAAATGGAATGGAATTATTAATGGGGCGTAATTCTAATTTTCAGACGAACGACCCGCAATAACTGGAAGTCTTAATCTACAAACGGCGGTAGCACTGCCGTCGCAGATTTGCGGACGGATTAGGGGCGGATGTTTTCGTCGGCGGCCCAAAGAATATTACTAAAAATGCCGTTTGCGTGACGCTCTGCGGGGCTGATGCGCTTTCCGTTTTCCGCCCAATTTAACCAACAGCCAAGATTAACTGCGCAAGAAGCTCATTAAATAAACTCAAATTGCCGAAATCTTTTGCAGCATATTATTCAAACCCTCGTAGGGCAAAAAATAACAAGCGATTATACACGAGAACAGGCTATCACCCCCATCCCCATCTCGGTCACACTTTGCTAGTCTATAAATAAGCACTTCGTTTCCTTGCATGCAACTCAGGAAAGCGCCACCACTATTTATAAATACTGACGAAGTGGGTGGATCTGTGCATGTGTACGTTCGGTGTCAGAAGGGGGCATTTCGGATCAATTCTGTCCGTAATGCAATTTTAACCTTTGTCCTTGCTGAACGCAATCCCATTTTTATTCCGTTATTGTGTCTAGTGCAAGTTCAAAATTAGGTTGACCTTCGAAAAGCAGTTCGGATCTTTCAACATATTTAGAAGAGATCTGAGTTTGATGATCCTATGTAGCATGTGTTCGAGAGATTGATAGAGCGTGATATGGAACAGCTTCCTGGAACTAATTTCCATAATCGAGCTAGGAAAAGGTTAATAAAAACAGGGGCTAAATATAGGGTTGGCTACACATTCGCCAATAGCAACGGTCGATAGTCCAGTCGATTTATGAACATCGCAGTTCTTCCGATAGATCCAGGAGTAAGAAATGTGACTAATATGATTCCTTGTTGAAATTGTAAACATTTGCTATGCTAAATTTAGTCGGATCTAAATAAAAATATAAAATTTTAATGAAACTTGAAAGAAATAAGATAGCACATTTTTCCAGATATTAATATGCTATTATACAGATAAAGAGCAAGCAGGTTATATAATTGATTTCCGTTGATGGATATATGTGAGACATTTCGTGTTTTTTCCACTGTTCATTAAGCTAACTGTTTACGAATATGAATGTTCCACTTGAATTATTTAGTTGGGTGTAATTAAGGTGCACATATAAGAAAAAAGTAATTGCTTCTACAATGTTTCCATTGAAACTAAGTGAAATCGCTATTGCGAATAAAATTAAAAAACATCTAGACCAATAAGAAAGAATGAAAAATCAAAAAAAAAAATGAAATTACATACACAGGACGCGGAGGACATAAAGGAGGTGAAATCGATATAAATCTCGGCTATTCACTACTTATCGTCCATCATATCTGATAAAAATTAAACACTAATGCGTTCCGCCCCATTTTCCTGATTTAATAGATTATGTGGCACAATTTTATTATTCCCATTCCGGGGAGCAAAGTTGCGGAGGGGTTAGATGGGGCTTGTGGCTTTAATGTCCTACCTAACCCGCGACACTGGAAAATAGAAAAAGGATGAGGGACAGGCGACGACCATTCGGAATGGGGGTGAAACGTGAATGCAAAAATCGCTCCAATTCCGTAATTCGAAAAGTCATTTGAATACGGCCGTGTGCGTTTAAAACCGAATAATTCGCGGATTTGCGAATAGAAACGTGCCATAGAATGCAGAAAAACTCACCCAACTCCGGTCCGCAAACCCTGGGGATGATTTCCAGGATGGCTGCACAGGAGGCGTCTTCGAAGCAGAGCTGCCGGGCCAGCAAGCAGTTCAGAATTGCGATCGTGTTCTTAATATTTGGCCCTAAAACAACAACAACATCAACATCAGCTTTAAAATAGGTTGAATAAAGGACCATAATTCTGGCGCTCAAGGATTATGTCTTTATAAAAGACTCCCACGCAATTACGCCCCGCGGTTCATTACATACTGCTCCTGACGTGCGTTCTCATGGAAATGTTATGCAATTAACGAAACCCCAAAAGTAACGGAATTATAAATACGCACTTCTGGCTCGCGAAATATAATTGAATCTCACGTAAAGAGCTATGCTCGTGTACAATGACGTGCGTCACGTCTTTCTGCAGGTAGTGAACTTTTGAGAACGACCAAATTATTCCATAAATATATAAGAAACGAAGAAATAAAAGAGCTCCCAGGATCCGCAAAATGTTTCCCGACTATTCATCTTGACGTGAAAAAAATAGGGGAATATACAGGGCAAAGTATATGAGGAATGTATTGGTGACATGCGTGTCATCTCCGGGGATTCGGACAAATGAATAAGAATAGGGGTCAACTCCAAAATAGAATACAAATCACGTTATGGTTCCTCTTATGTAAGGCCTTCTCGATTCCAACAACGCATTTACATTTCCAATACATTGCGAGACATTGATGTGTCATCAATACTTTCGAAAATTGGATTATCTATAAATAAATATTCTCGCCTCAAAATAACCTATATAACCAATTATTTTACCCTCGCAATTAGCGATAATGAAATTATGATTTCGGACAATATTTCATGATAGTGTTTGCGATACGAAAACAATCGTACTAATTGCAACATAAATACGGTTAATTGGCGAAACTCAAATGAAATCCCTCGCATTGCTGCGGTACGTACTCACATAAATAACTTTTCTAATAGGTCAGGAACCACAGAAACGGCATGCAAATATAAAAAAATATGTATACGCGAAGAAAGTACTTGCGCGCATTTAATTAGCCAGTGTTTTAACTCTGAACAAGGAGCTTCAATAGTTTCGCAGTCTCAAAAGACATGGAATTCTTTGAAGTGGATGCAAAGTAATTAATGTTAAACATAATTGAAGTGGCGTTAAATTCGTATACAAAAGAGAGCGAACGCACGGTACGCAAGGAAAACAAGCTTGCAAAAAAAATAATAAAGAAACACACACGAACGGAATTTAAATTTCGTTCGAGTTAGAAACAAGGAGTATATAGAAGACAACAAAAATAACAATGCGGATTAAAACAGAAATACGAATAATCCGACTCGAAATTTGATATTAAAAATGCGTGCATGGCCAATAACAGGACAAAAATAGAAACAAATATACAAAAATGAAAACAAACGCACCAAAAAATGCGGAGCATATTGGCATCAGTGCAAAGTGTAACGAGCGAAAGGACTTTTCAACGGCAGGACAAAAATGTTTATTTCATTCGACAATACGCTCCATTTCATCATTTCCTCGTTATTTAAATCTGTTGTTCGATATTTTTTGTTTCGTTTCGAGTTATTTATTCTTTTATTGTTTTTTTTTTTTAATTTCTACCCCTATTATCGTCAGGATTAATTACATAAAGATGCTATTCAAATTTAGAAATTTGCGCTTTAACATTAATCGAATTTTAGAAAATAATTTAATTTTAAAATGAGAGGACGCAAAGAAAAACATTTCGGTCGAGAAATGATTGAAAATAAACCGAAAAACTTATATCGAAAACCCGTGTAGTGGCTACTTAATATTTCACAGTAGTTTGCAGTTTAGTCAATGTGTCTGGAATGAAGTTTGTACCTTTCTTGCGGAGATAACGTAAATAAAATACGGGAGTCTCTGAGATTTATTTCTTAGACCGAACACACAACTCGTCGCATTACAATCTGGAGCTGAAACTCTCAATTTCAGGGACGGGGGTGTTCTTTAACCCTTCGCCAACATTTCCAAGAGATGACTTTCACTTGAATTGTAAACAAATAAATATATAATTATTTTTTGTGTCCGGGCTTAGTGTACAGATAATTTGGAGAGGAATTGAGGTAAGGTCTTAAGAACTAAGCTCCAAAAGATTTACTTATGAAATACGAGCTTGTATCCAGCCGTATCTTCCAATTACAATCATTACTTTCGCAATGAAGTATGTAAGATCCCTGGGAATTTAGTAACCAAATCCATCATATTGATCTTTTTTGTGTCATTATTATAATACGAATATATTTTAATTTAAGTATCTGTTATGTTTAATTATTTAACTGTAAAAATCGTTTACAAGAAAAGGCAACTAGCAAATGATATGTTCATTGTAACGCACGTAACAAACAAAATCTGAAACAATGTTGTTTTATATAGATCGTGTGCTGTAAATGACAGATTCTGAATTCATTTCATTAAAATTACTTTATAATGTACATTTCCTCATTTTATTATCTAATAAATTGTTATTTGATTATAAATTCGAAAATATTTGTTTTAAATTAAAATTACTACACAATACGTAACCTCGTTAGTATTAATTATAAAATTGAATGGCGCAATGTTCGATTAATGTAAGTTTGTAATTATTTTAGTATTTCAAAATAAATGCAAATAAATATAATAAATATTTTCTATGAATATTTTTTCTTATTTTAAACTATTCCGGAAATGAATTGGGTATATTTATTTGAGCATAATAAAATATTAAAGTTAAATAATTAACACTTATTATTAATTCTAAACATATAGTATTTTTTTGTTTTTTCTTAAAAGATATGGCTTTACTCAAGTTACAGAATAAATGTTAATGCTTC
This sequence comes from Nicrophorus investigator, assembly GCA_963457615.1. Taxonomy (NCBI): domain Eukaryota; kingdom Metazoa; phylum Arthropoda; class Insecta; order Coleoptera; family Silphidae; genus Nicrophorus; species Nicrophorus investigator. The sequence continues at coordinate 13,602,845 of OY735146.1, forward strand.
AAGAAAACGAAAAATAACAATAAAAGCTACTGCTTAACTTATATTTTTTTAACGACGTGAATGAAAAATATGCACTTTTATGTGTAACGGAAATTATGTTTAAAACATTTTTCATGTACAATATTACATAATATGTTATTTAGATTTCCGTATGTGTCACGTTTTTCACTGGTTACTGTGTGCACCGAGAGGCTGAATACCGCGCACATAAATACAGATGTTCTGTTGTGCAATGTTTGAGTTACATTTTTATACAGTCCCACAAATTATTTAATTTTTCGCGCAAATGAATTCAGTGAAGTTTTAATTGAAACATATGCTTTGTAAATTTCTTACGATTTGTTATTTGAAATATACAAACTGATAAATTTTATTAATATTTAATCAATATAATTGCTTTGGTTCCGGTAATTATTTATGAACAAATCATGAAATCATTTGAGAAATTTGCTATGTAATGAAAGGATCATCATAGTTGAAATCCGCGAAATGGGTCCAAGATTTGAATCGGTTAATTAAAAAGTTCCACGAGTTAAATAATGTTGATGGATCAGTTAATTAATGGAGTCGGCCGATTCCTCTGTATTGCGCAATTAAAGTTTGGCATAGCTTTGGAAGTTGGTCAATGCTAATCATAAAAACAACAACAAATCTTCAAGAAGCTGTCCGTTCTTTGTAGCTAAAGGGCATACAATTTGGAATATAATTATAGCTGCAGTATGCATAACCATTAACCGCAAAAAACGGTGCCTACTTGAAACAGCCGAAGCCGACTTCAGCGATGCGCAATGTTTTTCAGAATCAGCTTGAAGCAGATGCCTGCTTCCATCGAATCGCAACAAACGAGAAAATAAAGCAAAATTCCAAGCGGAAGCAACACTTTTGCTTTGCTACCCAACATCTAGTTCAAAATTAATGAGTCCCTTTATTTATATTTAAACACTTCTCATCGATCCTCGAGATGTGACCTTTTTTGTTAGCATTCGATTTTTTGTTTACTCTTTATTATGTGCTAATTTAATTAATTTCCAAATATTTTTTGCTATTTATCAATTAGTAATCAGAATAACTTCATATTACATTTTGGATAGATTATTATTATTTCATATTAATTGAAATATTATAAGCTTTATAAGGAGTATAAATTAAACAATTCTGTTAATTAAATGTTAATTACTTATATTAACTGATATTATTGCAATTCACTAAATACAATTCTTTTTCATTTCATAATCTTAATATTTTTATTTTTTAAATATTAATAGAGAAATCTAATCATTACTTAAGTTATGTGATAGAGTATTGCGTATACACAGTAAAAATATCGATAATATTAAAATTTGTTAGTGCATGGAAAGGAGTGAGAAAGCAAAACAGAAAAAAAAAACAAGAAGGCGGATTGAGGGGTGGTCCGGAATGATTTTATTTAATATAAAGCTTTAACAGCATTTTTAATGTTCTTGGGCTGGGCGATAGCACGCACGCAGGGGTGGAAGTAGCGACAAAAATATATATATATATATATATACGATGTCGTTCAGATTGCGGAGGGTGGGGACGGCCAGTTCCACTTGTGGGTGGCGGTAAAGTTATTAAAAGTGAAGTAAGCAAGTGTATTACCCTCTAATTGAGCTGGAAGTAAAAGGCAGTTTCCTTGGCTATTACATAATGAAGACGTGCGGCGTCCGGTATCGGAAAGCTGTCAGTATCGAGGGATGAAGCGGAGCATAAGGAATTGTAAAAAAAATAAGGATCGTCGATTAATAGATCGTATTAATTTAGAAGCGGGTTGCCGTAAAATTGGTACTAATCATGTAAGTTCACAGAATTGGGTATCGAGCGGAATGAGTGGGATGAGGGATGAGCTTCCGCCTGCAACACTCGATTACCTTCACAAATTATTTCGCAAAACAGGGACCCTACTGGTGGAGGCAAAAAAAACCCTTGAAGATGCCATTACACATTGCGCTAGGCGTTTGCCCTGTCGTAGGTCGAAGGCATCCCTTAATAGTTAATAATGTTAAATAACCAAAATGCGCGTAACGAACGTACGTACAGAGCAGGCTGATTACCCTTCAGAACAACAAGGTCCTGATCAATAGCTATGTAGCTGCGTTCGGGATGCTGCGAGTGGGGTAGTATTTCTTTGCATCGGCCCTAATTTAATATTTCCTGCACTGCCACAAAGTGAGATTATCCAATAAAATACGGGCTGGCATTAATTAGGCCGCACGGATGCCTCTTGCCGACTACCCCAATTTCATACGTACTGGCTGCTCGTAAATCTCTTATGCAATATGTACACAATATTACCGTTCTATATTTAAACATTTCGCAGCGCATGTTGTTCATTAATTTATTTATAGCAAGTATTATCAAGAAACCCTTACGCCTGTCATTTCCATATTCACCTGAAGTATGATTAGTTAAAATATTTTATTAATGTTAAATGCAAAAAATGTTCTTTTATATTATATTTTTAAAGGAAAATTTATAAAACATATTTTGTTTATGTATTGACAATATTGATTTATGAAAATCCCTGTATCCTTTTTAGAATTTTTGTTTGCTCTTAGTAAGTTGGTGGTGTGAATGATGGAAGCACGAGCGTTGTGGGTGCGTGGATGTGATTTACTTGGCGACAGAACCCCTACTGTACACTGACAGGTAACCGACGTCACTGCTTGATATCTAGGAAGGATGATGGGTCTCATGCGGGCACAGGGGTGTTAGCTGCCACTGCGAAATGCATTTCACAGGTTAGCATTATCTTCCTAAATTCCTCCTCTCTTTCTTTTTTTCTTCTTCTTCCATCGGCCGTTTCTTCCCGCTCGTTGTGTCCGTAAATAAATGTGGACAATTAAGGCAAAGGACATTTCGAGGCTCATTTTTCACCAGGCCACAAACAACGTCCTTTAATAAAAACCCTTACAGCTTCGCGGCATCCGCCAATTTATCAATTACAAAAGGGACGAGTCCGATCGTTGTCGGATCATTTATTTCCGGTCGTTGTACGATGCAAAGACCTCTTCATCTATTATGACGACAGCCTAGGAATGCCCATCCATACATAGAGCCGAATCATGCTTTCTCAGTATATACATCGTTTTCAGAACATACTATTTTCTGTTTTAAATTATTTTTTATTCCAAATATTAGTAAAAAAATAAATTTCATTGTATTATAAATAAACTAAGAATATTATATTTATTATATAAATAATAATTATTTTTATATAACTTAGATTTAACGTCTTCAGCGAAATTTCGGTTCGTTGTAAATGTATTTCACGAACACAATAAAGGAAACCAGGGAACAGAAAGGTAAACATTTCTCTCTGTTATATTTATTCACTTCTGTTTCGTTCGTTACACTTTTGCAGTAAAAGTATACTTTCCTTTAGTTTCATTTTTAATGCAGTGAAAAGAAAATCCAAGCGACTGATCAAAGGCGATTCGCGCGTTACGCCTATAACTCTACACAAACATTATCGATTTTACTTTTAATATGCTTCCTTACAAAGAACTACTTTATTCATGTAAATAGGTGATTTCTTGCATATCGTTGTAAGTTCATCAGTCTTGTTCACACAAATAATTCCCTAAAGAGTAAGAAATTTGATATTTTAAATATAATATGAATATTAGTGAGAATTACTAGTATTTCATTATGTATGTGAATTACTAGTATTTTATTAAATTGTTTGGTGAATTGTGATTATAGAATAGATACAATATTTTTGTATTAATTGTTTTGAATATTTACATTTTCATGCCATTTATGATGAATCTGCAGAGAAAGTTTTACAAATGTATATTATACTCGTACATTTAATAAACATTATTAAATTGAGAAATGTATGTGAATTACAAGGTTATTTTATGTAATATATTTTTAAAGGGAGAAACTGTATTTGGGAGCCCAGGGCGCATAAGTCCGTCCCTGACCACGAGGGCAAAGCGGGTAAAACGCTCGCACGCACGGGGCGCACGCGACGGCGACACGACGCGCAATCATATATTACGACGCCGCCCTCGCCGCCCTCCTCGCACGTGAACCGCCACGGCGGTGTCGCATGCTGATTTTCTTTCAAGCGTCGGAATTTGTGAACTTCCAACGTTTCACATCACCTGCAGACGCAAAGGGTCAGAAACAAAATCTACCCACAAAGGGCCCTGGCAATTAGCTCCGAAGCAGCGTCCCATGATGGCAATAAAAAGAAAAATGGGAAACAGTTGAGAAAGAACACATGCCGTTGTTACATCAGTAACCACCGGAAATGTCTGTATCGATTCCGGTATTGAAGCCACCGCACGTAACACCGATTTTATTATATAAGACGTTGCTTTTGAGCTAGGGGGTCCTTCACACTGGAATTCGCAAAAAGCAATTGTCGCCGGTACTTTTTCCGATGCGTGTTTAAATGTGTATTCACTTCCTCGAGGAAAGGGTGCGAAACATAAATAAAAGTATAACAATAAAATTGAAGAGAAAAGGGAAAGAAAAGCGGGGCGAAATTTAAAAAAATAGAAGAAGAAAATAACGCCCCAATCCGAAACGTGACTGATACAATAAAAGATAATATCAAAGCGTTAGGGAAGATTGATTATATTCCGTTTTCTTCATTCGTCCAGTGCAGTTGCAGAGGATAATTTCGGAAAAGAGGTACGAACAATGGATAATGAGCGTTGACTCAATTTGCATTCGAACGTTAACCATCCTTCGCCTCTTTGGCCCTTCGGTCCGAGACGATGGTGGGCGTAAATAATAATAGATTGTGACGGAGGACACTTCGATGGAATTTGATAGAGGTACGACATTAAGAAAGGGCGACCTGAATTCATTTTGGCACGCTGCCCAGTCAAGTGGAAGGAAGCAGCCAAGGATCCCAGCGCTCTCGGTTCGTGTCGGCGAACATTTTCCAAGCTTTACGAACGAACGGCCCTTTGCATCCTTCGGAATTCGTTCTTTAAGCGAAAAACTCGTTCCACACGGAACTGCATGTAATTCATGTATATTGCGCTCTTCCTTTTAATTAATTGAATATCGATACAGATACCCATTTTGAACATCGTTCCCATTTTCGTTTACATTAAATTGTTTGCGCTAATGTCGATGTAAAACTTCTTCTGCTGTATCTTCCAGGTACATAATAATAGTTTCTGACATGCTCTCTCTCTCTCACATATACACACACACACACACCAACCATCTTTCAATGAGCATAATTCCGAAGTACCTTGCGTTTACCGGAAAATAACCGAAGCCAGATACATTTTTCCCTATGGTCTTCATTTCGAATTTCCCGGTAAATTGAAATAAAACACCCATTGTCGCAAACGAAAATATGAAAAACAATGCAATAACGCGATCTTCACGGAAATATTGAATTATTATTACTATATGTATAAAATGAACATAAAAGAGAATACAAACAACAGGATCATCAGAGTTGTATTTATTGAATTTTGCTGTACTTGATTAAAAGATTTTGCATAATTTCAAATTATCTATAAAAAATAGAAATGCATCTTCCATATATTAATCTGTCCAAACATCCCTAAGGGTTAAAAGATATTGAACAAGCATGCACGAACTGTCCGAGACATAGACGACAATAAACGTTATAATGGAAATAACATGTATATTTGGAATTTCCAATTTCGCAAGAGTACCCAAATCTTTGCTTATGCATTCATTAATACACAGTGCTCCATTAAATTTCCATCAATAATATTTAGAATTCTGAATTGTCCATTAACCAAACGCAGGACGTCTGATCAGCATAAGAAACATAAAATAATTAGGCAAATTCCAGGTGAACGTTGATTTTTGCGTTCTGTTATTTCATGTATAAAACGTATGAAATTGTTTAGGTCCGAGTGGTTGTTTTTCTTTTTATTACTCGGATTTACGGTGTTTGGCGAATATTGTTTTGGAGCATTTCATCGGAGGTTGCTGGGTGCTGGCTGTAGCCAGGTTTGCTCGAAAACTTAGTCAACGGCTCAATAAATAAATTTGCATATGCAGCGGCCCCGACCATCCGGGGGCGGCGTTGTATATACGTTATGTAACTGATATTTGATTATCGTTTGTTCGACTGTTTGCGGGGATGGCGGCGGAATTCGCGAGCCGCGGATCCGATAGCGGCATTTCTGTGTTTGGAAAATCAACGATTCTGCGGGTGGTTGAGGGTTATCCGCAATTGTATTTTGATGCCGTTTTTGGCGGTTATACAACCGGTGCCGTCGAAATCTCGGACGCATCCGTGCTATACTTCTAAACCGATGATTTATTTGGACAGACCACGCTATTTCATTAATTACCACATAGATGCAATGCAATTTGCAATAATGTAATTAATTGAAGAATAATTTTAATACATTTAGATTGGAGAAAATGAATAGTAAATATCGATATTTGAAATTTCTGATCTCAGTTTTAATAAAACTTTAACTTGCATGATATTTAACCTTTTGGACAATAGATGAAACCCACACAGTATTAAACGCTTCAAACCACTGAATTTGCAATTACATTTCAATAAGTTATTACATGCATCATTAATTTAATAACGTATAATGCAGTTTCTATTTATAAAGGAAAATTGCCACCGAGTTGTAATTTGTTTAATTAACGAACGTAAAGTAATTCTCTACATATTGAACTACAACAAATTATAAATTAATATTCGAAAATAATACATAATTCTACAAATTATAACTATTTTATATTTTATTTACTTAAAAATTTTCATCAATATATTTTGAACATTAACCAAATATATTTTATTACTAGATAATAATATAAGATCAGCAAATATGTTAATGTAAGGTAATACATTTGAATTTTTACTAATAAATTTGAATCTCATTACTCCAAAAACAGATACATTATTTGTGCTTATTATACATTCGGCAATAACACGCTATAACAAGTCAAACGTATCCATCGATTATCAACTATGAATACTAATGATTATTGATTGCATTTTTAGTAAATTTATGTTTAATTGCAAGCAATTTGATTTTATTTTGTATTATAAAAAATATGTAGTCCAATAGGTTGGATGTACCAAAATATATAATACAATTACCATAAACTTTAAATAAATATTAATAACAAAAGTTTAATAATCAAACTTGGAAAAAAATCATATTATTTGTTTCACATGAATGATATATACATAAATAAGTATATATAGATATATAAATAAAATTCGCGGTGCAGCCGGTTCGAGTTAGGAGGCAGCATAAATATGCATGCTGCAGCAGCCGGAAGATGTCATCATCAAAACTGTTTTTCCGAGTTCCCAACATTACCTTATTACAAAGTATAATTTTCCCATTTGCAATTCCGTCAATACTTGCATTCGGATAAACTTCAAAATAAATAATATACCAGAAATATAACAATTAAACGTGTCAAAGATGATTAACTCTTTGTCTTGAGCCCTAAATCAATATGTAAATGAGTGTTGGATAGTTCATCTTTGTATAGGATCTAAGAATAACAACATCTTTTGGTTTCTGCTCTCGTTTCTGCTCTCGTTTCCGCTATCGTTGCTAATTAATTGAATCCGGATATAAATACGCGCATCGTCGTTTATAACGCTTCTACTATTTCAAACCGCCTCCGCAAGGATCGATTATCCGTAATTAGCACATACCGCCGATTTGTTTGCGCATCACTTTTCCGCTCGACGATCCGGATTCTTCGATCGACAACAATTAACCAAAATACAAATCCATGGTCCGATCTGATCTGTGATGGGATAAAGGCGACTCCTGTGTTAAGTGTTAATTAAGTCCGAATCAAAGCGTTTCGCGCGACTTCCACTCTACTAATTCATTCCCTTCCATTTCAGACCGACGAACGAAGCCGAGATCCAGATAAGTCCTTTTCTATCCCGCAGGTACACTACCACGGGAATAAAATTCACAGGTAGCTTCTCCCATCTAGACACAAACTAAGACTTTCAGATTTCATTAAGTCTCCCAACCCCACCAACATCTAGTTTATCTGATACTAAAGAATCAACTCATGTACTTTCCAATGCAATTTTTTTTTAATGATTTAATATTTAATCCTAAATTAAATTACGTGAATACTACTAATACAAAATGATATGCTTAAATTTACGAAAGTATTTCAATGCAACTAATCCGTATGTATAAGTAAATGAGTGGGTGAGCCCATGCTGAAAACATAAACAGGAAATATCTGTTGCACAGCATCTATGTTATGCAAGCGATCTTAGTAGCTCCGTGCTGCACGGCGACACGTGCTCGGCAGAATTGCCGACGCTTACATTATAATCAAGGATGGTCCGACTGAGTTCATATAATTCGTTTAAAGTAAATGCGCCCACGGGGGACGCTGTAAAACTTCCGGTCTCGATGTCTCCAGGAAAACTTCTCAATCGGATTAAAGTCGTGTTTTCTATAGGAAATTTGACTGTAAGCAGTATGCGATTGCTCTGCAGGACTTCAGCATGAATGCGGAGCACTCCGGATGTGAAATTGATTTCAGGAAGAAAAAAGAAGGATGCAAAAAAAAAGAAAGAAGTATATATATATATATGTTTGGCTTTATGTTTTGCTCCTGTTTCCGTGCTGCCCCCGATTTTGTAGCTCACGGGGTTACCTTGATGATTAATGTCCATTAATATGCATTGAAAATAGTAAAGCCAGCAATTTTCGCATTTTGACAGTAATTAAGGGCGACGTTCACCATCGATAAAATGTAATTATTTTATCGCTTTCTGTTATTGCGTTGTCACATTAAAATTAATTACGTCATAAGGGGGCGCAACTGTTGTATCCATATTGTGATGTAGCGCATTCAATTAAATTTATTTATTAATTTTACTTCCTGCACACTGAATTTTTTTTGCCTTAATGTTAATTTATACATACTGAATTTTCTGTCTTCGCTAAATGCACTGCTTTACTCGCACTTGCTCCTTAATAGTAGTTTCATATTCATACTGTATTAATTTACTTCCTATTTCTATAAACCTTTTACACGACTTTCGTTTCTTTCTTTCTTTAATAAATAAAATGAATTAATAAAATATTTAATTATGGTATAGTTTGAGACAATGGTTCAAATATTTGACAGGTTCTTAAAAAAAAATACCAATAAGCAGGATAAAGTGAAAATGGTCCATCGATTGTTTTTTTGTACTTCATTTCTTCGGATTGCCTGATATTGTCTTATATTAGATTTTCGTATCGGTTCATTTCGCAAGAGTCATTTGGGGAGGACGACATAAAAAAAGAGTGAAGCGAATTGAACCGGATCATCGGTTTATTAAATCTGCCATCCCAATAAATTGAAGTGGAACGAGGGGACAAAAACTGAGGCGATAGCTCGTGTACATGAGGGGTGAGGGTCGGGGATGGCAATCAGGGATTCTCTAAGCGGTTTTGATTTCTCCCAAAACAAACCGTAACGGATTCCGAATACGGAATACTGAGTGGCCACCATAAAATGGCGGATTCGCGTACGTTACATGTAATATGTACGTGATTACTTATCGGAACATGGATATGTCACAGTCAGCGACATTCAGTTCGCAAGCACGAACACGAGCGCCCGTGTCAGCGAACAATTGCGAACATCGGCCTGTGCAATTGCTATAACTTGAAGTGCCACTTTTGCCGTTCTTCGGATCGCCGGGTCGGTGGAAAAGGTAGAGGAAAAGAGTAGCACCACATTAGCCAATTAGACACATCCGGAAAAAATCTCTACGCATAGGCTTTTCCTTTAATCGAAATCTCGATTACACACATTTTTTTTTACCAAATGCAACATTTTTTTTTGGTTCTATAATTGTAATTTCAGCTAATTATATTGTATTGCATTCATCAAATTAATGATATTTCTATTGATTAAATCCATCTCCTACGAATTCATTCATAGATGCACTGTCACCCAAATAAAATCCTAGTGAAATTAATATGTAGCAATGAAGATTTTCTACGATTATCAGACCAAAGTATGGAAATAAAAAAGACCGCAAGATTCAGTAGCAAATTAAATTCTCGAGCTCTATTCAGTATTTGAAGTAAATACACAATTTTTATATAATATATTTAAAAAAGATCAACTAAGAAGAAAAACTGTAATTAGAATTTTATATTTTTTCTAACTTTAATTTATCGATGGTGTACGTATGGTTTTCATATGTACAACTTGAAGAAACATTTTTTGAATCTTCGAAAAAGCAGTGTTTTTACCGGAAAACATAAAATAAAATGCATTAATTCCAAGTTGAAGTAGTTTGATGAATTATACCAATGGCAGTAGTTGTATTGTACTGTAGCCACATTGTTTGGCTTTATGTTTTGCTCTTGTTTCCGTGCTGCCCCCGATTTTGTAGCTCACGGGGTTACCTTGATGAGGCCCTTCGTTATTGCGCGTGGGTATTTATGATAATTTCATATGTGATAAGCCGCGGCCGGTTTTTATTATTTATTTTACGGCATTTCGTATTTGCTTCGCTAGATGGGGGGCGGCGGTGGGAGGCTGGAATCGATAAACCGGTCGAGTCGGTATGCGCCCGCCGCCCCCTAACCTGAATGAAAAGTGGTAATTAAACGGACATTAGTAAAACGATTTTATTGTCGTGGAAACAAAGTTTCCGCAAGTACATATTTTCCAGAACATCTTCGAAATCAACGATTTTTTTCATTCAAGTTATATAAGGAGATTGTAAAAAATAAAATAAACGCAAATTTCTTTTCATAATCATTAAGATAATCTTTTTAAATAGGCCAGGGTAATTGACAATTTCGTTTTTTTTTTTTTTAAATTCATTGCAGCATTTCTGCTAAGCTGGATTATAAAAAGCGGTGACGGAAAAAATATAATCCTAATTTCGTTAACGCTATACACTGTACAATAAATATTATTTTAATGCATAGTTAATTTAACGAAATACTTTTATGCGCTTTTGGCCCGAACATAGGACTCCTGATTTCATTTCCATCTATTTATTTTGTTTCAATTATTTCATTTTTTACATGTATGCATTTATTTAAAAATAAATCCAAAGAATCATGAAAAAAACTAGGTGAACACAAATGTATAGTAAAATGCTTAATGTTAAGAGTGCGGTTTGTTTGTTGATTAATGCTCGTGCCAATTTTGGTATTTCTACGCGCGCTAATCAATTGGATGGTACATGCCATTGATGATGCGTATTCAGATTTCGTCCAGCCACATCTGATTCAGTAGCAATTAGGTTAATGAAAAAGCCCTGATGCTACCGGAAGCCCAGGATGATACTAACAATGGTTGTGGCTTTGCGCAAATGAACGAACCGCAGGATACTATACAACTTTAAAGTGCACGATCTGTGATAAATCCTGCGCGCTTGACACATCGCCGGAATCTTCATACCAGTTGTTCGACTTCGGAAATCCATAGGAAACAAACGATTTTTATCACTTTTCCAACAACCGCTTTCATTGTTAACGACCTGGGTTCCTCTGCAATTCTCTATTCATAATACGAACATACGAACAATGTCAAATCTATAGGTTTATTTAGTTTATGAGTTATTAAATAATTTTGAAATTTGTCACCTGGAAATCAGAAAACATCGGATTTACGGGATTGCGAGTTATACTGGATTTATACGGCGCTCTGCATTTTATTGTCAATGATTTTTGCTTTTGATTTGCTCCCGTCCATTGATTATTTTATGTTCCGTCGGTCTGGAAGCAGTGGCGATGGCACTTAAACTCCATCCTCCATCCATCCGTATATTTTTTTTTCGTTGTTTATCCACTATATTTTATTGCACCTGCTACAACATAATTGGAATTTATGTACTCTAAAACGGGCCAGGCGCGTTGTTCGGTCTCGCTAAATTGGACTGCTGGAAATTTATTAAAATGGCACTTCTTAAAATTTTAAAGAGATGTCCATCGATGTATCCTCCCTCTCCCTCTACCGCCAAAAGCTGGACAAATTGCTGCAATTGTGTAATAATTATTGATATTTACTCCAATTTGTTTGAATAACTTTAATAAGCAAACAAGTAATTTCCACGCGAACAATGGTTTTATTATATTTTTATTATTTTAGTCGGCATAATGCATTATGGATGACGAATTTGCTATATTTACATTATGTTAATGCAACCGGCCTACCGTATTATGCATTGCCGCTATTACAAATCGAATGCAAATTAAATTAAGTCGACTCAGTTAATAATTGATTTATATACTTTTTTGTGCGTCACGATCGCAGCTGCATATTGCCATGTGAAATTTTGTAATGTCAATTGAAAATGGATACCAGTCTGGACATGACATTTACAATATTCGTCTTAAGTTTTCAAAATTTGTAGAAATAAATAAAACCGAATCACAATAAACATTTATAATCACTTGACAAAAATAAAGAATCCCACAAACAATGATAATTCGCTGATAAAGTAAATTCAATTTACTGTTCATTGTATGAACACAAAAACAATGCAATCCATCGATGTGTATTTGCATTGTTCCCAATATTATTTTCAATTTGCCAGAAATGCAATGCGTTGATTTTTCAACACAAGGCTATTAACATATTTGTTGGTTTTATTTACCTGGAATGTAGTAGTCGCATAATTTATGCACGATCTTCTTTGATTTGCAGCCCGTAATTTGCGCCAGATGGGCTCGATTCGAGTTCGAATTCCGATGAATCGATTTAAAATAATTGCACTCTATTGATTATTCTGACAGACGACAAAACAGTCGACTGCTTTAATTCACTCCGATTACCTGCAATATCCAACAACAGTAATAATCTTAATGGTAATATTTTCCAATTTGCTCAAAACCAATGCCACCAATCATCCAGTAAAAAAAACTAAGAACTGCTTTGTACGTAGTCATTTACTCCAAGAAAATTAGCTGACCAAGGAAAATGTTTCAATAAAATGGTAGAAAGCATGATTAATAATCAAGTACTACTAACTTCAATTTAAGGTATACATTGAAAATAAAATAATAAAATATCCAGTTCATATCGTAATGTCTATAAAATGAAGTTAAACCAGTGAATCGCGTAATTGCAAACGAATAAAAATGAAATTACTGCGGTTTTGAGTGTAACAGGTTATGTCTCTCGCGATTGAAATAAAAAATGGTACATTGTCACAGCGTACGGTATAATGCAAAAATAAATTCAGCGATGCTGTGGCAAATGAGGAATAAAACCGTAACGCAAATGGCAATTTTTAATTCACAATTTTCATCCGGTTATCATTTAAAATTTCGCTCCGTTCACCCGATAAACGCAGAGCAATTTTCAATTGTATTTATTGTCATTTAATTTCTTTTCCACCATTTATTAGTTTTCAATTCTCGTAAATACATATGTTACATTTATACCGGTTTAATTAGATGATTTTATTTATGTCTTTTTTATATGAACTATTCATTTGTTCATTATTTGATGAAATGATTTTGTAAATGTATATTTTGATGTTTCCTTGTATGAATGCCTTTAGAATTGAAATACGACTGTTTGGGATGCAGTTAGAAGTGGAGGTATCAGTTGAAATATGCTATGTTCCTTAGATATACATAGGGAGCATGAAGTGGACCGGAGATGTAGGAAGTGTGGGACGATGGTAATATTATTAGGAAGGTCGGGTATCTCACAGGTTGGGCAAATGTCTATGTAGACGTCGCAAGGGGAGGAAGTGTATTGCAATTTATAAAATGTCTCTTCCTCCCATTCATTCCCTAGGTCGCGGTAAATGTCGTGATTTTATCTAGAAGTCGGTTTCCACGATAATAAATCATCCCATTATATTCCATATTCATTTTTGCCAGAGGCGCCCTTTAATAGTCCCGTAGACATTGAAATATATTATTAACAGACTCAACTCTGCCCCAGCTCCGAGATTTTTATTTATTCTCCGCCACGAATAATAATGCAGAAACAAAACAGGAAAAAAATAACAAAGTAAATAAATAAATGAAAGGGGGACGCATGATTAAGCGCGGAAACATTGCCTTTCCGTTTCATCCTTTTTCTTATGCATTTTTTGGCATTATTAAATTTTGCCAGTGGCAGAGGCCCTTTACAAAGGAAACGTGACCATCCAAAACTCCTCGAACTGATACAGCAGCACTCACTGGATAGAAAGGGGATAACAAATGTCAATGCCACCGACAAACTTTTCCTTCCATCTCTCCCCATTTAAAATAAATGATTAATGCCCCCGTCCTGCGGGGCTTTCCTGCCTGCCTGGATCGATGATCCGGCACCGCCGCCACTGGATGAAGCGATTTCTAAAGACCATTATGATTGCGAAAAGGTGGCTGTTCCGTTACCGCCGGATGTGTTGCAATTAATAGGTTGCCTCTCGAAACTTCGGCAAATTAACATAGCTAAATTCCCGCCAAGTTTGACCCGCGGTTATTATCATCGTCGACATCGAGTAAATCCGTTCTGTAAGCAAATGCTTTAATGATTTTCCCAAGATCGCAGCTAACTAACAATGTATTCACACTAAAGTAACTTCGATTCAAAATCAAGCTTACTATTGGTAATAAAATACAAAATTGCAGTTTCGAGTTGTTACCTATTGAAATTATATAAGATGTAATTTCACTAACATTTTCCTCATTTATTCAAAACCAACACATACAAATATTTATTTTAACATATTTTACCTAATAATATCGAAAGTAATGAAAAGCCGGAGGAAAATTAAAAGTCAAAAATAAGAGAAAAGTAAAGTGAAAGAATGATACTGATCCTTGGACGACTGAAAGCAATTTGAACATTTACAAATCGTCGAGTCGAAGATGGGTCTTATGATGATTAATGACCCGGATCCGAATGGTTGATAAATTAATTTTCCAGTCGCTTGGTGCTTTGGACGCACAATAATCGCCCCAATGAATGCTCGATAAATCGCAACGTCGATGTATTTTTAGCATCACAATAGCCATTACTCTCCATTTATTGTTACCAGTAAAATAGTATAAATTACACGATTTTTCTTTTCAAATACATCTATATATTTTTAAAACGACATTTCATTTCAAAATTTTGAAATTGTTTTAAATTAAATTATTAATTAAATAAAATGAAAACCACCATTGAACTATATTAAATAATTTTAAAATGAAATGAAATGCTTACTTAAATAAAATTATTTTGAAATAATTATTCGAATCGCATAATAATCTTCTATTTTAAACAATCCTTTTAATCCCCATTACTGTTAGACTCTGGGTGCAAATCTGATTTAATCAGTTCCCCTTTATAAGTCGCATTTTCTTTACGGCAATAATGGATTCTGGCTAATTCAATCCGATGCAGTTTCCATTAAATTTGTGAGCTTCGCCCTACGAACTTGTATCTCTGCCGTTCTTTAATCAAAGATCGGAAATACGCGAAACGCCCCGTCCCCCGATGAAAATCAGTTCAATTAATTTCCATTTATTTAACCGTTTATCAATCGTAATTGGATATATTCAAATTTCGATTCGGCCTGTGCAATTGAAACAAATTGCTTTTCGATTCCTGCACAGTTTTCCCTGACACTGGCAGTTTTGTATATCCGAGAACAGCAATGACAACTTTCAAAAATATTTATATTTACAACATTAACCAAGTGCTAATTAATTTACTTTGAAAATTTAACACGTAACAGCTTTTCATTTTATTTAGAGAACAATACGCTAGTTAATTACATACATAATAGCATTGTGTAATTTGCAAATTATTTGCTCTTCTTTTGCTCCAAAAAGAGTTTTGTCTTTCATTTACGGTTAAAGTGAATGCTAAAAATTAACGTGATACCAACAAATAGAAAATTGCCCAAGAAAAAAATCATGATTTTTCGTTGTCCGAATTTTTGCAATCAAAAACCACAAAGTAAACGCAGATCAAATGATGTAATTAATTCCAATCCGCTGGTAGCAATAAACTAACATACCCAATGTTTAATTAAAAACCACATAATGTAATTTATTTCTGTGCCTGCTCTCGCTTCAGAACTCTGAAATAAAAAATACACTGAAACTGATGTAAAAAGAAGATTTTAGTGTATTTAATCTATATAAGCATTCATTGTATTATGTAATTCCCATCAGTACTTATTGGACCGGAATGAATTTAGAAATGGGTAAACATCGAGTGTGTTTGATTCACTATGAAAATTCTATCGAAAATTCAATCTAAATGTAAACCGCACATATCGGAAGTCTGGGGAGAAAATGTATTTATTGCGTAACAGTTGCACGGGAGATCAAATGAACAGCGTATGTACCTTTCGGACATGGGTTTCCTTTGCCATCGACCTACCTCCTTTTTATTCATTAAAGATTACTTGCCGGCTGAATGGAAAGCACGTTTATTTGCGAAATATAACATATTAAAGTCATACCTGGCAGGATAAAAAGTGCCTACGAATGGTCGAATCAGTATGAATGATATGGTATTACATAATTCACCCGGGGCATGGTTATCGGTCGCATGTTATATTGCGACAAAAATAGAACTGCTTTAAAAACTTATTTTAGCTTATAAGAATGAAATTTTCGTTGGAAATCATTGATTTTTAACAAAATTAAAATATATATATATATATATATATATATAATAAATATATTTATTTTTATTCAACTTATATTTAGTACGAATCGTTGTAATGAGGTTATTTGATTCTATTGATATGAAATTTTGACTCAACAACAATGCATACATTGAAACGCTTACAAAAACTGAAAGTTATATATGTACGAATAAGAAATTTGAAATTAATGATCTTTGATCAATAACTGTGTTGTAAAAATAAAATTTTACATTGGACAAGTTTTCTGGGACATATTTAGTTTTATGTAGTTTACTTCCTCGTTCAGTGAGAAACTTTTCATAGGAAAATATTTACAATATATAATGGCTTAACAACTTCATTTAACTTTTTTTTTACCTTTTAAGTTGATTCTCATATTATCTTATTTCATTAGAAATATTTCAAACAAATATTATAAATATACTAATAGTAGACATTATGTAATTTTATTTTATTATAAAAGTGTTTATACATATACCATAATTAATAGAACATATAAATTAATTTATAATTGTGATAATTCTTATTACAAAATTGCTGTTTGTATTATGTATTATATTTTTATATAATACACGGAATGCGTGTAGAATTTACGTTCACGTGAACTACGGAGCGAATACCGTAAATTTATCGGAAATTACTTTGGAATAGTTATGTTTAGTATTCAAATTATAGCAAATATGTGTTCCATAAAAAATGTTGGAATGGAAGAGTTTGACAAATGCATTTCAAACAAAATTGTAATAAATCATAGATTTGTTTATTTTTTCTTGTAAGAGACCGCTATTTCATTAATGCTGCCGACGGCAGGCAGAGTTTGGAAAAGTGTACTTCGGAACATCTTGGGAAACTCAGCAATTCAGTTAACAGTGTCCACGTCCAGCCGCCAAAGTAATACGGATAACTTATACCGCAATCTGATTGCCTCCAAAATCCATTTCGCAGAATCCTCATGCACCAAAAACTAATTCAGGAATTAGGAAGTAACTAGCGATTGAACCGCATCTCTAATTGCGGCCCTAATAGCCACTATCAATAATTCTCACCTTTGTTGTCAGTTATGTATGTTTCTCTTTCTTCGTTATTCGCGACTGTTAGTTTCCCATAATTCCTTCGGCCGGATCTCCCCTTTCGAGAAGGGGGCGGTCGTCTTCAACGATAAATTGCCGGTATTTCTTATTCTTACTATTACTACCTATCGGTATAATGGGTTTGTTAGCAGCGACGATAACCGGGACCCACTCAAGTTACAATAAAACCGCGTCAGATTTACTAAAATAATCAAAGAGCTTTCAACATTTACTGCGGCGTGGAAATTTTATAAAATTTCATTGCCACGACGACACATTTTTATTGCGCGATCGTGACCCAACGTTCACGTACACACCGCGCAAGAAAAGAGCGAATTTGTTCTGCACTTTACTTATTTACTCCAGCTTTTTCTTCAGCTCCGAGAATTGCGCGCCGGCATTTTATCCATCCCTTACATCTGTCGTGCGCTTTGTTTAAAACTTTACTTTGTTTGCTAATGGATGTGTTTCGGATTTTATATGTATATATATATATATTTGTTGGTTGGCCACGATTGCAAGCTTTAGTAATTGATGGATCGGGTAATCTCACCTGTACTGGTAGGGGCTACCGTCGTCGTCGTGGTCTGAGATTGCTGTGTAGGTTGTGGTTCTGGATACTCTAGGTCGCAACACTCCCTTTCGGGGAACTCGCTGGCCGAGACCCAGATGGGCAAGGCGAGTAGCCACAGGATAAACCCAACACCGCACATACCATCCGCGGACGCAAAACTAATTCACATTTCCGTTCGAAACTTTATCAAAAGTTTACGACGGTTTCGGGTTTTCGGAACAAAAAAATATCCCGAAATTCCACCAAAGACAAACAGGAATATCGGGGACTACAGATGCTCAACGATCTGAGACGATTCTTTGAAGTTCCCCGTGGAGGGAAAAGTTCGTCTGCCTTTTGGAGAAGAAAAGCGCGACTTACGCGGTAACAGAGCTTTGCGCTTCGCACCGTCCACGTTCGAGCGCGAACCAGCAAATGTGTGTGTAGTGCGCCGCGACGCCACGAGGACGGCCTCTCGTCCTTTTAAAGCAGCCCTACTTGCGCACCACCCTTCCAAGTCCCCATCGTGGCTACTACTATTACAATGTTCTACAACTACATCCTCCAGATTGATCTGATCCATCGGAACGCAATCCAGATTTCGAAGCGTCTGTACTTTCCATGTTTATTCAACAATCGTTGTCGTCCATCGACAGTATGCTGGGAGGACACGTGCACCGGCCGGATGTGCCATCTCCTGATCCTGATGTTCGGAGGCAAATCGTCCGGAATGATTGGAATGACCCTTGCCAGGCATTTAGCAGTTTATTGGCACACGCTTTCCGAGAGATCCGTTACAGTTAAAACGGATGCTGCTATATCTTAGACAAATGTTTCCAAACCTAAATCTAACATTATATAAGTATCATCAACGCTATATTTCATTTAAAATTAAATATGTTCTAAAGTCTATGTCTATTTTAATTCAAACAATTATTGATTAAATTATAATATTTGATTAGAAATAAAAGCATCATATTATTTCCATTCATTCGAAAGAAATAAAACAGCAGAAATGTCTGGTTTTACAACTGTAGAAGAAATGGGGAAAAAGTTGGGCTGCACTACCTCAGACCACGGCGATTGGTTCCGTTTCCGAACATCGGAACAAAAGAGCCACAATCGATAAATCTCATCGGCCGAGAAGTAACACCAATATAACAGAGTTCCTGGTCCATGGTTGCACTTGATAAAATCGTCGAGAAACAAATGGTCCTACAGCCGTATCCGCAAATTACACCTTCCGCAAATATATAACATGATTCTGCTTATTTAATTAAACTTAAAAGTAAATTAAAAATAAAACAAATCAAAACAACAACTATTAAAAAAGCACCGTATGTGCTTCACGGATGATGCGCTCCCATTGTGAACGTGGTAATTCGCATGAATCAATGCGCAATGTTAGTTTAGGGTTGCAGGTGATAATTACACATCAATGCGAAGTGGTTATGTTTGTAAATTTAGAGAAATCCAATAGTTTGTTTTGCAGTTGGAAGTTGTTGGCTGCACGCTATTAGGCGTGTTTATTATAATTATTGATGCCGGTCAATAGCTGTTTAATCGTTATAGCTCAATGAATGTTTACGTAATTTCTACGCACACATATGCGAACTTTTGTTTTAAAATTAGAACCATCATTTTTAATTAACTAATGAAATCTTCAAATTATAGAAAAGAGCAACAAAGTACCGTACGATTAAATAAAGTTGCTAATCAAGTGTAAGAAATGAAAATAAAAGGCTGTGACAACGAGAAAGAAAAATATATAAGAAAGAAAACTGAAGGTAAAATTCCTTAAACTAATTCACACTTAAAGACAATAGGCGCAGTCTTAATTTTAATTAAAAATTGCAATCAATTTGCCCGACCTCCATTCTTGCGCGAAATAAAACCGCCGTTGTTTCAAGGTGCGAACGTTTATTCAAATTAATTGGATAATTAATGCGCTAACCAACATAACGTTTAATTATATTATTTAATTGAACGCGAATTTGTGCTTTTTTTCTATGTTAATACATATATGCATTCGCATCTCAATTATTATTGCTTGTTATTTCTAAACGGAAAATTAACGCAGGAAATTATATGAATTAAACTATTGGATTTTGCAAATAGAAATGATCACTTTTCGTATGCAGGCAATTCGAGACAAGAGTATAATATAAGCAGTATGCAAATATTTTAATACAAATGGTTTCTTTATGCGTAAATCTGTAATGGCGTCTAATTAAATAAAAAATATATGGAGACACACAAGGACTTGAATTAAATTTAAAAAAAAAGAGAGAAATTATAATTCACGCCCTTCATTGAAAAAAACAGTCTGTTTTGTTTATTGATTTATGGAAGAAATATTTCTTAATTTTGGTAATTTAGGCAAAATGAATTAAAAATTAAAGTTACACAATACCAAATCAATAGTATGGTTGACTGAATCAAATAGATTTCTTTTAATATAATATAGCTGCTATTATATTTTAGTTAGTACTATCATTTAATTGTACTTAGATTGCTGGAAAGTTTTGCTACTATTATATTTAATGATGAGAGGTTGATTTCGTAATAATAGTAGAATATTGGTTTTAAATGATAAATATATAGGTCATTGAAATATAAAAGTTGGGTACACACAGCCAAAGCGGTGCTACATCAACATTAAAAAGAACAATTTTAAGAGGTTCATCGATAATAAATGTTTTCGAAAAGTGAAAAAAATATTATTTGTAAATTATATATATTATGAAAAAATTCTATCATCAATATTATAAATAATATAAATTGAATAAATTATAAATTGAATAATAATAGTAAGAATTTTTGTGAATAACACAGTCTTTATTGTGAAGATATGGCACATACATAGTTTGATCTACTATGGTACGCATATACTTTTCCAATTTATTGAGATGGATTCCCTAAGAAAGGCAGCATTCACGCAGTAACGTGCGAGTGAATGATAATGTATGCCCTTCGACGGCAACAATTTCATTCAATGTATTTATGCAATTTATGCTGCACAGAAAACCCGAACACACCGACGCTCGGTAGCAGCGGTGGAAGCGGCGCGACGCCACCCCTTACAAGAATCGCCCGCCGTTTTATGAAGCCGAACGAAATAATTCAGTTGTCAGACCCAAGTGTACATTGCCCTTAATCACCGAACGACAAATATTTTAACTGTCGAAGCGGAACTCGACATCGGGCATAAAGGGTTTCACAGTCAATGCCTCCCCCAACCCCCGCCCACGCAATTTTTCAACCGCTGTTCTATTTATTAAATTTTGTCTCGCTCCTAGGTTTCAATACATCCGCTGTCGAACCTATTTCTCCATCTGCCAATAAGATGAGATTAAAAAAAAAACACTTCCTTCAATATTTTCATATCGTGACAAATAAACGAAAATATGAATTATTGTAACAATTTCATTTGTTAGATTGGCTTTTATAATCGCGAAGCGTCTGATGAAATTCACTGCCGTTACACGTCATGCTCTGGTTGAACTGGAGCAGGTGTATTAATGATAAGTGTCAGGTTGCTAAACGGATTTATCAGTGACCATAAATAAAATCACGTTCGTTGTTTTCATAGCCTAAAACACGTACAGCAATTCCCCGCATCACTTCAACGTTCTGAAGAACAAGAGTAGTCCAAAATTAGGCCATTCATACTCTCATAACCAGACGAGTAACTACCGGTAGGCAAGGGGAGGCAGTGCCTTCCGGCCGTCGAGAGTTGCACGAAAACTAGGACGATTTAAAAGAAGGATAAAGAAGAAGAGTAGGAGAAATGAGGGAAAGGGAAGGAGGAAAAGCAACATCTGAAGCAAGTTCACTCTTGTTGTTTTCTTTTTATTTGTTTCTTTTATTTTTCCCTCTCGCTGTTTCCGCTTCCTAACTCAATAGGAGAAAGGATAACATGCAACAACAAGAACGAAAAGTGTTGAAAACTATTTAGAGGGCCGGTAAATAGCAGAGGGACGTGAAATAAATGGTGGTCCAATTCTAAAGTTTTTCTCGAAATTTGAAGTTCCGCTTGTGACCTCAAATATGCCCAACAATTCCTTTCATCTCTGGAACCGCCTTGATAACAGGAAATAGTTCGGACGGCGTCCACAGAGAGAATAATGATAAACCAAAAACATTTACTTCCGGTTATGGTAGCAGATGGTTGAAATGATGATTGCGCCCAGACAATTAGCGCCCACAGAGGACTCATTAGCCTGTATCGATTGTTTGATGCGAAATATTCTGGCAGAATTCAACGGGCGAGGAGAGCGTGCCCTTGGAGGTATGGGATATCATAGGTCGGAAGGTAATCAACCCCGACCGAATCCGAGTCAATCCACGCACGTGAAGGACAAAACACTAACAACCCTCCTTAGCCGAGGAAATCCCATGTTTCCCCACCTTCCATTCCATTCCATTCCATATATTTTTTTATGTCCGCCTCTTTTCCGTTCATCTCCCATTCCCTTGTCGTGTAATGCGAATCACTTCTCCACTCGCGTAATCTTTCTTCGATGACATTTCGAGGGGTGCGCCATAACTTTCTCAAACTAGGCCATATTGCAATATTTATTACACGCTTTTATAGATATTTTATTCGTACGTGATTCATGCGGCGAAATGCATTTTTTTATTCCGGATTTTCGTTCCGAAAGGGCCTGAAAGAACGCTCCACGGTTTACTTTTTCCATTCATCCCCATCATCCTCCTCTTTTTCATCCCACGAGATATGTGAAAAGATATATTGTGTGTATACACGTTTTAACAGTATTAAAGGAACTCCTTTGCAGAACAGTCAATGTCGAGGCTATTCGGTTTTTCGTCGCATTCAATTTCTGAATTTACCACCATCCCCGCATGCTAATTTATTAATGCCTTTCGCTTTCGGAAAAGGAATTGATTCATCGTCGACCCCTCTCACCCTCGCCCACGAATTTAGTCATTTCGTCCTTCTGAAATTACGTTTTCAGGTCGAGAAATAATGGAATTGCTTATTTGCTTCCGCGACAGGCTCAGGTGATTTGTCATTAATAATTTGTCAACTATTATTTATTCAACTTTAAAATTACACTGAGCATTACGGAACAAAAAAAAAAGAAATATCAATGGCTTTTAACCTACATTTCAAGGAAATATGGAGTCGGATATTATTAATAGTTATTTGTTGGTAATATGCATCAATTACTCGCAGAAATTGTTTGCTGCAGAGATGATTTCACTGTAATTCATAGACGCATTTAACATAATAGCTGCTGCTAATCTCGGTCTGTATTCTTTTTGTGTATATAATGAGCATTTCATTGTTCATTATATTAGGTGTAAATAGTAATTTAAGTAATTACAGCAAGCTGACACAAAAGCTGCTGGGAGGAAGTAAATCTCCTGGTTATCAAAAGAACGTGTTTTCATCAGCAAAATGTGAACAATAAATAATAATACAGACAGAGCGGGGAGCGGAATTAAGGAAATGCCGGGCGTCTGGAAGGAAACAAAACAGGAATGACAAAAAAGGAAGGGATACAAATAAATAAAAGGAACACAGTAAGGATGAAGTGAATGAAGAAGGAGACGGAGCAGGATAAAATAAAATGAGTACACCCCAAGTATGTCTAGGAATTGTTTCCGTATGAAATGAAATCCCGGTGCTGAAACAATAAAAAATAATAATATGCAAGAACATTGGCGTCTGCTTGGGTTTTTGGGGCGAGGTTGGTCGGCGGGGGGTGGCGTTTCACTGGAACACTGTTAAGGGATGGTGCGGGGGAGGTTAGGAGTCCGTGCGCGCATTCCTCATAGTCAGGATCTGGCCACGGATAACGTGTGCAAGGAGGATCCTCGGTTTCATGATGTTGGAAATATAACTTCCTTTTTCAGTTTATGATGAATATTACATTACCTAAGCATTCCGGCACGTAATGAGATGGCAGATCGAATTATACTTTTAATGAAATTAATTGCGGGCAAGAAATTTCGAGCATCAACATTTTAATGATATTAACGACGGTTCGCCAAATAATAACGACAATGATGTACCTCTCCAGTCCTATTCAATTCATATTTTACTTCGGATTTACTACGATTTACTGTCATAGTTTTGGTGGAGAGTGCCTAGGATGATTAAGAAAAATTGATACACTTTAAATGTTAATAATATTACGATAAAATTATTAAACCGATTCTCGTAACTTAAATATGTTCTAATAATGTTGCAGATTGATGTCGTAGATTAGTACGCTCGTGGGTGTTGTTGATTAGGAGGATGTAATCCATAATAAGGGCATCCTGCTTTTCATTGCGATTAATTTAATTATACCATAAACGTTTTACTGTGTGCAGGAAACAGCTAATGACTGAGCTGAATTCAATTAATTTTAATTATGTGCATAAATCCGTGATGTTGCTCGAGCATTTCCAGAAATAAGTTAACCCAATAATGTCACGTAGAAACTCAGGCAAGGTCAGGAGAGCTCGGCCTAAGGCTCGTAATTGAGAGCAGACCTTTTAATAATTGCGATTCAATTTCATCGTTGTTTAATATCCCTGGAAATTGCATATAATATAACACTTAAAAATATAAAATATAACATTTTTCATTATTTTTGTTCTTTTCGTTCTCTCATTATGTAGTCCATCTTATTCTTCGTCCTCCCTTTGCCGAGGATTATCTTGCAGTCGCGGCGCCAGAGAATATAAATAGAAGTTCTCGACGGTCGCGTTTATTAAATCTGGTTTATTTCTTAAGAAGATAAAAGAGCGGGGAAAAATGAGATCCAGAGGAATGTGGACGGTATACTCGTAGGATTCGGAATCATAATAATGTTGTATTAATAATAATATTAATAATACGTTGTTAGATAAACATGCCTGCTGATGTGTAGACAAACAAAGTGGATCACGCGCGAGGTGTGTCGACGTTGTAATAAGCGGTTAATTAACGTTTAAACCCGTTTAATGATGGAAACGCTTAACTAAAACATCGGAAGCTCACAGGTTTAAACAATATATAAATAAATTAAGTCGATAAAGTTTCGCAATCCTGGCAGGATCGCAAGGACACCCCCAAAATCCCTTGACTGTACTAGAATTATTTTAAGAGTGGGAGATGGAATTATCATGACTGGACATTGGTCAAAATCCATTGAATCATTGATGTATCATCAGCTCGGTGTGGCCATAATGTTCCATGGAAAATGCACGAGCTGAGAAATCAATGTTCGGATGCCGTTGATTTATTGAATCTGATACAACCGACGGTACAATTAGATTAGCACGATTCATTATCACTAATTCCCGTCTGTCTGAGAACCTCTAATTATCTGGGAAAGCGCGCACACTTTTCCTAACCCAGATTGCATCCATCCAATCTAACCTGGAGACGCCCTCGTTTCCATACGGCACACCCTCAATTTCATCTTCTTTTTTGTTGTCCTTAGTTGGATTCTTTTCAGCTTCGTACCATTTTTTAATACTAACAACAAGGAACGCGTGCTTATAAAGTTTAGATAATAAAAAAGTAGCACATTCTTATGGGGCCATTCATTTCACGAGCCATCATTTTAATAAGAATCCCGCTTTGATTATGCTCTAAAATACTTTTAATATTTTCATGACAATTTACTTTCAGAATTTTCAATCCTCAGAACTTTACATCCCATTAAATTCAAAGTAATATATAAAATTTGTGATGTCAAATTTACTTTTTCATAACCTACCATGAAATCTACTAAAACTTTCTTTACTTTACATAATTTCATTATAATTATAATCATTAATAGTTAAATGGAATTTTTTCCAATATTATGTAATAGTTTCATTGATTGTTAGTTATAGAAGTAGGTGGTTCTGTGGAAATAGCCCATTTGACCTTATGAACGGAATTGCAAGCGCCATTTGAAAACACACAGGGATTTGAATAATAATAATAATAACATTTATTAATCACATTATGTGACCGAAGGGCTATCGACCTTAGTCTTTCCGCCAACTGGATTTGATTTTTTCAGAGGCATCCTTAAATCCGACAAAATAATATCATATCAACAATTCAAATTCAATCTGCATATCGTCCCTGGATACAGGATCGCACAAAGTGGACCAAACAACACGCATGCAGGATGTCAAACAAACGTTGAATCCTTTCCGCCAACCCCCACGGCACTTGACATTTTCCAACTGAAACAGCGATCTAAATAATGCTCGGAACGGCGTGCATATTAGATGAACGCAGCTCAAAAATTCATTTGCATTCGAATAACAAGGGGATGAAAAAGTGTGTTTGTAAGTGTGTGTGCATGCAAAGGGGGTGGCGGGATGAGGATCAGCTTAATGAGGCACCCCCTAGACACCTTAGACACTTAATCGCATGGAAAACAAAATGGCACTCTACGGAATATGTGCGACACGCAATGGAATATTTATAGAGCGGAGTGTGTTCGGAATGAAACTGCATCGCTAATACTAGAGGGATCTCAGACAGGTATCTCATCTCGAATTTAACCTGGAAACTTTAGGTCCCAAGGCAAAATTCTCTCGAGCTCCCGACGAAAAAAATGTAATAGGAAAAACATTAAGCTGCGTGAAAAATCAAACGAATTTCCGTTAACTAACAATGTCGACCACGAGAGGTCGTTTCTCACTGTTATTATTATTATTATTACTATTATTTATTCGCCTTTCAAATCGATATATGAAAATGCGTTGCTTATATATATATGTTTTTACCCGTTTGAGTTTCCTTTTTCCTTTCCTGCCCGACACGCACGCATTTTAAAATGTAACCTCAAGGCCGGTAGGTATAAATGTTTCTCAAGGAAATACACCTGTATTCTCAAAAAATCATAAAAAAAAACTTGCATAACCGAACAGCCGCTACCTTTTTAAAGCTTAAATTTCCATTACAAGCTGTTTATTCTGCGCATCCAGCTTTTCGAACTTCGTGCGCGAAAATGTCCTCTTTTTAACTATGCATCACAAAGATTTGGATAAAGACTGAACTGCCCGATAAGATTCATATAATATATTGCTGCATCTACAATACGCTTTCATTTGTCAAGTTGATGTATAGTCTGGACATAAAATTAAAAACCTTAGTTGCCGTAAGACTCTAATAACTAATAATAAATTGCAATTTATAAAGATTAAATGAGTCAGGAACTTAACGCTTATCGCCGCCTTCCGAAGTACCGTTCCGAAAAAAAATTGTTTTAGTTAACGGAGGGTTAAGGAATTCGTTGCTTTTTGATAAGCTGCGATGATCGGAATCAAACGGATGGAAATCGACTCGTTGGAGCAATCTTGAAAATCCTGCGGAAATGGAATCAAACATTCGAATACCATCCCCAACTCCGATCTGCACGGATCGGTACAGGCGGAGGTGCTGGGGACCGACCGGAAGACGCGAACACTTTAACAAATCGAATTAACCGCGAGCCACGCGCGGCCCTCCAAAATCCAGATTGCCAAATCAAATCGAAACTAATACAATTTAAATTGAACACGTTGGATTAGTTAAAAACAAAGTAAATTATCGGCCGGACGGGCTGCAGTTTAAATAAACCGACCGAACGACCATTGAAATATCGACGTGGACGGATTTCCGGTCCCCCCCAAGTGTCTCATGAATTTTCTATGTTTTCCGTTGAATCTGGCTGCAGTTACGTTCATTTACACCAATTTAAATTATTTTATCTACTTATGCAACACAAAAATGTTAATCCATTTTATTATCATAACAAAAATATATCTATTTATTTTACAATTAATTCATTCAATTCATAAATATTTAAATTAGAAAAATTACTAATGTGAACATATTTTGTCTTACTAAAATAAAAATTCATATTTATATATGTGTATGTCAAATCGCTCGTTTCCTAAATACTTAACATTGACCACTAACGAATTTTTTTTTGCGTGCCACAAAATTATTCCACTTCCTTCCTAAACTCACGTAAAAATAAAACTGGAAAATATAAAATATAACACACCTACACCACTTTCGCAGAATTTAATGCACGGCACGAGTAAAAAAAATGGAAGCAAATGAAACAGGAGAAAATCGAAGGGAAATTCATTCCTGCATGGTAGCAAATAGCCGAAGATTGTAGCTGATTAGGAATGCAAATTACGCTGTGTGTAAAAATGAACGAAGCTTTTAAAACCTTGCAATGCGCTCGAGCGATGTCCTTCAATCACCGTCATCGGTGTCGGCAATTTATTGTATGACTAAAATATGGTGTCTAATCAAATCAAAATTCAAATTATGTTTCTAATTAAATATAAGAAAATATAAATAATTATTTTCAGATTCGCAAAAAGCAACGTTCAAGCTGAAAATCGATGCTGGTATCCAGGAAGGTATTTTAATTATATAGCGGAGACGAAGAAAGTGGTTAATTACAAAAGGAAAGGCAATCGGTGAGAAGGTTTTGAATAATTCACTTTTCGTCCGGAGGGACAAATTGATCGTAATATTGACAAATTGATCGGCGTGTTTTCATTTGCATTAACATTTCAAGATCAGATTTATAAGTAGTAGCGTTCCCATTATTCTTAGATTTAGCCCTTCGTCAACAGGGAAGAAATAGATAAGATTAAATTGAATTGAAGATAATCGATTATTTTGGTGGAGTAGACTGCAATTACGCAGCTATGGTCTGATCATGTACTACTTATTAAGTCATCTCCTTATTGCCATTGATCTATTCATGGAAAAGTCTCATGACATTTCAATTGAAACAAGAAAGCATATTTATATATCAATATTAGGGCTGATCGATCCGCTATTTATTTATTTATTTAGGTACACGAAAAATGCTTTAATGTCTCTAGCCTATATTTAGGTAAAAACATTAAGGCCCCAGGAAGGGTGAGCTATTACTACTGCAGCCTTTCAGAATTTCTTCAGGATTTAAAATTCTGAAGTAATTTTTAATACAAATACATTTATTTTCGGGTTAAAGAAAATATTATCATAGAGGATTGATATCTCAAAGAATACTTAATGAAGAAGGCGCAGGCATAGAAGGAAATAACGATCCTCGAATCAATAACGTTTGAATAAGGATTACACATTATATTTCTGACTGTCATTCGAGCGCTCAAAATCATGTCCAATTTGTCTTGGATCTTGGGGGCCAATGAAGAAACAAGAGCGGAGACAGAAAATGAGGAGGAGATGGAGGAAGAAAAAGAAAAATAACATGAGATCTATAGAGGATGAGAGGAGGGTAGGATTGTGGGAGAGAAGTAGAAAGAGAATGCGAGACCTATTAACTTAGTTAAGAAGTTATGGCCCGAGATGCCAGTTCTCATGTACTAAATTGTCTGGAGGAGCCGAAGGAGAAAGGGAGAAACGGCCCGATGGGAGATTACCGGCACGTAATAAATAAAAAAAACAATATTTTATTTAATCCTTGGAACGGCCGAAAGAAAACCGCTCCGAGCTTCGGACTCGTTACAAAATTTACTTATTTCCGGGTCCGTCTTGCATTTGGAAACGCACCGTTTTCAATTAACATTGTTTGATGTTCTAATTACTTTATTCTCTTTGCCATCGTTACCAGAAATTAAGTTATTAAACACATACGCTTTTTCTCTCTCTCTCGTTGATACTCATTACGGTTAGATATATATGAGCTACTGCCGAAAATAAACAAGAATATCGAGAAATACGAAAAATATGAACATATCGAAATTATAATATTTTATATTTACTATATAATTGTCAGTAGTCTTAATATGGAATGTACACATATACATGAATAATCGGTGAAACATCCAATTAGAAGTTGTTAAAAAAGTAGCTTTGAATATAATAGAAAATTACCTATTGATGATTGGTGCACAGATGAAATACTGGAAAATAGCTATGCAGATTGATCAACGAATTATATTTGTGAAGACCATTGCTTTCAGTTTGATGAAGCAATAATTAGTGGGGCTTTCCGGTATCAGATATTTTTCATCTTTGAGATTTCGAAGGTGCTGCTATCCATATCATGTATTGATCTGATTATTAATAGTAACATGCCTTTCCCTCTTTCTGTACATTTCACCCCCAAAACATTAATTGAAATTTTATTTGCACCCTGTTAGATATTATTAGGAGCGCTCGAAGGGAAAGATGCTAGAGTCGCCATCTGTTGGGCAACCACCGAAACTGTAGTTCAACCTTATCAACGCAACGCGAATTCAAATTCGTAGGATATTGACTTCGAAAAAACTTCAACGAAAGGTTTTCCGATTGTATCATAATTGTTTTGTTATTTCTATTGAGTGTTTAAAGGGATGTTGCGGACTATATCATCCTTATAGCATTCCTTCGACTTCGTGGGATTGTGCACAGGGAATCACGAGTCCGGCAATAATTCTAGATTAAATAATAAATGGAAACGATTGGGTGTCTTGCTAAAAGCTGCTGGGACCTAAGATAAATGTTGCAGACCTATTCAATGCCGGCAGCGAAACTAAATAAATGATCGACTACGTTTGGTATTCAGTGAATTACTCTCGTCGACAGCGATCAATGCTTCATAGAAAACAATTTTTGGTAGCACGCAACTCATCGCACGCTTGCATTGATTAAATAGTAAGAATTACGAAAGAATTTCACTCATATATACATATTCAAAAGCAGTTAACTACTGAAAGTCGTATTTATAAATTCAGACACTGAGTCTGACAAAGTGTGTGTGAGATATTCCAAGTGTACCGAAAAACAAATACTCCACGATCAGTTAAAACAGTTTCATTTTTTTTAAATAGTATAAAATATAAGTTGTATATAAATAGTATAAAATATAAGTTAAGTTGATTATTTTATAAGCAATTGCGGGATACTCGAAGACTAATTTAACGATTCAATTTTTCTACTTTCCTCCATCACCGAAGGCGATGAATGCTTTCGCGGCTAATTGATTTCTGTCGCAAACAAAAAAAAAACACGATGACCCTGACTTCTATACGCAATTCAATTCGGTATACGATCGATGCGATTTTCGCTGCAGCGGGAAATATTATGTAATAGAATTGAATCCAAAGTTTCTGGGGACTTCTTGCGAAAAGCGTGAGTCACTAATTAGTCCATGCTTGATATGCAAATGGCTAGCGGGTAAATAATCGGTCAGCCGTTAAACGAGCATCGATTATTTAAAGTAATTACATTGCATAAGTGGTCGCAAAAAAAGCGTGCGATAACGCAGATTTCATATTTATAATACCGGTCTGGACATGCGGAGGCACCGGCATCGCCATCTCTTGTGCTTTCATCTAGTGGCGCCATCTTACAAAGTCGTCGAAAACTGCTAGTTCCACTTATGTAGGTTGCATGAAAATATCTAGCTTTTTTCTGCACTACCCCAATCAATAGTGCAGTTGGGTGAATTAAATATAAATACTTCAAATGGATTGGTTAAAAGATGTAAAAAATATTCTT
The DNA here is from genome assembly GCA_963457615.1 of Nicrophorus investigator. Taxonomy (NCBI): domain Eukaryota; kingdom Metazoa; phylum Arthropoda; class Insecta; order Coleoptera; family Silphidae; genus Nicrophorus; species Nicrophorus investigator. The sequence continues at coordinate 13,634,515 of OY735146.1, forward strand.
AATATAAATCCACATTTTGGAGAAACTAAACGATTATATCGAGGTATAAAGCGCATTAGCAAAATGAAAGACTTTAAGTCTTACTATCTAGATGGCGCCACAAGTCTATAAAGCTCGAAGCTCATGTCTGATTTGAATGTTACCTTTGTAATCAGTATTTTTTTACTTTCCCAGGACACCATCAATCCCGTAAGACGACTACATGCAGGCAGGGCCTTTTGTAGTCGTGCAAACAACGTAGAAAATGTTATGCTAGCGAATTATCGCAACTTCACAAAGCGGGACATGCTATTAACTGTCCCTGTTAATCAGCTTTCACCCTGGGCCGTTTTTGTATCGCGGATGATAAATTTCGTAACGCTGTGCGTTTCGACAGGGTTGGAGAAGTAGGAGGTTCGGGCGTTTTAATTAAAAAGTTTTTAAAGTGGTTTTGCCATTCGGTCAATGGCCGAGATGCGCAACAATCAAAAACACTCCAAAAATATGCAAGATTTGCTTACATTCCAATCCATTTTTTTTATATATTTCTTTCCAATCAGATACCAGCTCAGATATGTTTTTATTACATTCTCTTGGTCATGCTGTGTTTACCAATACCAATATTGGTCTACCCCTATTGAAAGCATTTAATCGAAACAGTACTTATTCATGTGAAAACCTTTACTCTTTTTATTATACACATGCAAAGGAAACTTTTTTCGCTAAACAAGCAACTTCCGTCCGGTATCTAAAGCCATTGTAATAAAATAACGTGCATAGATAGCTAAGAGAAATTATTTTAAATAAAATAGTAACTTCATTCATTAAAGTATCATTGATTAATTAATCCATTAACCTCACTAATATTTTCTTCTATAATTGATAAAAATTTATATTAAATATTGAATCATATAATAATTTGTGCAATGGAAATAATTAAATCGTCTGCCACATATAAACAAGTTGCACTATAATTTTGATGAATAAATAAATCTATTGATTGGAACTACATGTTTCTTGGATTCATTCCAATAAATCAACATTTTTATTTATTTTAATCCCTGAATGTTTACTAAGGAGAATGTCATATTTTTTGATCGTAAATATCTTATTAAATATTTGGATGGGTCTAATCCGACTTAACTTTTTCGTCCTTGGTCGCAGCCTATATATATATATATGCTTATTGCTGAAGCAGATCAAATGGCCCTCTCCTATTGCGTTTTCCAATTTTCCATTCTCCAACAACGATTTGGTTTTATCTCTTTGAGTTTTCATTTGAAGTTCGCATCCGGGCTTTAGTTCTGGAATATCAAAGGGGGAAACCAAAACGCCTCAAACAAAATCTCCGGCATCAAATGTATCGATGACTGGTCGTCTCTTTCGCATCTGTACCTGGGGGTCGGGGTTCGAGGCGGTTGTTGCCTTTTAAAGGTAATTAGGGTCGGGATGTGAGCTGTGAGCTGTGCTCTGTGCTCCGTGCATGGAAGAGGTTGGAGGTAAAGCATTAAAAAAAAAAATGTTTCAATTAGCGCAATTCCTGTTGACGCAGTAAAGTAAACTATTTTCCCGGGGCTCAGCGTCGAACAAAGGGACTTTTGCTCGCAGTAATGTTACTAAATTAGTTCGTTCGACTCCGGATCAGCCCTGCACGAGAATTGTAATACCTTTTCGAATCGTGTGGATACATATGGCACTGGGTAAATATAAGTAATTGATTGGGTCACGCATATAACATAAGTATCTCCGAATGAATGCTCACTGGCGTCTGAATTACTTATAAGATTTCTACACTACATATTTCAACAATACTGGCTTGTAAATATTTGTCAGATTTGTCCACCCTCAATACCCTCATATATAATAATTTGCGATTTGTTATTTGCACATTTTTTGTTTTATTGCAAACAATTACATTTGACCAATAATTTTCTGTATTTACCATATAAACATATTTTTTATTAACTTTTCAGCCATTGAAAATAATATTTAAATAATGAAATATAATTGAATCAAATATGAAACATTTAATTTTATTAATAATATTATATACAGTATGTAACGAAAGGACGAACTATAAATAATATATGAGTACAGGACAAATCGATGGTAAATGGCATGATTCTGAGAAAAAAATATAAATTGTTTCTAAATGAAAAACAATGGCAAATAAATTGGTTTCGCCTTAAATATGAGGTTTTAAATATTATATTCTCAATCAATATTACAATCATCATAGCAAATAAAATATTGTAAGTACCGCGCATTATTGCAATACTATTAAATAAATTTAATATAATATTAAGAATAATTATTAGCATTTCTGTAATGTTTTTTTTTCTAATGTGAGTATAAAAAATGTTCGAGTGACCTCGATTTGTTTTGTGCTGATGTTTCACATGTTTCAAACCAAAGCCGAATGTAATACAATTTAGTGCTCTCGGAGGATACAAAATCAACTTTGGGGCTTTCCGTAACTATAAGCAGATTTCCAGAACGAATGCGATTGTTGCGTTATTTTTTATCTGCCAATTTGTGTTTGCTTTACCATCGTGAATGGATAATAGTGAATACAGATCATTGTATCATTTGATAGAGGGCTTTCATTGGCTATATGTTTTGTTCAATTAACTAATGAAATGCGCTCGGATTACAAATATTTGGTATTAAAACATTTTTACTTGTAACAGCTTTGACAAGTAGCGCAGTGAACCGATGGTTCGACGGATTCTGCAAATAATGCTGCTGAGTAGAGACCAGCAAATATTTGCTGTTTGTTTCAGGTAACCGGATCAAACAATGTTTCATCCATTGTTTCGGTGTAATTATAATCACTGGATCACTGTTTAAATAGTAATTTCAAAAAATACACCACAAGTGGATAGTTCATTTGTGGAAAATAAAAACGCTTATTATGAGAGGGTTGGAAGAACGAGGGAAAAAAACACAAAGGAGTCGATGGAAGGGTTTTGAGAATAATTTAGTGGTTCTCCACCCCCGAGCAGTGTTCACAAAGAAACAGTTAGTTAACCGTTCCGGGTCGGGTTAACAAAAATATAATACGGACAAAATTCAATTAGCCCCGGCGCATCCGCCAATTCCGACTCGGGGGTGCTCAAGTAAACAATGTGAAAAGTGGGACGTGCGGCGCGTTAATAATTCACCATCCTCGTGCGGCGCTATAAATCTCGATAAGGTGATTGGAAACGATGATGTGTAAATATACACACGTAAAACGCTATTATCCAAAGTGCGGCCTCATTTCAAAACACCCATCCATATGCACGATTTGCCCGACACAATAGCCTTTCCATAATGATCCAAACCAAATTCAACATTATTTGACATATTTCATTCAATACATTATATTACAGACAAGTATCTTAAATCATTTTCTGATATATCACAATTTGAGGGGTTAACATATATTTTTAACTATGAAATTATGAAAAGCTGTGACATTTGCAATATGAATGTAATTCGTTATGAACTTGTAGAACTTGTATATCGCTGCGTTGCGATTTTAAAATATAAAAATGGATTACAAATTGTTTAATTTCGATAAGTGATACTTGCCATTTGCCATTTTCCAGTAACACATATGTAAATACTTATTCCTTGAAACAAATATTGACTTGTATATTATTCTCAGAGCACGTTTGATTTTGATTATTTCCAGTTCCGATTATTTAATCGTGTTTGAAAATGTACCCAATTTGTGATTCAAATAATAATTTGGAACGGTCGCAATTTTCATACGTTTCCAATAAAATCAATTTGGCGTCGGCGTCGAGGCCACTTAGGTTGTTGCGTGTTCCGCTTAAACAGTACCACAAATTGTAATCATTCCGTAATGTCAGAGAGAGGCGACTGTGTGTTTCGGTACGTGTGTGCATGTCGTGGAAAGAGACCAAACAAATATGAGAGGACACAATTGGAGTGGAACGAAATTTCGTTTTGTTTCCATATACGTCGTTGGTTTTTTTGTCGTAACCGTATTTCCACGTGACATTTTGGAATACAAGTTCCTCATGCGACGGCACCCGTCTAGGGATGGCAGGAAAAATTGTTTTAAAAATACGATTGGTGCAACAAGGACCCAGAAGCAGAAACAGGACTATGGATTACGAGAAAATAATTCTGCCGATTCGTGCAACTTAAAATTTGATATAAAAATATAACTGATCAAGATTTCAGTAAAAAGAGTGAGTTTTGTGTCACAGTGTGTACTTTTCCATTTTATGCTAAAATCATCGTATACGAATAATTTATTTTTTATTGTGCCCAGCAAATAATTATAATCCTTCGGACTTCCTTTCCTCGCAACATAAATATATTATTGCGTGTTTTATTTTGGTATCGACGCAATTTTCACTGACACCCATGTACAATGACCTTACCCTCCGTCGCTCATTCAATTTATTATTCGCCCCTTCAAGACTAGCGAACCTCACTCCACCAAAAATCCCCCCATGGCGCAAACCGAATCAAAACAAATGCAATCTTAAAACTGAATTAAAAAATAATAACAATAACACAATAACAACGCATGACATAAGTCGAGCAGACGAGCGCTTGGGCTAACTCCATTTATTGCATATAAATTTATTTAATATTTTCGTTTCTTCCCTTTATTTATCTCCCATTTAATATTCATCGGGTGGCATGAAAAATTTAAAACCTGTTGAAGCGGCCGGAGAATCCAATTTGCCAGCGAACTAATTAAATGACGGTTACGGAAAGAGACAAATTGGAAACAAAACACAAATCAACGCCGACGTTACGTAATTCGCTTACCGTGCGTACACGTGTCTACTCGAGTACATAAATACACATTATGTAACGCGTAACAAAATGGCGGTAATCAAAATCTCATTTGAGTTACGTGGCCCGCGCCCTTAGGGTATCGATAAAACAATTCCGAAGAGGAAACTTACTTTCAAGTAATGGGTTTCCTACCTTCGCTACGTGAATGTATACGATATATGAACGTATATATTTATATATGTTTACGCTTATTTCATGTTGTTGGCCAGAGTTTACTTTGTTCTTTCATGCCAGCTATTTTGACTTCTGCACTGCAGAACAATTTTCAATAAGCATGTCAACTCCCTGCGTATATCGAACTATTGCCCTTTTCATATTAAAAAATAAATAAAACTGAATCATTGAGCGACTACTTAAATGACTTGTGCTTTCGTAAACACGTCAGATTTCGATAACTGCAGAATGTTCACTTAATTCCGAGTGTTTGGTTTATTTTTGTTTGTCCCAAGCAATTGAAAATATTTAACTAGTTTTAAAGTACATCTACCATTCACATGCAGAATATACATTTTGATTTTAGATTTGTTTTATGCCACTTTCATATCTCGTCGCAAATTTCAAATTTGCATTATAATAATTTGATTAGAAATTACCAAAACTTGAAATACATTGTTTTGATACTACGAATAAAGTGGTAATATATGTGATTTGCAATAAAAATCTCAAAATGCAAGTTTTTAATTAAGAGTTACGAAACGGAAGTTATATTATACATTTTCATTGCTTATATGCTGTTTCTGACAGCTACGTAAGGTTTACACCTCGAGAATTGATTATTAAACGCCTTTTCCGAACTAATAAAAGTCCAAATATTCTATATCAATGGTCGTATGTATGCTGTGTATACAAGTTTATGATTTACGTGCACTATTATAGGCAATAAATATTTATAGCGGGAAAAATACGAAGCCAGTACCCATCTCTGTGTGTGATTTGATTGGCGAAAATACGCCTATATTAATAATTTCCGAGCTTTTACATTTTTATGGTAGCTTTCCGTCGCCTGCGGGCGTTAAAATTATATGAAGACTACCACTATTCCATGCAGCTCATCCCAGAAAACGGAAGCGCCGGATTTGCACATCCAAAATATCGCAACCTACATCGTTAGCTTGCTTGCTCCCAGCAATTTAAATTAAAGAATGTGCTTTAATTTAATACGCGAGAATGCACTGAAGCCCACCTAAAGGGTATTACTGCAACCGGTTTTTCTCAACTACAGCTTATAAAGAGTATATGCTCATACACAGATGATTCTGAAGTTAATATATTCATAAACTTACGCTTTGTACTTCTATGGACTATAACTGAAAATTTTAAGCATATTTTGAAATTGCAATATTATAGTTATATTTAGATATTTTTTATGTAAACTTTATATAAAATGTTTTTCTTCTTTATTTTACAGCTATCGTAGTGTGCAGTCGTTTGGCATACATTTTCATTGAAAAAATAGGTTTTCAAATGGTTGGGTCTGAAAGTTTACTAGTTGTAATAGTGATTGATTCAGGAAAGACCGTTGTGTGGAAATCCGATGGGAGAAAAGCACAAATGCGGACTACCGTCCCCCTAGAGGGGTAGCAACCGTTGTCAATTCGCATCGTGTGAGTGTGTATCCATGTACACATGTGCAACGGCAGTCTGGAGGCGGTCGTAATTTGTGTTGCAAATGTGATGACCGAAAATCGTAGTAGCGTCATTAATTAACAAACAGAGAACTCAATGATCTTATAAAATATAAATAAAATAATTGTTGCATACTCGGATATTTCTATCAATTTTCGAAATTTGAGTAAAGTTATTGATTTCGTTTTTAATTATTTGATTGTACGTGTCCTAATAACATTAAAATAAGCTTTAACAAAACATTAAAGTTAATACGAACGTGCTTAATATGCGACAACAGACAACATTGACGCAAATTTAAACAAGTGGAAATATTTATTGTCGATGATGAAACGTGACTGATCCAGTAGACGACTAGCTTAAATAGATAAAACAATACCCTATATTCATATTACTATGAACAATAATTGACATATTTATATTTTGTTGAATGAGCAAATATTTTAAGCACGTCCTCGATTTACTATATAATTCTAAATATTTTTATCATTAAGTATATAATTAAAGCAAAAAAAAAACTCATAAATAAACCCTTTGAAAATTTAGTCAAAACAAGCATTAACTATATGCACTAAATCTAATTATTAAGTTCATAGTTAATGTAAGCAGTAGGCAGTATGAGGTACCTTCGTAGGGAATGTAATTAAATAATAGATGGTGGACCGGAAACAAATAAAGGGACGGCACGGACGGTGTTTATAGGTAAATAGCGAATGGGTTTTCATATTTGATGGACGGCCCCGGCGGACAGACTCAGAAAGTTGTTAATAATACGTTGCATGCGAATTGAAACGATTAATTCCATAGAACAGGGCCTTCCAATTTGCCACATAATATTGTCTGCTTTATGGGCAACGCCGGATCTCGTTAAAATTTAATTGGCTTAAACGCCGGCCAAGCTATTTCACTTCGAAATGATTGATTCATGCAAAACCTACAATCTTCCGATCTTCAAATATATTTTTGTCTTTCTTTTATTCCTAAATCATACCCAATTACCGTATCAAGAGGCTACATGATATTAGGGTCTCTTATGCCACTCGATTTTAATGGTACTATTGATTTCTGTTATGTATATCTCAGATTTATTTAAGATTTACACATGTATTTAGCTTTTTCCATTTGCAACTTTGTTTGTTCGGTATGCGTTTAGCGAAAAGTCAAAAGGATGGAAAATAAGTATTTGTCATCTCTTTCTCATTATTTATATTCAATTACTCACGAGAGGAATCTCATTTCGCACAAATAAAATTCAACATAATATTATTCCGATAGAAAAACACTTTTATTTATAATCATCAACCTTTGGCTGCACATATATACTTAACACATTCATTCTTGTTTTAGACTTAATATGTCTTATATTTGCATATTATAATAAATAATAAATTATATGCAGAGTATTGAATCAAAACTGCTGTATTTTATATTTTGAAAAGCTGCCGAGAATCCTGGATGCAGATGAGTGATCATCCTTGAGAGTGCTTAGTAAACTTGGACATCCCAATAATCCTTTATACAATCCTTCAAACACTCTCCGGTACGGCAAGTAAAAGCTATGGCCTCTCGTATTCTAAGGCGCTCGGCGATTCTATAGTTGCTGAAGAATTTCAGTCATTTGACAGAACATTCATTAAATCCATGATGAAATCAATAATTTTTTTTTTTAATTTATAGGGTAAAAATTGAAAAATTAAAAAAAAATATTTTAGTTTAATAATAATATTTATTGCAACAATAAATTACAAAAAAAAGTATATTACCAAAAAAATAAACATAGTCAATATAACACAAATAAAATTCCACTGCCCTTTATAATTTTAAATATAAAAAATATTCTATTTACTACTACATTTTGCAAAAGTAGTTTGTGACAAACGACCATAAAAACAATTGTTATTTTAGGCAAATACAATTAGTAATCCTTTATTTACATTGCAATGCAAATTGGGATTGAATAATTACGCTCGATTTTTGGCGCTGAAAAATAAATTCGCAAAGATTTTAATATATAATTTTAAAACGGACTAATGAAGTCTATTATTTTTTAGAATCGAAACTATATAAATAGTAAGTAATAATTGGTAGTTCGTTTTCGATGTGACTTATAATTTATAATGTAATTTATATTCGAATTTGAAAAATAAGATACAGTGTAAATTAATTAACGAATATATTACCATTCCATAATACCATACGAGCATTAACACAAATACCATACGACACAAATAACGTAAGTAAATTGCAAACAGCACAATAATACTGTAAGCTTAATGACTAATGACCGACATGTTCCAGTCCGTGACTGCATTAGAATATTAAATTGTGTACATACACAGAGGCTTGTAAAGCGACATAACGTTTCTTGTTTTCACTCCGCATTTCATCTTCTTTTTTTTTTTTAATTAAGGAAGCATAAATCATGAATACAACATTCAATCATACCTTATAAATGAATCATTTTATTTAAACAAATCACTTTAGTATTAACATTTAATTTAATATTATTTCAACATTTGAATTTTATTTTTATTATTGTGTTATTGTATTAAGTTTTAGTTTTGTAATTTATTGTCGCAAAAAATATTATTATTATATGTTTTCGTATGCACCGAATGGAAGGAAATACGCCTTGCTGCAGCACTAGTTCCATTCGCTGCGTCATCCGACTAAGTAATCCGATTTAATCCATTTTTTTAAGGGCTCTGTAAATTATTCATACATTTTCTGCAAAAAACTGAAATTAATAAAGTCGCCTAAATCGTCCTGCCTTGCAATTCCCCGCGTATCCGCAATCAATAAACCATTGTATCGCTTTAATATGATTTTGTTTTGACGTTCTTTTGTTCCTGTTCTTATTTTTTTTTTTTTTTGATTGATAGAATTTTTTGTGAATTTTGTCTCGCCCACGTCTTACGGCGCTGATATCGATTTGCAATTAATCGTATGGAACAATGAAAATCGAATTAGCTGTCCGAACTGGATGAATGTAATGCTGGAACATTTGCAAGTAAATACAAACACTAAGGGGTGGCGAAACGAAAATAAAGCAGAAGGAAAGAAATATTGAAGGTAAAAAAATAAGTTGTAACAAACAAACAAACAAACAAACAAATGGATGAACGCAAACAATGTTCCGTATTGGCGGCTATTTGAGTTGAAAGGTGTTCTGGCAAGGTAAAATATGTGTTTATATAAAATTTGCTGCTGCTGCTGCGAGTTACCGATTTGAGACGGGAAATTTTTGCGTTTGCCGATGGGGGAAATGCGTTCGGAGAATGTCTAAGACACTGTGGGGGTGGGTGAAAGTCACCCCTTTCAGAATCGTTCGTGGCATGGTATCGAGGGACTATATTTAAAGCACATGCCCTCACATATACACGTTGCATACACAAAAAAATATACTTATTTCACGGAGTTTTCTTTTGTATCATAGATATTGACTCTTTAACTTATACAAAGTTTGTTATTTACAACATTTTTTGTAAGTCGAACTGTTTTATTTTTGTGTTAACTAATTGGTCTTCAGTCTTTTAAAGAAAATATGTGATTTGAAAAATATCAAAATATATTAAATTGTATTCATGTATGCAATACATTTTTTTTTTTCTTAAATTATATTTATTAAGTCAGCCTTGGCGTGGTTCGTACAGTTTCTCCAGTTGAGCGAACATGTAAATATCGAATGTAATCGGAGCTTTGCAATAAAAGTCGAGGATGGGAAATATCAAGTTGCATGCAATAACATCAACCAAATTAGGTTACGTTTCGGTGAAAATTTGAATAAAATCAATAATAATTCGCTGAAGACACAGTCGGTCGTGTAGTAATACCATTTTCTACGAAGTATTAAAATACTAGTAGGATATAATTTACACGAAACAATATTTGTACATAGGAAAATATCTCCTATAGAATAATATTTAGTGTTTCCAAGAATCCAAATTCTACTGAAAGATGTATATATTAACCACTAAAGGAGTACTTATTTATTTACTTAATTATAACAAATAATAAAATATATTTGTCTAATTCTAAAGGTGTAGGATAAGTTAATTGTTAAATGTTTAAATTAAAAAAATAAATACATTCATTTTTTTTCTTTTTATAGTAACTCCCCGTATATTTGCACTTATGTTTTTTTTTTTCGTTTTAGTACTTTCATCGGCGCTTTCCTGTTTGCTTTCAGTTTTAATAAAACAAATTTCTGTTGGCGGCGATGTATAGAGGAAATAATGTATAATAATAGGTGTGGAATATTGATTGCTTCACGCTCCACATGTTCAACCATCGTGCGGCAGCGAAATTGCCCCCACGGAATCGACAGGGCTCACCTTTTGTTTGAGCCCTGTCGACGTTCCGAACGGAGAACATCGAAAAAAAATGAAACATATACATAACATTCGCATACAATTTTATAGAATAGAAACAGCCATTACATAAGCGGGGGGGTTATTGGTGTAGAGAAGAAGCAACCTGGATTGAACCGATTGCCGACTAATCCGAGTACGAAAATCCCTCGGGGGTAAAAAAAAAATATATCGGAGGAGTTAAACGGGGCAATTATTAGTCGTTCAGAAAGACATTGCGGCAAGGATCGAAGATATCGTTTGAGGCGACTGCTGCTTCGCTATCTGCAGGATGAGCAGGACAGTGAGACGCATCCCCCGCAGGTGCGATTATGCAATCCGGCGTTGATTAGCGCTAATTATCGGAGGTTAGCAAAATAACGCTCCTGGGATTAGTTTAGTTCAAAATCCCGGCTCTCTGCAGCTAATTGAAATGCTTTCCCGATAAATACGAATCAGCCTTTGCCGTGCGGCGGCTGTAATTCATCTAATGATCAGCTAATGACAATCCGCAATGTAATATGACCGGAAAATCGGAGCCGATCGCTTTCGTATGTCACGGTCCGCGGCTAATGTCCAATTAAAATTTCACCTGGTATAGGACTCCATGATTTGCGGCCTGAAAAATCAGCATCGAATTACAGCATTTTTGTTTCGGCTTTCATGATGAATCACTTAAGTTTGTTTGCAGGACGATGTAATTTCTCACGAAACGCACATTACTTACAGCAAACCAATCGATTTTTTAATTTTATTCAGCTAGATTTTTATTGGTAAAAAAATAAATAAATATATAAGCAATTAATTATTGTTATTAAAATTTAATTGGATTAGCTATTGACGAAAAAAAACTTTTGAATACAAAAGTCATGTGGATTGATTTTCATTCTGCTAGTAAATATAGCTCACGAAGAGCGAATGCAAATGCGTTACACTTGCGACTTACATAATTAGTAAATATCGAATGAAGCTCAAAGTTCCATTCATTCGAGTATCTTTTCTCGTCCTCGTACATCGCGCATTTTATTTAAGCGAAAAAGATTCAGCGTAAAAAAAAAAACATAATATGTAAATGATAAATAAATATAATGGAACAAAACAAAAAGGAAATGAATGAGCAAACATTCTAATGCTGACGTAAATGCAAGTTAGCCGAAGTTCTTCGGGTTTACGGGTGAAAGTTTTCGTCGTGGAGCTGTGGTGAGGTTTTGCGCCGTAAAAGATTTATTTTTCAGCAGGGCTCCGCAGCTTAACATACACATACACCTATACACAAGGCTATTCATATGATCTGCAGAATTTATTCCTGCTTGAGGCAACGAAAAGTTTAATACGTCTGCCGAATTGAATCACGTAGTATCCATTAACCGTCTATATAAATCGTTCCGCTAATGCAAACACTAAATTCCAATTCGAACGCGTACACAGCCCATCGCAGGATAATGAACGTGTCATTCCAGGATCGCAAAGGCAGAAAGCTAGGGCCACAGAACGTTTCTGCAATTTTAACGTACGATCCTGCAACTTTTCCTCCTGTCGCATGAACTTTATGTGTCGGTTCGCATTTCCAATGCGGCGTGTCACTTCACAACCTAATGCTACCTGCATAAAAATACCTGACAACTAACTGTCCCATATGCTACATCTTTAACTTTTTTTTTCGGATAAAACATTATATCACCATATGTCATTTATATACATTTACTAGGTCATGGTATTTTAAATGCTATTTTAGTAGAAAATTGTGTAATTTTAAGTGCATTGAATGAACGATATTTCAAATTACAAATGCGATTGTATATACATTTCTGAACATACTATTTATTTATCGATGTGAGTTTTTCTGTCATTGAACAAAATAATATATTATGATTATTGCACAAAATCATAATTTTTATAAGTTTTTATTTCGGTTTGATTATTGAACTTTGGAGTTTTGTAAGGGTTCTATTAATTTTTATTGACGGGTTGTAATTTAATTGAGTGAAATTCGAATAAAATGAGGCTACGTCCCTTTGTTGGCCAGCAATTGAAATGTAAGTGGATCCGAGCATTATCAATCAATTGCAGGTAACTAATGTGGACGTAGGTTATGAAACAACATTTTTCTTCGAAGCGTTCGGACACAAATTACACGACGGCCATAAATTCTTATTGCTTTTGTCTCGTGCAGGAATGAACACACAAACGACGCGCGTTTTATTTTTCATTTTTAGATATTTTTATTTTTTTTGCTTCATCGGCATTCTCTGCAAAAGTGTTATTTGCGCAATATCCGCGTGGGGATTTGATTCAAGCTGGCGCGGCGATTTATCATTTGCGCCAACAATAACTTTGTTACAACGCAAACTGTGGATGGAAGTAATAGTAACGGTAAAAATGTCCTTGCATCGATTGAAAGTATTGAAAATTTGAAAGCTACGATTGAAAACCGGTTACGGGCTACGGTTATCGGTTCTCGCGGCTGCGATTGATTTCAGTTGTTTCACATCGGCTTGAATGGATTTCATAAATTACACGTGAATTAATTTTCGACTAGATTTAATCCCGTGCCCGGTGTAGTGAGAGGTGATGCGCTTACGCACCAATAGTGCGCCAATTTCAAAGTGTTTTCGAAAGCTTTGCCCAATTACACACACGCTCGTCCTGCAGCCCTTGCCCGCAAATCGATACAATTGCCGCTGATTCTACGATCCTCGTTCTTTTTTATAGTACCATTGAAGCCCTTCCGTTCGAATCTCCCGCGTAATACCAACCCACGACTTTGTATTTATAACATCTGCAAATCCATTTCAATGAAATTCGAATCATTGAATTGCCCCAAATCATATCCAAATAAATTCATATATTATTAACACCAAATTAACAGAATTTAATCTTATAGTTATAATTAATAACGAGTATTTATATCATAAACATCTTCTATTAGTCTAATATATAAATGTTTACATTGGTTGAAATACTTGAAAGTAAGTTTTAAACTGTATAAACGCTCTCACACTCCACCTCCAATTGACCTTCAAGAGTAAGACATGACCTTTAAATGCATATTTAATAGTTTAATATTGAACGCAGAGAATCTTTTCATTTTTTTTCTTCCTAAATATGAGCTGAAATAGAGCTCAAATTTAGTTTTGTTTGTTTACGATTGCGATGTATACTCAATATGTTTGTGACATTCTCATTGCATTATAATTATTAATCTTCAACGGCATCTAAAAAATATAACCACTCTGTGAACTAAATAAAGAAAGGCATTGTGTTTGGTGAGAGTTTCACAAAGGACCTATTTTTCTTCAAGGATACTTGAAGGAAATCGAAACCCATTCCGCTTCTCGGCATACATGCACCGACGATACCGAATCAATTTTTCATGCTTTGATAATTCGGTGAAAAGAGACAGAGACAGGGAGAGTCCACGTCAGGAGCAGATAAAAAGTGTAAATAGAAAATAATGATAATGGAGTGGTGAAAATTGATGTGTATGCGATTATGGACTTCAATTTTGTGCAATCTTCATCCACCTCCTGTCCGGTTTGCATGGATCGGCGGCACCGCATAATCTAATTTTATCGTCATTGATATCTGGATGGACAACGGAATTCAATTTCCTGAACGGCCTTCTACACGAATACAAGTTTCAATTCAAATCCGATTGTACAGACGTATTGGATTTTATTGCGCGACGCTTCCATCCGGACCTCAACCTCTTCCTCTTATTAGCAACAAATGCAACTGCTTGTTTCTTCGTCCCACGTTACCAATTTCGTTTAATTTTTGTATGTAGTCCTTCCTTTCGTCTCTAATGACGCGACCGACCCGTCCTTTTGTGCTTCATGAAAAAGCCTTTTCGAAGGACCGTTCACCCTCATCGGTTCCATTTGTCGGTGCCCGAAGTGCCATTGTCTTCTCACATTTGTCGCAGGACAAAGACGCAATGCGCTAAGGGCTAGCTCCTCCAGCTGCATAATCCGTACTTTGCCCATCGGCAACTTCAATAAATAAAACAACAACAAAAACAGTAGAGGTGGTCCCACGAGGTACGTCCGAACAAATGCCATAGAACATATAAATATTTGTGGAGCGAGCGCAGACTTTAAAGGCGATAGGTGATTACCCAAAACCTCCACCGAATACAGCTATAACTTTGGATGTGAATAAGTCAGTCAATTCGCAGACCGGTTAGCAATTTAATTAACACGCGAACTTAGATTAAAACCGTCCACATTAAATATGCATTTGATGTTGTGCAATGCCTTCGGTCATGGAGCGGATCAATTAGTTAAAAAGGAACAATCTCGTAGCTGCAAATTATCCAATTATTTCGTAATCAGCTATGAATTATTGAAGATTAATTAAAAATCATATTTTTTTTAGTTATGTGCAATTATTTCCTATTAACATTTGCTATTGTTAATATTGCTGCACACTCGATATAAACTACTTTTATAAAATAATTAACTAGTCAATAGTTCGAAATCGGTGTTTGCTGTTACGAGAGGACAAAAACACAAACTTTAAAGGGGATCATCTGCGTGGAATAAACAAAACGCCGTGCGACGATTGTTTAGTACAGGCATTGTCTTGTCGAAATTGTTTACTGGGGTGAGTTGTATTTCGTCGGCGACAGGTCGATATCACCATCAACGGCCATCAACACAATACGAGATGGATCCCGAAAATAAAATTTTAAAAAAAACACGGCAAAATTTGGTTACGCGTAGCAAGTGCACAAAGCTCTCATTTATTACGTAACAAATTTAATAGCATTACAAATGAAAAGAACTGAAATTGAAAAATCAATTCGAATCTAAGTTTAAATCATAATCATTTAATTCGGAAAAACTCAACAATTATTGTTATTATTGTCTCTTAGCGCAACAAACAACAACAACTTCAATACCGCAAAAACGCTAGATTTTATTATGAAGTGTTAATCGTTTTTTAATCCTCGACGATCAATGGAATTCACTAATGGCCGGAAATTACTAATTACACGTCAAAGATTATTAAAAATAAATTAACCATTTTCTATGCATCCCTATTTTATAACAATATAAAAAATAAATAAAACAATATGTTATTTTGAAGAGAAAATTTCAAATGAAATATGATGATTTTGTGAACCAAATAAAAAATCAATAAAACCAGTTAATTTTGATTAAAAATAGTGAACACGGTTATTTCAATAATTATACCTTCAATATAATGTCCTCACTAATTATCACCTCGTTACGATCAGCGAATGTTCGGAGCGGTTACAAAGAGGCTGTTTCATCGGATGCTGAATCTATTTGCGAGTATTAAATTATAATTACTTAGTTAATCTAATTTGCGTGTGTTGCGTACGCGATGCAGTTATATAATTGATATTCCCGCTGCGTTGCATCAAAATGTAATCAGATGGTCCTCCTTTTTTCATTATTGTATTTCCGCTCATTCGAGGAACGCAATTTGTCGATATTCCAAAATCCGAACGCTCTTTATTTGTTATCCGTACTATTTTTTTTGTTTATATGTGTATTAGAATTTTTTTCAAAAAACGAACGTTAATATTTAATTATTTGATTCAATTATTTTCATTGCATTTTGTAAATTAAATCTGAATATTTGTTTATAACATAATCTGTGCAAATTGAAAAATCGAATTAAATTTTCATTTCCAATGGAATGTTGCAGATCAATTATGAAAACGCGCGTTCCAACGGAACGTAGTAACAATTACGTTTCAATTACAATTATTTACTGTTAAATTTCATTTGCAGCTCGAAAATTCAAAAAAATATATTGCTAATTAGTGGAAATCATTTACAACATTTATGGTTATTAGCTCGTAAAATAGATAAGGGTAGAAGTTCGCGTTTTACGATAAAAATATTTAAGTGTAACACTTTATAAACTATGTCGTTTACATGAAAATTAACTTTTCTGTAGGAATAATTTTAATTGAATATTTTCTATATTATTTTATTATATAATATAAATTACGATATTCCTCGTGCAAATGGCTATCGACCGAAATCATTTAATGAATATTCATATGTAAATAGAAATTTATACCGGTAACACTAAGTTTCATGAGCATTTGGAAAATGTTACATAATTAATTAAAACATCTGAGCATATTCGTATGTATTTCGTATGTCTTCATCAAAAGGTACCTACGGTGTCACGTGACCATATAAATGGGCTAAGTTGAAATTGTTTGAAACTTTTGAAGCCCGGTAATGTCCACCGCATTAGTTTACTAATAGAAATAACACACGCACTCGGAAAGTGGTCATAAAACATTAAAAAAAACATTATTCATAAGGTATAATTGTCTTGAAGGAACAATTAGTGGAAACGAAACGAAATGTAATTTGTAGATAGTATCTTAAATTTATAAATTGTAGTTTATTTTTAAATCATTTTGATTTAAATTAAGATTATTTTTTTATACAAAAATGTATATATTTTATTCACATTTTATTAGTTTTATATACAATTATTTTTTTTATGAAATTATTAATTGCGAAGAATAGTGTAGATACATTTTGATTTTTCTTCCAATTATTAACCAGAAAAATGTTTATGCAGATTATTAATGCGATTATTAAAACACTCAATATTTACCGTTATCGTAAATGTGTAGATCTGACTTAATTAATTTCAGATATCGATGCACATGAATAGAGTCATCACCTATTTCATCGTTTTGCATTGTATTTTTGCTAATAATTTGCTTCTTATTTCATTCGTATGATCGTATTCAACTTCATATATTTACTCGTGTTTTGTGAGCAGATATGAAATGCTTATAAACATAGGGGAGAGATCAATAGCGCGTCGTAACCCATTTGCAGCGAAATTCATTATTTTTAAATAGATGCAGTCCTATTTAAATGGTTTATAATAAATTAACGAAACAAACAAAATAATGAAAAGAACGCGAATGAACTGCGAGCTTCATTTATTTATTACAGATCAATAGCTTTAATGGTCAGCGTCGATTTTTTTTTATACAAGAAGCGCCATTTTTTTTTGTAATTTTAACGAACGAATATGATCTTCAACTTTTATTTTTAAATTCATTTTCACGTTAATTAAATTTTTTTTTATTTATACACATAACATTTAATATTTTCTACAAGTTTGATTAATTAGCTTTTTTATTAGTGAATTTTCTCTATTAACACAGTTATTAATCGTTTTCTGGAATGCTATATAACCGTAAACGTAAACATAATTACCTATGCATACAAGAACATTTATTTAACTGACAGTAATGTAAACCCGTTCATATGTGTTAAAATAGTAAACTTTCTTTATCTAATAAATAGTACTATTTAAACTGTTTATTTAATAGCATAAATAGTTAAATCATAGTTAAAGTTAGGTTTATAAAATAAGCAATGGAATTAGTATTGTTCATTTATTTACATTGAAACTCTATTTGTACTTCTTTGTTAACACATCTATTGAGCGCGTTGTGCAAAGCTATGTAACCGGAAACGGAAGCCCAATTACTTCCGCGTTTGCCTAACGGGCGGGTAAAAAGCACAACAACAACAACAACAATTGCCTCCCTTCGAAACAGTTTCGTAATTGACTCTTTGACTACGACCAACGAGCGCTCGCAAACCGCCGGACGAATGAAATCGATGCATAATTAATTACGTAATTCCGGATCCTCGTTGAAAGGAATGAAACTGTTCGCGAATGAAAAATATTATTTGCTTATTCCATATTTTTTGCAGATTTCCGAAACTGATGATCGGCAGTAGCCGCTATTAATGCGCTCATATTTCTGGCCTGATTAAAAATAATGATTAGTGATGACTCATTGTTCGGGGTGCATTCGACATGTAACGCATTTTTCACGGTTAAATGATGGAATAGCTTTGTAAATATATTGTAACCGAAATTATTCTACTATTATTACATTGCTAGACAACAGTAATACCCTCACAGAGTAAAAAGACACAACACCCTTGACCTTCTTCTTTTTTCTGCCGAAGAATAAATAAATACTTTTATTTTCTGTACTAGTATGCGTATCATTGCTTTTCCAACTCTTCCTATTTTATAATATAATTCACCATATTTACGTCATTTGTGTCATTTTAGTTCTTTTTTTTGTCCGTGATAGATTAATTATTCCGCGGAATAATTAAAAGCGGTAATTAATTATGCGAACGCATATTTGGTTGGAGGCGAGTACTGGTGAAAAGAACGTTAACAAATGTGGAAATGCTCACGGAACAAATATGTTGCTTGAATTTCAGAGTAAAAAGCGGAATAAAATTTGTGTTGTTAGTAAAATAAAGGCAAACACAACTGTAGAAATGCTATATGGAGCACACGTACTTTTATCAATATAAATATGTATCATGCGAACCATTACATATATAATGTGATTATTGTCGCATTGTAATGTATGATGCAGTGCGTGAAACTGACAGTGTTTTATTATTCACTTTAAGGTTTCGTTTTTCTGATATGGATAGCCTTTAACGATTTAGACTATAATAATTTTAAATATTATAGATTGATTGATATAATTAAATTAATCAGCAATATTATGTTTTTTTATTATTTCACCAATATCATCAACATTTTTTCAATTTACATTGACCATGTTCTTGTCTTCCATAGTTATTGTATAAATGTGTTCGCCTTTATCTCTATAAATGTCGATTTCCGGAAACGGCATTGTATAAATAGTTTTATTCGCAGCGGCTGCTCTTTAGGTAGAGGAGTCTCGCAGTAAATTGAGAACGGAACGGATCAAGCGAATGGAAGAGCTTATCGTTTATTCGCTATAACTAGATTTATCTCGGGAGAAATCTCATCCGGAAGGAATTTTCACTTGCATCCACAACCTGTCTAAGACACGATCAGAAAGAAAGTATATTAAATAACTGCGATTAAGAATTACGCGAATATTCCTATTAGCACTATAATGTGTGCAATGTTCGATATCCAGCGAGGCAATTGGAAACATGTTAGGTTGGATAACGCGAGGGTTAATTAACTGAGAAGATTGCTGTTTGTTTCTACACCGTAGACTCGATTTGCCAGATAGGCACAGACGCAAGTCCCATTCGCAATCTCGGTACTATAATAAGCATGAGATTGGGTGCAGTATATAGCATATTGCAATTGAGTAATGTATTCGAATAAAAATAGCAGTATTCGAATGAAAAGCGATAAAGAAAAATAGTTATCTAAAGGATAGCAACGTTAGGATCTTTCTCCTAATGAATATTGATAATATAATATTCTAGTTTATCAAAATCTGTGAGTCTTTCTAAAATGTTTGTTAATAAAATCTATTTATAAACATAATTGTTATTGAGGGAAATGTGTTGAATATTAAACTTCCAGCCATGGGCTATGCAAAATAGAGGAATGATTGAAATGGTAGACCCGGACGTTCCGTTATGAGCACAATTGCATGCCGGAATTGTTAGAGGCTGTGCTAGGTATAGTGATGTTATTGTTGCTTCTGCCTATAAGTTATTAATAAGATTAGGGTTTAACGGGGTTCGTTAGTAAACTTGATAGTCAATTTGTATTGAGTTATAGATGCCGTGCGGAGGCCTCGGTCCCCCGTTCCGATTGCCGGCAATTAAGGATCGGTGCGGTAAATCGAATAACCGCGACGAGGATCGGGATCAGGACGATCCTCTCGAATGTTGTCCTCCGTTTGTCCGTCGCGTTTCTGCGTCACCCTCGAGCACTCCTCGCAAACTCAAGCCTCATACATAGACCCGATATTAAAGCAAATTGAAGCGTCCGCAAAAGTACATAAAGTATCTTTAATTAAGTCCCGCAGCGTTGCATGTAATCGTGAAGTATATGTTTAAAATATTCATAACGCTCTAATAGAGCATTATGAGATGAAATACAGTTCACCTCGGCTGCCCCAGTTTTCGTGCGACGGGGCCCATTTTTTCCTTCTCTCCCATACATATATACCTACCACCTCACCTCCCCTTCGAATGTTGTTTTTTTTTTCAACCGCCGATTCCTACCCCGCCTTCAGAGAAGGAAAAAAATACAGAAAACCGATCACTTATCTCGAATTATGCAAGGACTGCGTTATTTTTGTTTTAATTTTTTACTGTCCACCAAACGTAACGAGTTTCAGTACCACCCTTGGGATATGCCGTTAATAATTAGGACAAATGAATACACGGCTATGAACTGGAAGAAGAATATATTATATATACGTATATATGCTATTATAGTTCCGACCTTGCCTGAGTAAACTTGGCTATTAAATATGCACACAGCCGCCCCCACGCCGTCTGCATTTTGCCCCAATTACAAATTAAGTTAGTGCCAATTTTTTCGCTACCACTCATTACGCAAACTCTCGCCCGCGCTTCATTATTTATCCACTTACGCTCGCGGTATTCCAAAGTCTAAGTTGAGGATGAAGAAGAAGATGAGGATGATGAGAAGGAGGAGGAAGCTGAGCGCTCTCTTTCCGGATTCAAAAAGCATAATTTAATCGGCCGCTAAAGCGCAAACACAACGGGATTTACTTTGCGAGTCGGCACTTTGGCCCTTCGTGCAAAAGGCCGACCGCAAAAAAATGCGGCGAAGGTGCTTCAATGGTGTTCCCCTCTTTTTTTTATTATTATTTTGCCTCTGGGTTTTGCAGCTGAGTTTTTCATCCGGGGAGGTTGAAAAATGAATAATCGTGAATAATCGGTGTTTGCTACCCTTCGGATGACGGAAGAGCGTTCCAATTAATTGGGATGATTTTGTGCAAACAAAAGATGATTGGTAACGAATTATATTCTGTAAAAAGTATATTTCTCAGAAACTTGTCAAAGTAAATTTCACATTCAATATTTTTGAAGTCAAATAAAATATTATTTTTAATATTATCAATGTTTTTATTTTAGGTATAAAGCAAATACAACACACAACAATGGTTTCAATTATATTTACCACGTTTTTATTTCCATAAATTAAATTAAAGAATTTATTTATTTTTTTATTTAAAATGTGTCCTTAATTGAAATTATTTATTTAATCCATTAATGGAAGGATATTTCATTTGGTTCAACAACAAATGCAATTTGAAATCGAGTAATTTCATCATTTTACTAGTATAAAAAAACTGATATATAGACAGCGTATCAACCGCTCAAATTTGCGTTAATGGTTTGCGGTTTAAATATGAATAAAAAAATTGAAACTGAGTACAATGTATAATTTTTTATTAAAGTATATTTGTAACATTTTATAGATATTGTAAATTTATACGACGACTTTTGTTAATAAATTATTACTATAAAATATATAACTTCTGATTGATTAATTGTAATATAAAAATTATTACATTACGTTAAAATTACTTAGAAGGTAGTAGTAGGGTATTACATCAGCCGAAAGTAAAAGGTTTGGTGAAGTAGTTTAGAAAGCAAACATATAAAACTCGGGTTTTCTATTATTGAAAAGCCTACCTCATATTTTATGCAGCATTTTCCTTCAGAAACATACACAAATTTCGGCATCGACATCGAACTGCGCCATCGTGCTTTTCAGAAGCACCGCAATGTTTGCCGAACGGAGACACAAAATTTCAGTCGTTCATCAAATTTTCAGGCTCCCAATCAAAGTTTCGCCGACGCACAGCATTTGCCCCTTTCTGCTGTCCTCATATTCATCAAAGAAAGCAAACAAAAGAAAATAAGAAAAGGAAGGACATGAAAAGTAGCGAAAAGCAATCTGAATTGGAACCTCGATATTTCCCATCCAGCAATGCTGTCGGAGAGAAGAATTAACGGAACGGAAAGTTCCCTAAAAGAACAGCGATTTGATTAATTGAAAACAGATGCAATCGCAGAAAATAATTACACCTGAAAACCTATGAAACATTCAATCGCGTTTACAGTGGCGTGCCTCGTGGACACATTTTAGCAGTGAACTTTTATTATTCATTGTATGAACGATGACAATACCTACTCGTATTTTGAAAAGTAACATTAACGCAGACGGAAATTTACTAACGCGTTAAAAAATTCAACAACTAATCGTTTTTTATTCAGCCGATAAATGTGTAATTATTTTGAGATTATAATGAATATAAATTAAAAATGTACAATCAGTAAAGGCTTCGTCCTTGTTAATTAAAAATAAATAAATCATTATGAGCGTGACGCCGCTCGGGCAATAGAAATTAAATACTCGAAATTAAATGAAGAAAAATTATAATATAAAATTTAAAATATGCAAGGATTGGCATGATGCGGCGTGATATATTCCGCCCAAGCGTAATGTTACAATTAATACAATTAAATTACAATTAATACACAATTAATACAATTAAAGTAATTTATTCGTGATTGCGTTCTTTTCGTTTTAATGCGGAATTGACTTTCATATTAAGAGTAAATTCAATGGAATTACTGGGAGTTCGGACGAGATAATGGGTCTGTGAAATATGTTAATTGACTAACATTTTTGCAAGGGGATTAACGTTGGATCGTATTTTGTTGCTAAATTGCTGTCGCCCGATTGTCCGCAAACCTTTAAAACCGAAACCGAAATACCAGCAGCCTCTCATTAAGTCTCAATTCTAAAGGCGTGATTTGCGAGACACACGGGAAGCTGGGTCAAAAAATGGGGAAAGCAAATTTGTTACACACGCAAGTGACTTGGGGGTTGCAATTAAAAGTCTGTTACACCGAATGCTGATTAAAAATATTATACTTGTCGTAACCTGAGCGATTTTTAAATAATTTTGAAAAAAATATATATTTGCTAAAAAAATTGTTAGTAGAAATTATTTTAATAACTTAAAAATTTAGAATTATTCTTTTTTATTGTGATTTACTCTAAGTATATTATTACAAGAACATTATTTGTCTGAATGCTTGATAGTGACTAGCGGGTGAAAAAAACAGGTCCCTTCTGTGAAAACAGTAGTAAAGTTGTAAACGCGAAAACATACCCACTACAGTTTGCATATTATCGCCTAATTCAATTAACGGCTATTAATTAAAAGCCGTTTGCGGCGTCGTAGCTCGAGTTTCGTTCTCAATGAGATATTTTAATACGAAACTTCATTTATATCTTGTTTGGCGTGGAGACGCCCTCGCAATTCTACGCTCGCCCTCAACCCCATCCCGGCAGATAACTTTATTATCACAACGTTGTACCGCAGGGGTGGAACGTCGCGACGTTTCATTCATCAACGCCAAGCATTTTTCATTTTAATACTTCACGCAGAATTAAATTCGGAATAAGAACGAGAGGGGAAAAAAATAAACGTAATATGAAAGGAAAATGTGGGGGTGAAGTACTGGCCAATGGATGCGGATGGAATTCTGCACCTCTAAGCAATTAAGTTATTACCCATGGGAATATTTCATTTTCGAGTACGGAAGCTGTAACTATTATCTTTCCGAGGGACATATATTGAGTGCACACATTATGCTCGTTATTTGGCGCTGCGCTGACGTAACTAATTTGCACAAATTTGGACGCTCTTCCGCCGCCCTCCCGTAAGGTTTTATTACGTCCGACGATTTTTATAGCCCTAATTGCACATTAATTATCAGCACCCTCGTTCCCTTTCATATTTTTTTGTGTTCTTGTTTTCCAGCAATTTTCGCATCTCGTTTCGTCGAACGTGTTATGTTTCATCGATCGTATCCGATCCGTTTTCTCAATACTTGTTACGTGAAGAACTCGTCAGGTGAAATCAAACCATCAAGATATCCACATACCTGTCCGTAGTATCATGTTTGTCACAATTCAATAACAAGCATCTCTTATTGACATATCAATTTTTAAATTAGATTTTGTCGATTCAAAAAATGGAATCGTTTATTTCAGAATATAGCGAAAATTCACGTAGGTGCAAATAATTACAAAACATAATAATCACTGGAGGGTAATTATTAAAGTTGAAATTAATCGCATTGCGAAAACGCGACAGGAAACGCAAATTACGTTGGAGTTCTGTTTAAAATCGCATTAAAATAACAGAGAAAGAAACAAAAAAAGGAGAGAGAGGAATAACAATAATGGAAATAAAAATAGCAACGTTCGTTCCACGATGCACATTATAATTGGATTCTCATATACCACGTTTAAATCTCGCGGGATTATCGAGTTTTGATTACCACTACCTGCGCCACTATTACTCTTTCGGAATGCCAGCAGCGTCTACAAATTTATTTATTTTCGACTCATTCCTAATTTTTAATCTGTCCGCTTCGGTAGCATTACTACTCCATTCGGAGTATAATTCGATAGTCAATTATCGCACGCAGATGACGCTGCTACAATTCGATAAGCGGCAGGAAATTCAGAAAGGATCGGAAACCTAGAGCCCGTCCTTCCAGACGCAACAACCCACTGGCGAAGCTTATAAAATGAATGATCGACTGCGATTAATTTATTTATTTATAGATTTTGTAGATTGTTGCTCAGATGATTGTAGCAGTTACAAATTATAAATGGTATCTGTGTAGACCAGACCACCTTGCGTGAATAATCGAAGGGAGCATTCATATGGTTTTGCGAAAGGACTTGTCCCACTCCGGCAATTTCAATTTTGCACGTTCCTAACTGACACCTAGGTTAACCGCACAAGCTCAATGCAACGTAAAATAATTGCATATTCCAATAAACTGCTTCATATTGTGAAACTAATATTTACGGATTTGTATCTCAACAATTACGAACTTAATTTATAACTTATCAAACTTATTACATATTGTTTGCATTCCATTAATTAATAATGTTGTAACTTTTACATTTTCTTTTTAGTTATGTTAGTTGTAAACAAAACTACGAAAACGCTAGATATTCTCTTGTTATAACTTAGGCTCGGCGCATTTCTACGATCCAATGGAAACAAAGTTGGAGTTTTAGATAGATTTTTTGCAGAAAGCAATACGAATACCCAACTGTTTCTGTTCCTCTCTATTATACAACGAAAGTGCAATAAGTCCCAAGACAGTCAGCAACGTTTTTTAAAAGCAACGCAAACAAATGAAAAATATGGGATCCTGTCTAGATGGGAATATGCTAAGGGATGAATGGTGTTGGGCGGTTTTCTTTATTTGCTCGGTTGGGGAATAAAGCGTTCGCAATTTGATTTAATTCCGCTTAATAAATTGGAGCCGAAGTTAATTCTTCCCGGTGAATGCGAATAAATTCGAAGTCATAAATCCACGTTTGCTGCAAACGCAAACGGAGGCATGATCGGTTGTCGTTGATGATGTTTACACGCTACATCCAGAACCTGACCCGCTGATCCAATCTATTCGGACGTTGCTGCCTATTTATTTCTTTCCTTGTTTACGTTGTTTTCAGGACCTTTTCTCTTCCTGTTTGCATCCCCCATTTTGCCGATTGACATTGAGTGCAACGCTGAAAGCTTATAATGATTCAGCGTATTATTGTTAGGATATAAAAAATATCAAATATCATTATGATCAATTAACCTGTTATACATTTCAAATGTTTCTAACGAAGGTTGCTTTTGTGTAGCTTTTGTGCCATAATAGAAAGAATAATATCTGACATCAAATGACATCTGTCATCAAATTTGTAATGATCCTAATAAAAGCAAGAAATTAAATTGCCACTCAGGAGAGCTCCCTAAACGCACAGCTTTTGTTCTGTTATTATTATTAATATCGGATTTATGATGCAATTACACATATTAAATTCCACTTTCCTTTGGAGGTGATCGAATTAATCTTCCGCCTTTATGTACCTTCGCCGTATGTTTGTGCAAAGGAAAAACATTCTCCTCCAACCGGTTAAATTCCTTTTTTTTTTGTACCTCCTCTCTTGATCCACCATCGATCCTTCCACTTTTCTTTCTTTTCTTTTTTGCGAGCAGCACTTTAGAGATGCCTTTCCTCTTTTATTTCACCTAAAATGTATTGCTATTATATGAGTGACCGCATAACGAGGTGAGATTATTTATAACGATTTCCATCGGACGCTGGAAGGAGAATCCCCAGTCCCGCTTTATGTCGTCGCTCCCCTTTTTGCTCCCCTACCTGACTTCGGCTACGTCTTTTGCCGCCCTCACTGTGATGATGATGTATAGAGCAAGAACATGGTTTCTCCATAATGTAAACCCCATCTGAATCTACATATTAAATATTATATAGGCGAAATGACTACTGTCACCTCTTGGCGCCGAACGATGCATCCGCACCTCTTATCTAATTAATCCGGGGGAATGCATTTCGCGATGCAACATTTAGCCTCACTATTTTAATATTAATGCCCGTTCTTAAGACCCGGTAATAAATAGCTGGCCCCAGGTATGTGAATCTGGAGCATCTGCGTCCTCCGAATGAAGCCGACCCCATTTACTATATCGCCATCTCTAAACAACGCTTCCTCTTCGTATTCCTCCTTCTCTTCTTATTTTTCTTTTCCTTCCTTTCGCTGCTGCACGAACTAACTTACACGGATATGAGCCTGTTTAATGTAAGTCATTCCACCGTTCCTTTTTTCCTCCTTTCCTCCTTTGCGGCGCTTTCGTACTTTCTTCATCCTTTTTCATTTCTCTTGATTTTCTTCTCCAAGATGAATTTCTTTTAAAACGCGAAACCACAAAGTAAAGTACGACAAGTGCGTTCTAAACTTGGCACTCGTAAAACGGGCGACGGTGGATTCATGAAAAATTAAATCAAATATGAAACGCCGCATAAGCGTATTATGCAACCTAACGGGCTAAATAATAATAAACAAATTTATTGAACGTGGAAATAGTAAAATAGTTAATATTTTAATTATTTTATTAATCTTACAATTAATATTTGCAATTTATTAAGTTTAATTTTTTAAAAGTAATTAATAAATTTTATTTCAATCAAAAGAAATAAAAACTGTTCGGACTCAATTTTTATAAATTTTTCGTTGTTTTCAATATTTGATAAATTTTAATTCACATAAAACTGATAATGCAATACATTTGATTATCGTGAATTAATGCATTATATGGAATTACTAAAACGAAAAACGCAAATTCGATAAAAAGCGATAAAAATTAAATATTTCTGCCAATCAATGCATGAATCATATCCACCTGCAACAAATAAGGGATCGGCACTTTTCGTTCTAAACAATACTATTGGTTCTAACGGTCGGGTCGACTCGCAAATCATTCCTTGCTTATTTCTAAATATATATTTATTAATTTATAAACTCATAAAAATTACTGCGCTAAACCAATCGAAAATAGACTTGAATTTATATTATTTTAGAGGCAATCTTTTTTAAATAAATTATTATATTATTTAAATTAATAGAATAATTTTGAAATTTCATATAATACCAATTCAACTTAGTAATATTACAAATTGTTTAGTTTAATAAGTAACACTTATGTAAATAATTTTTCGTTGAAACTAACATTCACTTATCTATCGTATAGCATACATTAAAATAAACACTTTATAAGAAAAAGATTTTTTTAAATTATTACTAGTACTTAATTTTGAAAAAAAAAATTCGATATAAAATTTGTTTTCAATAAGAATGTAATAAAAATTAATTATTTATTTATAAAAATCGCTTCATTTGAAGAAAATAACGTCGCATATATGAAACACCTCCACTCGCAGCTGAACATGATTAAACAATCCTTATTTGGACACAAAAATAGTGCGTTTCGCATATTATAAAATGAGAGAGTAATAAAATATTCCTTTATATATGCTAACTATGGTGACTATACAAATTGTTTAAAATAAAACAAACACATTTATTGAACGTGGAATTAGTAAATATTTTAATTATTTTAGTAAACTTATGCATTTTTTTAAAATTAAAAGTAATTAATTCGATTATCAAATTTTATTTCAATCAATAAAAACTGCTTTGCCTTCAAAAAGGCAATTTTTATAAATGTTTCTTCAAAAATCACAAATACAAGAAACTTCAATATTATTTAATAATAATTTTTGATATAATGTTAAAAACATAATTGTTCTGTAATAATAAATATAAAATTTTACTTTACATAATATAAAAATATTAATAAGATTTATTTCAGCAATAATTAAAATAAATTTTAATTCATTTTTTCTTTAATAATATTACTTTTATTATTCTTCTAATTATTATATCAGTTTTAAATTTCAATCAAAATGACAAAAAGATTTTATTGGAATTTTATCGATTAATAAATAAAAAGTAATAAATTCGTTTAATAAATTTTATTTAAATCAAAAGAAATACAAATTTGCTTTGACTCAAGAAAGCAATTTTTCTAAAGTAAAGTAATAAAAATATTTCAAAACATCTGGATACGAGAACGTTTCTGCCTATCACAGAGACACGATGAATCATCTGCAAATCATATAGCCAATAGGTAAACGAAGGATCGGCAATCCCCGACATTTTTCGTTCTTAACAATTCTATTGGTTCTGTAGCACGTGTAGGCCCGAAAACTATTGGTTTTGCTTATCTCTAAATATGTTTTTCTTAATAAGTAAAAGCATAAAAATGTCTGTTTACGACAACATAAAATTACTGTGCTAAACCAATCCAAAATGAACTCGAATTTATATTCTTTTTTTTAATTCATTTTATGTAATAAAATCAATTAACTAAGTAGTGTTACAATTTGTCTAGTTCGTCATATAACACTTATGTATATAATTGTTCGTTAAAATAAACATTCATTTGTATATCGTGTAGCAAACTTTAAAATAAACACTTTATAAGGAAAAGAGAATAGTAAATATTCTAATTATTAATATTACTTAATAGAAATTATATAAAAAATATTTCTTGTATTTTTAGACTATATAAATTTGTATATTAATTTAGTAATTTTTCATTTAAACAAATCTCCGACATATAATTTGCGTTCTAAAAAAGTAATAAAAATTAGGAGATTATTTATAAAAATCGCCTCATTTGGAGAAGATAACGTCGCATAAATGAACACCTGCACTTGCAGCTGCACACAAGTAAACAATCCTTATTTGGACAGGAAAATAGTGCGTTTCACACAGAATGTAATAAAAATTTAGGCGACTTTTTAATCGCCTAATATGAGTACGATGACACGAAACGTTGCGAATTATCCCAAAGAATTAGTTGCAACTGCAGTTGCGAATATCAAAAATTAGAATAATTTTTATATGCTCATAAAATGTAATAACTATAAATTGTTTTACTATTTCTAAATAATACATTTTACACTATACTATATAAAATCATCTATTTTATTTAGATTATTGCCGCAAAAGATTTCAAAATTGTTATAAATATTTGAATTCATAAATTTTGTATTTATTGCACGGTAAGGTAAAAAAATTTTGGAAGACACTAGTTTATATATATGGTAACTTTACAAATTGTTTAAATTAAATTTAAAAAAATATTAAACGTGAAAATATTAAAATAGTTAGTATTTTAATTATTTTATTAAACTTATAATTAATATTTGCAATTTATTAAAATTATAAGTAATTTATAAGTTTTTAATATTTGATATATTTTATTGCAAATAAAACTTATAATATATTTAATTATCGTAAAATAACGCAATTCGATGCAGCTGTGCACCTTTTTGAGCCACAAAAATCGCAAATTCAATAAAAAAGCGATAAAAATTAAACATTTCTGCCAATCAATGCATGAATCATCTGCACCTGCAATCAATCACATCGCCAAATAAGGGATCGGCACTTTTCGTTCTTAACAATTCTATTGGTTCTAACGCTCGGGTCGACACGCAAATCATTGGTTTCGCTTACCTCTAAATATGTTTTTCTTAACGTATAAACTCATAAAAAATACTTGAATTTATATTATTTTAGAAGTAATCTTTATTAAAATAAATTATTATATTATTTAAATTAATAGAATAATTTTCAAATATAAAAATGCATTTGATATAATAAAAATGCAACTTAGTTGTATTACAAATTGTTTAGTTTGTCAAATTATGTAAATAGCGTATAGCATACATTAAAATAACCAGAAAAAGATTTTTTTAAATTAATTTAATTACATTAAACTGCAATATTCCTAAAAGCTGCAACATAAAACAACAAAAGGAAAATACGTTCTCAATTTGTACACATTTCATAAGCATTTTATATAAATTTATAATCGCGTATCCCTGCTTGCAATAGCATGTAATGGCATGTTCGTTATGATACACCAGTTTCTGATCCTCATTCAATGCCGGAAGACAGGCAGAATGATCAATACGAAGATCGGAACTTCGCCGGCAGCAATTTACCAAAAACCAGATCAATAATATTATTCAAATCAAAAACTTTTATGATTCCGCCGCATGCAACGCGCCTCTGTAATTCGTACCATTTCATTCCCTTTCCAAACATCTGCGCCTATTTATAACCATCCACATTTGCCGGTATTTAATAATCAAAACCGAATTTCGCATAGCATTTTTTGTTTTGTTTTTTTTTTTACCATTTGTTGTTCATTTCTAAATTTTCATTTGGTTTATTTTTATTTTTCGCCCCGTCCCGATTACGTGAACGCTCGTCATCGTCGGGATCCATGGAAAACTGAATACAATTTTAATAAAAAATATTTGCTCATCGTATAAACATCGGAAAACACAATTTCATCCTGAAATAATTTCGCTGTATGATTCGTGATCTTTATTCAATTAAATGTTAGCTCCGTGGATGTTGAATTTCATTTTCAAATGTGTTATTACATATTTTCTTTTCGTACATTTATTCAATATTATGATAAGTAATTTATTCCTTCCGTTTAAAAACGCAATACGTAGATTATAACCAGCCATGAGAAAGCATGCATTATTAAATCAATAATTCCAGTAATAAATTTATTATTTGACAAATATATATTATAGTTTATTAAAATATTTTGAACAACTCATAATCTTAAAAACACTCTACGACATTTGTTGGTTAGAGATGTGTAGTTTAATTTTGTGCAGGTCGCTTGCATCTCAACGATTTACGTGGACATCATATAATGTCTTAATACCGGCCGACGTAACAACCTTTCAATATAACCCAATTGCGCGTTCAATTTTCCGCATCGGGACTTCTGGATCCGGACAATTTAAAAAATTCCGAGTTTTACACTTTATAAAATGTAACTACTTAATTATAAGCTTTGATTGCATAAGGCTATTAAAATATAATTGCTTTTCCAGCGTACCGCCATTACTTGCAATGAAAGCCTATCATTCCCAAATGTCGTTCCTGTTGTAAATATTCAATCATTTTTCATTTCTTTTTAACTAAAAGCATTTCAATTGAGAATATCAAGTTATTAATATATAAAAAAATAAATGATTAACTTTTATTTTTAATTGAGTTTCCATAAAAGGAAATCCATTAAATAAATTTAATTATCATTACATATCAATATTAAAAATGTTTATGCGGAAACATCAAAAACAATTCTTACGTTTTATATGAAATAGAGTTATAATAAGATTTTAATAATACTGTTTAACATAGATCGTAATTCCAAGGAACTTTCCATGCCATATACCCTGTCTGACATCATTAAAATTGTCCAAAGAGCACACAAGTGAATTCCAACAATTGAAGTCTATTAAAAGAGGCAACAGAAAAATCCGTATTATGCAATATTTTATTTTCGCATGCGGCAAAGGGTAGAAATCGAATTTGTACGTTGATTCCCTTTGTTGTCGAAATGACGTTCGGCACATGCTTTTGTAATTCTTATTCACCTTACTTCCAGGTTCTCCCCCGGTTGAACTCTTCCCCGTATGATCAACATAAGTAACCCAAGGCACGTAACATCTTAAGGTACACTAATAAAATTTCGAAATTCGCGGTCAATTCGCGTTCCCCGAGTAACCGTTCTGCTCGCAATTTTTTCCCCTTCAACTTCTTGTTTCCACCCCCTTTATAATTCGCTCTCCGAACGTCTAAAATAAACCCCCGAGCGCTACATTCGCCGCCAGAAACGCTCTTGTTTGGAAATCATTAAACTGAAAGAATAAGAAGAAAAGAAAATGTGTACCTCCAGGAAGAAGTAATAAATGTGCACGAAATCATCGAGAGAGAAACTGGCGAAGCGAACCGGCATCTGGTGTTGTTACAGAATGTTCGTTGTTGATCTCATATTTTCAGTAGATGCATTCTAGAGAAACCCCGGACGCTCGCAAATGGGCTTTCACCAGTTTTTAATTAATAATTAGAGTTTTTCGCTAACGAAAAAAGGGCCAAACTATGCCGCTGCATAATTACTCATGCAAATGAAAGGGAACCCAATCTCCCTCGCATTGTTTCCGAGCATATGGTGGGATGCCAACAACATCAAAAAAAATAATAATAATACTAGCAACCAGAAAGATGCTAATGCATTGCATGCTTGTATTAAGCAACAACATCAACTATATTCGAAGATATCTTTGATTTTCGATTCCCCATGTCTCGTCGATCTTGTTTTTAGCAGTCCGTCCCGGTTGACCTCTAATCAATTACGGCTCAAATATTTCTATTGAACTACGCGAAAATATGATTTATTGGACGAAAATAGAGGCAAAGTAAAAGTTACCGAATGTTCGCGAGTCAGCACAGTACACAAAAGAAGGGAAGCGAAACAAAAATCCTAGTAATGTAAAAAAAAAAGAAAAACGAAGATACACCTCGGCATCGACGAATACGGGGGTTGTTTGAAAAGAAAACTTTTAATGGAAATTTGCTAATTAATTAATTGCAAAAGGATCAGAAAGCTTGCGTACACATGAACAAAGTGTAATTAATAACTTAGCGCATTTTCCTATCTCGTTCAGTGGTCCTCGTATTCATAATTGAGATTTCCACGACAGTATTGTTAAAATGCTGCAGGTAGTAAAACAACAACAAAAAGTAGTATAAGCTAAGACAAGATAGTCGTAAAGATCTAAGGGACGTAGAGCTTTGTCGGTTTAATAACTCAAATAGTAGGTACGTAACGGTGGCTCCCTTAAATATTAAAATTTAATCTCACATCCTAAAGTTAATTACGGGTCTTGAGACATCGGTCCTTTCAGTTGTGCTGTTGCCCTTCTACAACATTGCTCATTAGTAGTTGTCATTCATTATGTTTTGAAAGAAAAGCATATTACAGCACAGATTTTTTTATGCAATCTTCAGTTATGTATAAACTTGCTTTTTTTTGCAACGTTTGTAACCAAATGTCTGTAAATGCAGACTTAACATATACTCAATTTACATTTGTTGAATGATTAATAATATCCTCAGTGTGAGACTACTACAATAGCCCATCGACCGGTGTCCTTTCGCCATAGAAACTACTTGGAAATATACCTTTCTATGCTACCTATCACGTTTCCTGGGGAAGATTGCGATTTGGAACCAAAACATTCCGTTGGGTACATAATCCCGAGCAAGTCTTCCAGGCTTACAAGACTTCTTATGAATGTCGATAGCTTTTTCATTCCTTTTCGAATGTATGATGATACGGAATCAACGTAAGCCCGAGAATACATGCAACTACCGCATGCCAACACAATCACTTTTGACAATGCGCATTACGCCCGAACAATTTCGAGAAACAACTTTCCAAAGTTTAAAGTAATTAACTTAAATGAATGTTTCCTGTATGCGTGCAATTAAAGAAATTCCTGTTTTATATTCCATCCCATCTCATTATCTTTACCGCTCTGCTCATGTATCCTCTTTCACCCCCCTGCATGCAGTCACCTCTTCTCATAAAGCCCTATGTACATTAAAATTGTATGCAATTTATATTAACCGTGGATCCATTAGCAACGTCCATAATTAATTGTATAAATAGAAGAGAGCACGTGAATAATCAATGCAGCACGATGATCGATTTTTTTATTTGTGCCCGCGATTGGTTTAATTAAATTTCGACGCGGCGCTTGTATAATTACATAATCCTAAGGTGGTCTGCGGCATTCAAGCATTACAATATTCAATCTCACACAGGTGTGGCAATATTTTATTTACGATTAAAAAAAAACGCGTTGTTGTTGATATTTTTTTAAATGCATTAACAATTACATTAATATTATTCTCCATTTTACGAAAAATCTTTAGAATTTCGAATTTAATTGACTAGAGCATTGAATCCATATATTAAATACCATTTTCTTTATTAATTTATTTCGAATATTATACATTATATATTACTGTTCAGTAGTTTTGGAAATTTAGAAAGGTTATGAAAGCTTTGAGCAGGTTTATTTATATCATTGAGCGGTTGTACATTGCATTCCGGTAAGTCGGCATTTAAGTCTCCCTAGTTTGAGCTTTAAATATTCATCTTCTATGGCAATACCGTCGTTTATCACTGCAGGTGCTTCAGTAAAGTCAGCTACTGCCATGGAGTTCCCTACAAAAGCTAACTACTTTAATATTTCAATCTGGGAAGGATTGCGTTGGGCGGCGAAATGGGAATAGCCTGGAATATTGATGTTGCAAATATTAAAGTTTAATATAAGCTGCGGCACTGCATTAGACGTGGCTCGCGAGAAAAAGCAGAGGAAGAAGGGCGAAAAAAATGTATGAATAGCGAACATGGATGGGGCGGTATAGGGTGAAAGCACCCTCGTGCGGACGTTTTATTTTCGCCCGCCCGAAATAATAAACTCCAATCATCCCAGCAACCTAATAATAAACTCATATCATCTCAGCACACCCAGCACGGCGACTCATCACCCAGACAGGATCGAATTTATCTTCGGACCCCAGTTTATGATCCCAATATGTACTGGCCTCTAATCAGTGCGTGCTGGGTTAATTTCTTTATTTTCTTCTCCATCTTCTTGCGATATTATATTATAATTATTTTCTATAATATTCACGAAATTTTAATAAATTATGTTTCTCACAAAAATAACTGAAAATTCGACACAGAGAAAAACTATAAGTGGAAATAATTTGTATAGAATTTTGACCATTTGACCGAATTTAATTTTAACTTTGGAAGGTGTAACTTGTCCAATTTCTAATATGCATCACAGCTAAATGATAAAACAAAAATATTTAAATAGTGATTGCGCAAACAAAGTGTGGGAAATTTCAGCGAAACAAATGAACATTGACAATAAAATAATTGGTGTGCAAAAAATCGAAGTCAAAATACTCGCAAATCCGTTTTATCGGCAATTCATCGCGAAATGCCGTCAGGAAATGAATTGAAAAATACATCACGGCTAATCGCATTTTCCGCATGCGAATGCAAAAGTTTCTCATTCCTGCAGCGTCGGAAACTAATATATATGACTATTTGTCCTGGAATTTCAAGATTCGAGAGGCCTTTAGTCCAAGCCGTCCATTATTTCAGCAAAGCAAGTGAATTTGAACGACTCGTGCAAAGATATTTTATATATATATATACATTTTTATCCTCACTTGCCCACAGGTCCCTTCCCCCCCCCTCCATTATTTTCATTTTCTTCGCTCGCTCATCTCCAGCGAGATGGTCGATCGTCGAAAGGAACAATTTCTGTCCGATGGGTTGGCGCTCATTTGATCATTGAGGCGTTCCAAGTCAAGACGATGAGACCTAAAAACTTTTTGATGGTTGAAATCTAATAAAGAAGACGGCAGGGATCGGGATTAATAATTTCAGCCAGGGCTTCGCGAAAATTAAAAATTCAAAGGGGCGAATTAATTGGCAAATAGTTCTACGTGCAATGACGTATCGGAATAGCTGTTTGCAAATTTAATATGGAGATGTTCCTTCTTCAAATAGACCACAAAACTCGAAAACTATAGAAACACAACTCAGTTTCACGAAGCATACTGTTCGCACGTGTGACATTTGCAAATATCTGGATGGAAAAATAAAAACGACGACGATGTTCCGATGGCCGTCCGGGGTAAACGGAACAGGCCGAAAGTATTTGCAATAGATGAAATTGGGGGTAGAAAAAGTGGAACTGGAGCCGAGGGGCGGCGCGCGTGATTGTGTCGCAGCGACGCCCCATTTCCGTTTCCGGATTCGCACCCGTGAACAAAAAAAACACAGTGCAATCAAACAGGAATGATAATAATAATAATACGATACATACAAACAAATTGATGCGGAGGCGCCACCTGATATTTTCAATTAAACAAATACAATTTCAAAACGGACGCAGCGAGGCGGCAAAATCCAAAATTTCCATTTTATAATTAACTTTGTCGCGGAACGGACGGCGAAGCAGAGTACATTTACTTGTTGCGTTGATCTGCTTTAAGCGTAATTCAATTAGGCATCAAAATTGATTTAAAAAAATGAAAATACATATTGGCAACCAATGCCGATCGTAGTTTTGCTTTGATCTTCTTCTACACTTGCTAATCCCCATCAATATTAATAGTTTGTTCATTGTTTAAATATTGTCATTATTTAATTTTAAAATTTCTGATCTGACAATTACATTTTAGTATTCATTGAAACATAAGTGGGACGTGATTTAACAAAAAAAATGGTTTTCTTAATGGAACATATTTACTGACGCAATTCATAACATTACATAATTCGTGACTTCATTTATGTAAAACGCGCATTCGTTTTTACTGCTTACAAACGTATACACATGCATGGACCGAACGTAAATTACTAGTAGTAAAGTGTATTGTTCTTGAATAAATAAAGCGGCTGTAGAAGTCGCGCACTTGTCATTGTTTTTTCCTCTTCATGTTTGCATAAAGCTTCAAAATTCATGGTAACCTCAGAACTGTTACTAATTGATTTGAGCAACACCGATAGTCCATTGGTATTAATGTTTAACTACAGACAACATTTTAAGCGCTTCTTTCAAATTTAAACATGGGTGGTTTTCAACGAAATACTCGAAAATTAGAACAGATGAATGTAGCCTGGTAAGAGCGAAATAT
Organism: Nicrophorus investigator; assembly: GCA_963457615.1. Taxonomy (NCBI): domain Eukaryota; kingdom Metazoa; phylum Arthropoda; class Insecta; order Coleoptera; family Silphidae; genus Nicrophorus; species Nicrophorus investigator. The sequence goes on from OY735146.1 coordinate 13,672,134, forward strand.
TATCTAAAATTAATCTGTTAATGGTTATTTGTGGAAATGAAACCGATCGTTCTTGACTCAGCTTATCACCTGGTTCTATCAAAATTTGTTTTGTTAAAGTTTGTTTGTTACAGCGAAAGGCTGGGGTAAATTCGATTTTCGGATAAACTTTGTTCCGAGCCATTATAGAATTTTAGATTTCACGTTATGCGCGCGTTGCAATTCATTTATATATCATTAAAATTCTTTTGCGGGATTCCCAAACTTTGTTATGCTGAAAATATTGGTGTAATGATTCCCGAGGCAATTAGCTCTCTCAAATTTGTTTGCAAATAATTGGATATATACAACTATGTCAATGATTTTAGATACAATTAGAATTGCAACAAAAGTAAGTTTTTTTTAATACCAAATTTTATAAATATATATTTATTTTTTTTTGATATTTTAATGATTATTTTAATGACATCTTTTAATTTGAGAGAATAAATAATTTTATATTATTTTTCGCCTTTACATTTTTTGCGACTTGTTTAGTGTTGTTAATTAATAGAAACTTCCTACATTTATATTTACATTATTCAAATTTATTCGCTGCAGAAAAACCTATTCCAATTTTTCAAAAATGAAAGCACTGTAAATAATATAGAATTAAATGTAAATACTTAAACAAAGAACAATATTTTAAAATGTATATAAAAATGGCACGAAGTGACTATAAAAATACTATTATTTTACTCATATATCATAAATATTAAACGTGTATAAACTTCTTTCGACCTATAATAAAATGTACACCAAGATTATTTTTATTTAACAAATGCTTTGTATTCGTTGCAAAATACAAAAATGTTATTATTTTGCTCATATATTAAAAAAAAAATACAAAATTTGATTTAATAAATAACAATAATCATACACGAAAGGAAATTATATTTAATGAATAAAATATAATTTGTTAGTCAATTATTAATACATGAAGTGCTACATAATTTAGTCATATAATGTATTAATATTGAAATTACATATCTCGGTTTGTGCGGTTCGATTCCTCTTAGCGAGGGTAAAAATAAAATATTGGTACAAACGGCGTTCTCTTCGTCGTGTCATCCCCTTGGTTTCTCCAGAGTAGTTTTTGTCTTCGGGACGCAGTCATGTTCTCGTTCATCTGCGATCCCGGCCCTGATTTATTCACATGGATGTTCGAGAGGCGGCAATGGACAACATTTTGAAGGGTGTGCAATATTAAAGCATGCTGAAATGCAAGGCAAACGCGTCCAGTGTTTATGTATACAGGCTCAGCGCATAAATTATAATAGTATTAGCCCAGTTTAAACGCACGTACGTATAAAAACTTATGTAGGAAATAACAAAAATAATCTTTCAGTGGTAACGGTGCTGGTGTATTGATGCAAAGAGGAGGCACGTGGAAGTCCGAGTATATTATGTTTATTTCCTGTAGAACATTTATTTTCTCAATTTCAAACTTTCGCAAAAGTTATGGCCAAAGATGAAAAGTAGTTGGTAAGTTAGGCTTAAAAAGACTTACCAGATAGCAGGAGAAGCGCAAACAACAGCAATCTTCTGCAGGACATTAGGCTGCTGGTGATGTTACCATTGGCTACGGACTAAAGACAATCAACCACTCTTACACGCACGAACAATTTTTTAAATATTTTAAATTGAATTAAATCTCATCATGGTTGTATTATTACAATGTACGATAGTTTAGTGAAATTTTTGAAAATATCGCACGCGATTTTTGGATTCTTTGGTATGTTCGGAGACGCGCGGCTTCACTGTCGAAGCGTCGCGAGTCGAAGATCGAATAGAAGCTAGCCGGGTCGGTCAGTCGGCAGACAAGCCGCAATTGTAATGCAGTGGATCGCGTGGAGACGCGACCCGACGCGACGCGACGCGCCCGCGCCACGAGCACAGCACGACGGCTTCGGTCCTCCAGCTACCAACCCCCGGGTAGCTACCTCATCCTAGGAACCGAGTTGCTGCCTCTACTTTTAATCTACCTTTACCTCTATCGTAACCGCTGCTTCCATCGAGTTCACTCTTTCACGTGATAGCTGGATTCATCCGCAGTGCCTGCCTGCCTGGCTGCTCTGCTCTGCTCTGCCCTCATCCCCTACCAGCACATATACTCTATTAGCAGTTGTAAACCGGAACCAACCGCACTGCCGATGACAAGCATCCATTGCTGTCGGAAACATCCATACACACCATGAGGTACCTATGGGAAACATTCATATCCCTTCAAACATTAGCAGTGGTGTTTGCGAACTGAACGAGACTCCACAGCACTTACCTCAACAGCAGCAATCTTTCTCGAAATTAATATACATCAATACTCAAAATATACACATTTTAATACAATGTTTTTTTATTTATGCATAACATATATTCAAAGCTAAAAATACCTGCGTAACGGTTGCATCTAAAGGTTACGTAGCTTGCGCATCCACCATATAAATAACAATCACTTGGAAAGTTTAGAGGCCACAATTTCCCCGCATCGTTCTTTACTTGCAATATTTTTATATAAATTATTTTTAATTACGACCAAGGCAAACACATTCATAGTTTATATCGCAAATTCAATAATGATTAGGTGACGTGGCGCTTTGCGATTCGATTGTTTAGAGTACAGCTGCATGGTCTTCACAAATTATGCAA